>OZ010600.1:70385446-70480446 GCA_963932145.1 Acanthosepion lycidas
ATATATATATATATATAATATATATATATATATATATATATATATATATATATATATATATATATATAATAATAATAATAATAATAATAATAATAATAATAATAATATCAATATAAGTAATTATACGAGTCTGGAAAAACCTTAGGTGTTTTGGCCTGTAAAATAAGGGATAAAAAAGTAAGAACTAAGAACATGTAATTCAGGCGAAAACAATCGTCCAGAAACCAAGCTCAGAGTCCAAAGAAAAAAAACCCTCTAAAACGAGTAAAGCAAAAGTAAACAAGTAAAGTTCTCAATACACTAAGTAGAGCAAATCTAACTATGGACCTAAAGAGCCAGGCAAACCTACGAAGGTTTCACTTACGCGGTTCGTGAAGGTGTGCTGGGCCAGCATAACCTGACGACACGCAAGAGTGAAACCTAGGTAGGTTTGCCTGTCTCTTTAGGTGTATAGTTATATATATATATATATATATATATATATATATATATATATAATCAGTAAGTTTCACCATTTACAAGGCCCAGAGGTCCCTCGAAGTAAAGGTTAACATTAATAGCAATTTGAGCGTAGAGGAGCATAACGGTTAACTCTAGTCTTGAACTGGTTAAGACTGTAGTGATCGAGGAATGATACTTTTGGGAGTCGGTTCCACGTAGCAGCGTTCCACGGGAACAAGCTGCTTGAGTGTGACTTACTTCTCACCGATGAAATACAGTAGGGAATGTAGCCGGTTTGCTACTAAGCAAGCGGCCTGAAAAGTATATCTCATTTTTGGAAGATGTTTTTAATAAAGAGAATCACATTCGGATGACAGGAGGCTAAAATGGAGTTAAAATTAAAAAAAAAATAAACAAATTTAGCAATTTTAAAACGAAAACTCCTTCCAATCAATTTGAATTAGATCTGAAATAAAGCAAGTGAAATATTAAATGTAATCTATCAGCTTCATCTTTGAAAATTTATTTTAAAACTTACGTATCGGGAATCTGTGAAGGTACCGACTTTAAACACGTCGCTTCACTTCGTCGCCCATCTCAGCGCCATGTTTGTTTTCATTTTCAAATTTTCCCTTAATATTAGTAGCAATATTATTAGCGTTTTTATTTTTATAGGTTCGTAAATGAAGAATTATGAAACCTTGTTATCAATTTTGACGAGTATTTAATACTGTCTTTATGAAAAAGCATATTCTAAAGCAAAAGGTAAGTATTTTATATATATTTTTACGTGTACATATTAATATGCCAGTGTGTTTCAACGCTCAAGAGTGTGAGCATGCTCACATACGCGTTAATTTTTAAGGCTTTTTTGTACGATTCCTTTGGAATGTCGATAGGTTGTTTCAGGCGTCGAAGAGCTAATTAACAACTCTTGTATTTAATACAAGTGAAGTTAATATTTTTCTTTCTCGGAAGATGTCATGTAACTTTTTTTTTTTAATTTCTTAGTCTTTCTATAAATGTTTCAATGTGGGCTGAGATATCTGTTTCTACTTGTTCGGTTCTCTTTCTAACTAACTAAATCTATCTATCTAGCTAGCTATCTCTGCTCATCTCTCTCTCTCTCTCTCTCTCTCTCTCTCTCTATCTATCTACCTATCTTATCTATGCTCATATTTATCTCAGCCTGTCCATACCAGTCTATCTGTCTATATGTTCAGTGTGCTCATATCTATCTATCTATCTATCTATCTATCTATCTATCTATCTCTGTTCATACCTGTCCATCTGTCTATCTGTTCAGTCTATTCATATCTATCTATCTATCTATCTATCTATCTATCTATCTATCTATCTATCTATCTATCGATCTATCTATCTATCTGTCTATGCTCATATCTATCTATCTATCTATCTATCTATCTATCTATCTATCTATCTATCTCGGCCTGTTCATACCAGTCTATCTGTCTATCTGTTCAGTCTGTCCATCTATCTATCTATCTATCTATCTATCTATCTATCTATCTCAGTCTGTTCATATCTATCTATCTATCTATCTATCTATCTATCTATCTCAGTCTGTTCATATCTATCTATCTATCTATCTATCTATCTCAGTCTGTTCATATCTATCTATCTATCTATCTATCTATCTATCTATCTCTGTCTGTTCATATCTATCTATCTATCTATCTATCTATCTATCTAGATAGATAGATAGATAGATAGATAGATAGATAGATAGGTTTAATACACAAAGATACCTAAAACCTTGAATAATTATTGTATCATATTTTATTAAAAGAACAATTAGGGATAATATGACCCGAGGCATACCAAAAAAATAGATGAATCTTTAAAAAAAATAAGCGAGAGTTCATTAAATGCGTTCAATGAGAGCACGAAACTGAACTTAGATGGGTGTTCTATGCTGACATGGTGTGAAGAATCAACATTTAACAATTTGGTTACGATAGTCGATGGCTTTGTAGAAGGAATAGTCAATGAGAACCACAATATTGTTACCTAGTGTAAGGGCCATCCTTTAATTTCTAATTATACCAAATTGCATTAATAGAACTTTTGTGAAGAAGGGCGATACGAGGTCCGATAAAAAAAAATACTGGGATTGTTGCTATGGTAACGGAGCTAAAGTAGGCCGAGTGAAACCGCTTGGTAGAAATTGACCTTGAACTCTGTGACGCATGCACACTACGTTATAACATTCTAGCTCACTTCCATTGTTTATAGCAGTGCTTAGGAAGACATTGTGTAGAGTGTGGTGATCACACTACACCACACCACAACCTGTACACCAGTTTTTGGCCAATGAAACCTTCCCCAGGTCTGACAGCCACCATATTCTCCATTTGTCCCTCGCAATTTCCGCTTTCTAAAAATCAAAACTCAATCGAGTGACGTTAAAGAAATCCAAGAGAATGTGGCGAAGCAGCTGCTCGTTGTTCAAAAAGAGGAGTTCCAGGAATGCTTCCATCAATGGTAACGCCACTGGATAAGGTGTGCGTCTTCAGAAGGAAACTACTTCGTAGAAGATTAAATGCTGAATTGATATATGTAGTAGTATGTTTTTATAGCACTAACCCCGATACCTTCTGATCGTATATTATATCAGTATAGAAATATATTTCTGTAGAGGATACTGGAATAGTTTTTCTATGTGTTGTGTCCATTCAAGATGAATGAATAGATCATGGCCCTACACAACTTCATCTCCTTTATAGCCTTTAGTTATGTTTGTCTTTTTGTTATCTCTCCTAATCCCTGTTCTGCCAACCATTTACATAAGCTCGTTAGGTAGGTTATGCGCTGATTCCTGCTGTCCCTCTTGCCTTCAATATAACCTGTGAGTATCAAATTTTCCAAACCTTCTTTTCTTATTATATGCCCTAGCAAATTTAACTGCCTCTTCCTGTTGTTACTTATGAGTGCCATTTTTGTTTCCATTTTCTCTAAAACAACGACATTGGCCAAATATTAAATCTATAGTTGCCTCAGCATCCTTCTGTAGAATGATATTTCTGTTTTCTCAAGTCTGTTCTGCAATTGAAATGAGATGCTTAGCTTTCGCACTCATATAGGAATAACGATATTACATAACATTTCAGTACTCTCTTCTTTGTTTCTAAAATTCCCTACACACAACGTGTGAAAGCAAATGCGATACCCTGCCCTCATCAGCCGCCAACCAGGGGAGGTAACACAGGTTCTGTGGGTAAGAGGGTACTGTCATCCCATGCATCACACGCAGATTTTGCCATTGGACAAGATATTGTTTTGTAGTGAATTAAAACACTGTTGTAACCTAGGAGAGGTTACTAGATAGAATAATTAAACGATGGTTGGTAATGGACGATAATATTTAGGACAAGAGCAATACATATAAGATGCGCCGGCGACGCGTAGAAGTAGTCAACTGCTTGAAGTGAGTCAAGTGAATTCCACAATGAATCTCCAACAGCAAGATATCTACCAACTGCCCCGCGCGATCAGATGTGGCACAAGGCCGAGTTTATTGTGGTGTATCCGAGTCCGTAGGCTCGGCCAAAAATTCCACGCAGACCCCATATAAAAGGGTCGGGCAGTTGTTTCCCGAGACGAGATTATGCCCTTCGACATAGCCTCGTCTGGGGATCCTCTCTGCCCCGAGGCAGAGACTTTGACCGGAACAGCTGGCGACGAAGCGCTAACTGCAGACGAACATACAGTATTTACTACTGTATTTATGGGAATGAGGACATATCCATTATCGTCCGTAGGTATGCTACAACAAAACATATAACTGAATAATAATTTTCCCAACTACATAAATAAATAAATAAAATTATTCTTACAAAATGCACGACATCACTTATAGAAATACCACACAATAAAACATCAACATTTTTTTACTGTAACTTAATGCACATTAATTATAAGCAGAACGAATTCGCTATACGAAAAATCATTAAACAATATTTCTGCCATAAATTAAGGAAAACATATAAAATTTATAATCTATTACAGAAAATGGAAAACCACAAACTACTCTTCGGCTGTACAACGAAATCCCTATTCTATGATGATCCAAGCCGATGGGAGAACCATTACTTTCTACTTTATCAAACTTTTACAAATTTTACATTAGTTTCTGTTTTATCAAACTTTTCCATCGAAAAGATGGTGTTTAATGCAACTGACAAACCACAAATTTACACAAGATACGCTGACAAAATTTTTGTTTAAATTAAAAAAATAAGAACGAAATTATAAATCTAAAATCAACTTTTGATAAGCTCAACGGTAGAATTTATATAAGAACTAATACCCCTTTCCTTGACATCGATATAGAACTAAAATCCAAACTATTTACCACCTATCCGCATAAAAAAAAACAAAAAAACTAACCAGTACGAACTGTTGTCTTCTCAACTGCTATAACCAATCCTGGAAAGATATAAAACGGAGTGATAAAAAAACTCCCTAAATTCATAATACCTAAATTCGTCTTTCCAGAGAATATTTCTGGTTGAAATAAAACACATAAAAAAACCCATTAGTCAACAATAATTTTCCCAAATATATGATTGATAAACAAATAAAATTATTCTTAGAAAAATGCACGACATCAATAATAAAAATACAACAAAACAACAACATATTTTACTGCAACCAGATGCAGATGTAGGATGAATTCGCTGTACGAAAAATCATTAAACACCATATTTCTGCCATATATTCAGGAAAACATAAAATGTATAATTTATTACAGAAAATGGAAAACCAAAAACCTTCTTGACACTAATCAAAATAACCCCATCAAATCTAAACTAGCGATGAGCAATATAAAGTATCAATTTCACTGCCCAGTAGAAAATTGTTTCTTGTCACAAATAAATTCCATAAATCGGACATACTACCACCTCCTCATTTAGGCGCCTCATGTATCCCTTTGTAGTTTAATGTACCATAAAAAAAAAAGATATATCTACTTACAATTAGCAAGAATACTTAAGAAAAATTCTGGTCGAAAGCACTAAAATTCTATGTAAATCAGATTACCGGAAACACCTCACTATAAGAAAGGCCCTGTATATTATAAATCTAATATCCACTTTTGAAAAACTTAAAGCTAAAATTTGCATAAGAATATATAGTTAATAACAAAATCCCATTCCTTGACGCCTATATAGAAATAAATTCCAAAGTATTTACCACTTGCCTGTATAAAAACAAATCACCAATACGAACTTTTGTCTTCTCTCCTACTACTGCCAATGCTCGAATGATATAAAATAGCTGTGATAAAAAATATCCCTGAATAGTTAATACCTAAATTGATCTTTCCAGAGAATATTTCTGGTTGAACTAAAACACATAAAACAAATATTAGTCAACAATAATTTTCCCAAATACATGATTGATAAACAAATAAAATTATTCTTAGAAAAATGCACGACATCAGTAATAAAAATACAACAAAACAACAACATATTTTACTGCAACCAGATGCAGATGCAGGATGAATTCGCTATACGAAAAATCTTTAAACACAATATTTTTGTCATAATTCAGGAAAAGCATCAAAAATGTATAATATATTCCAGAAAATGGAAGACCGTAAGAGTTGGAAATAATCAAAACAACCGTATCAAATGTAAACTAGCGATAACCAATAGAGTGTATAAATCACCCTGCTCCGTACAAAACTGTGTTTTTTTTTTTGTCACAAATCAATTAACTATATCGGACATACGACTGTCTCCTTTAGTAGACGCCTGACGTGTCACTTATAAGAACAAAATGCTATAAAAAACATCAATCCATAATTTACAAGACCTCTTAAGAAAATTCTTACCGAAAACACTAAAAGTCTATATAAATCACATTATCAGAAACATCTCGCTATTAGAGAGGTCCTGTATATAACACATTTCTCTCTTAATACCAATCTTATATTATTTAACAGGAGAAATGGAGTGGAATTACCATGTTTCAAAAACAGAAAGTAAAAACTTCAAATTTAATTATATAATTAAATTAAAAGACCATAACTCTGTTTCGTTTTCAAGCGAATTTTGGAATAATTTATTTTGAAATTTACTGAGTTTTATACGCACATACATTCATAATATTTGTTTCCAAGGGGCGGTAGCGTGTTCATTTTTACTAATGACTGTAGTATCAAAACAGAGCTAGGGTTTTTAATTTAATTATATAATTGAATTTGAAGATTTTATTTTCTGTTTTTGAAACATGGAAATTCCTGTGTAGCAATGGAACCATATTTTTAAATCAGTTAATTTACAATATATATATATATATATATATATATATATATATATATATATATATATATATATATATCACACGTTATTATAACGGGTAAACGTATTTGGAATAGACTGTGCATATTTATTTTCTATTAAACGGTGTGTATTACCTCCCTTGGTCTACACATTCGTGAAAATTGTAATAATGAAAGTGTGCTCGCCAGCAGAGATCGAATTATTTGTAGAAGAAAGAACTATTTGATCCTGCGTATTTTACGATTTGGCTACAGAGAGCCTAAGAGTTTAGCATGGCTGAAGATTTCTCGAATGCCGGAGGCTGAATATTTTCTCGAATGTAATACACAAAGTTTAAAGCAAAAACGGGGCGTCTCTTTCAAATGCGAATATACACTACGATAACGTTGGAAGTAATAAAATATGTCGGATTAAAAAAAATAAATTCATTAATTCTTTAGAAACACACACACAAACACAGATATATATATATATATATATATATATATATATATATATATATATATGCACACACAAGGAGAAGCGACAAATCTGCCTCAGGCTTGAACGTTTTTCATTTTTTTTGTTTTGCCTTGCAAATAATGTTCACCTGATTCTGACGACATGGACGAGAAAAAAGTTTAATAATATTATTAAAAATAATAATAGCAAATGACAAAAGAGAAGCTTTGCTGGTGTGGGCGCCTCACTGCGCATGTCTGTTAGACAGATAGACGCTGCAAACGTCCGGTTTGTTCAGAAGCAAGAAAATAAACAAAGCGGGAAACCAAAAAAAAAAAAGTAAAAGCAAAGATGAACCGCATCACTTTCCCGCAAGTCGCACTCCAATTAACCTCCTACAGCGATGCCGACAACCACTGGATATGAAAGTCAAGGATCTTACTATTCAGGGATGTACGCAATGTTTGTAATTTATACACATACAGACATACATATATACATATATATCGACACACCCACACGAATATAAACACTTACACACATCATACTAACTCACTCCCTAATGGGCCAAATGATAACACACCCATAGTAATATACACGTTTACATACATCATACTCACTCCCTAAGACCAAATAACACACACACACTTAACAGTGAGACACATCCCGTTTCCTGGAACCAATAAAACTGTCAAAATGACCAAGGGAATTCAGAGCAGCATGAATCCATCCAGCTCTTATCTTAAATAACAACTTAAAAGAGACTGTTTGACCAACACAAGGCCTGACCAAAATTCATGTTAAAAAAACAAAAAAAAAACAAATTTCTACCAATTTACAATTTTTACCAATTTACAATAACTATTAGCTAAGTGTATTATAATTTTCTCCAATCCCTTGCAACATTACTATCACATCATATCATATAGACCCACTATAATTATTAAACTACCCTCTCACCCAGCATATTAAATATTAAACATCACCATATAAAATAACCAATAAGGATTACAAATTTCTACCTGTTACATATACACAGTCATAAAAAAAACAACAAATAACCAGCTTTAAATATAACAAATAAACCCCCATTTTTTTTCAAAAATTTAAAAATAAATAATAATAATTTTTACCTATCATAATTTTACACAAACCCCACCACACGCATATACATACATGCGAGGAAATATTATTCAGCGGAAAAATAAAAATATGACATGTATACATTCACGAGACATTCACGAGACATTTTCGCCACACTTCCAATCTTTAAATTTCAACATACAAATGCGTATGTATAGACACAACACCACCCGTATACATACATATGTCATATCCGAAACTGCTCACATATGTGTTTATATATGTATGAGTCCCTACGGACGACCAAGTATGTATATGTGTCTGCATACATCGACGTTTGCGTTAGTACGATGACAAAACGACGAAGTCCCCCCCACCACTTCCATAAAAACACCAATACACGCAATCTACATAAACCCAAATTTTAAAAAAAATTAATCTGTTTGTCTGACGATCGATAAAGCGTGAAACCCAGGGTCACAAACTCACATCTATCCAACTAAATATATATATATATATATACATATATATATATGCGTGTGTATGTGTGTGTGTGTGTGTGTTTTGGCATCAATCGCCCCTTCATGTATGCGGCATTGAAGACGATTGATAAAGCACTGAGATTAAGCAATTTATGAACATTTTCTTGCATTCGTATACAGGGTGCGATGGATAAATTGTCGTCAAAATTCTGGAAAAATTAAAATGATACTGACGACGCCTTTTAACAGATATATTTACCAAAATTGCACAAAATATCTTTCATTACTAAATAGTAAATTCATTCAATAAAAGAGACATTAGACATTCGAACACACCTTCCGAATCTGTTGCCATTCTTGTAGATGTTTTCATATTTTTAGTTTGTAAATGTTACCATGATCCTTGCCGACAGTTAATCTTTTGTGTTACAAAGAGTTTTGTTGATCCCTCGCTCAACTACACCCCACACATTATAATAAAGTGTTTTCTAATCTGGGGAGTTAGGTGGCCATATCTAAGGGGTTATGTGGCCGCAGAAATTGTATGATATTCATTACCGGATTCTCCTGCTCGTGTTGCATGGTGCAGAGTCATGTTGCTAGACATGGGTTGTCCTAATAGCCACCTTCCTGATCTAGGATAGCACTAACTCCTCAAGTCACTTGATGTATGCATCCGTGTTGAGTCTGAGGCATTGTGGGACGATAAAGGGAGGCATAACACCACCATCACTAGTGATTACTCCGAATCTCTTCTTAATCACACTTAGACTCATCCAACTCTTCACTGTCCTCAGAGTGACACGAAACACCTGAAGTGTTCGTGGTGGAGCTTCCGGCACGAATGCCAAGTAGTATAGCATGCCGTTTCCAAATTTTTGGTGGATTGAAATGAGTCAGATGGTGTTCTTACTATACTGCGCAGTCATTAATATCATAAATATACAGGTGCATGCGCGAAGTTAAATATATAAAATGGCGACTATTACTTTTCTGGCCATAGAATGTGTAAAACTGTCCGAATTAGCATGTTTTTTTTTATCAATATTTACTTGAAGCTTATATATATATATATATATATATATATATATATATATATATATATATATATATTCAGTATTCCTACGTAAATAAATAGATAGTATAAATATAAAAGTGGGCATTAAAGTCAACACATTAGGCGACAGTCTGTTTCATTGTGATAAACATTTAACCATGAAACAGAATGTCGCCGGTGGGTGATGATTTATATCTCCGCTTTCATCATATATATATATATATATAGATATATATGCAGTCATCCGAATCTTCATAAACTTCGAGCTTCCTGAATCTTCTCGTCTGTGGTGGTGGTGGTGTTCGTGCGTCACTCTTATCCGGCCACTTTTAAACCTCTCGATCCGCTGATACACACTTGTAAACGGCAGTACACTGCTGTCGTATTGTGTTAAAAGCCTCCGATGAATTTCAGACCCTGACACACCTGACTAGAGAAAAAGAACCACTGGTTTTTGTATCCTCTTCGATGGGCACTGCCAGCGAAGCGGCCATGTTTACACTGTAACAGCAGCAAGATAACTGGTGCATCAAGCTCAAACATCGATCACGTGACCACAAGGGTACCGACTGTAAGCACGCACGAGCAGAAGTTGGTGGGACTGACCTAAAGATATGTTATTGGGAAAGTACGAATCATTTTTGTGTTACCCTCGTATCAAGAAACGATTCGTCACCAATATTGGAACTTATCACGGAATGAGTATGGCAAGTATTCGTGGCAAGGGGAACAGCATAAACTATTGATGATGGACAAAGAGAAATTGTGATAGTTCATAATCGTTAGCGCGTAAAATTAAATCATATTCAATGCTATTTAATATATTTTTCATTGGCGCACAGAGCACATTTCGAAATTGTACTGTCTGTTCTTTTTTCTGTCGGAGATGCCACCGGCATTTTTGATCCAAACTAGCTAATCAAATATCCTCTTACGTCTTCTGCTCAGCTCAGCTCAGTGGACACCTGTCTGGGAGGACCTCAGGCAAGAGTGTCTTGTTTCTGGATACATCTAACTACATTTTCTTCTAATAGGAAAAAACAAAAGTAGATATTTTTTACTTTCTTTTTATTTTTTATTTTTCTCTTTGTTTTTATGTTGTTCGTTCTTGTCAATGATAAGATAAAGAACCTAATTAGAAACGTTTATCAATCCAGTATGTTTCACATTTATGAAAGCGTCATCAGTGAGATATGAAAAAAAAAAAAAATGAAAGAAATTCTGGTATTTTTAATTTTGTTACTTGATTATCAGTGGTTAAGCAAGCTTCACACTACATTTGACTTTTTATGAAACGTTAGTATAACTTATGTCGTTCCGAAGTCAAGGAATGACAATGCTTCGTTCCAAATCCCCCTCCCACAAAAAATAACGGTTTCCAAACATACCTGAAATAAATGACATAAATATTCCAGTTTTCCTTTATATATATATATATATATATATCATTCATAATTTTAGTTTGTCTATGTCGGATTCAAATGATTATTTATATTGTTAAGTATCTGTGTGTGCGTGTGTGTGTGTCTGTGTCTGTGTATGTCTGTGCGTGTGTGCTAATGCTATGGCGGAACCAAATAAGTGAGATAACTGTACGGAGTTATCGGCCTTGATCGGGGAGTTTTGGGCTGGAGGAGTCTAGAACAATGGCGAACACATAAACTTCCCGTGCAAATCACGGCTCTATTCAATCTCTTCCCATCCGCCGGTTACATGTCGGTATTACGAAAAATAAAGTTTTAAATAAGAATATCTGATCTTGATTATTTTGATTTACATATTGCTTATGTTTGGTACTTGTCCGCATCTTGATTTGGAGATGTTTTTATGTCACCACCGGTTGCGGTAGATAAAGATGTTAGATTCTGTAAGAATGGCTGTAATCAAGATTGGTAATATAATGTTTTCGAAGTGTGTTTATAATTGGTGGATTATTTATCAGTATTCCCTCGAAGTATTTGCGACGTACAGAATTTTTTTTTTTTTTTTATTGGGCTGGCCTTTGTAAAATCAAAGTTATGGCCAGTTTTATTCCTGTGCATAACGACAGAGTTTAAGGAGTCGTCCCAACGTAGACCCCTTTTATGTTCGTAGATACGGGCGGTTATATTACAATATGTCTCGCCGACGTAAGTCTTTTTACATTGTAATGTTTTATTTGATAAATAACGGCATCTGAAATGTTGGATGTATTTTGCTTCCTAATTATATCTCCGATTGTCTTGGAGCGGGTGGTAATCCCCTTAGTATTAGGGATAACTAGTTCATTTTCAAATTTTGTCGATAGAATTTTAGAGAGTAGGATTCTGAATATTGTGTTGATGTTTGAAGTGATATCAGCGTTCTTTATTTTTCTTTCTTTTTTATGAACATTGTATGTACGTTTTCTAGGTCTCAGGAAGAAACGGCATGGAGAAGTTAAATTGATCTTTTTTTTCAATGTATTTTATCTCCATCTAGGTATTCTGGGCTACGTATCTCACGCGTTCAAGTTAGAATCCCATGAATTGGTCTGACTTTATTTTTTTTGACTGTGATCGTAATAGAAATTAATTGCATCGTTTTTGTTAGTGGGTTTACGGTAAAATCTAATTTACTTTTGGGAATTTGGTAAGTTTCAGTGTAACCCATTTGGCGTCGCTGAGTCAGCGTCAGAAAAATAACTGAACTATTCACCGTAGTCGCTTAGCCGTCAGAATGTTTCGATGACACCGTCTTTGACCGGAGGTGCCTCACACCCAAAAAAGGATAAAAGCATTGAAAAATTTTTTCTTTCATGTTTTGATAAAATATTTGCTTCCATTTGCAATAAAAGGACCTTGACGACTGAAAATTATGACGCTGCTCTGAAGGAAATATAATATAAAAATATCTCCAATTACTGCTTTTCTTACATTTAAAAATACCACCAGTTACACCTTTTCTCGAATATTAAAATTCTTTCAAGAAAACTTTTTCTTAAATTGGACGATTTGAGCATATGACGAAGTACTATTTTGGCTACGAAACGAGAGAGAGAGGATAAATTTGACTATAACGACGAAGTAATAAGCTTCGGCCTTCTTCAGGTGACTGGAATGTTGAACTAAACACTTTACTTCGGTCGCTGGGTAGACTGTTCTGTTCAGAATTCAGTACCTGTCTATATTTCTGAGATGAGGTATTATGTACATTATTTACATTATTCGGAATATTGTCCTCATCTTCGTCGCCATATTTATTACAACGTTTCGACCGTTGTGCCCTTCGGCCTTCTTCAGGTGGTTGGAATGTCGAACTAATGCCTATATTTCGCTCACTGGAGTAGACTGTTCTAATTCTACGTGCCATGTTTAATGGATGTCAGTTAATCATTATCTCCTATTAATTAACCTCTGAGAGTTCTCCACCGCCTTAACCGGGTATTGAACTCACACTCTTTGGGTCCTGTCAATGGATCTAACCAACGCCTTTATCCACTGTGCCATGTGTACTTCAGCGTGAGAAAAATAAATGGACTATTCGGCTTGGGCGTCAGAATATTTCGATGTTACTGTCTTTGACCGGACGCAGCCCCACAAAAAAGGATAAAATCATTGAAACAAAGAGTTCAGTTCGACATTCCAACCACCTGAAGAGGGTCGGAGCGTACAACGGGCGAAACGTTCTGATAAATATAGCGACAAAGATAAGGACAATAGTTCGAATAATGTAAATAGTGTACATAATACCTCATTTCAGAAATATAGACAGATACTGAAGGGCCGAAACGTTGTAATAAATATGGCGACAAAGATGAGGACAATAGTCCGAATAATGTAAATAGTGTACATAATACCTCATCTCAGAAATATATACAGATACTGAAGGGCCGAAACGTTGTAATAAATATGGCGACAAAGATGAGGACAATAATCCGAATAATGTAAATAGTGTACATAATACCTCATCTCAGAAATATAGACAGATACTGAAGGACCGAAACGTTGTAATAAATATGGCGACAAAGATGAGGACAATAGTCCGAATAATGTAAATAGTGTACATAATACCTCATCTCAGAAATATAGACAGATACTGAAGGGTCGAAACGTTGTAAAAAATATGGCGACAAAGATGTGGACAATAGTCCGAATAATGTAAATAGTGTACATAATACCTCATCTCAGAAATATAGACAGATACTGAAGGGCCGAAACGTTGTAATAAATATGGCGACAAAGATGAGGACAATAGTCCGAATAATGTAAATAGTGTACATAATACCTCATCTCAGAAATATAGACAGATACTGAAAGGCCGAAACGTTGTGATAAATATGGCGACAAAGATGAGGACAATAGTCCGAATAATGTAAATAGTGTACATAATACCTCATCTCAGAAATATAGACAGATAACGACGAAGTAGTAATCTGAAGCCTAATAGTCCCTCTTCCTAAAAATACCTATATCGAATCGTTCACACCGAATTGGCCAAGCTAAATAGACTATGCGCCAGACCGTCTCATTCCCTACTATTGATATCTATTAATATGGCAAGGAAAAACAAAGACTTGACTATTTCAAATTAATGTGTGAATTCTTGTTAATGTTATTGGTTTTTTTTTGTGTTTTTATTATTTTTAACCACGCTTGATCGTTTGACTGAATGTTTTACCATTTCTCTTGAGAGTTCTCTTGGAGCGTGGAGAATGTTGACTACTTTTTGTAAAGATTCATCCAAGGCTTGCAAAATGGCAATTGCTTTAGTTCTCCATCCGAAGCAAAGTCGCCAAACCAGATAATGTAAGAGGCTCAACACGATAGGTTTATTCAATATATTTGCCATGTTGGAATCAACAATGTTGTCTCGAATTTGAGATTCTCAGATATACAAATCTTTTATGTTTTGTGTTTATGTTCCGGATTTTGTTAAACTTCTGTTTAACAAATCTGCGCGTGTGAAAATGTTTAGGGGTGCAAGTCTTATGCCAGGTTCTAAAACGCATCCAAATTTAAGACACATTGCAGTTGCACAATGGAATTGGTGGGGGGTCATGGTAACTATTTTAGCTTCATGGCTCAGAATACGAATTATAATATTAGCACACTAAATATATTTTAAGGTTAATTCAAGAGTATCTATCTATCTATCTATCTATCTATCTATCTATCTATCTATCTATCTATCTATCTATCTGTTTAAATCTATTTCATTCGTTCCATCTATCTATCTATCTATCTATCTATCTATCTATCTAAATAAATTTATTTCTTTATTTTTTCTTTCTTTCTTAATTTCCCGTCTATCTATCTATCTATCTATCTATCTATCTATCTATCTATTTAAATCTGTTTCATTCGTTCCATCCATCTATCTAAATATATTTATTTATTACTTTTTTCTATCTATCTATCTATCTCTTTAAATCTCATTCGTTCTATCTATCTATCTATTTAAATCTGTTACATTCGTTCCATCCATCTATCTCAATATATTTCTTTCTTTCTTACTTTTTTCTATCTATCTATCTATCTATCTATCTATCTATCTATCTATCTATCTGTTTAAATCTATTTCATTCGTTCCATCTATCTATCTATCTATCTATCTATTTAAATCTGTTTCATTCGTTCTATCTAACTCTCTATCTCTCTCTCTCTCTCTATCTATCTATCTATCTATTTATCTATCTCTTTTAATTCATTTCATTCGTTCTATCTCTCTATCTATCTCTTAAATCTGTTTCATTCGTTCTATGTAAATATATTTCTTTCTTTCTATCTATCTATCTTTAAATCTATTTCATTTGTTCTATCTATCTATCTTTCTCCCTTTCTATCTATTTCTTTCTTCCTTTCTATGTATCTATCTATCTATTTATCTATCTATTGAATTTCGATTTTTGCAGCTAATGAAGAGTTATGGTTATCATCAAATATTTACTTTCCTGATGTATTTACAAATATTGATTTTTTTCATTTTTAAACTATAATATTTTAAATACATTTTATGATCGAATTGCTCACCTTGTATGCTTCGTTCCAGTTTTTTATCCACTAGGCTATCATCTTGTCTTTTGATGAGAAGGGTATCTGGAAGGATAAAAAATGCCTTAGGGAGTTGGTATGATTTAAAGCAGTCGTGTCAGAATATAATAACAAATATTACGTCTCATTTTAAAGACAAAGTTAACAGGAAATATAAAGAAAAAATAGATGAAAGTTTAAAAGGGATGCAAAAATAGCGAGAGAATTTAGAATCTGAAGACGGTCAGTAGCAGAAAAAATCTGTGAGTGTAAATGTATTTACCTAAGAGAGAAGACGAGCGAAAAGAGCTTAGACCCCACACGAACTTTTTTTTTTTAACTACAAGATGTTGGCTTTGCTCAGCGCATGCGCAGAATAACTCTTATTTTGAATTTACTGTTGCTGCTGTGTGATGATGTAGAATGACGTCACAAAATGTTCTGGTTTGAAGAGTAGTAGTAGTAGTAGTAGTAGTAGTTGTTGTTGTTGCTGCTGTTGTTGCTGCTGCTGCTGTTTCTGCTGCTGTTGCTGCTGCTGTAATGTTAACCGTTTCCCTATCAGGCAACATTTCGTATTCATTGACCGAGCAGCGATTACTGGTTATAATTGTGATATGTCCCGAAAAGGGATATATTTGTTCGAGGTAGCAAAGTGGTTTTGGCTACTGTAACCGAGTAGGACAATCTAACAGGTAACCGTAATTGACTGGTCCTCGTCGTAGTGATAGGCAATAGGCGTAGGCAATAGGCGAAGACAATAGGCGTCACCCATGTACCTCCACATCAGTCTGTATTTATGGCTGACACCAGCCAATCTTATTAATGTGAGGGGGAACCCAGGTGTATGCATATTCATTACATCAAATTGTAATTAATAAAAAAACAAAACAAAAAACTTTCACTTAAAACAATTTTTCCGGTAAATAGCTTTTTCAATCCAGTCGCTGTTATCCCCCCCTTTCCTGTATAGATGGGGTTTTTCTTTCAAACATTTTACTTAGAGTGGTCCAGAATGTCAGCATTATGATTACTTCATTATTTCCTCTTCGAGTTACATGTACTGTCCATTTATATTAAAATTCGAAATTAATAAGAAACTTTTCCATATTTCAAATTGATAACGTATATTTCATCAATCTCATAAGAGATTTAATTTCTTAGTCAATCTGCAAAAATCTCTGATCGAAAAATTGTTTCCCCAAATAATTGTTTGATATAAAAGATGAATTTAAGCATAACTGATGTATTCATCACACTATCAGTATTTAGCCAGGCACAACATTATACAGTAATGGTTTTATAGTATCATTTTACATAATAATAAATTTTACTAGCAATTCGTTAAAAAATACAATGAATTTAATGAAAGCGAATTAAACGAATTAAACAATGAATTTAATGAAAGAGAATTAAACGAAACTCAATATGAATCTGAAAGATGGAGACATCTATTTTGTAAACATTTAAACATTGAACAATTTATAAAAAGAATCACTTTAAAACCCGGATACGTATGATAAAAATGGCTTGACTTTTCGTGTGCATGTATGTGTGTGTGTGTGTACACCAGTTCACAATATTCAACGAAGAATGACCTTTGCCAAGACCCTCATGCTTCACCAGCTCAGAGCCTTTTTTCACCATTGACCTTAGGAAACGGTTCTATACCAATGACAGTTGAGATATTTCTGATATAGATGGCATGCATATGAAATTTTCGATCTGATAAGGCTATTTCAGAACATGACTCGAGTTTTCAGTTGGATGTTTTGGCTTCGTAGCAATTGGTGGTTTTGGGCGAAACTATTTCGCAGTCAATTCAATTTTCCTTTTCTGCTATACTAAATTTGTTATTCCTGTTATACATGTTAATCTGAAGTGTCTAGGAATTACTAATTCGACACCCTGAATTTTTATGACAAATTTAGGGTAGGTGCCATCACTGCTTTCATTCCAATTCCAGATTATAGTTTCTGCTTTTGAAAGGTTTTATCTTGGAACACTTACTAAATAATTATAACATCTCTTTTACAATATTTGTCGTCCAGGCTATTGACGATAAACTACATCCACATCCTGGGTAAGACGATAAACTACTTCCAACATCAAGGCCTCTGATCAGGAGTTTTTGAGGAGCGTAGAACCACCTCTTAATTGCTGGTGTTCCTAGGTCCACCCTGACTCGGGGTGGTAGCACCTGTTAGGATCCCAGCTATGGGAAAATACCCAAATTTATGTAAAATAGGTTTTAATATCAGAAATACTTTGTAATAAAAAAATTATTACCAGCAATAATTTTTGAAGGAAAAATTATTATCAGCAATACTTTTAAAAATACCAGCAATACAAACAGCTATACATTATTTGAAAAGAAATATGATCAGCTATAGATTTCTTCAAGGAAAAATATTCCCAGAGATAGATTTTTGAAGAAAAACATATTACCAGCAATAAGAATTTTGTCGGCATTATATAATCCATTGAGGTTGATATGCCATAAAACAAAACAAACCAAACTAAACCAATCTTACAATATTTAAGACATAGCTTTATTAAAATGACAACGATTTCTCCAGAAAGTTTGCTTTCAACGACACAAGTTTGGTTAAAAACAATCGACAATGTCACCATCATCATCTTTATCAAAACTGTTTCGATTTGAGGTCATGAATTAACATGTTCTCTCATCTTCAGGGACATTGTATACTGATTCAGCAATATTTTGCCAGCCTTCTCTGTCCTCTGTGCGTTTGAAGATTTGTTGCAGAATTTCCTAAACTTCTCCAAAAGAAAAGTGGGATCCTTCTGCTTTGTTCTTTGAATGTCTCTGTTCAGCGTTGTGACTATGGTGGTTTTTGGAGGACCTCTGAACTTTTTGAAGTTAGTCATTTCAAAGTGAAACTCCGTGGCTTTGTTAGCTGGGCATTCTGGGTCCATTCTGTTTGTATGTTCTTTTTCTTGAACAATGAGCTGTATTACAGACACATGGTCTGATACTTTCCAACATCGACGTACATTATTCCTCCATATACTTTTGACAACAAATCCGTTTGCATGATGTTTTCTCTAAACATATCAGCTGGTGCTTGTTTTTGTCTATGTTACCATTCAGACCAGGTCCAATTTTTCATTTTCCAAATATTGTCTTTCTCAGTATGTAACGTCTTAAATAAGTAGTTAATACTTAGCAATAACTGGAGTGGCCATTACATACTACGTCAACAATTGTCTGTCTGTTTCATTTTTTATTATACATTTCCTATTTTCGGATAAGGTGTTGGGTACTATGTTCGAAGTTGTGGATAAACTGTCCGAAGTTCATATTTGTGTTTTTTTTGTTCAAGTACTTTCGACTTTGCAGTGTGTTGCAGTTTTAATTCTTTTTCCTGCATCTTGGTATTGATTTGGACGCTGAACATTTAAAATTTTCTATATCTGTCTATATCTCTGAGATGAGGTATTATAATTATTTACATTATTTAGTCTTCGTTTTGAGAGAGACTTTTACACCCGTTCTGGGATGATTAGCGTAGTTCCTACTGGATAGATATGTTTTACGTCATTGACTGCAGGAGAAGTCTGACTGCGGACAGCAACTGAAGCATTATGAAACGGCACCTTTTCTTCCACTCGTTTGCTGTGAATATATCCTGTCATGGAGACTGTTTTGTACATCATTCTCCTTCCTGTTAATTTGCTGGCTGCTTCGTTCGTGGTCGTTGGATCCATAATAATGTAAAAGATGGTTTTGTTTGGTTTCTTTTACGGCATATCAACACCTTTATGGGTCATTTAATGCCGAGATTTAATTTTCTTGGGAGCATTTCATTTACAAAAAGTTCTGCTGGTAATAATTTTGGGAGATAACAAAAATGTACTGTTCGTAATAAATATGTTTTTTATTGCAAAAATGCACTGCTATTAATATTTTTTTGTTGTTACAAAATCGGTTCTTGTTACAAAGTTAGTAATAATTTTTGTTACAAAAATGTTCTGCTTGTAAATTTTTTATTAAAAAAATGTATTGCTCGTAATATTTTTTGTTACAAAAATGTACAGCTGGTAATATTTTATGTTATAAAAATATACTGCAGGTAATATTTTTTGTTACAAAATATACTTTTTGATCCCGATTTGGGGGTTAACTGTTTACCCATAGCTGGGACCCTAACAGGTGCTACCACTCCGAGTCAGCGTGGATCTGGAAACGATAGCAATGAAGAGATGGTTCCACGCTTCCCAAAACATCCCGATCAGAGGCCTAGCTGCCGGATGTAGTTTATCGTGATACCCAGGACGTTACTGCAAAAGGGATTAAGAACGCGCAACTATAATCTCACGTTGGCGTACATAAAATGTATTGTTTATTCAACTCCGGACTTCGTCCATTAATATTGGCGTATCGGTTGTGTGAATTTGGGAGCTTTCTTCGAACGTGGATCTCGTTCTGTCGAGGACGTAAGAGGCTCTCCGTCCTTAAACTTTCGGGCAGGGCGCTTGTATACCTATCTGTCATCCAGTTGTTTCACGTGGGTACATCCTAATCACATCCTAAACACGACTATCTGTTTATATATCGGGGCAGCCAATTACATTATGTGAAGGAGAAATTGCACCTGGTGTCTAAGAGGTCAGTTTGCAGGGGAAACATCTGATGCGCCTGGCTCTTGTGATCCTCCTGTGTGACACTGGGTGCAAAGTCTTATTTTGTATCTCTAAGCTTGGGCCCAATACCACACCGCCGATCATCTCTTAAAAAGCTTCCTTATGAAGATTAAACTGGATTCAAACCATCTGGTATTTTATGGAGCTAATCTGATAATACACCATTTATAGGATTCCATTTTACCGTCAGGTAGTGGTTAATTCCCTGAAAAAAAATCTCATTCAGAAACGATTATTTTCCAGCTTCAACATGTAGCCAACCAATGGCGGTTAAATCTTTGCAGCATGATTTTAATACAGATGACTGTGTTCAAACCAGATTTTAGCAAACGATTATTATGTTGAAATAAACTTTTACCTATTTATTTACTCGCTCTTTTATTTCTTATTAATTATATTTTCTCATTGAATTATTTCTTTTATATACATTTCTTAGTCATTTCACCCCATGTAACGAAAGAATGCCACTAGAACGCAGGGAGTTACAGAGAGTCTCAGTGAGAGAAAAGACTGGATAGAGGGAGGATAGAGGAAAGGACAAAAGATGAACGGAATTGAAGAAGATGAAATATGGCGGTTGACGTTGAATTTTTGAAGACTGTATTTATCTGGGAAGCAAATAGACAGAAGGTAGTTTCACAGGCGGGCAGTGCGAAAAAAAAAGTAACTTTTGGAGTAGAAGTGGTGGTTGCCTTTAAATATTTCAACAGTAAAATTGTGGGACCTAGATGCCAATCTAGTAAATTTATGTAGTCGGGTCACTAGAAAAAAAATCTCATCAGAGCAATTGCCATGAAAATATTTGTAGAAAAAACAGAGGTCGAGATGCCAAATCATGGTTGATAATATTACAGATCTTTCTTTGGATTTTGTCAAGAACTTCGGGATGAATAGCAAAAGTACCAGACCAGATCTGGCCGCAGAATTCAATGCACAGACGAAAAGTAAATTTTTAAATGTGCAAAATGGACTATGACAAGAAACGTTTTATGACACTATCACCCAAATTTCCTTGCAGTAGATGCAGCTTTAGATTCGATGTTGTCGCTCCACTTCAAGTCAGTTGAAAATAAGAAGACAAGAAGGAGCAGTGTAATGTTCTCTAGGAGTCTAACATGAAGATGGCAGGCGGAAATGTTTAACTATGGCGGTTTATTGAGAGCTGTTTAGTTTTGGAGGCATTAAAATTTTCAAGCCATTTCTTGTCCCAGTTAACCATTGATTGGGGGTCATTTTCAAGAACAGCAGCCAGGTTTACTTTGTCGGCTCTGACGGACTTGTTACTAAGACAGAAGTAATGTGCAGCGTCATCTGCATAAATATCTGCTAGGTAAAGGATACCAGGAAGACCGTTAATGAAGAACACAAACAGCGTAGCACCTAGTATAGAGCCTTTGGGGACACCTGCGTTCGTGTAAAACGATCTGGAAGCGAGACCGTTCAAAATGAACTTCATTTCACGATTTGATAGGAACGAATGAATTAAATCGAACACTCGTCCCGTAATACTGTAGCCCTGGACCTTACGTAGAAGACCAGAGTGCCAAAACCTCTCAAACACCTTCGAGATATGTAGAGCCACAGCACGAGATTCGCCGTTATTATCAAGAGCTTGAAAGACATATTTAGTAATGGCCGTTAATACATCAGCAGTGGACCTGGAAAAACGGAAGCCATATTGATTGTCCGAAAATAGGTCGTGGGAAGTAAGTTTGTTAGGTACCCAATATTTTGTATGGAAGATTTGAATTGCCCTCAAAACTTGATTTTGAATTTTTTTTTGGGGGGGGGGGAATTTGACAAAAATAACAATTGATCTAAAAAAAAAAGTCCTACTATTTAACTCACAGTTGGGGGTAGACGACATACCTTCATTCCTTTCTCATACTCATATGTTAATGCAAAGAACTCAAATGGAATTCGAATTGGGCTCTTCGACTTTGCATTCCGAGAAATGCTAGAAAAACAGAATATGAGTTGATATTGAAAAGTTCAATAGAAATGTGTACATAGTACATTAGTACCCAGCCAACTCAGTCTGCCAGAAAACTTCTAACTCTACTCATATTCAATTATTTGAAGTTTTGTAACATTGTGCTTGAACAGCTCTGCAATCTTTACGATTGCTGACAAATATAAAAAAATGAAGTTTATTTTTAAAATGACAAAATCTGTTGTTAACTGTGGAAAGAAATGGCTTCTTAATTTTAATCCCACCAAAACTACTCACATTTAATCACCTGAGAGTACTTTTTTTTGACTTCCAGCAGCATGGCTGATGCTAACCTCCAGGAGATAGACTCGGGCTAACGTTTTCCATTGACATGAAGTCTAAAGAGTATATTGAATCAATTGTGCTGCAACATAGAAAGTTGGTTCGTGCTAGACATTTTTTTTTCTTCCCAGAAACTCTTTTACACATCTATACGTCTACCATTCGTCCATGCATTGAATATTGTTGTCACTTCTGGTCTACTAATTCTGCTTTGTAATGAAAGATTCTTGATAAAATTCAAAGAAGAATCTGCAGTTTTATTGGCCCTAACCTGACATCTGGGATTCGCTTTCTTTCCTAACGTCTTAACGTAGCTTCCCTGTGCCTTTTTTTATAAATATTTTTATGGTAATTCTTCGGGAGAACTTTCCTCTTTGGCACCTCGACATTACAAAGATGGCGGCAAGGTCTCATTATTTTACAGTGAAATTGATAGATGTAGCCGCATGTTCTATGTTTAGAGTTTCTTCTCTCGCACTTCTAGCTTCCCAATATCTGTTGTCCTCTATTCTCAATAACGTTTTTTCTCATATTCTTTCACATTCATTAACCTCTGTGTCTGTGTAGCTTTATTCCCTTGCTTGTGGAAAATAATTTAAAAAAAAAGATGTGAGTTGTTTATGCTAAACATTTAGATAACTTTTTTTTATAGCAACTCTTTGGATTTATTGAAACAAAGCAAGTTCAGTTGACTATTGGGGACAATTCCAGAAACTATAAACAATAGTTAAATATTCTTCTCTTGCTGATAGTTTTTTTGTTACTCCTGTGGCAGTGGAGTCTTCAGCGGTTATTGGCTCTCGTTCAATGGCGTTCCTTCGGAGGATTGGCGCGATTGCGTCTCAATTAAGGGACGAGCCTCGTGAAACAGAGTGACTCTTGCAGTGTGTCTTACCGGCGATGGTTCGTGGTAATGCTTTCTCCATTTTTAGATAGCTTATGTCCATTTCACGAAGAAATTACCTATGAGAACGTCTACGATGGCGCGTGGATGTCAATATTTGAAGCGCTCATATAGTCTAAAACGCTTTATATTTACTAGATAAATTTGTATTAAAATTCTCTGTCTTCTGAGCGAACCTAAAGCATCGGTCCTTAAAACCCAAATCCTTATTATTTAATTATTTTGACTCTTTACATTTAAGAGTTAGAATACTATCTTATTTAATTTTGGTCAGGCATTGAGTAGCTAGAACTTTTTTTCTTTTTCATTTGAATGTTGGCGATTTGCTGTTACCGAAACCTAAGGTGAAGGCAATATCATTCTCGAAGTTTTAGAATTACAATTAAGTAGAACATTTTAGAACAGCTCGTGTGGCTCGTAAAGTTATTTGTTGTACAATATTCTTTCAAATACGCGACGGGGTTCAAAACGTTTTATGCATTAATGACATTGCTCCAGAAAATCGAATCGTTAATAATAACCTTTAAAACAATGACACACCTTTCAACAAATCGAGCTGAAATGTTACTTTAAAATGTCTTCATTAATAGATAGAAAAGAAACCCAATAAATCAAAATAGGAATAAAGCTCTTAAGTCATTTTTTATTTCCAGTAAAAAACTTTCATTAAGAAGAATAAAATAAAGAAAAAGAGAGAAGTAAAAAAAAAAAGAATAAAAAGAAAAGAAAGAAAAGATTATCTTTCATGAAGAGGAAGAAACAGAAAAAAAGGGAGAAGAAAACCAAAAGAAATAAAGAAAGAAAAAAGCGATATTATGAAGGAGAAACAGAGAAAAAAAAATAGAAAGAGAAAGGAAAAAGAAGGAAAGAAAGATTATCTCTTATTAAGAGGAAGAAATAGCGAAAAGTGTCAATTAAACAAAAAGAAAGAAAGGAAGAAAGTAACAGAATTTTTTTTAAAAGAAGAATCAGAGAAAAAGTGAGAATTGAGGAAAAAGAAAGAAAGAAAAATATTATCTTTCATTAAGAGGAAGAAAAAGAGAAAAAGTGAGATGTAAACAAAAAGAAAGAAAGAAAAAGAAAAATATATATTTCATTAAGAGAAAGAAATCGAGAAAAATCAGAAGTAAACGAAAAGATAGAAAGAAAAAAGATTATCTTTCATTACAATGAAGACATCGAGAAATAAACTGAATGAGAAAGGTAGACAGATAGAGAGAGTGAAGTAAAAAAGAAAGAAAGAAATAAAAAAAATAAAATAAAAAAGATTATCTTATTTTTAAGAGACAGAAATAGAGAAGAAAGAAAGAAAGAAAGAAAGAAAGAAAGAAAGAAAGAAAGAAAGAAAATGAAAGAACGAATGCTAGAGAAATGGACAGAAAGTGGCGGTAAGAAAAAAGGAGAAAATGGTATGGATTAAAAAGAAAAAAAAAGGAAGGAAAAAGAAATAGAAATAAATTGAAAGAAAAGGCGGAATAAAGGCAAATAAGAAAGAGGAGTAATAGAAAGAAAGATAGAGAAGGAAATAAATGCGGGAAGAGAAACAAATTGAAAAAAGAGAGGATGAAGTAAAGAGAAAAAGGTTTGAGAGAGAAATAAATGGAAAGAAAGGGAGCGAGAAAGAAAAAATAAAAGGGCAAAGAAAAAGAGAAACAAAGAGATAAGGATGTGAATGCAAATAAAGATGGGGGAGAGAAAAATAAATTGAAAGAAGTTAGAAAGAAATAAAATAAAAATACTGGCTCGGGAAACCCACGTAAAACTCGGCCTTGTGCCACGTCTTTCCTTCGTGGCGGGGGGCAAGTAAATATCGAATCGAATCGAGCCGATAGTAGTTCACTCCAAACCAGACTGACAGTCATACTAACACCTTCCACATCTTGTATTATTATTTCGTGTAATATACCTTCGTTATTTCTACTCTTGTGTTTGTGTTGTTCTTCCTTGGTCCTAACCTGGACCATAACACCTAGCATCATCATTAACAGGTCCTGACATTTTGTCCTATTAAAATTTCTGCTTCCTAAATAGTTTCGAATAGAACAATTGACAGTAGCCGTACGAAACTGACCAGATATTTTGGTGGGTAGGCGGTTTTGGGGTTACATTTACAGCCTTCCTATAAAAAAAATTGTGAATGGGGTGTAAGACAAGGTGTCTTCTGACCGGACTTATTTAATTTACAAAGTGAAACGTTTCTGTGAGAATTAGTAGTTCTAACAGGATTCATTATTTTGCAGCCACAAGCTTATCAAAATATGATATTCGGATGACAGTGCTGATAACAGGCACAGAAAGAAAGCTACACGATCTTCTACAGAATGTAGTGAAGGAAAGCGGCGAGGAAATAATAAACAAATTGCAAGACGACAAAAGGTATGCTTGTTAGCAGAATGAACAACCATACATGCAATTTACTAACTGGAGATACGAAAATGAAACAATAAAACAACTTTAATATCTGGGAAGACTTTCAACAGAGGATGACAAGTACGGCGCTGAAATCTGAAGGAGCACTGGGATAAGGAAAGATACCCTCCAAATGCTAAGCAAAGTATTAAGAAACGGAAAAATTTCGTTAGAAGTAAAGAAAAGAGTTCTTAACTGATAATACCAGCTTTATTACATATGGTGGTATCGTCACGTGACCGAGTGGTTAGAATGTTCGCCTTCTTTCGGGTTCGACTCTTATCAAGGTCGATTTGTCAGGAAGAAGACTTCCTGATGTATTCGGTCTAGATAGGGCTGTCCCAGCGTGCGGCACCTTTGGAAAATGACTGAAAACCATAGCACGGGTTGACCCAAGTCATGTTAATGAAATTAGGCAGATGGTACTCTTGGAGGCCGTTGATAGCTCTGCTAGCATGTAGTCATAAGTCATCATGACCGAGGGTTTCAGAGTGCGGCCTCGTTCAAATTGTAGATCACGCTAGATAACAAGTTTCTCTCCCAGAAACTCTAAGGTTTGCTCAGCATAGTTCCAGTATAAACCACAGATAAGCTCTGTGGGTGTTGAACAAATGTGCCCGAACGAGTGTCTGCAATAGGGATTCGCTAGCCGTCCTAGCAGACTGGCATCCTGGAAGACGAGTGGCCAGCTATAGATATATGTCAGTGAATGCTGGACAATCTCCTCACAGATGAAGAGATTGAAGCAACAGAAAAGTTGTATTATAGAAAGTTGCTGAGAATATGTGAACACAGTTTTAAAAAATGTAGCACGTGTGTGCATAAAATGCATTATATCTGTAAGATATTACGTACTGAACGTCTAACAAGGTATGTCTCTAACATTACGTAATGTTCTTGCAGCCTTTCCAAACGGTGCTATTCCTTGGCCTATATGTATAATGTTGTGTGGGACCTTAAATGTAATCAAAAACATTAATACAATTAAGGCACCAATGTTGGAATAACTTGTTAGAGCTGCACACGTTGAAAACATCGGGAGATTTCATAATCATATATGTGACGTAACAGTATGTGTCACATGGTTGGGGATTTTCGGAAAGCCGTTCAAAAATTTGCTCAAGCGCCTTTCAGCACTTCCCCTTTCGGGCAACCCTCAGGTGCAGGGTAATGACTCCAGCCCCGTCCCGAAGGTGTGTTACTACCTAGATGTTTACACCACCCTCACCCATTGTAGTTTTGGCTAATATTAATTTCAAGAATCAATGTCTCGTGCTGAAGGTGTGTACATTAATATAAAGCATTGTTCGCTTAAAATATGAAAATTATTCCGTACAAAATTAGAATTATTTCAATCATATCAACAGCAAATAATAGAGCCTCAGAGAATTTACACCTGTATTCAGTAATATTTGAAAACTGTAGGTACGTATTCGGCCGTCTAAGTACGTATCTCTGCCACACAAAATTCAATGACACACCTGGAATCAACGTTGAACAAGCGAATGAGCCAATTGGAGTAAAGTGCCATGCAGATTTAAATTTTTCCCACTTGTAACCAATGCAGCTATCGATTTTTTTTGCATGCTAGCATGCTAGTTAACATTCGTGTCAGTCAGCAGTTGGCTCTCACGCTGGCCAATAGAATCTTGCTGCCTATTCGTGGCAGTCAGCTTTTGGCTCTCACTCTTGCCAGTAGAAAATGGCCGCAAACTACATGAAAACTGCCGTAGAAGCATGAAAAAATCGATTATTTCCACTATCGATGGGAGTTGGGAAATGAAAAGTCGGTATTGGCCTTCTCGCTAACTTTGAGCATGTGCATGTAAATTTTGGTGCAAATCCGTAGGAAATTTCGGCCGTGCATTCGTTACACACACACATCCTGCCTTATATATATATATATATATATATATATATATATATATATATATATATATATATATATATATTGATGCATGTTTCGTTAAATAATATAGACAATTTTTTTACTATTTATTTTATGTGAATTTACATAAAATAAATAGACAAAACGTTTCTATATTATTTAGTGAAACATACATCAATGAAATATTGCTGCCTAAATACATCACAGCAACCCACCAAACTATCAACACATGGAATTATAAATGTAGCCTTGTGAAAAGTCAAATTGAAATAGCCAAAGAAAAACTGAACAGCCTTAAGAGCAACTAACTGGACATCTAAGCTTATCAGACGATATGAATGTATTTACCTAAACAAAGTAGATAAAACTTGGCTATATTATTTAACGAAACATGCGTCAATGGAAAAATGAAAAACTGCTGCTTAAATATACACACACACACACATATATATATATATATATATATATATATATATATATATATATATATATATATATATATATATATACATATATATATATATATAAATTCATGAATCATTCATACAAAAAACAAATATAGAGGTTAATGATTTAAATGGCGAGAATACATCATCGCAAACAATATAAAAAGGATACACCAACCCCGAACCTGTATATGAATGATATGATCCCTCTTTATAAATTCCAGTTGAATAAGGTCTTTTTAATTTTTTTACAAGCTTTCGTCTGTTCCTACAGACATCATCAGGTATGGAAGTAGATTTTGTTCTTCTTTTTACTTCTCAGTAATAAGAGGACAACGAAAATCGAGATGTAATCCGAAAAAATGCTATGAGAAATGTGTTATTGTTTTGGTACGTGCCATTTAAATCATTAACCTCTATATTTGTTTTTTTGTATGGATGATTCATGAATTTATAAATTATAATTGCACCTTTTAATTGAAATATATATATATATATATATATCACTTGCTTAAAAGCCGCCATATCGGGCGATATTTAAGCAATCTTCTGCCGAGCGTTTTTGATTAGGCCTTCAACTTGTTCAGGTGTTTGAGAGTCGCTAAATTTTTGTATATTCCCAGTAATGGAAGCTCACCTGACCTGGGTATATATTTGAACGAGACTTTCTTTTCCTCTCTTTGGTTCTTTTGATTTTAGTCTTGTCCTCTGTTGGCAAAGATTTCTTTTTGCAAGGCATATTGCTGCCGTAGAACAACTTTTCATTACTGCGGTGGTTTTTGGCAATTTTTTGATGTGATTTTTTGCGATAAATTCATTTGTACAAACAGAAATTTTTGTAACTTGGAAATAAATTTGGGAATAATCAAAATGAATTACTAAATGCAGCAAAAGGCAACCATGAAATAAAAATAAATTAAAAAACTACATGAGGGAACTGTCTTTAAATTAAGTGAAGGTAGAAGAATTATCGTTAAACTTTTAATAGGTAAGCTTAAATATTAAAGCAATACTTAAATGCAGCGATTTTTTTATTTAAAAATATGATTCCTTCGCTACATAAGAGTTCTCATGTTTCAAAAACGAGAGCCGAAATCATCCAAATAATTATTGAAATTAAATTGAATTGAAGCTCTACTTATGTATGAAGCACTGTCTTCTTAAAAATAAAAACAAAAATACTAAGGAACTCCGGATTATGCTCCCAACGTGTTCTTTTCTATTCTCTGCATACTTGCGCAATTATATATATATATATATATATATATATATATATATATATATATATATATATTATTTGCATATTCATTTTACGCATATATATATATGTGTGTGTGTATGCATGTATATGTGTGCGTTGTATATATATATATATATATATATATATATATATATATATATAAACTGCTCTACTATCATTAGAGTACCGTATAAATATCAATATTTAAATTATAAATAACAGTATATTTATCTATAATAATACATAGAATCACCCACACATTATATACATACATGTATATATGCACAAACTCGCACACACACACACGCATATACACACAAACAAACGCACACATACACACACACACACACACACATATATATATATATATATATATATATATATATATATATATATATATATATATATATATATTATAAAATCATAAGTTATAACCCGTGCCTGATGAGTTTGGAAACGAACAAAATTTAAGTCGCACACTAGACGTAGATTCATGTATACTTATTAAGATATATTTCTTAACCCTGTTTTACTACATTGATACACAAATATCATTATATATATATATATATATATATATATATATATATATATATATATATATATATATATATGAGAGAGAGAGAGAGAGAGATAGAGAGAGAGAGATATGCACGGGAGAGTTTATTACACATAAAATTGGAAGTTACTTTTCAATCGTACTATGTGTGTGTATATATATATATATATATATATATATATATATATATATATATATGAGAGAGAGAGATATGCACGGGAGAGTTTATTACACATATAATTGGAAGTTACTTTTCAATCGTACTATGTGTGTGTGTGTGTGTGTGTTTATATATATATATATATATATATATATATATACACACACACACACACACATTTTCTTTAAAATATCCACTGATATCTCTCTCTTGCTCTCTTTCTCTCTCTCTCTCCGTCGATATATATATATATATATATATATATATATATATATATATATATATATATATATATATATTCTGCTGTATATCAAAGAAGACTTTCTATTTCTGTATGATTATAAATTGCCCCAGGAACTTTGCTTATACAGACGAAGACTGTCTGTGTTTTATCCTAATTCCTTCTAAGGCAATTATCTTTAATGGCTGGCGTTTAAGTTTACTGGGTTAGCGAGTGAAATGCTACAACACTTGAAAGTCTGTGAGCGGGACGACGACGACGAACGTCTTCGGTAGAAATAATTATCCAGGTAGTTTTGAAAAATATTATATTTTTATTTTCTCCTGCAAGTTTCTTGAAACAACGATACCAACATTAATTGTAGCCGGAAGGCATTAATTCCTCTGATACTTTGTTCCTAAACTTATAGAAATTCGCTTTAATGATTTCGCCGTATTCTTCTTAAAGACGTTGGAGGTCATGGCTCTCCACAATTTCCTTTTGTGTCTTGGTTATCTCTCTTAAACCTTTTTCCGCCATCTATTTACTGAAGCTCGCTAGGTAAAATGATCGGCTCCCTGTATCGCTCTTGTAAGTACCTGACTCCTCATGGTACCCTTTAATTAAGTACTGTTGCCATATTCAGGCAGGAGCAGGCAGGATCCCCAATTTCCAGTTTAAAAGCGTCTCTGATTCCTTTTTAGGGAATAATTATTTTAAAACCTCCAACCTCTCTCTCACAGGCGGAGTATGACGAGTCTCTCACTGCTCTGTTGTTTCTACCATGGAAAGTGCTCGGACGAACTGTATCTACTGGTTCCGCCAGGACTAACCTTCATGGCTAAGACCCGCCATGTTACTTACATAGCAGCAGACCACCCACATTTCTCTCAGTTTAAAATCTGCGAGAAGTTCCACTAAAACAGCTTCTTCTTGAGAACCACCGCCCTGTGGAATCGACTCCCAAGAGAATGTTCCCTCGTTCATCACATTCTTAACCCGTTCAAGTCTAGTCCTAACTGTTAACTTCCCCTCCTATCCATATAAAGTAACGCTTAACGTAAGCCTTTTCCTCGAGTGAACAAAAATTTTACAGAGTTGAATTAGTAGAGGAGATTAAACGCATTGAAATATCCCCCCAAAAAACAAAAAAATAAAACATAACACATGGAATTAGAACAATCTATCCCCGTGGACTAAATAAAGGGTACGGTTCGCATTTCCAAGGTATATCACCTGAAGAAGGTCGGAGCTTACACCGGCTGAAACGTCGTGAATATGCAAATAAAGATGTGAACAGCAGTCCAAATGATATAAATAGTATAAATGCTTAGAATATCTCATCTGAGAAATATAGACAGATATTCAGCGTAGGCTATGAAAGAACAGTGTGTATATATATATATATATATATATATATATATATATATATATATATATATATAATGTCATCCACAGACAGACTGTTTCGCTGTATCACAGATCATCAGTGCGGTTAGACATCCGGTTCCCTCTAGCTAGGATCGAAACGCGACTGAATTGGTATCTAGCGGATATTCTACCACTAAGCTGTCGGCGCACGGTCGGGATGAAGGTGCATTTTTAGCGTATTTCTTTTTGGAAACACGATATATACTTTGCTTACCTTTTGGAAGGCATCTTTCTCTATAGACCATCCCCGCAGTCGTCTCCTTATTTCGAAGGGCATTTTTCGATCCGTAATCAGTTTCTATAAAAGCATCTTCCGTTTCCGTTTTAAACTTGCCTTCTTCAGTTACGACAATTTCTAAATAGCTGAATTCTAACACCTGTTGATTTTGGCGCCTCGATGTGCAACCCAAACCTCAGGGTGTTCTTTTCACTTAAATCTATTTATTCCATTTTACAATTGCAGTTTTTTTCTCTCCTTTCTTTGCTCTCATCGATAACCTTGTCTAAAAGTTTTTTTTTATTATTTTCCTTCTGATTCTGACACTAAAAAAACCAGAAAAGTGTTCAGTCGTCCTAACACCTCTCGGAATGATAACGTCTATTCAGAAAATTGCAGATGGTAGCCAACTTTTTTTTTTATTTTTTTAGGATTACTTTATTTTTTACGAGAAAAACCGGGGTAAAGGTGTCTAATTCTTCTTTTTCTATGCCCTGACCCTTCAAGACATGAATATATATATATATATATATATATATATATATAATTCTTCTTATTCTATATGCTCCGTCCCGTCAAGACATGGTTCGCCACCATTTCCTGTTCTCTTGTAACTCATAGAAATATAATTCTTTTTGCTATCTCTCATAAACCTCTGTTCTACCAAACATTGATTGAAAATTACAGATGCCAGAAAGGGCTTTTAGGATTATCATATTTTTTACAATAAAAGCCGAAGCAAAAGTGTCTAATTCTTCTTCTTCTTCTATATTCCTTTTCCCTTCAGGAACTGGTGGATCATGGTTCTCCACAATTTCCTGTCTCATAGAACTATTTGTTTTTTGCTATCTTTAACTTTTCTACCAAAAATTTTCACACGCACGTTAAGTATGTTCTTTTCAGCTTTCCTCTGACCCTCGTACCTTCAACATGTCCTGTGAGTTGTTTACTTTTCGAAGCCCTCTTTCCTCATTATATTATCTTATAAATTTCAATAGCCACTTTTTGATAGTAAATATTAGTGCACATTTTTTTTCATTTTGCATAAAACTTCATCGTTGTTCAGATGTTTAGTCCATGGTATTCTGTAAAACCACATATCGGTCTATAGAATTCTCAGCATCCTCCTGTATAACCACATTTCTCTGGCCTTTTTCATCTCTGAGGAGATTGTTTAATTAACCTATTGGATGACCGCTATGATATAACAGCCCAGTACTCTTTTTTTGTTGTTTCTAACGTAATATTCCGGTTTCGTGATATTTGCTTGCGTTTTGGAAGGCATCTTGTTCTATTCCAAGGTGATTTCAGATTTTGGAGTCGCATTTTCCGTTCTCTGATAAAGCTCTTCCTAGATACTTAAACTTTAGCACTCGCTTGATTTTGGTTTCTCGAATATGTAGTTAGCATCTTGTAGCTTTCATTTCGCTACAACCATATATTCTTTCTTCTAACAATTGATGCTTAGTCCTTTCTTCACGCTTTCTTTTACTACTTTATGGACATATGAACACTGTCTCATCTGGGTATCTTATATTGTTAAGATTGTTCCTGCCAATAATGAAACCTTTTAGGACTTTTTTAATTGTCTCAGAAGTGCCTAAAAAAAGTAAAATTTGTACATGGTGTCAAAAAGAAAATGACACCTTTTGTAGTTTAAATAAAAAATCCAATTCTCGCTCAAATGAACTCAAATTTTAGCAAAATGTTTAAAAACTCAGTTGACATTGCGGACTTGTCTCAATTCCTGGTATATTCTTATTGAGAATCTATCGGGAAAGATTGATCGGGCATGCCAGTGATAATGACAATGTGCTGCGGAAATGGCCTCACTTGACATCATCTGATTTTTTTCTATGGGGCTATGTGAAAGGACAGGTCTATATCCCACCTTCTTCCTATAAGCCTAGATAACTTAAGGAGAGATTCACTGAGGCGCTAGAGAATGCTACGCAAGACATGCTACAGCGTGTTTGGCAAGAGCTGGGCTACCACCTTGACATGCGTCGTCTCACTGTTGGTGAACAATTTGAACATTGGTGAAGCTTTGTGAAACCGGTTATGAAATCTTCATCTCTTTGAATATCGTGTTCGAACTTTGATAAATACATCTTGAACTTTCGTTTGCCTGGGGCATGGCGTTATGCAGATATTCACATTTTATTTGTCTCCCTGATAGCTATAATCTTCAAATCTTCAAATTTAATGTCAATCTTCTGATGCCTTCATCCTGATTCCGGTTCTTCAAGGGTTCAACCCCGTCCTGGGTATGACGATAAACTACATCCGGGTCCTGGGTATGACGATAAACTACATCCGGGTCCTGGGTCTGACGATAAACTACATCCGCGTCCTGGGTATGACGATAAACTATTAGGTTGGTGCAAAAATAATGACGTAATAATGTCGTTTTTTCACGTTAAAAAATACGTCAAAAACGACATTATTACGTCATTATTTTTGCACCAACCTAATACATCGCGTTCTGGGTATGACGATAAACTATGTCCAACAGCAAGGCCCCTGATCAGGAAGTTTTGAGGAGCGTGGAACCTCCTCTTACTTGCCGGTGTTCCCAGGTCCACCCTTACCCGGGGTGGTAGTACCTGCTAGGGTTCCAGCTATGGGCAAATAGTTAACCTCTGAACTGGTGTCATAACGCTATCAAAGTGTAAAAATAGATTTTATTACCAAAAATACTTTTTTTGAAAAAAAATTATTGCCAGCAATATATTTTTGAAGAAAAAAATATGACCAAAAATAGATTTATGAAGGGAAAAATTTTGTTGGTATTAAATAACGCATTGAGGTTGATACACCGTAAACTAAACCAAACCAAAACAAACCCAACTACCACTATGAATCTATTTCAACGTTTTATTTGCATTAAATGACCCACTGAGGTTGATATGCCATAGAACAAAACAAGCCTACCAACCAACCAGAAATAGATTTTTGGAAAAAATATTACAAACAATGAAAATTTGTCGGCATTAAATAACCCTTTGAGGTTGATATGCCATAAAACAAAATAAAGAAAACCAATCTAAACCAAAGAATACATATTCTATTCATACGAATCTATTCTAAAAATGTTGTGGGCATTAAATAACCCATTGAGGTTGATATGCCGTAAAACAAAATCAACCAAACCAAACCAAATCAAATCAAAGGTTTAACCACCCACCCACTCCGCCAGCACGCTGCTTATTTTTTAGGGAAAACTTACTATTTTTCTAATACGTTTACCTTCAATCTTTGAGGAGATTGCCCATATAGGAGGAGAGATATAACGTAACAGTAATAAATACTTATTTGTTACAGAAATAACGTCAGCTTTCACCAAAAAACTGACAAAATTTAACCTGGCGTGTTTTCACTCTATTTTGATCATTTCACCCCAAGTAAGGCAATAAAGGCGTCGCTGGATGTGGCAGAATATGAGACAAAAGCGAAGAATAAGAAAACATGAATTAAGAGCACATTTAACAACGATCGATAATGCATTGACTGGAAAGTAGAAATCCGGAAGAGAGTGTCACAAGCGAGAAGTGCGAGGGAAGAAAATGCTGGCCTAGAGCTTGCAGTTACAGCTAACTATCTCAACTGTAATATGATGAGACCTTGCCGCCAATCTAGTACTGCGTTTACATTCATAAAATCTAACTGCCATAGATGGAAGTTCATCAGAACATTTACCATGTATGTATTTATAGGAAAGGCACAGTGAGGCTACGTTATGGCGGTAGGAAAATGACTGAAGACGAGATGTCAGGTCAGGACCAATAACATTGCAGATTCTTCTTTGTATTTTATCAGGAATCTCTCAATAGATGACAGAATCCGTAGATTAGATGTGGCAGAAATATACAATACATGAACGAATTGTAAGCTTACAAATGTAAAAAAAAATCGTTTATCTGTCTATATCTCTGAGATGAGGTATTATTTATTATTTAAACTATTTATATTATTCCACCTGTTATCCCCATCTTCATTGTCATATTCACAACGTTTCGGCCGTTGTACGCCCCGGCCTTCTTCAGGATCTGTATATATCTCTGAGATGAGGTATTATGATTACTTGCACTCTTTACATTATTCTGACTGTTATCCTCATCACCCTTGCCATATTCACAACATTTCGGCCGTTGTAAGCCTCGGCCTTCTTCAGGATCTATCTGTATCTCTGAGATGAAGTATTATGATTATTTAAATTATTTACATTATTCGGCCTCTTTTCCTCATCTTCATTGCCATAGTCACAACTTTTCGGACGTTGTAGTGGATAAAGACGTTGGTTAGATCCAGTGACTAGACCCAAAGATTTGTGAGTTCAATACCAGGCTACAGCAGTGGTGAATGAATAACCTTGAGAATTGACTTAAAAGGAAATAAGAGAAACACCCGGAAGAGACATAACACGTGGTACGAGAACAATCTACTTCCGGTGGACGAAATAAAGGGTGCGGTTCGAAATTCCAATCACCTGAAGAAGGCCGGGGCGTTCAACGCCCGAAACGTTGTGAATATATCTATGAGTATTTGGATAACAGGCCGAAAATGTAAATAATGTAAATAAAATGTATTCTGCTGAGAAAATCACGGTCTAGTACGACACAGGGAATCGTATTTCCTAGCAAGCGATCTGATATAATCTTTTCGCCTAATGTTAGCGTAAAACGTTAGCCCGAGAAGTCACAACGAGTCACTCTCCTGAAGGTTAGCTTTAGAGACATGCTGATGGAAGGTAAGCAAAGTTACGGCTTCCTCATAACTTTTATTATCTACCACTGGACTTTTCATTCATATCACACGCCTCAATAGAATTTTACCTGTAACACTCTAGTTTCAGTAGCTCTCGAGCCTTGTGTTAGGTGAATTCTAGTCTAAAAATAACAAAACGGATGCTAGCATAATTGCAATCTCAAAATCACGGGGCTTATTTAAGCTATACCTGCCGTTAAATTCTTTGAAGCCAAATGAGTAACAGGGCTGTCAAGTTAAGATCGCCTTCGGTGAGTAATAGAATGGATTCTTAGACTTGCTAAGGGGTTTTTCTTTATTTCCAAATTCATATTGATCCAGAACAATCGTAGAATAACGATCTGGGAATTGCCACAAAAAGCAACAGAATTCAACTGAGATAAAGTCTTGTCTAGTCATAAATAAAGAGGTACATTTTATTTCCAGCAACCATCATACTTTTCTTCAATACCAAATTAAAAATAAAATCGGCTGGAATATTTTTAAAACTAGCTTTCAAGCAAAGAGAAAGGGTAATTACGAAATTAGTTGTCTTGGCAAATAACTTCAGCACGGTTTTAATGATTAAATGAAAAAGGTAGATTTCTTTTTTCCTCTTCCGAAAATAGATTCGCGTGTTAAAATAAACCGGAAAAAAGAAAGACCACGGCAAACAACTTTTAATTTAAAATATAAAATTTTAGTAATTGTATTCACTATTTTTAATTATATAATACTCGTTCTAAAACTAATTACACGAATGAACGTAATTCAAATAGAAAGTCTTTGAAAATGACGTGCACTCTGACTTCGGCATGAAAAAAAGCAGCTGTGTGAATGGAAATGAAAATAACGTCACAAAGTAATTACTTTAAGGTTTTTTCGGTTGACTTTAAAGTTCATTGTATTTTTACTGGCAAAGGAAAAGCTAAGAATAATTAATATTAGCTGGCCGAATATTGGGATCTGGTGCCAGACATCGCGCCGGAAATATTAAGATAACATTTCTTCAAGTACAAGAAGAATGAATTAGAACGACATAAATATCGAAGGTAGAAATAGACAAAGAAAATTAGATAGATAGATAGATAGACAGATAGATAATGAATAGACTGATATATACATATATATGTATATATCAGTGTAACCCGGATATAATAGAAACCCGGATATAAGAGAAATTTTCTCTGGTCCCAAATTAGAGCCTGTGTTAATGTATATAAAATGGACCAAACCCGGATATAAGAGAAACCCGGATATAAGAGACTTCGTCTCCGGTCCCGACAACTCTCTTATATCCGGGTTACGCTGTATATATATATATATATATATATATATATATATATATATATATATATAATTCTTTATTTAAAAATAAAAATGTTTTTTTTTAAACGCGTATATGTTTCTATCAGATGGATAGATGCACAAACACGCATACGCACATACATATACGCATACACACACACACATATATACCTAAAGAGAGAGATACGTAGATGAATAAATAGATGCAAACAGAATGAGATAGAGAGATAGTTATGAAATTTGAAACAAATACAGAAAGACAGATAGGATGATGAAACTAAGAGAGATAGATATGAACAAAACAGATAAAGAACAGACTATGATAGATCGATAGATAGATAGATAGATAGACAGATAGATAGATTTGAACATACCAAGATAGATAGATACGAACAGAGATAGGCTGTTTGAGACAGTCATGAACAAACTGCTACAGATAGATAGATAAATAGTGAATAGGCTGATATATATATATATATATATGTGTGTGTGTGTGTGTGTGTATGCGTATTTCTGATTACACACACAGACATATATATATATATCACCATCTGCATACATACATATATATATATATATATATATATATATATATATATATATATATATATATATATATATCCGTCCGTGTATATATATATATATATATATATATATATATATATATATATATATATATATATATATATATATATATAAGTGTGTACATCTATCTATCAGATGGATAGATAAAGAAACACGCCTACACACACACGGACACGCACACATATATATTTATAGATATATTTATAGATAGATAGATAGGAACACAATGATAGATAGATAGATAAATAGATAGATAGATAGATAGATAGATAGATAGATAGATAGATAGATACGAACACAATGAGAGATTGATAGTTATTAAGTTTCAGATAGACACAGACGGACAAATAACATGATGAAACCAATTGAGATAGATATTAACAATCTGCTACAGATAGATAGATAGATAGATAGATAGATAGATAGATAGATAGATAGACAGATAGATAGACAGATATGAAGAGACTGAGGCTCACTGGGTGTTGGATATATAGACAGATAGACTGATTGAGAGTAACAAACAATTTTCAGGTAAGTTCAGCGATCGATATCCGTCGTCCTTACCATTGGGCAGCTGTCTTTCAACGATACTTTCATGAGTGCTCCTATTTATTTTCCCTTTCCTTGACAGTGAAACATCAAGGGCAATGTTCTAAATTTCTTCTTCAACCTTTCTCTTGTGTGCGGGAGGGTCAGTACCATCTGTCCTTTTTTCTAGACTTTCATCATTATATACTTTGCGAACATTCTTTTTCAGATTTTCCATTCATCCATTCCTTTTCTTCCTTTTTTTTTTGCGCCATTCGTTCTTTTTCAAGAATATTCTCTTCCATTCGAAATATTTATCTACCTTTTTATCATTCCTTATTTTTTTTCTTTAATCCTCCCGCCTTTATTTCAAATGTCGTCTGTTGTATTTTCTTCTACTTTGTTATTTTTTTAAATTTTTATTATCTTCCGATATTTTAATTTCTTTTTATCTGTTCCTTCTCATCGCACCATCACTCTCATTTCTATTCCTTTCCTTTTCTCTCTCTCTCTCTCTCTCTCTCTCTCTCTCTCTCTCTTTCTAATCCTTTATACTTTCTTTCTCTTTCTTTCTTTCTTTGGAGTTTTAATTTAACTTTCACATTCTTTCAGGCCATTGTTTAGTTCATTCGTTTTCATACACAATATTTCTTTGAATATTAGCTTTCTCGTGCTTCGTTCGTTTTTAATATGGTTTTCCTTTCTTTCCTTCTTTCCTTTCTTTCTTTCTTTCTTTCTTTATTTATTTATTTTAGTCTATACTTCCTTTCTTTCTAGTTGTCTGTTCTTTCTTTCTTTCTTTCTTTCTCTCTTCTTTCTTTCTTTCTTTCTTTCTTTCTTTCTCTCTTCTTTCTTTCTTTCTTTCTTTCTTTCTTGTAGTCTCTACTTCCTTTCTTTCTAGTTGTCTATTCTTTTTTCTTTCTTTTTAGTTATTCTTTCTTTCCTTCTTTCTAGTTGTCTATTCTTTCTTTCTCTCTATCTAGTTGTTTATTCTTACTTTCTTTCTTTCTTTCTTTCTTTTAGTCTATTCTTTCTTTTTAGTTGTCGTATTCTTTCCTTCTTTCTTTTTTTCTTTCTAGTTTCTATTCTTTCTTTTCATCTTTCTTTCTAGTTGTCTAATCTTTCTTTCTTTCTTTCTTTCTTTCTAATTGTCTATTCTTTCCTTCTTTCTTTCTAGTTGTTTCTTCCTTTCTAGTTGTATATTCTTTCTTTCGTTCTATTTGTCCATTCTTTCTTTCTATATTTCTAGTTGTATATTCTTTCTTCCTTTTTATTTAGCTTTTCTTTCTTTCTTTCTTTCTTTCTTTCTTTCTTTCTTTCTTTCTTTCTCTCTAGTTCTCTATTCTTTTTAGTTTTCTATTCATTCTTTATTTATTTCTAGTTGTCTATTTTATCAATAATTCTTTCTTTGTTTCTTTCTTTCTTCTTCTTGTCTATTGCTCCTTTCTTTTTTTTCTTTCTTTCTTTCTTTTTCATTTCTTTTTTTTCCGCCACAAATATTTGTTTCAGGTCTTACTTTCACACAAGGATTTTCCTTCCAATCTTTCATCATCATCATTTCATTCTCACACTATCGGAATATCAACACTAGCAATTGTTTACTTTCTAAGTATTAGGTTGGTGCCAAAATAATGTCGTTTTCTCACATAGTAACATATGTGAGAAAACGACATTATTTTGGCACCGACCTATTAATATTAACGAAAACATGACAACGTATGCGCATACACTTTTACGATTACTGCCATTCTGAGAAAGAAAATATATATTTCCAGGGTATTTTAAGCCTGATTCTGTAAATCGGCCATTACTCAAGCAAAAAGCGGAAACTTAAATGTATATATGCGGACGTATTTTTTGTTTGATTAAGGATATGAAAATTGTAATTTAAAACCAGACTTGGATGTTGCAGTTCAGTAATTATATGAAACAAAACCTGGTTGCACCCACCAAACACAGCAATATTTGTCTTGGGAGCGCCCAAGAATTGGTTTACAGAAACACCCAATACAATTGAACCGATTTTGGCGTTTATTTTTACTTAAAAGTACCAGAACACCGCTTTCTTTGCTGACATCACTGCTTACAGAATAATATATATAAACAAATAAAAATTTTCCCTTTGACATTATGGCGTACTGATAACAGTTTTCATTTTTGATTGTGGTCAAAACAATCACATATTGACTGAATAATCATATCATCAGACAGTCATGTGACATGCGTGATACACGCTTAGGCGGTCATGTATCTTTCGATACGTGGCTGACGAGGCTGATTTTTCCCGCAGTAGGTTGCCGTTTCTTTCTGCGGTAGACCAGTTGCTTCTGCGCTAGTCCAGTTGCCATCCAAGGCTATAGAACCCGGTCTGTCCTGCTATTTACCCATTGCTGGAAGAAGAAGAAGAAGAAGAAGAAGAAGAAGAAGAAGAAGAAGAAGAAGAAGAAGAAGAAGATGATGATGATTCAGACGTTTCCCAAGTGTCAGTCAATTATTTGCTCTGCGTGATACACGCTTAGGCAATCATGTAACTTTCGATACATGACTGACCAGGCAGATTTTTTCCAGCTTTAGGTTTCCGTCTCTTTCTGCGGTAGACCAGTGAGTTCTTCGGTAGTCTAGTTTCCATCCACGGCTATAGAACCGGTTCTGTCCTGCTATTTACCCATTGCTGGTAGAAGAAGAGGATTCATACCCTTCCCAAGGGTCAGTCAGGTATGTGCCATGCGTGATACACGCTTAGGCGATCATGTATCTTTCGATAAGTAGCTGGCGAGGCAGATTTTTCTCGTAGTAGGTTGCCGTTTATTTCTGCGTTAGACCAGTTGCCATCAAAGGCTATAAAACCCGGTCTGTCCTGCTATTTACCTATTGCTGGTAGAAGAAGAGGATTCATACCGTTCTCAAGGTTATTAGTACGTAATTGAATATAAGAGATTCGAACTCGGCTCTCCGATTCCTCAATCCGAGCCGCTATCCATTACTCAATCGTATTAAAAATACAATATGTCATTAGACCAGTGAATTTCAATTGGTGTGTCACGGTACACTTGTTTGCCGTAAGAGGGTCGTAGGTGAAACGCTAAATTTTTTAAAATTCCTTAAATAAATGATTTTTGAAACAAGTCCAAATCACAATAATTATACATATCAAAACTGAAACCTTTTTATATTGAAGATATGAGTGTATCATTGTTATAATCGATAAAGTTATACGTATTATATAGAATAATATGAAAAAGCAAACTTTTCTGCATTAAACAATATTAAAAACTACTTTTTTTTTCCCTTTGCCATTTCTTTCTACGGTACACCAGCTGCCATCGAAGGCTATAGAACCCGGTCTGTTCTGCTATCTACCCATAGCTGGCGGGGAAAAAGAAGAGGATTCATACCTTTCTCAAGGGTATTAGCACGTAAGTGAATGTAATGGATTCGATTCCTCAATCAGAGCCGCTATCCATTACTCCACCGTGCCTCCTAAGAAGGTAAGAGATAAATAAAATAGTCAAAGAAAAAAATAAGAAAGAAAGAAAGAAAGAAAGAAAGAAGAAGAGGAAAAGAAATGTGTCCTACAAAGGGAATCGGTCATTATCGATCATGTAACTTTCGGTACATGACTAACGAGGGAAATTTTTCCCCGCAGTAGTTACCAGCCAAGGCTATAGAACCCGGTCTTTCCTTCTATTTACCCATAGCTGGGGACAGAAGAAATGGATTCATACCTTTCTCAAGGGTATTAGCACGTAAGTGAGTGCAATGGATTCGGCTGCAATTCGAACTCGGTTCTCCGATTCTAGTTCGAATTTCAGTACAGACAATCCTATTAAGAGGATCACTCAAAGCTGATCATTAAAAGTGTTTCAAAATATTGCATTTACAGTATAAAGAAAATGTAAATACCGTACATGTTAAGCATTACATAACATCAGAATTTGGCCAAATAAAATTCACTATATTGACTTACCCAAACGTAAGTGAAAGTAATGGATTCGACTGGAATTCGAACTCGACTCTCCGATTCATGAATCTGTAAACGCTATCCATATCCGTGACTCCTAGAGAGGTGATCGATAAATAAAATAGGTAAAGAAATAAAAAATAAATAAAGAAAGGAGAAGAAGACGGAGATAAGGAAGAAGAAGAAGAAGAAGAAGAAGAAAAGAAGAAGAAAAGAAAAAGAAGAAGAAAAGAAGAAGAAGAAGAAGAAGAAGAAGAAGAAGAAGAAGAAGAAGAAGAAGAAAAGGAAAAGAAATGTGTCCTAAAAAGGTAATCAGTCAGTTATGTGCCATGTGTGATACACGTTTAGGCGATCATGTATCTTTCGATACATGACTGACAGAAGGCAGAATTTTCCCATTTGCCATTTCTTTCTTTACCATTTCTTTCTGCGGTAGACCAGTTGCCATCCATGGCTACAGAACCCGGTCTGTTCTGCTATTTACCCTTTGCTGGTAGAAGAAGAAGAGGATTCATACCTTTCCCAAGGGTATTATCGCGTAAGTGAATGTGAAAGATTCCACTGGAATTCGTACTCGGCTCTCCGATTTCTCAACTCGAGTCACTATCCATTACTCCACGTAAATAATTACCCTTTTGATTGTAGGCATCATGGCATAATACTGAATATTACAATGTTGACTGCAGACATCATGGAGAGCTACATATCATTTTCGTTTTGATTTCTGACATGATGGCGTGCCAGATAACATTTTGTCTTCAGCTACAGACATTAAGCCACAGATACTGGAACCATCATAAAATTCAGGACGTGTAATTAATAAATTATAAACAATCTCTGCGCATTTTATATAAATACTTTCATGGTAATTATTCGAGCGAGCTCTACGGTGTGGTACATAGATTTTGTAAATTTAAGCGCAGTACTAGTTTGGCAAAAAGGTCTTATCAATTTACAATTCAATTGTCTACAAGTAACCGTAAGTTCTTTACTAAATGTTTCTTTTCTCGGATTTCTCGCTTGTGGGACTCTCATCCAGCTCAATGCTTTCAAACTAACTTTAATCTTCAAATATTTGAATGCAATGTCACTAGTTATCTATTTTTTTTTATTACTCTTCTTTTGTTCTTGCTCTTTGGTAATGTTCTTTATTTTCCAATTCTTCACTACCCAGTACCACTCTTGTATCTTAGTGGCTTTATTGCCTTGCTTGGAGTGAAATATATGTGCCCCTGAAAAATTATTTCGGTTGAGCTCTCGTAGAAGAATGTGTGAGTTTTTAAACAGTGACTAATACTGCTATTGGTGCAATACTCTTCGATAAAACGAATCGAGTTGTCTCAGTCACTGGCGTGTTTATTTAAAAATAAATACTCTTAAATTCACCTTCGGCTTTGCCGTGCGCCAACTGACGATTCTAGCTAGAGGCAACGGGAAGTCTAGCTACACATAAACTGTGACCCATCGAAACAGTCTGCATGTGGATGATTATATATATATATATATATATATATATATATATATATATATATATATATATATATATAATTTTTATCTCTCTCTTTCTCTCTATCTATCTGTTTATATTTCGTCTTTCTCTTTCTGTATTTCACTCTGTCTATTTGATCGTATCTCTCCCTCAATTTCACTCTCCCTCTCTCTCTCTTCCTCTCTCTCTCTCTCTCTATATATATATCTGTTTATATCTCCACTTTTATCTCCACTCCCCTCCCCATCCCCCTATATAGATATGAAGAAATATGGTTTTAATGTGTGCTATATTTATGGGATAAAGTGCTCAATATCAGATATAGAACGTATATATATATATATATATATATATATATATATATATATATATATATATATATATATATATATATATATATCAGTTCATTCATATCCATCATTATCTTCCTACTCTTATTTCGGTAATTCCATCTCTCTCTATCTCTCACTCTCTCTCTCCTCTCTCTCTCTCTCTCTCTCTCTCTCTCTATATATATATATATATATATATATATATATATATATATATATATGTATATATATATATATATATATATATATATATATATATATACATATATATATATATTTTTATATCTTCTCTTTATTTCTCCTTCTCTCCCCCCTCTCTCTCTATCTATCTAGTTATGAAGAAATATGGTTTTAATGTGTGCTATATTTATGGGATAAAGTGCTCAATATCAGATACAGAACACACACACACACACACACACACACATATATATATATATATATATATATATATATATATATATATATATATATATATATATATATATATATATGTATATCAGTTCATTCATATCCATCATTATCTTCCTACTCTTATTTCGGTAATTCCATCTCTCTCCCTCTCACTCTCTCTCTTTCTTTCTCTCGCCATGATTGTTTTCGCCGTTTATATATTTACACGCAGAAAGAAAATTAAAATACTTTCGGACTTTTTATGAGCACTCGGAGGAAACAGAGTGTAAAAAATGATTTTTGTCTTTCTTTCTTTCTTCACATAATATTGAAGCTGTAGCTTTTACATTAACTGAATCTGCTCTTATCAGCTAGATAAGCAAGCATATCAGTTACGCGAATGAAGTCGGCTCATAAGTGAAATCCCCCAGCGTAAGCCGCTAAGTACACTGAAAGAAAGCCGTTTTCAAAACCGGATGTCACAAGACCCATTCACTTGCGCGGGAATAAATGACGCCAGCCTTTAATCTTCTTTTTCTTATCTGTTAAATTTTGATATATTCTTAAACTTATTTAAATGAAAAAACAAAAACAAAATGGCGTTTCCTTTATGTTGCACTCATTTCAATTTCCCTTTCTTATCTGAATAAAGTCGTCTGCTTTAACACGAACAGTAAAGAAAGTAAGAGGACACACAATAGAATAAGACGGTTGTACAGGTGAGATTGGAGATAAGTGTCTCTGAGAATATTGTTTCACGCTTTCGGATTTTACAAGATTATATCGAATCCGGTGTGTATATTTGTCTGTAATTAACTATAGAATAAAATAAAAGCTAATTATTTCCAAAATAATTATAGAATGTAATAAAATAAAATTATTCTCTAATAGATCTCTCTTTTTATAAAGTTTACGGCCATATCACGTTCAGATAAAGGTTCCCGTACGTTCGCCAAAATCAAGCCTGTCAGTAACTAGATGCGAACCCACTTGTGATTACGAGATGCTGTCAGCTTGGGGTGTGCGGGTGGTGTAATGGATAATTCCATGGAATTGTTAATCGGAGAGCAAAGATCCAATCTAGTTGTTTTCTTTCTATTATTATTTTTCTTTTTTTATCCTGGGTCTTAGACAGTAGAATTGGTGTTTCTTGGGCAAGATAGCCTTCAACCCTCTCCAGGCCGGTTTTGAATTCAGAGTTTTCCTTCTTCAAGACTATTTGCAATCCATGGCTATAGAACCCAGTCTGTCCTGCTATTTACCCATAGCTGGGGTGAAAAGAAGAGGAATCATACCTTTCCCAAGGTTATTAGCACGTAAGTGAATGTAATGGATTCGACTGGAATTCGAACTCGGCTCACCGATTTCTCAATCCGAGCCGCTATACATTACACTACCGTTCAAGTCTAACTAAACCATAGCTGTGGGGGGGAATAAGAGGATTCATGCCTTTCCTAAGGGTATTAGCATGTAAATGAATGTAATGGATCCGACTGGAACTTGAAATCGGCTCTCCGATTCCTCAATCCGAACCACTATCCAATACTCCCCAATTTATTCACTTACACGCACATTCCCTTCTCCTCCCAGCTACGGGTTAATTAGTATTACTTGTATCACTAAAAGCCTTATTATCTTCAAAATCGGATTTCGGTATTAAATAACAAATACAGGTTGATATATCGCGAAAGAAAAGCTTCACCATATCATGTTGAAACACCGACAACAGAAGTAAAGCAATGTCGAGCCTGGTAGCTACTTAGATGAGAGACCGCTTGGGAATACCCGGTTTTGTAAGCTTAGGTGTGCGAGTGGTGTAATGAATAATGGCTCAGAATTGTTAATCGAAGAGCCGAGTTCGAATCCCTATTGAGTTCGTTATATTCCCTTACACGCAAATACCCCTGGGGAACGTATGGATCCACATTTTCTCTCCGCTAACTATGGATCAATTAGTGAAACTTGTATCACGAAACCATTATTATACTCTCCTCCTCACCTAAATTCTTACAACTTAAAAAAAAAAATTGCTTTTCATTAAACTGGAAATGTAAAATGTGACCTGGAAATGTAAAATGTGGAAAATGTGAAAATCTAAAATGTGAAAAATTTGCTCTTAATTAACCCGGAAATGTAAAATGTAAAATGTGACCTGGAAATGTAAAACTGTGAAAGAGTGTGAGTTCAATACCCGGTTAAGGCAGTGGAGAACTTTCAGAGGGAAAATTAACAGGAGATAATTGACATCCATTAAACATGGCACGTGGAACTAGAACAGTCTACCCCAGTGAGAGAAATAAAGGGTTCAGTTCGAAATTCCAACCAACTGAAGAAGGCCGGAGCGTACAACGGCCGAAACGTTGTGATAAATATGGCGACAAAGATGAGGACAATAGTCCGAATAATGTAAATAATACAAATGACGAGGCAGATTTTTTCCCGCGGTAGGTAGTCATACTGTTTAATAAATAAACAGAACATCTATTCAAAGACGGGTATGCACTCAATGTAAAATTTAAGTTATAAAAGTATGTCTGATAAATAAATGAAAAATCCATTCATATATATATATATATATATATATATATATATATATAAGACAATAGGAAAACTGTAATATTAGTCGACGCGTTTCGTCCATTGTGGTCTTTTTCAAGGCAAAAAGGAAATTAATTTATTAAAACAAAGTAGCTATTAATAACAAAACAAAATGTCCTTATCAAGTGGAAGAATTTATTATATTCTACTATTATATTCTACTATTCCAGTTTCTAAGGATATTTTGTTTTGTTATTATTAGTTACTTTGTTAATTCATTTTGTTTTTGCCTTGAAAAAGGCGACATTGGACGAAACGCGTCGGCTAATATTACAGTTTTCTTATTGTATTTTACATTTATAAATACTGTCTTTTGTCTTTTTCTACAGGTTAACTCTGAGAAATTTTTCATATATATATATTTTTCATATATATTTATATATATATATATATATATATATATATATATATATATATATATATATATATGACGTCATATATTACGAAATGGACAAAGTCCGACAATTTATTTATTATATATTTTATTATATATATATATATATATATATATATATATATGAAGGGATTTTCACTGTTGGGAAGTGTAAGAGAAGAAGCTTTTAGAGTAGAAGAGGCGGTTACATTTAACCGTTTCGACAGTGAAACGGTGGGAGCCAAGATACCAACCTCGTAACACGCTTAAATTTATGCAGTTGCGGTAGCAGTGAGAGTTGTTCGTCAAAAAAGTTGCCATAAAAATACTTGTAGAAAAACACAGGGAAGGCACATAAACGAATGTAGTCGAGATGCCACTTTAGTACCTATCATATATATATATATATATATATATATATATATACATATATATATATATATATATATATATATATATATATATATATATATATATGTATATATATATATATATGATCGACTCTCCCGTCAAGATTCGACGTATGAGGGTCAAGCAGATCAGTTTCTAGGAAACCGACAGCCCGTCACCGGCACATGAGATTTGATTATAGTGGTGAAGGCCTCGTGCAGGGCCATCCACACTTTTTGGAGGGACGAATACAGAGACATGGTGCACCGAATGCCATAAGGTTCCCAAACGACCCTTCGCAGGTTTTGAATTCAGAGTTGTCCTTCTCCTAGACCAGCGGCAATCCAAGCTTATAGAACCCAGTCTGTCCTGCTATTTTACCCATAGCTGGAGGGAGAAGAAGAGGATTTATACCTTTCCCAAGAGTATTAGCACGTAAGTGAGTGTAATGGATTCGACTGGAATTCGAACTCAGCTGTCCGATTCCTCAATCCAAGCCGTGCCTCCTCTCTATATACTACCTCTACTTTTATATATATATATATGTATATATATATATATATATATATATAAGCATAGGTAGTATATAAATACGAGCGGTTGCTGAATAGTTCTTTGTTCAAGCTTACTCATTCACTCACCCAACTCTAGGTAGGTCCTAAGACATATCCTCCTATCGAGGTAGTATAAATAGCGAGAATGAATCCATCACCGGCTTGCTAGACATCTCGCGCAGCTTGGATCAATAGGTATTTCCCTAGCGGTCGGCCATCCGAGTAGATAGGCTCAACGTTGCTTAACTTCTGTGAATGGACATGTATCGATGTTTCAATGTGGGAACCTGTGGTTCAAAATATTCCTCGACATGACAATTTAGTTTTAGTAAACAAAATTATGATTTTGCGTGTGTTTATATGTATACGTGTGTGCGTGTGTGTGTGTGTGTGTGTGTGTGTGCGTGTGCATAAGTGCACGTATGTGTGTGTAGGAGTGTGTTGACGCATGTGCGTGCGTGTGTCCTGGGTAAGACTATAAACTACATCCGCGTTCTTGGTTAGACAATAAACTACATCCGCGATATAATGAAATTTGTTTGATCTTGAAAAACTATTGCGTCATCCGTGATTGCATCATATTTTATCACGCCCAAGCACTATTGTCGCGATTGTCGATTAGTTGTCCTGAGGCCATCATCTGCGATGGACGTTACTCCAATGAAGCGTACGAAAGTTGTAACGCTGCACGAACACACTGGCAAGTCTTACCAGTGAGCAAATCAAATTACTATAGATTGGCCCGGAAACTCACCTGACTTAAATCCAATCGAAAAATTTACAGAATTATTTAATTCAAAATAATCTGAGCATTTAGATTTTCTTAAAACTATAGCGAAATATGTACACAAGTAAAAAATAGTAAATTAGCTGAATTAATTTTATTATTATTATTATCATTATTATTATTATTATTATTATCATTTTACAAAATATTAGACAGCTACTCAAATTTTCTTTCATAGTCAGCACTATGCTGCTATATCTGGAGAAGGCAATTCAAATTGTCTTAGCATAATGGCTAAAACAACTTGAGAAAATAAATGTCTTGGTGAAAATGTTATTTATGCAAATATTTTATAGAGGATTGTGAAATTCTGTTACAAGTTATTTTCTCAGACCGTAGAACAGGTATTTTAGAGATTGAGTAATCTGATCATCTGTAAAGGCTATCCAATGTTGCCAATGTCATGCCGGAAATACTGTTCATCTCACGAAAATACTCCAAGAAGAAATAAAGAATACCCGGTCTTGTTATTAAAAGCGTCTGTCTTTGAGGAATCCATTTTGTGTCATAAATACTAGAAACTTTCTTTAGCACTGTTCGTGTAAGCGTCTTTAATTAATTTATTATATATATATATATATATATATATATATATATATATATATATATATATCCAAAAGCATCTGTCTCTCTCTGTCTGTCTCTCTCTCTCTCTCTCTATATATATATATATATATATATATATATATATTCCTACGTTTATGTATTTTATTTATCTATTGTTTGGTCTCTTCCCCCCCACACTGTGTGCAACTAATTTAACTTTGATACTTGTTCTAACCATTGTAACCTAAATTATAACACTTTGTTTTGTGTAGTTGAAAATCCTCCCCCCACCTCAAAAGAAGGGAAAAATGTCTCTTCACCAGGCGTTAGTATGTTTTCAGTATTTTTACGGTCCAGTGGCCTTGCCCTTTGCTTGTTAAAATGTACTAACGTGTCAAACTCGCTGGTGACCATCAGAATGCATGCGGACTGCTATTACCACCCATAGCCACAAGTGAGCTAGCATTTATGCCATATTCACAAAAAGGTGGATAATCATATTTTTTCTTTTCCCTCTTAGAATAGAACAATGGGACTTATACTAAGTTAAAACTTAGTCTTGTGTAAGGATTAAATATTCATAATTCTCATCCTATCCCCCGAACACACACCTAGTGTCAGCCTGGTACAACTACTTCCCCACACTTATCCCTCTGTTTTGTCTTTTTGTCACTGTTGTATGTGTTATATGTAATAGGAGTAGGTAGACCCCCCTACCGCCCGGTCAATACTCCTCCCATTCCCCTGGACATGAGCAGAGGCTCATACCTTGTTTCTTGTCTAAGAAGGGGTTCCCGGTACTCTGTCTTTCTCTCTCTCTCTCTCTCTCTGGCTTCTGTACTAGTTCTGATGTGTTTCTCCCGTGACGTGTGCAGTCTGTGGCATTGCCTCTTCATCTTGAGGGTACACGGTTGACAGTTCACTGGTTGCTGTTTCCGACTGGTAGTTAGGAGCGCTAACTCTTGCGTAGCGTCTTGAGCGGCCGCTCTGATCAACAGTCATATAATACTGGGGTGTTTGTAGTGCCATGACGCGCATGGAAAGGTGTCCCTGCAGTCACCTCCGGTGGGCAACCCTGAGGCCACATTATGATGCAGGCTGTGCCAACTCCTCTCTGCTCATGTTGCGGTCGATAACCATCTGCTTCTCTTACTTCAGGCCTTCTCATCCTCCAACATTTACTCCACATGAAGACTCAAATGAACCAAAAAAGTAAACCTAAACCAGCCCCTCAAAAATCACCTAAACCCATCAACATTTCGTTCTCCAACATCCGTGGCATTAGAACAAATTTCTGCAGTATGGAATCTTTCCTCACTGCAAACAGCCCGGATATACTGGCTCTGTGTGAGACAAACCTTGTCCTGTCTATTCCCTCCTCTGATCTCTCGATCCGCGGCTACCTTCCTCTCCTCAGAAAAGACTCTCTAACCCACATGCACGGCCTTGGTGTCTATGTCAAGGATCATCTGCCCCTGGCCAGAGAGTTGTCTCTCGAATCGCCAGACCATTCGTACCTGTGTCTTCGACTATCTCTTCTCAATACCGTAAGCTATCTCTTCTTCCTCTATCGCTCTCCATCCTCTCAAGACTGCAGGATACTCGATAGCATATCGGACAGCATAGACAAGGCCCTCTCTCTCCACCCGTTTGCTCACATATTCGAGTTTGGTGACTTTAACGCCCATCATACCAAGAGGCTCGAGAATGCTACTACTGACCGGGCTGGCATTCAAACACTTAACTTCTCAATTTCTCAATCCCTCACGCAGATAGTCAACTTCCCAACGCATTTTGCCCTCAACCTGGCAGATAAGTCCTCCCTTCTCGATCTGTGTTTTACCTCCATCCCCGAATCCTGTAGCGCCACACAGCTCTGCACTCTTGGTAACTCCGATCATGCCGTGGTATCTGTTAACATTTCCTTCAACTCCACACCCCGCAAAGAACCTCCCATTACTAGAACCTCTTTCTACTACCAACGATCGGATTGGGACTCGTTCCGTGACTTCCTCCCCGATGTCCCCTGGGATGTTGTCTTTACACTCCCTGTCCGTGAATGTGCTTCTGAGGTCTCATCTTGGGTTAAAGCTGGAATCGACGCTTTCATCCCCTCAAGGAAATTTATTGTCAAGTCGCACTCCTCCCCTTGGTTCTCCGCTGCTTGCTCAGCCGCCATTGCACATAGGAACCACTTCTTTCGCATATTTCGTAGCGACATGTCGGACTGCGATAGACGTCTCTTTGCCTCCGCCCGTAGCGAGTGTAAGCGTGTCCTCAACGAAGCTAAAACAATATTTGCTGCTCGGATGAGGGAGCGTATTGCATCTCGCAAATTTGGCTCCAAAGATTACTGCAAGAGTGTCCTGAACAATAGAAAACCCTCCATACCTCCTTTATTCAACCAGTTCGAGATCTTGACCTCCTCAACCGACAAGGCTGAATGCCTTGCTCGGAAGTTCTCATTTAATTCGACGCTCGACTCCACCGGTGTACCCATACCAGACTTGCCTCTAAGAACTGAGGCCCTTTTGAGCGGTTTACGCTTAACCCCGTCATCAGTACTGGGTATTATCTCCAATTTAGACCCACACAAAGCTAGTGGTGGAGATGGCATACCAGCCATTGTCTTGAAGAAATGCGCGCCTGAGTTAGCACCCGCCCTCTCTAAACTGTATAATTACTGCCTCAAGAAATCATGTTTTCCTGACTGCTGGAAATCCTCATCCATTGTTCCTGTCTTTAAGAACTTTTTTGACCCCTCTGACTCCTCTAATTACCGTCCTATTAGTCTTCTACCCCTCTTCAGCAAAGTCTTCGAAGCCCTAATCAATACAGAAGTGGCTAACCACCTTACCGCACACGACCTTCTCTCAGACAAGCAATATTGTTTCCGCTACGCCCGTTCTACAGCTGACATGCTTACGGCCATCACTGAAACCGTCTACCAAGCATTCAAAATAACGGTGAGGCTCGTGCCGTGGCCCTAGACATCTTCAAAGCGTTTGATAGGGTTTGGCATGCCGGCCTTCTTCGTAAGCTCCAGGGTTATGGTATTACTGGTCGACTGTGTGATCTAATACAATCATTCCTGTCAAACCGAGAATTGAAGGTCGTTCTCAACGGATTCTCCTCCAGTTCCTATCCCAAGAACGCTCCACCCTTGGCCCCACTCTTTTCCTTATTTTCATCAACGACCTTCCTGACGCCATAGGTTCCCAAGTTGGCATCTATGCGGACGACACTACAATTTACTCCTGCCTCAAAAACAAATCTAGTGTCGCTGTCAAAACTAACCTGGCCGTGCGTCTTGAAATGGACCTCCAATCGGTTGTTAACTGGGGCAACAATTGGATGGTCAAATTTAACGCCTCAAAAACTAAACTACTCTCCATTAACCACCATAGAGATCCTTACCTGCCCCCCATTAGAATGTCTGCTCGGTCTCACGTTGACTGCTGACCTGAGATGGAACAAATATATTGAGTCAATTGCATCGTCCATCGCAAGGAAAGTTGGCTCTCTGTGCCGCGCCAGGAAATTTTTCTCCCCTGAATCGATACTTCAAATATACAAAACGACCATTCGCCCTTGAATGGAGTATTGCTGCCATATATGTTCTGGGGCACATTCTGTTTACCTCGGAGTTCTTGACAAGATCCAGAGACGGTATGTAATGTCATTGGCCCTGATCTGGCGTCTCGTCTGCAGCCACTATCTCACAGACGCGCCGTCGCCTCTCTCTGTCTCTTCTACAAAAACTTTCATGGTAATTGCTCCGATGAGTTGCTTTCACTGGTTCCCAGTCTCCATGAATTCAAGCGCCCTACGAGGCTGGTATCCCGCTCTCACGCTTACACAGAAACTTTTAAATGTAGCCGTCTCTTCTACTCAAATAGCTTCATACCTCGCACCTCTCGCCTGTGGAACACCTTTCCCAATTACTGTTTTCCTGATAGCTATAATCTCCAACTATTCAAATGTAATGTCAATCGACATCTCCAGTTACCTTGATCTACCCACTATCCTTCCCCTCATCCTTTCTTCTATCACTCCTATCTGCTCTTGCTCCAAATCTTCTGCAACATCCCCTGCATCCTAGTGGCTCCATGCCTCGCTCGGGGCGCAATGCTTAATATATATATATATATATATATATATATATATATATATATATATATATATATATATATGCCCACTTTCATTCCTTTTTCCAAGGGGAAAAAACTTAGGTAAACGTTTGAATTCTCCACTGAATCATTTATTGATATAATGTTGGCAGCTTTATTTGACCTCTGAGTGTGTGGTAAACACAATACCCGTACAATATATATATATATATATATATATATATATATATATATATATATATATATGTATATATATATATATATATGTGTGTGTGTGTGTGTGTATGTGAGTGTTTGTGTGTGTGCATCATCTTTAAATTACTCTCTCGCTCTCTCCATATATATATATATATATACACACACATTCGGCATATATTTATAGAGTTCCCATTATATGTTCGTGTACTAAATAGCCTGGTATAGAGATTGACGCTACAGCTGTGGCTTGCCACTATACAGGTGGTCCCCGTCATAATCAGCCTCACTTTCACTACTGTCAATATTCTTTTTTTAGTCACTGTTTGCTATTCTTTAAGCAAATAAATAGACCCGCATCTTGTTCGACGGCTTTACCTTTTCGTATAGTCGCGCCAGGAATTAGATGCTCAGTCTGAATAGACTTCAGATGCAGGACTATTGTTGGCATTTCATAGGATGACAGGAAGTGAAAACAGAAAGTGTTAGGAATTGAAAAAAAATGGTAAAATAATCCATAGTGTCTGTTTTGATAGTTTTAGTTTTTCAGTTGCTTTGCCTGAGTATACGGGACTCCGCCCGATTTTGGTAAATATGGATACGTTGGTTTTAGAATTACAGGACAGGTGTTGGTCACAGAAATTGATACAAGAATTTTAAAAAGAAAGAAAAGAAAAAGCGAAAGTATAACGAGAGGAAACAAAAAGAAAGAAAGAAAGAATGACAAAATACTGAAGAAAAAACACTGGATAAATAGATTGGAAAGAAAGAAAGAAAGAAAGAAAGAAAGAAAGAAAGAAAGAAAGAAAGAAAAAAAGAAAGAAAGAAAGAAAGAAAGAAAGCAAGAAAGAAAGAAGGCAAAATACTGAAGAAAAAGGATATACACTGGATAAATAGATTGGAAAGAAAGAAAGAAAGAAAGAAAGAAAGAAAGAAAGGCAAAATACTGATGAAAACAGAAATACACTGGATAAATATTAGGTTGGTGCAAAAATAATGTCGTTTTCTCACATAGTAACATATGTGAGAAAACGACATTATTTTATTGCACCAACCTAATAGATTGGAAAGAAAGAAAGAAAGAAAGAAAGGCAAAATACTGAAGAACGAGAAAAATAAAGAGTTACAGGCAATAGATCGAAGAAAGAAAGAAAAAGGAAAGAAAGAAGAAAATTTATGTGAAGAAAGAAAGTAAGGCAAATATCGAGCAACGAAAGAAGGAATGAACGAAAGAAAAAAGGTGATGTGTGTAAAAGAAGGAAAGATAAAAATTAAACTTTGATAAGAGAAAAAAGCAAGAAAGAAAAAAGTGACGAAGGAAAAAGAAAGAAGGAAGGAGAGAAAAGTTGATAATGGAAAAATAAAAAAGAAAGAAAAAGATGATAAAAAGAAAGAAGTCATACGTGAAAAAGAAAAAAAGGAAAAGATATAAGTGAAAGAGGAAAAAAGAAAGAAAATGGGGGATAAGTGTAAAACAAAGAAGGAAAGTAAGAAAGAGAAATAAAGAAAGACGGAAAGAAACGTGTTCATCGTGGAAATTGATACAAGAATTTTAAAAAAGAAAGAAAAAACTATAGCGTGATAAAAGACAGGTAAAGAAAGAAAAACACATTTCAGAAGAAAAAGAAAAAGAAAGATTTAGCGTCAATATAGCGAAGAAAGGAAAGATATAATAACGAACAGAGAAAGAAAGTAAGGAAAAATATCGAGCAACGAAAGAAAGAATGAAAGAAAGAAAAAGGTGATCAGTGAAAAAGAAAGAAAAATAGAAAGGAAAAGACAGTAAGTGAAAAGAAGAAAAAAAATGATGAATGGAAAGGAAGGAAATATAGAACTGAAAAAATTATAAATAAAAATAAAATAAAAGATAAGTGAGAAAGAAAGAAAGAAAAACGTGATAAGTATAAGAAAAAAAGAGAAAGGTGGTAAGTGAAAAAGAAAGAAAGGAAAATATTGAAGAATTAGAAAGAAAGTGTTAGACAATAAATAAATAGACATAATATTAAAATAAAGGCATTGTTTCTAAATAAAAACATAATATCTAAATAAATGCATACTATCTAAATAAAGGCATACTATCTAAATAAAGACTTCGTATCTAAATAAAGGCGTAATATCAAAAATATCAAAATAAAGGCATAATATCAAAATAAAGGCATAATATCTAAATAAAGACATAATATCAAAATAAAGGCATAATAGCAAAATAAAGACATAATATCAAACAATAAAGAAGATATTTATCGACAAAACAAAATTAATTTAAGTAGTATCACCAACAGACACAAAGAAATACTAACCATTCTACTTGTATGTATCGTGTCGCTTCAGCATGTTGGCGATCATGGCTCTCCACAACGTCCTGCTTTTTGTACCTCTTAATAATCTTTGTCTTTATGCCATCTCTCCCAAGCCCTGCTCTACCATCGATTCAATCAAGCTTACCAGGTGTCTCATACGTTGTTTCCTTCTAACTCTCTGCCCTATGAGTATCAAATTTTCCAAGCCCTCTTGCTTTATTTTGTGTTCCAGAAATTTCAACTGTCTCTTTACGTACGTGTCCATTTTGTCGCTAATGTCTCTAGAACACCGTCGTTGCTCACATGCTCATATCTTGCTATTCTCAGCTTCCTTCTGTAGAACCCGAATTTCTGTTCCTTCAAGTCTCTTCAACATAGTCCAGTATCCATTGCCGTGGAAGAGGACTGTTACTACATCGGTTACTAACGAGCTTTTCCTGTATCTTAATACTTTATTTAGCATTTGGAAGGCATCTTTTGCTATCCGAATTGCGCCTTCAGATTTCCGTGTCTCGTTTTCTGCCCTCTGTTGAAACACTTCACAAATATCTAAATTGTTACACCTGTTTGGTTTGGGTATCTCCAATCTGTAATTTATATGTCGTGTTGTCCTTTTTGCTAACAACAATGCATTCAGCCCTTTTGTAATTCATGCTTAGTCCTTTCTTCTCGCTTTTCACTATCTTTTGTAGAAGTTCTTGTTTTCTTCCCGTGTCTGCAATCAGAACTATGTCATCTGCATATCTCATGTTGTTAAGATGGTGGCTGCCAATGATGAATCCTTGTAGGATTTCTAAAATCATTAAAAAATTGAGAATAAATTTAAAAGTAAACAAAAGAACTGAGCACCATAAGAAAAAATGATCAACATCTCTAAACTGTAGGCGGCCATTTTGATGGAAACGGTGTTCACACTGAAAATATCAATCCAATCGTTTCTCTCCTTGGCTCTCTCTCATTTTTTACCGTTATAGGAAAAGATTAGAAAATTCAAATTCTTTCTTTTAACATTATTGTTCTTTTTCTCTTTCCTTATCGGAAACATTGTATTTATTTGTCTTTTACATATGGCTTTTCTCGTCATCTTTCTTTCTTTCTTGCTTTCTTTCTTTTAATATTACTGTTCTTTTTCTCTTTCCTAATCTGAAACTTTGTAGTTTTTGTCTTTTTCTTAGGCCTTTCCAGGTCATCTTCCTTTCAAATTTATAAATGCCCTTGTCTTCATTGTTTATTTGTTTTATTTGTGTTTGATTTGAAATGTAAAAAAACATTTCAAATTTAATGCGGTACTAGCTTTCTTTCTTTCTTTCTTTCTTTCTTTCTTTTTACTTTTCTCCTTCCTGCCTATGATTATTACTTTTTCTCTTTTATCCTTCTCATCCTCACTTTCATATTTTTTTAATCCTTCCTTTCTTTATTCTTACTTTTCTTGTCTTTTTTACTCGTTTTCCTTTTTTTCTTAGATTTTTTCATTTTTCTGTTGTTGCACCTTTTCTTTTGATTTCTTCTTTTCTCGTTCTTTTCTTTCTTTCTTGCCTTCTTTATTTCTTTGATTTATTATTTTCTTGTCCTTTTTTCTTTTTTTCTTTCTTTCTTTCTTTTTTCTTTCTTTGATTACCGTTTTTATTCTCCTTAACCATTTTTTATTTCTTTCTTTCCTGCCTTCTTTTTTATCGATATTTTGTATTTTTCTGTTCTCACTAATTTCGTTAATCTTCTCGTCTGTGATTGCATTCACTGCTAGGTATTCATTAATACTTTTGGCCCTTAGTCGCATCCATAGACAAGCAAGTCTACCACAAAGCATAATGTAGAAACTGCCCTCTATAAAAGTTGCCGTAAGGAGAACGTGATAAAGAGACAAATACAAACAAAAACAGCAAAAGATTACCAACACATACTCGAGAGGCTCAGATGATGAGGATTTTTTTCAATCCAAGCAAGGCAGTAAAGCCACCAAGATACAAGGGCTTGCTGAGTGTGAGAGAGTATGAGAAAAAATCTATTAAGCGGAGACAAATATCGCAGGAAATCATTTTATGAGGTATTCATTGACTTGCTTATGTTACGATTTTATTTTAAGCACCTGCTCAGATCATGCGAAAGGTTCTTGCTCAATTAGACCTAGAGAAATTTAAAAAAAAAGAAAACAGAAATTATTATTACTGATCCTAGTGCTCCAACTTCGACCGGTACTACTGCATGGTTCATAATGTATTCTGTTATCTGAGGACAGCCAACATTGTGATATTTTTTTTAATTTTATTAGATCAAAGCAAATCCATTTTCCGAAAAGTTCTTCATATTTATGGCAATGCAATCCTGTTTTCAGGACTGGATTGGTTGATCTACTTGAATTCGAAGAATATTGGCGTATTTCAATTTTCGGAAATTGGGTCTCTTTTGTACAAGAACAGCTGATCTGTACGAAATGATCGCAGTCGTTGTGTTTTCAGTGAGGTAATATTTTATTCCTTAACATCTTTCCAACCTGTTTCCTATTAGCTTATTTCCCAGAGATTTATTATCATTATTATTATTATTATTATTATTATTATTATTCCCCTCTTCCTTTTCCTTCTTCTTTATCCTCATCTTCTTCATTTTCTACTTCTCCATCCTATTCACCATCACCCTCTTCTTCCCATTATTATTATTATTATTATTATTATTATTATTATTATTATTATTATTATTCCCCTCTGCCTTTTCCTCCTTCTTTATCCTCATCTTCTTCATTTTCTACTTCTCCATCCTATTCACCATCATCTTCTTCTTCCCATTATTATTATTATTATTATTATTATTATTATTATTATTATTATTATTATTATTCACCTCTGCCTTTTCCTTCTTCTTTATCCTCATCTTCTTCATTTTCTACTTCTCCATCCTATTCACCATAATCTTCTTTCCATTATTATTATTATTATTATTATTATTATTATTATTATTATTATTATTGTTATTATTCACCTCTGCCTTTTCCTTCTTCTTTATCCTCATCTTCTACATTTTCTCCTTCTCCATCCTATTCACCATCATCTTCTTCTTCCCATTATTATTATTATTATTATTATTATTATTATTATTATTATTATTATTATTCACCTCTGCCTTTTCCTTCTTCTTTATCCTCATCTTCTTCATTTTCTACTTCACCATCCTATTCACCATCATCTTCTTCCCATTATTATCATTATTATTATTATTCCCCTTTGTCTTTTCCGTCTTTATCCTCATCTTCTTTATTTCCTTCTTCTCATATTCACCATCATAATCTTCCCATTATTATTATTCACAAATACTTTCTTTTTTTAATATTTTCTGGTAATATACCATCGTTTTATCATTATTATGCTTTTTGCTTTTCATCTTATCTAACAATATACATACATATATATATATATATATATATATATATATATATATATATATAGTTCCAGTTTTTCATATTTTGATATTTTTATACTGTTGATAGAAAACTGGATATGTGCACATATGTCCGAGAACGCGCAAAACATCCAAGCCCCCTCTTCTCTCTACATAAAACTCAGCAGATGCTATCTTCAGGGGGCCCCAGCAGAAGTGCTGTTACAGAAACAGAGGGAACCGTGGCTGAAGGCATTGCCTCAGCGCATGCCAAAATTTGAGCGGAATCAGTTTACGACTGGCGTCATCCTGTAAGTCACACCAAGACGGACGGATGCCCATAAAAATAAAGCAGAAAGGGAAAACGGAATGGAATGGAAAAAAAAAACCCAAAAAAAACTTAAGAATATTAATAAAAAAAAAGGCACGTTTTAGAATATTCATGTTGTAGGTGCTGGTTTCATAAACATTCAGATTCAGCTGAGGAAAATTGCATAGATATGTTTCTACAAGGTAAGACGATATATATATATATATATATATATATATATATATATATATATATATATATATATATATATGGAAGAATAAGTATTGGTTTTATCTAAAGTATGTTACAAAACGTTTTATATAGTACGTATATGTGCATTTTACATGCTGATGTTTTACAATGTATTCTTCTTTCGTTTTCGATTTATAAGGAAATTAGTTAAATTTTGTCTTCATTCAGCTTGTTTATTTACTAATATTTTTTGGTCTGGTAATGTGATTATAGATATATTCTCCTGCACACAAAGATTATAGTTTTGTGATTTATTTTTGTAGACTGATGCTGTTTACCATTATTTTAGGGTGGGGATATTTTCGATTTTATTCTAAATATTCCCATATGTGTTTAGAAAGGGTAGTACTCTTTGTCTACTTACTATTTGTCAAGGATATTTTGTGTACGTAGCTTCTCTAATTCCAGGATCCTTCACTTATTCATACATATTTTTTCTTCCTCATCTCTAGATTTCACAGTGGCTGATATATATTGTTTTGCAAGCAGTTTCCATTTAAGGGACATTCATTCTTTTTTCTGCAGTTGCAGGTGGGTTTGAATTGTGCCGATGTATTTTTTTATTTATTTTTTATTTCCTCTTGTACTTTTTTTGCAACTGTAATAGACTTTTAATGTATTTATTTTTGAGAGTGCTTCATGGTGTTTATGAGTTTAATAAATGTTTTTTCTACACTAGCTTTTACGTTTTTTTGTAGGACGTGTTTGAAGATATAATTGTTTGTTTTTCTCTTTTAGAGATATTTCCTAACATTTTTCCGTTCATAGGAGATTTATTCATTCGAAGTATTCACAGATAATCTGGGGGTAATTCATTGTAGCGTCTGCTTAGTTATTGTTGGCGGGAGTTTGGAAGATATGTAAATATTAAGTGGTTTGTCGTTTGGTGTTCTATATGGTTGATTTGTTGTAAGCGTTCTGAAATCAAAGGAAGTATTTGTCGCAGATTACTTCCACAACGCAAAGAAAAATCACTGTAAGTCCAGACTCGAATATCGGGGGCAGAAAGAAATGCTGAAAACTCGATTGGCCTGTACTATCTCAAATCACAATGCCTGTAACTAGTCAGAAAAATAACTCACTCTCTAACAAACGCCGTAGCCAAAAATGCCTGAATTTTCCGCTCTCGAATCAAGAACACCAACTGCTTTTATCGGCAGAACCTATTTTTTTTTTCCTTCGTCGACAGCTGGGATAGGATGTTCAGTAATTTACATATCAAAATACTTTTATTGCGAGTCTTGCGGCGGACTTGTTTTTTTAATTCAAATATTCCATTTTCAGCATGTTATGCGGAATACGTGTCCTTTTGTTTGGAAAGTAATTTTCTTTTTCGCCACTTTTTCCGTCGTAGAATACACGGGACGCGCTGTCGCTTGGTTTCAGGAGGTAAGTCGCCGGTTTCTTCGCTACATTTGTACCTTTTCTTAGGTTGTGTAATGTCTACAAATTTTCTACTTTTAATCTGGCAAATCCTATACTACTTTGAAACAATTTGTGATTATTTTTCTGTTTTTTTGTTTTTTTGTCTTTTACGCTTTATTAGAATTATCCAAACGTTGTCTTGTTAGAGACCTATATCATTTTGATAATTTATTTAGATTAGTTTGTGTAAAAATATAACCAGACGCTTCTTTATAGCTGAGTGATATAGCACGTCAGATTAATTGACGGTTCCGTATAGGACACAGGTTCGAATCATGTTGAAGAACGAACATTCAGGCCGGTAAATGTAATTAATACTATTTATTTAATAAAGAGTGCATTTATTTAAATAAATTGAAAGATCTATTAAAATAACATATAAACTGAAAATATGCCGGACTTAATCGATATATATATATATATATATATATATAATTATTTATTTAAAAATTATAACATAAATATGTTATAAAATCACTACAAAAATAGCCATTTTGTTTCAACACCTCTGGTGTCTTATCAAGTGATGATACTGAATGTAGATTGTAGAATAAGGTTTTAAAATGTTCAAATTAATTAACCACCCGTCGTAAGGGGAAACGCTGTTACATGAGTGAGCTGAAGTGACCAATCAAAATACAAGTATACGAGAATTCAAAAACCTTGACAACGAAGTAAGGTTATAACTTATTCCATATACACCAATCATATACTTGTATATATATATATATATATATATATATATATATATATATATATATATATATATGTATATCAGATATGTGGCGCAGTTCAATTTATATTACAATGAATCATTCATACATTTTATATCATTAACTTTACTAACCTACTTTTTCTATGAATGATTCATTGTAATATAAATTAAACTGCACCACATATTTGATTTAAAAGAACTGATCCAATGTTCAAATTTTGGGGATAACAACTTAGGCATTACTCTACTTATTAAAAGATTTATTTCATGCCACATAGACTGATAATCTCCTACAACAAAAATTTCTGAAATTGCCATATTAGTAAAAAGACACTCTCTTAAATTTAAAAAAATAGCTTATATCCGTTAACAATAACACATCTAAACGAAAAAAAAAACCCAAAAAACATTCACATTACATTTTTTCGTAGCGGATGCTACCTGAATTTTATCAAAAACAAAATAATTTCCCTGCCTGATGATGACTGAATGTACAGTTGAAAGTACTTGCGTATTAAATACAGACCTTATACAGCTTATAATGTTTAAAAACAAGAATCATAACATTCATCGAGTGATTTGTAGGTTAATGCACCTTTAAAGTTTTGTTAGCGAAGGGATTTCGCCATTTTATATCATTAACTTTACTAATCTACTTTTTCTATGAATTAATCATTGTAATATATATATATATATATATATATATATATATATATATATATATATATATATATAAAGAAATATAGTCTTAAGGTGTGCTATATTTATGGAATAAAGTGCTCAATATCAGAGATAGAGCGCGTGTAAATATAAAAGTGAACATAGAAGTCAACACTTAGAGGCGACAGTCTGTTTCATGCTATATGCAATAATCAGGCCATATGTGCTGTTATTTTTCTCGGCTATTTATATATATACGGGTTAGTGGTGCATTGTGGGTATTCTGTTATGGCGGTTATTTCACCGGAAGTCGTTTGTTTATCTATTTAGGTCAAATTATATTGCTTGTTTTTATTTTTGTTTCTTATTTTATTTATTTATTTATTAACGTAGTAAAAATTTGTTTATAACTACCTAGGAAAAAGTTTATTCACTCTAAGGTATTCTATTGATAATTATAAATTTGGATATAAATGAGAATCAGGAAAAAACTCTGTGCAAAAAAAGGGACTCAGATATCGCATTCTAATGATTAAACTGATAAATTTAAAGAGCTTTTGACAAAATATTGAAAACTATTTTACAATACACGCAGGACAATATTCTAGAAAAATTCTAGAACAGCTTAAATTAAATCTAGAGTATTCCAGAATATTCCAGAAAGCCTCATACAGTATAAAAACAGCTTGAAATAGCCACTCAAGTCACTAACCAGATGAAAGGTTACAAACACGCATCAGAGCCACATAAGGCATCTATTATTGCCCTCTCAAAAGCAGGCAAGTCTACGAGAGAAATTGCAGAAATTGCTATAACCTCGCAATCAACTGTCTCTCGCGTGCTTAGGGCACATAATGATGCCACTTCTGTTCCAAGGAAGGAAACAAGGGGACGAAAGAAAAAGATTGATGATAGAACTGGCAGGGTAATCAAGAGAGAAGTTGCTAAGAATAGGACTATAACTAGCCAATAAATTGCAGCCAGTCTAAGCGAAGAGCAGGATGTTAGTCTTGCCTCTTCAACAGTCCGTCAGAACAAGGTTACAAATCTTGTTAGAACAAGGCTATAAATCTTGTACACGAAGGTTTAAGCCGCTAATAAGCAAAGCCAACAAAGCCAAGAGATTTGAATGGGCTCACTATTACAAACATTTCACTGTAGAAGACTGGAAGAATGTTCTCTTCGCCGATGAAACGAAAGTTGAGATACATTCAGAAGATAAGGTGAGTCACTTTTATCGAGCAGCACTGTACTTAAATATGGATAGTTACTAAAAATAACGTTTAAGCAATAAAATAAAAATTATATATATATATATATATATATATATATATATATGTATGTATGTATGTATGTGTGTATGTGTGGTTTATTTAGGTAGAAAGTGGTAGTTTAATAAATGAAAAATATATTCTTAAAAATAATTTGAATCATGTCGGATCGTCAGATCGTATGACGGTTTCTGCCAGGGGAATCTCGGTTCGAATCCTGCCGGACAAACGCTTATTTTTCTAAAGAGAATTTTCGAATATTCAGGCCGATAGATATAAATAAATATACAGTTTAATAAATAAGCAGTGCATCTTCTTAAATGTAGGTAGCCACTAAAAATAACGTTTATGAAATAAAATAAAAAATAATATATATATATATATATATATATATATATATATATATATGTATATATATATATGTGTGTGTGTGTGTGTGTGTGTGTGTGTTGGTTTCTGCCAGAGGAATCTATGTTCTAATGAGAATTTTCGAATATTCAGGCCGGTAGGTGGAAATAAATATACAGTTTAATAAACAAAAACGGGACATCTACTCAAATATGGATATCCATTAAAAATAATGTTTAAGCAATAAATTACTATATACCGGTTGTAACAGGAAAATTGTGCAAAATCGTGTCAAAGCAAAATTGTCCCTTTGTTAGATTAAGCTTTAAACCGTTGTATCTCAGAAATGATTAAAGAAATCTTACTGGAATTTTCTCATGTTTTTATAACACTATTTGACTCTACTTTGGGCAATAAAAATGAATGATTACACTCCAAACAAAATGGATCATAAACGAAAATGACATGTTTATATTTAATTAATCATAATTGAGGATCGGAAGAATATGAATGATTGAAATTAAGTGATTCTTACGACAAATATTATCAAGATGGCTAAACGTCTTATCTGAAGCCCGAGAAACAGAAACAATTAGTTTAGTTTTATCTTTTAGATATTAAACATTTTGTAGAGTGAACAATTATGCTGTTACGTAATTTGGATAATTTTGCTGTTACACCCAGTATATATATATATATATATATATATATATATATAAGACAATACTTTTTCTCTCTATCAGAGCTGTTCAGTGCGACTAGACATCCGAATGCCTCAAGCCAGGATTGAAACCCAACTATATATATATATATATATATATATATATATATATATATATATTCCAGGATCATTTTCTAATTTATTCAAGATGATCTTCGCCCTCTCTAATATATTAACTTTCTGTCCTGTAGTAACAAGCTCTTTCACAGGTTTCACGTACGATTTCATTTTCAAGTTTTTTTTTACTGTGCTTTTGGAGTGTCATAAATGAAACTCCTCTCTCACGTGCCAAACGTCTTCTGGATTGAGTTGGATCTTTTCTAATTGATGACTTTAACTTTAAGTTGAAATGATGATCCCTCTTCTTGTTGTGGCACCCTGATCCCGTTTTCCACTCTACTCTTCCCTCTTTTTTTAAAACTTATTCACCGTTCGCTTGATGGTTCTTGAATGCATTATAAAGATGGTAGCCAGATTATAAATGTTTGTACCATTACTCAAGTCCTGAATTATCTTTTTCTTCTCATCATTGCTAGGCTGGGTATACATATTGGGGCTGACACAAAACGATTTTAATATGCTCTCTTTCTGAAAGTGTCTTCCATTGATTCGTACGAAAAATATTATCAAGATAGCTAAACATCTTATCTGAAGCCTGAGAAAAAGAAACAATTAGTTTAGTTTTATCTTTTAGATATTAAACATTTTGTTGGGTGAAAAATTATGCTGTTACACAATTTGGCTAATTTTGCTGCTACACCCGGTATATATATATATATATATATATATATATATATATATATATATATATATATATATATATATATATATATATATATATATACTTTTTGTTTATACGTTATTTTTATAGATACAAATATGTAAGTAAATACTCTGTTTATAATAAAGAGTATTAACATTTACCTGCCTGAAAGTCCGAAAAATCTCAAAAAATGTGCATCCTCCGACAGGAAACGAACGCTTATCCTACACGGAACCACCATATTACCTGACGTGCTATAACATTCAGCTACAGAGGAAGCGACTGGTTCGCCATTTTAAATTTCTGTTTTTGAACTACAAACACCCTATCTCAAAAGCACATATCTGTTCGAAACGTATCTTAACGTAAACAAATTAATTGTCGGACTTGGCCAACTTAATAATAATAATAATAATAATAATAATATATATATATATATATATATATATATATATATATATATATATTGTATGTAAAATCTACAAGTCTGTAGTTTTATGTCCGCACCGTTTATTCGAATGTGTGTTTATCGATTTTCCTGACAGGAGACAAGTCCATCAAAATCTACATCAGCATTTCCTATCATTGTGGTAAGTTTCTTAATCTTATTATTTCCGAAATATCCCCAATTTAATTGGGAGAAGTGATCTGTCTTATTAGCATCTTTGCCTTCCCGCGGCGAGCTGTTGCAGACTTTACATCCTTCAGCGTACGCGTCGCCCGACTTCGATTGAAACGTCATTAAGCCCCCATATCCGCCGCTCGGAGCAAAGTTTTGTAATGAGGGGTGGGGGGTGACTTAAATTATTTATCTTTCAGCTTCGTCACTTCGTTTTCTATGAATTTTCAATCTGAAATCGAGAAAGTATAAAGAACATTGCTCATTTAGCTGTCAGAATGATATACGGTACCTCGTGTCTAGTGGTAACAATGGTCGGTGTTAGAAAAAAGAATCAGCATGGTAATCAAGCGTTTTTTTTTGTTTTTGTTTTTTTTTAGAAAGTTACGTTTCAGATATAAATATGTGTGCTGTATAATACTTTTTGTATAATCTGCTAATATTTCTTTTATGTTAAGATGTTCGTCTCGTTGCTATTTCTTGGTTTTTCGTTCTAAACTATCATGAAGTGGAAAGATTTATATTAAATCAACTGCTAGGTCTGCTACTATGAAATTTGGTTCACTGTGTCGATCCAAACATTTTTTTTCCTCGCCAGAATTCATTTTTCACATTTATAAATCTACCATTTGTCCGTACATTGAATATTATTAAGTTGGTGCAAAAAATAATGACGTAATAATGTCGTTTTTTGACGTATTTTTTAACGTCAAAAAACGATATTATTACGTCATTATTTTTGCACCAACCCAATACTTATTTATTTGTTTTGTTTTGTTTTACGGCATATCAATCTCAATGTGTAATATAATACCGACAAAATTTTTATTGTTGGCAATATTTTTTTTTTCCAACGACAGTTGAAACGACGGTTCTCGCCTGTTCCCTGAAATCAAGGAATATCTAGATCGGTCAGTAACTAAATGGGTGACAATGTTTAAATTCCATGCGACCTCCGACGCAAGTATTACCGGCAAAGATCTAAATCTATCTATCTATCTATCTATCTATCTATCTATCTATCTACCTATCTATCTATCTATCTATCTATCTATCTATCTATCTTCTCAGTCTGTTCATATCTATCTATCTATCTATCTATCTTCTCGGTCTGTTCATATCTATCTATCTATCTATCTATCTATCGATCTATCTTCTCAGTCTGTTCATATCTATCTATCTATCTATCTTCTCAGTCTGTTCATATCTATCTATCTATCTATCTATCTATCTTCTCAGTCTGTTCATATCTATCTATCTATCTATCTATCTTCTCAGTCTGTTCATATCTATCTATCTATCTATCTATCTATCTTCTCAGTCTGTTCATATCTATCTATCTATCTATCTATCTATCTATCTATCTCAGTCCACTTCATATCTATCTATCTATCTATCTATATATGTCTGTGCGTTTGTGTGTGTGTGCATGCTGTTTATTCAGATCCACATTTCCCGAGACGATTTCGATGAAATTGTGCACTCATGCTGCAAGGTAGGTAAAGACCACCTTTTCAATCTACAACCCCCGGGTTTAGCAGATAAATCGATATAACTGGAGGGGTACTTTTTTTTTAATAACAAAACAAAAAAAAAAACAAGGCATAGCTATACACGAAGAAAATGTTTACTTAATGAGATGACGTTCTTTGAACTTAATGCAAAAGATGAGTCATGTTAGAGTTCTTGATAGATTTCCTGCGACATTGACTTCACACAAAAAATTGCTAAAAATGAGAAAAGAACTGGTTTTCGTACGACTTAGAATAACGAAAAACTTGAATGACTTTCGCGTTTTTTATCTAATTTTCTTCAAATATATCGCAAAACTTTGCCATCGTCTAAGAAATAAGATAATGTGGTTTTAGTCCCTTTTGCTTCCACTCGTATAACGAAAAAACCAGAAAAAACTGCTAAAAAAAGCCCGTTCTCCGGCCATAATTCCCTGATTTTTCATCTGATTCTTTCCACATTTGACATGTAAATTACGTATGGAATAAAAATGCGGGAATTTTTGGTTTAGATTATTTTAGTTAAGTAGACGAAATCTGCGACAAACTACTTCCAAAATTGACATTGCCATTTAGCCAATAATTTCTTAATATGATTCCATCCTAAATTGGCATTCGCACAACCTTTGATGCCTAGATTGTTTAAGAAGGTTTATTGAAGCGTTAAAAGGGAAACATTCACGAAGAACCTCTTACAGTAAACGTGCAAAGAAGTAGGTGGCGCTCATGCGTTTGCACTTGCAGTTGAATCAAGCTCTGACGCTTCATCCCTGTTTTTGTTCGGTTATTAAATTTGGGAACAATGCCATACCATTTGAATAATATTACGGCCATTGGAAATTTACTGAATATCTAAAACATTGAAACAATTTAACCCTGAAGAACGACCACACAAGGAGGTTTTATCGATGGAATTCCTTTATTAAGAACAATCAATCACTTACGAAGGACACACCGTAAAAAGATGAGTGGGGGAGTAGCTTAAGATACCAACGGATGCAAGCGGGGACTGCGGCGGACATTTCTAGACAGTGGGTGCGGGTATATGGGAGGTGCAGTTATACATTTGCAGCCATGTACACCCTCGCAACGCCGGGTAATTGGGCTAGTATATATATATATATATATATATATGTACACCTAGTGAGCCAGACAAATCTACCTAGGTTTCACCTAAACGGATCGTCAGGAAAAGTCGGCATCTGTGCGATTTTTTTCGGCAGAATTTCATGTTTGTGGCTCTTTCTTTTTTTAAAACCTTTTTTCCCTCGAGATTGATTTGATTATTGGCAAATCAAAAATTCGAGGGTTTTTCGAAACGAGTATAGTTATCCATATTTGTATATATATATATATATATATATATATATATATATATATATATATATATATATATTATTATTATTATTAAATATAACAGACAACGAATATCTATTATGTCTGATCATGAGCCGTTCTAATGTTCGAATTTCTGGTGAAAATAATGACAAAAATTGTCCAACATTTGGATATTTTTTATTAAGTTGGTCGTAAGATTTCGGCTCACATGAACCATCCTCAGAGTGGTTATACAGACATGAAACAAGCATATCCACCGTTCTTTATTTTGACATAGAAGATTTCCATCCGACGATAACGGTCGCAGAATAGCAAACGCAGATCGTAAGTTCAAGATGCGGTACTATCACGTCATACCACGCGAAAGGAAGAACTATTAAAACAGAACCAATGTCTAGATCCAATGTAATGTGTTGTGATTAGTTTGAAATATAATTTTGTTGAATGTGGGTTGCTTCGTTTTAATGTAGATGGCCTCCAAATTCTTAAGGTTATTTTTACTTTGTGTATGCTTGAGTATTATTGTATTATCAACTAATATCTGTCTAATATTATGTACATGGCAATGTTTTTCTAAGAAATGTTGTTTAATAGAACTAAGATCAGAAAGGTGACAGGTAAGTCAACGGGAGAGTGTGGTTGTAGTAAAACCAATTTATGTAGCGGGTTTATTATTAGTATCAGAGATACAATCACTGAATGGGCATGTAAATTGATACACTACATTGCTTTTTTTGTTTTATTTTTCTTTAGAGGATTTAGTTTTTTAGTTGTAGGGTCATTAGAGACTATGAGGTCAATTGTTTTAATTTTTTATAATATATGATGAACTTAACTTGTTTATTTTTATTAATGGGTTATATATATATTTAAACAAAAATTTTTCCACTGAATGAACACATTGTTTTAAAAATGATGTAGAAAATTCTTTTTTCTTTAATAGGCAACATTTTCGTCCAACACTTCTTCGTATAGATTCGTTGAAAAAAAAAACCACACACACAAAAAATATAATCATAATCAGAGAAACTGACAAAGGATAAATAATGAACCATGGCTAAAATAAATGTATTACTAAAAAAAATAAATTGAAATAAAGTCTTGTCAGCCACTACAAATTGTAATGAAGACAATAGAAGATCCTGGCATAAACTCATGCGACGCCATGACCTGTGTGATATTTTTACGAAGCTGTGCTTTGTTGATTGCAGCAAAGGATCTCTGAACGGCTCCCTTCAACTGATGGGCATTCTGGTGTCGTTCCTGTGAAACTATCTCCTTTATAGATTTGTTCGCACTGTGCTGTCGAACTCTCTGCCTTGAGCAGGGAAGAACACGGACGAGGCTTTGTCGAAGGGCAAAGTATCGTCCAGGGAGGTTAACAGGCCCTGAACGCGTTTATGTGGGTTCTAAGGTAATATTTTTGGACGAACCTACGGGCTCGAAGTACCCACGGTAAACTCGGCCTTGTGCCACATACATCCCTCGGGGAGTGGGGCTGTTAAATATAACTCTATATTATAATAATACCCAAAGAGAGCGTTGAAATAGAAAATCGTATTGTGTAGGAGTGACAAGACGTTCGGACCACTCGAACAAATTGCAAGGAAATATCAATTGGAATAAAGTCTTGGCACCCTCTACCAAAAATTAATGAGAACAGCCGAAGATCATGGCACAAATTGATGCGGTGCCATGACTTGTTTGATATTTTGCGAAGCTGTGCCTTGTTGATTGTTGCAAAGGCTCTCCGAACAGTGTCCTTTATCTGATGCTTATTCTGGTATAGTTCTTGTGAAACTCTCTCCTTGATAATAATTCCCCTCAGAGAGTTGAAATAGAAAATTTTATTATATAAGGGTGACAAGATTTCGGACCACGCCGCATATAAGCTCCGCGTGAGTACAAGAATATGTACTTACGACCCACCCATGAAACACAGAGAACGAAGAAAGTTCTCCTTCTGACTTACACAAAACTTTCTGAGCTCCTGGAGAGGAGTAGGGGCTATAGATTTCTTTGGATGATCCAAAGGTTATGGACGGTCAACGATTTTATATTTTTTATTAAATATCTAAATATCTAAGTTAATTTAAATATCTCACTTCCTCTGCATATTCCACTATTTTCTCTGTCTTTCAGTCTCTCTCTCTCTTTCTCTCTCTCTTTAGGTATATTACTTTCTCTTTCTGTACGTATTTATCTATTTAACTCTCTCCCCTCTCTCTTTCCTTGATGTGTTCTTTTTTCTCTGTATATATACATCTATTTCTTTCTCTCTCCCTCTTTTTGTATACTTCTCTCTATTTCTCTGAACATATCTCTCTATTTCTCTCTCTCCATCTCTTTGTATATTCGTCTCTCTCTCTCCCTCTCTCTCACTTTATGCAAATTCATCTCTCTGATTTCGTACATATTTCTCTTTCACATTATCGTCATACTGTTCTCTTTCTCCCACTCTCTCTATATATATCTTTCCTTCTCTACACATTCCTCCCACTCTCTCTTCCTCTCTACATATCCCCCTCTCTCTAAAATCAGTGCGTTTTCTCTCTAGATATCACACTCTCTCTTTCTCCGTAGATTTCTTCCTCCCTCTTTCTCTCTGTAAATTCCTCATTCTCTTGCCCTCTACATATTCCTCATTCTATTCCTCTCTTTCTTTCTAGATATTCTTCTCTCACTTTCTCTCCAGATATCCACCTCTCTTTTTCTTTCTCTATATTCCTCCTTGTACATATTCCTGACTCGCTCTTACTCACTCGATCTTCCCCCTTTCATTCTCTTGATTTATACCTATCTCTCTTTCTACATTTCCACTCTCTCACTGTTTTTCTCTACCTATCCCTCTCACCCACTTTCTGTTTACATATCCCCACCTCTCTTTCTCGAGATTCCTTTCTACATATCTCCATCTCTCTAAAATCAAACTGTTTTAGCTTGGTTTGATTAAAAATTTAATTTCACTAATTAATATTTTAAACTTATCACAGATTCGCTCTGATAAGGACTGATTGAAAATCTGACCGCTAAATAGCTGACCTCTTTTCCTTGTCAACATTAATTTTAAATGTATTCTTCGTCCTATGCATAAACTACCAGTAAGAATTTAAAGTCGACATTAGACATAGAGATAACACAGATTGCTAATTGACACGGAAATGAAACGATAGAAACTCCTACAAAATGTAGGAAAGGAAAGCATGAAGAAAAGACTAACTATCATTTTTCTGAAGAGAAAATGCATGGTTGTCAGCAAAAAAAAAGAGTCCAACATGTCAATTCTATACTGAAGGAGCCAGAGTTTGCAAGTGGTAAAATAAATAGAATATCTGAGAAATGTTTTTTTTACAGAGGACGTAAAGTGTGACACCAAAATAAGAAAGCAAAATACGATAGGGAAATATGCCTTCCGAAAGCTAAGCAATGTATTAAGAAACAAGCTTTTTTTTAGAAACAACAAGTGTATTGAATTGTTAAGTAATATGAATCCATTTATATAGCAGTGAATGCCGGACAATCTCCGAGGATCTATCTATCTATCTATCTATCTATCTATCTATCTATCTATCTATCTATCTATCATTTTATATCTCTGTTCTGATCTATCTATCTATCTATCTATCTATCTATCTATCTATCTATCTATCTATCTATCTATCTTTGTGCTTCTTTTTGATATATATATATATATATATATATATATATATATATATATTACATTCAAATCTAATCTACTTTTTTGTATGAATGATCTCTGTTCTGATCTATCTATCTATCTATCTATCTATCTATCTATCTATCTATCTATCATGATATATCTCTGTTCTGATCTATCTATCTATCTATCTATCTATCTATCATGTTATATCTCTGTTCTGATCTATCTATCTATCTATCTATCTATCTATCTGTCTATCTATCATGTTATATCTCTGTTCTGATCTATCTATCTATCTATCTATCTATCTATCATGTTATATCTCTGTTCTGATCTATCTATCTATCTATCTATCTATCTATCTATCTATCTATCTATCTATCTGTCTGTCTATCTATCATGTTATATCTCTGTTCTGATCTATCTATCTATCTATCTATCTATCTATCTCCCACTTTGTGCTTCTTTTTGATATATATATATATATATATATATATATATATATATTAGATTCAGATCTAATCTACTTTTTTGTATGAATGATCTCTGTTCTGATCTATCTATCTATCTATCTATCTATCTATCTATCTATCTATCTATCTATCATGATATATCTCTGTTCTGATCTATCTATCTATTTATCTATCTATCTATCTATCATGATATATCTCTGTTCTGATCTATCTATCTATCTATCTATCTATCTATCTCCCACTTTGTGCTTCTTTCCTTCCCTTTCTTTGTACATATTCCTCTCTCGCTCATTTCTAAATATTCCACTCCCGCACTTTCAATCTAGATACCAACTCCCTCTTTCGCACTAGATATACCTCTCTTTCTTTCTATCTTCATACACCTCCATACACCTCTAGATATTCCCCCTTTCTTTCTCTCTCTATATTCCTCTTTATCTTTCTCTCCTACACATTCTTTTCTTGCTCTTTCTCTCTACATATACCTATCTCTCTTTCTATCTAGATATTCCTCTCTCACTCTCAATAGATACCCCTCTCTCTTTCTCTGTACATATTCCTCTCCCGCTTTTCTCTCTACATATACCTATCTTACTTTATCTTTGCATATCCCTCTCTCTCTCTAGACATTCCTCTCTCTCTCTCTTTCAATCTAGATAACCCCCCCTCTTTCGTTCTCTATATTCTTCTTTCTCTTTCTCCTAAATACTCCTTTGTCGTTTTTATTTCTTCATATAATTCTCTCTACACATTCCCCTCTCTCTCTCTTTTTCTTTATATATTCCCTCTGTCTTTCTCACGCTATATCCCTCTTTCTTTTTCTCTCTACATATTTGTTTCTCGCTCTTTCTCTCTATATATTCCCCTCTTTCTCTCGCTATATACCTATCTCACTTTCTCTCTACATGTTCCTCATTCTCTCTCTTTCTCTCTAGATATCCTCCTCTCTATGTTTTCCTTTCTCTTTCCTACTAGATATTCCTCTGTCGCTCTTTCTCTCTACATATCCCTCTCTTTCAAAAATAAGACTTTTTATCCCGTTTTTTATTGGTAATTTCATTTTATTATATAATATTTTAAACAAATCACTGATCAACTTTGATAAGGTTTAATCGAAAAACTGGACCCATTTCGAACGTCTCCGCTTCTTCGGTCTTAGCTTACGTATCTTACCATCAATAAATTAGATTTGCGTATCGGTTACCTGACTTCAACGTGTTGAGCATGTCACCCTGGGGCTGACGCATTGTCCATCCCTTCTTCGTTGGGTGTATATATATATATATATATATATATATATATATATATATATATATATATATATATATATATATATATATGTTACATGGAATCATTCATATAAAAAGTAGATTAGTAAAATTAATGATATAAAATGGTGAAAATTCTTCGCAAAGAAAATTTTAATATCATTAACTTTACTAATTTACTTTTTGTATGAATGATTAATTGTAATATAAATTAAAATGGACCACATATTTGATTTAAAAGAACCGACGTGCAAATTTTGGGGATAACAGCTGAGACATTACTCTATTCATTGAAAAATTTAGTTCATGCCACATTAAGTGATAAACTCCAACAACAAAAAAATTCTCAAATTTTCATATGAGTAAAAAACGCACTCTTTTAAATTTTCAAGAAAAATCAACCATAGCGTTGCGACTGTACGCTCCAAAAGTTTTTTATCCGTTAACAATAACACATTTCTAAAAAAAAAAAACATATTTCGCTTCGCATTTAATCTTTCGTCTCTGATGCTACCTGGATTTACTAAAAACAAAATAATTACGACGGGGATTCGAAATCATGTGACTTTTTTTTTCTCTCGCGTAGAATAAATAGCAGACAAAGAAAATTCAAAATTCAAGGGAAAGTATTTTGTGGCGTTCATGTATATTCATAGGGCGACGCAGGGGTTGTAAATTCCAAGGGTGTATGACATACTGGCATTAGGAATAAAAAAAAAATCTTGTCTCCCTAATTAAGGTCTAATTGTACGAAAATAATACACTAAGGGGAAACTGAAGATAATTATTCAGCAACTTATTACAACAAATGCAACGGGAGCGGATTGAATATCAAGAACTCAATTACTGTATTTAATTACGTCAAGGATGGAAACTTTACATTCCTATCGTACTTCTGAAGGTACGAAACCATTTTCAGAGAAGAATTTCACGGATGGTTGGATGAAAAGAGAGTAAGTCTTCTGTTACAAAAATTGAAAAAAATATCTGAATTTCATTTTGCCGAATACCCCAGAAAAACAGTATCGCTATTATCAAACAATATTTGTCCGAGTTGATGGGCTCGGAAATCTCCACGTAAAAAAACTGGCCTTGTACCACATCCTGCCTTGTAGTGAGGTCTCGGGTAAATCCAGAGTTAAACGCTCAGGAAGCTCTTAGGTCTTGTCCAACTGTCTTCTTTCGGGCAGAAAGGAACCTAAACAAGGCTATGCCGAAGGGTATTGTCTCGTCTTTGGAGATAGAAAAATCCAGACTCGTGTATACGGGGTCTCATCCTGCCTCGTAAATACTGAGCTAACTGCTGGCGGAGGTCTTAGAACTTATTGAACTCCCTGCTTTCGGGCACAGAGGAACCCAGACGGTGCTATGCCAAAGAGCAGGTAGACAAACACGACCCCGTGTATACAGTGTCTACGGGCAATTTTTGTCCGAACTCAGGGTTTGGGATTCGCCCTACACAAAACATTGGTCTTGTGCCGCCTCTTGCCACGTAAATAGCGAGCTAACCGCTGCTGGGTGTCTTAGAACTTATCGAACTCATTGCCTTCGGGCACAGAGAAACACAGACGATACTATGCCAAACGGCAGTCTCAGCTAGAGAGGTAGACGAACCCGACCGCGTGTATAGGGGGTCTACGAGGAATTTTTGTCCGAGCCCACTGGCTAGTATTTGCACCACATAATAATTGGCCTTGTGCCGCATCCTGTCTCGTGGCGAGGTTTGTTAAATACCGAGCCAATCGGGAGCAAGCCTTCTATCATTACTACAGAATTCAGTAAGACTACGTCGACAACAAGCGACATGATACTTCATAGTGTTATGTTTTCATTCAATGGAATGAAAACATAGCACTATGATTCACCTGCTGCTTATTAGACAGCAACTCACAAACAGTAGAGAAATACTAGCAAAATCAAATAGTAAAAGCATACTCATGGTCGTTGAATCAATAATCATACAACAAAAACAAACGTCTATAAGTAAATTGGAATAAGAATTTAAGAGCCCCGCATACTCAAATGTATATAAAAAGTAACATATGATACACATGACACCTTGCCTACGTCACACTTTTGGCCTACGTCACAACACTCTTGGCCTACGTCACAACACTCTTGGTCTACGTCACAAAACTTGGACTATGTCACAACACTAAATGGTTCTTAGAAACTCACCATTTGTCTCTAACGACCCTGATGTTGACTTAAGACACTCGAAAGCTTCAGGCATATTGCTTCCAAAATTAACTTGGGACAATTTCTGAGATTAATTTCTTCTTGTCTGAGAATGATTATTCCTAATTTGGAAAGGTTGATCAGTAAAATTTATCGACATAAAATGTATGTCCCATTTAATAATATTTACCTCAAAGAACATTCGCTCCCTAAATACACGAAATATATATATATATATATATATATATATATATATATATATATATATATATATTATGCAGTGTTATATTGGAATATGTACATAGGCACTACAAAACTGTACATCATGTTTCAACGTTAAAAAAATTAACGTTTCATCAGAAGGGAAATCACGACGTTAGGCGATTAGGATCAGGGTTTCCCACCTGATGAGGCGTTAAAAAAATAACATTGAAACATGATGTACAGTTTTGTAGTGGGTATGTACATGTTCTAATGTATAATGTGCATAATAAATATTTATTGTTCTACTTTTGAATTGAGCCCTGTTTTAAATTAATGTTTTGAACACTGAAATCTTACTCTTCGTTCTTTTACACATATATATATATATACACCCTACGCCGACAGTACAACTGGGAGTTTCATACTCATTGCAATCATAAGGTAACAGGGTATTATGTATATTTATGAGTATATACTTAATAACGCTGTTATTTAGTATTGATTGCTGTTTTTCTTACACCAAAGGGTATATTATATATATATATATATATATATATATATATATATATATATATATATATATATATATATATATATACATGTGGGTATGTGTGTGTGTTGATTCTGTTTAACTTACAAGTAAAGATAACTTGATTCTGTTTAGCCTCTAAGTAATGATAAAGTTTTCTACCCATGAACTTTGTCATACTTGGTCGAAGTTTATCAAACCTCAGTAGAGTAAGAGAAATGCGATCGATATCCCAACCAAAAGGTTTCCCTCACAGCGACTGAATCGCTTTCACGTTGTGTGCCGCCAAGGTATGTAACTCTGGACGGTAACAAAATCTCTTCAGATCTTGAGACCTTTGGGCCTTTGGCGGGTGATGAAAATTCAGCACTTCCGCATCCTTTGAACTCATTGAACGTAGCGCTCCGTATTTTTACCCCGCATTTCTTTGAATTACAAACAAACAAAGAATTCTATGCCAATATTCCTCGTACTTGAAGGTGATGTTAGATAGTGCTGCAAGACCTCAAAATCAAAAAAAAAAGTACGCCCTTAACATCAATCAATATTATATCTCATATGAGGTAGATTGTGTATTTCTTAGTGACGGTCCTCATCTCTGGGTTCACAAACTATTCTCGACATCTTCTGGAGTGTGACCGGTGATTATTCAATCTGAGAGAGCCCCATATTTTTACTATATACACGAAACAATTGTTCCACTAAAAACCCAGTGTTCTACCAAAATGAAGGTTCGCTAAAAGCTTACTGAGGAATTTCAAAAGTCTCAGTAGAAGATCGAACAGACTTTTACTGTTACTGTAATGACTCGGTCATGGTAAAGATTGCAGAACCGATTCTATATAATATCATGAAACCTCGCGTAATAAATGATCACAAGTAGATAATACGAATTGTATTCCGTATATTCGTGGGATTTTCTGATGTACATCATATCTTATTTATTTGTGAACTTTCCAGCCAAGATATTCTTCGATCTTATTCAAGTAATACTTGAACCGCTTTCAATATATATATATATATATATATATATATATATATATATATATATATATATGTGTGTGTGTGTGTGTGTGTGTGTGTGTGTGTGTATGTATGTGTGTGTGTATGTGTATGTGTATGTGTATGTATGTGTGTGTGTGTATTTAATTTTAGGACGCGCTACCCGAAAAGGGACGTGCGGCTAGTGTAACGTTTAAGAGCTCAGAAAGAGAAACTGGAAAGTTGGTTCGAATCCCGTCATAGTTGGTTAAGTTCACTTTCACGCAAATAAAATTGGGAATCTCTCCCTCCTAAAGCTATGGGTTAAACAGATGATAAAACTGATCCCTAGCTATCGTTTTGAAATCTGTCTATAGGTGGTAACTCGATAAATTTATCCAGTGTTCTCGACTACCCGTGGAGATATGTCTGTCCGACGAACACACAGTGACTTAAAACGCTATTGGCATTCACTGAATATAAAACCCTGCATGAGAGAGTGGACCAATATCGGCGCTGGAAAATATGCAACTTCTACGGGAAGGAAACTGAAAGAAATTGGTATGAACACCACCCAGACCCGGTTACGGAGATAGGACCTGTTACAATTCTATGGGACTTTACAGCACACACACACAAACACACACACACACACATATGGAGAGAGAGAGAGAGAGAGAATCAAACCTAATTGCCCTGACACCGTAAACAGAGATCACAAAAAACAATAACTTGATTCTGCTTAGTCTCTAAGTAATGATAAAGTTTTCTATCCGTGAACTTTGCCATACCTGGGTGATGTTTATCAAACCTCAGAAGAGTAAAAGAAATGCGATCGATATCCCAACGAAAACGTTTCCCTCACAGCGACTGAATCGCTTTCAGGTTGTGTGCCGTCAAGATATGTAATTCTGGACGGTAACAAAATCTCTTCAGGTCTCGAGACCTTTGGGCCTTTGGCGGGTGATGAAAATTTAGCCTATCCGCATCCTTTGAAATCATCGAACGTAGCGCTCCGTATTTTTGTCAGAGATCACAAAAAAACAGAAAATGTCTTCTTATTGACATGGCGTTCCCTGCAGACTGTAATGTATCTTTGAAGATTCCCCCGACCAATAAAAAAAAAAAACTATCAAAATACAATGAACTTAGAAATCGAAATCTCAAAAATGTGGCAAATGAAAACATCAACAATTCTAGTTGTAGTTGGAGCCTTCGATTTGATTGGAAAATGTTCCGGTAGATTCTTTGGATGGATCCCTATTATCTATGTAAAAATAAAAAAAAATGAAAACCTATGATTACGCACATTTTAAAATGTGCGTGATCATAGGTTTTCATTTTTTTTAATTTTTTTTACAAAAATATGTAGTAGAAAATGTCATGAAGCCATTTCTGACCATGGATTTCTGGTTGGGACCTGGAAGGAAATTTGTATAGAACAGAAATCAAAGGAAATAATAATAATAATAATAATAATAATAATAATAATAATAATAATAATAATAATAATGGGAAGAAGAAGATGTTTGTGAATAGGATGGAGAAGTAGAAAATGAAGAAGATGAGGATAAAGAAGAAGGAAAAGGCAGAGGTGGATAATAATAATAATAATAATAATAATAATAATTTTTCAAAACTGCTCAGTGGAAAATGTCATGATGGCATTTCTAACCTTAGGTCACTGGTTGGGACCCGGAAGGAAATTTGTATACAACAGAAACCAAAGGAAATAATAATAATAATAATAATAATAATAATAATAATAATAATAATAATAATAAAGATGCATAAAAAGATGGTGACATATGTGCACTGGAAAATATTCAAGTAGCACAAAACCAGACACAGTTATCCAAAATAACGATGCACCTATCCTCTGAGACATGCCAATTCCAACTTACAGGCAAATAAAAGCAAAGACATTCAGGCAGTACATGCTAATTGGTATAGCCGTCGTCTCTGGGAGAAACAACTCAATGAAAATTATAGAGAAATTGTCAAGATTCAAGGACATGGACATCGTGATTAACAGGATATGAGGAATAAAGACTGAGCTCTGGGCCTCGTGAGAAAAGGAACGGACAGTTTTATTAACAGTGTCGCAGGTAACCTCTGCATAAAGTTACCCAGAAGATCACCCTACTGGGAACATTCCATATACTAAAAAAATTGCTATCATTTAAATGACAATTCTTCTATAGGGCCTAAGGATCATAGTTTGGATCCGGCTCTACAGGATACCAAGCAGGAAACATAACATACAATAATAATAATAATAATAATAATAATAATAATAATAATAATAAGATGAAGATGATGGTGAATAGGATGGAGAAGTAGAAAATGAAGAAAATGAGGATAAAGAAGAAGGAAAAGGCAGAGGGGAATAATAATAATAATAATAATAATAATAATAATAATAATAATAATAAGATGAAGATGATGGTGAATAGGATGGAGAAGTAGAAAATGAAGAAGACGAGGATAAAGAAGAGGGAAAAGGCAGAGTTGAATAATAATAATAATAATAATAATAATAATAATAATAATAATAATAATAATAATGGGAAGATGATGATGGTGAATAGGATGGAGAAGTAGAAAATGAAGAAGATGAGGATAAAGAAGAAGGAAAAGGCAGAGGGGAATAATAATAATAATAATAATAATAATAATAATAATAATAATAATAATAATGGGAAGAAGAGGATGATGGTGAATAGGATGGAGAAGTAGAAAATGAAGAAGATGAGGATAATAATAATAATAATAATAATAATAATAATAATAATAATGATAATAATAATAATAATGATAATAATGATCAAAATAATTGACGTAAGTGTCCAATATTATTCATGATTTAGAGAAAAGCATAAGTGAGGAAAAGAAAAATAAATGATATGACACAGGGTTTAACAATGCCTAGCAATATTTCCACAGTATGTCGACCGCGTTTGATTTTACACGAAAGATGATGTACCTCTTGTTCACGGGTAACAGGAACTTATCTCCAGGAAGTCTAGATTCATATTCATTTACTCCTTCGCAGATTCAACCAACAAACACCACTCAGCTATGGATACCTACAACCCTTCCACTACTTTCGGACCTCTTAGGCACCCCTGCTACTTCGCATAAACTCTGTTATTCAAGGAAAGTTATGAGTAACATTCTTAGGTCGACTTTTCCTGATTCTTGTAGCGGAGTGTTTAAAATGGTCGTTTTGCGACCATGAGAGCCGGTTACGAATCTAGGTATGGTCAGGAAGATTACTTCTTGATGCTACCTTCCAGGTGAGATTATCTCAACTGGGAAAAGTGTTTCATGGCGGAACCGAGCCTTGTCAATGAAATTGGGTTGACGTAACTGTATGAGAAGCCGTCGATGGTAGTGCTAGCGCAAAGTCACAAGTCATCGTGACCGAGAGTGTGAGCACTCAGGCCTCGCTCAAACGGAGCTATCTTCCAGAGAGTGTAACTCCGAACAGTTGCAGTATGAAGCACGGGCGGGATCTGTGTGTGTTGAGCAAAAAACAAATGTGTCTGAGGAGGCCTTTACCCAAAATATGTAGCCAGGTAATTTATATATATATATATATATATATATATATATATATATATATATATATATATATATATATACATTTATAGAAAGATAGAGAGAGAGGGAGAGCGAAAGAGAGAGCTAGAGAGAGTGAGTGAGGAAGAGAGAGAGAGCCAGAGATAGAGAGAGTGGGGGAGAAAGAGAGCAAGAGATATAGAAAGAGAGAGAGAGAGACCAAGAGATAGAGAGAGGGAGAGGGAGAGAGGCATATCGGACAACATTGCATTGTGACTGTCAGTTTCATATTTCGACACTATCCAGTGTTGATTCATCTCTCTGTAGTGTTTATGTTATACCGTGGATAATACGATATAAGCAACTCGTTAATTCCGAGTGGAAAGATAACTGCTAAACAGCGGAATTAGGTAAAAGAAATAACATGGGTTTTATTGTATGGAAAGTACAATGAGTAAAAGTTCTTAATAATAATAATAATAATAATAATAATAATAATAATAATAATAATAATAATAATAATAAGGAAAAAGGGAGATACGTCACGGAGGTCTGTAGTGGTACTGCTACTACAATACTTCGTCACTTTTTTTTAATTTTCTTCTCATTCACATCTCTTTAGACTGACCAATCACTGTCGGGGTGTGATAGGTTGTTGCACTATAACAGTTTATATCTCCGATCTTTGTTCATTTATATATATATATATATATATATATATATATATATATATATATATATTTTAAAGAAAAACAGACCACTTTAAAGTTCCGTTATAATAATTTATTTCACCAAAACCCCATTTAAAGGACTCCGGATCATCAGTTAGCACATCCAAAAATGAAACGAAACATTGATGGGTAGTGTAAGTTTTTGTAATTTAACAGAGAGTGTAAAAGGAGTAGTTAAAGAGACATGGTAGAGTATAGGGAGGGATTAATTTCATATCTCTCTCAAGTATACATTGTATTGGGGGAGGAGGAGTGACCAGACCTTGACCTATTTAGACGGTTAACTTAACAGAAGTGATACATTGAAATGGGAGGGGAGAAGAGAGAAAAAAAAGGAAAAAAGAAAAAGAAAGAAGAGGGAGAGGGAGAGGGAAGTAAAAAGAAAGAGGCTGTAAATGGATTATACATATTTAGGAGTTGGTTGGTAATTTTTAACAATTTATGTAAAAAATAGATTTTAATGTTTCATAGCAATTTAGATGCCAGACAAACCCGGAAGAAATTAATTTGATGCTTGCTAGCAATTTAAATTCTTAACTTTTTTACAAATAATTTAGGGATTTAATATAGATTAAATACTATATTTATTAACACATTTATAGAGAACATATTAAAAAAAAATTAAACTATAACAGTTTGTTTTCTCGACCAATAGTACTCTTTTAATATTGTAAAAGACAGTTACGGTAACATCTTTACCAGTTTTGAATCTAATTTATGAATAATTTGTAATTATATATATATATATATATATATATATATATATATATATATGTACTGGCGAAAATAAGTTTAAGACCGATGGTGAAAGTTTTATTAATAAAACAATAGAAATTGTGTATAATTTATGCAGAATTTATTTCTCTTTCGAATGATGTAAAAATTGTATATTTTTCTACAACTTGAAAATTTTTAATGCTAGATTAATGTAAATTATCCAAATTTGCCGGCAAGATAAGTTTATGAGCCAATGGATATTATGCAAATTATTTGCTAAGTGGGTGGTCACATGGCTGGTCATTAATACATTATATAATGTAATAACTTAGCATTGTTATACAATTAATTTCACCATGGGAAAGCGTCGTAGTCTTCGCCTAATGACTAGATCAAAAATAATGTTACTTCATCAACAAAATATTTCTTTTATGAGCATAAACACAATTAAAGTGCAGCAAAACGGCTTGTGTTCCGGCTTAGATGCATTACCAGTTATACTGAACAATATAAGGATAAGTAAAGATCGGGAGCCACAAGAAAAACAACAGTGGAACAGGATAGACGAATTAATTGTCTTTTTGAAGCTAATTGAATGCTGACGGCCGTGAATATCTGCAGTCTATTATCTGGTAAAACTGGCGTTAGTTTTATGCTGCAAACTGTCCGAAACCGTCTCAGAGAATATGGATTGTTCGGGAGTATTGCTAGAAAAAGGCTAGTTGCAAGCAATCGTCTCAAGCGGCTGAATTTCGCGAAAAGTTACATTCAGTTGACCTGGCGACGACTGGTGCAGTGTTCTTTGGCGTGACGAGTCACGCTTTTGCATCTTTCGATCGAATAGAAAACCCTTTGACAGACGCCGTCCATCCGAAATGTGTCTAAAAGACGGCGCAAGCGGGGGCTGGGGCTGTAATGGTGTGGGGTGCGTTCAGTAGTTTTTGGTATTGGTTCAGTTGTTAAAGTTGATGGAAAACTCAACTAGTTAAGGAAAATCTTCCGCCATATTTGAGTGACCATATGCTACCTAGAACTATTTATCAACAAGGTAATAGTCTTATTCACAAGGCCAAAAAGGTAATGCAATTGTTTGATCACCATAATATGGATGTCATTGAGTGCGGAGTCCGTATCTTAATCCGATTGCAAATTTATGGAATTATATTTCTAAAAGAGTTCACAATAAAAATAAAAAAACGGCAAATTTAGCCCAATTATACGATTATATTAAGCAAATACAGCAGAGCATTCTAAATGATTTTTGTGCTCACTTATCAGGCTCGAAGCCAAGGTGATGTGAAGCTGTAATTAATAATAAAGATTACAGCACCAAATATTGCTATATATATATATATATATATATTCTTTTTTACTATAACATTTTGCTTTAAATATAATAATACCCATGCGGTCTTAAACTAATTTTCGCCAGTGAATCTCCGATTTTTGTATAGGGAATCTTCACAATCTCTCTCAATATATTTCAGTACATATATATATTTCTCAATATCTCTCAATATATTTATATATATATATATATATATATATATATATATATATATATATATATGAGTGTGTGTGTGTGCTTATGCCACTGTAGCAATATTGATACTTCAAAAGAAACACTTCGAGCACTGAAAAAGCAACTCAGGAATTGTTGACAGCAGTCAGTCAGGAAAGAAGAGGCGTTTTTCGCAATGGGTTCAAACATTTCCAGTGAGTGTTGCCATCTAAAGTCATACAGTTCCAATTCGTCAGAAGCCGAGGATGATCGATATCAAAGACACGATTCTTTCACCATTATATTTTGCACGCATATTATTTTAGGGCGAACTCCCGAATTCCGTTCTACACGAGATGTTGACAAATGCCGATCTACGAGTGATCGATGAAAAGTTCTCAATTCGCCCCACTTCACACGATCCTAATACCCAGTTCTGGGATTCACCCGGTCGGTCGATCCGGCTCCGTCAAACGTACCAGTTCCATCCGAACGAAAGCTGGCCAGGCGTAACAGAGGACTTGTAAATTGATAGTAGAGTTTTCAGTGGGGATTTGAATTCCAAAGTGGCCCCTAGCCGCATATAAACACACATTTAGAAACGTGCGATCCGGCTTGAATTGAGAGTTTCCTTCTAGACCTGCCAGCCAAGGCGATATGATCTAGGTTAGGGGCGCCACATTTACAGTGCCGTTTGATAAAAGTGACTCACCTGATATTTTTTATTTAAAAATATTTTTCGCCTATTGTTTTTTGGGGTCAAACTAATTTTTAATTTTACTAATATAAAGACCCCTTCCAGATCAACTGGTAAAACTTTTTACTCACCCTAACGTATTCTATTGATAATTATAATTTTGGATATAAATGAGAATTACGGAAAAACTATGTGCAAAAAAAAGTGACTCACTTATTTCCTGCAACTAGTAATCAGTAGAAACATAACCGAACAACTTTAAATAAAGACTAATAGAGGTATAATTTATTTATAATAGCTAATATAGTTTGAAATATTTAATAATCTATGGGTTCACCTTTATTTTGAATAATCTTTTCAACCCTTTTTGGCATTGACTTGATTAGGTTCTGGCAAATCTTATCTCCAAGCATTGAATTCCATTCGGATATGAAATTCACAATCAAATCCTCTTTGTTGCTCAACTGCTTTCTCGAGAGCCTGTACTTTATAATGCTCCATAAGTTTTCTATGGGGTTGAGGTCAGGAGATTGGGGCGGCCATGTCATAACACTCACCTGCTTCTCATCAAAGTATTCCTTCATCAATTTTGATTTGTCATAGGGAGCATTATCTTGCTTAAAATGGACTTGGTGGGGTCGATTCTTTCAGCAGAAGGGAGCAGACAAGACCCTAAAATTCTCTTGTACTGCTCGCTCCTGATGGTCTTTCAATAGGTTTTAAGAAACCAGTTCCATGAAAAGAAAAGCATCCCCAGAACATTATACTGAACGGATGCTTGACAGTACTTACTGCTATATTTAAAGAGCTTTCAAAGGTTCTTCTTCAGATTTTAGATCGCTTATCCTTTGAATTTAGCTCAACTTTCGTTTCATCAGAGAAGAGAACATTTAATAAAAAAAAAAAAATCAAATGAGTCACTTTTATCGAACAGTACAGTAGTCTTAGTTTTGTGACTACCACGTGCGTTTCCGAATAGCTGTTTTGTCAACTCCTTCTCTGCTCACGCTGTGTTTGAAAGATCCAGAGAAGGCAGATGACACAATTCGGCCTGAACATCTTCCGACGGTCAAGGTTAGTCGGTACGAGTTAAGGGTCAGCAACTTAAAGAATCAAGCAACTGTCTGTTAACATATAACAACAAAAAAAACATATTGTAGCAAGATTGCGAAACAATACATAAACAATAGAAAATCTAAATTTCTGACTATTACTTATTGAAAGAAGAGAGTTCTTTTCATGTAGCCCATACCTTAAAGAAATACAAAACTTGTTCTCACGTGTACAGCCCACACATTGCGAAAGGCTTAAATCTATGTAAAATATGTGTGATTTTTTTCTTAAATTGCTCAGTGGAAAATGTCATGATGCCCATTCTGACCTTAACGATAATAGCCGTTTTCCAGGTGTATGGATAAGTTATGATAATTTACTATAGGAGGTAAGAAAATCGAACATAAAATAAGCTGCGATAGAGGTGGTGTCTCCCAACATCGCCAATTGCTACAAAACCAAAGCGTTAAGCAGAAAACTTTAGTCACGATCTTAAATAGCGTCGACAGATCAAGACATTTATATGTGTGTAATGCACGGCGTCAAAATCTTTCAGAAATATCTAAACGTTTAGATGTATACAACTAGTTTCTGTGATCAAGGGTTAAAAATTACTTTGAGCGAGTGAAGCCTATTGATCTTGGAGAAAACGACTCCTTTTTCGAAACTTGCAAAACAGGCACCACAGAATCACAAAGAACGGTACCAGGTAACAGAAACGACATTACACTCAACAGTTAAAATGTAACTGTTGTGGATTCCGGGTTGAAATCCGGTACCAATAAATAATAAACGCCAGGAATGAATATGTGGAAATAATGTATTAACGTAATAATACAAACTGGTAAAGCAGGTTAGTAGTTCCAGGAATACGGGTTAGTAGCAAAATATATATACAGTCTTTGGTATTGAAGTATCGCTGTATGACTTCTTACTGAGTCTACGTGCTCGTTCACTGTGACCCCTACAACGCTGTTACCTCACCCTCACTCTTCCGGTTACCTACAATTTTTTACTCTGTCACTCTGGACTCGACTCAACTCTTCGGTCTTGCTCTCTTGGGTCTTCGCGTAACCGTAGTATATGTATATACTGGGTGAGTCCATTTGTTTAAAAAAGAATCGAACCTCTCAACAGTAACTTGAAGGGAAAATAATGAGATAATCAAGGTCATAACATTCCACACCAATTCAAATAGTAGGTTGGGAAGTAAAGCTATATCAATACTGGAAAGAGCGATAACAGCCACTGGACTTGAGAAACCTATTTTCCTGAGAGATTGTTGTAAGAGAAAGATTTTTCAAATTTCAACCGGCAGCGGTACTGGCGATTCGGTCAATGAACGTCAAATGTTTCCTTATAGGGAAACAGCTAATATTATTATTACTATTACCATACAGTAAACGTTCATCATTCATTTAACGAAGCATAAACGTTATTGTCGGTTGAAATTTATTTGTCTAAAATTAGCTTTTTCCTGAAAATAGACTTCGGCAGTTCACTGGGTTCGTTCTTTCTAGATCGGGGTTTCTTTTATTTCCCAATCTGTAGAGTAAGTGCCTATCTTAACAACATAAGACACCAGACACGGAAAATAAATTACAAAGCCTCCTACAGAATGTAGCGAAGAAGAGCGAAAAGAAGGAACTAAGCATAAACTACAAGAAGACAGAATGTATGTTCATAAGTAAAAGGTCGAGCCTGAAATGCGATTTACAAGTCGGAGACCCTAAACTCAAGCAGGTGCGGAAATTTAAATTTCTGGGTATTGTTTTGATAGAGGAAGTCAAGTGCGACGCTGAGATCCGAAGACGTATTGTGATGGCCAAAGGACGCATTCCAAAATCTAGGCAGAGTATTACAAGACAGGAGGATTTCTTTGGTAACAAAGAGAAAAGTACTGAGCTGATACGTGACATCTATACGCCTTTACATGAGCGAATGTTGGACGGTCTCCGATGAAGAAGAGACTCGAGGTAACGGATGTATGATTCTACAGAAGGATGCTAAGGATATTATAGACCAAGCGTGTGAGCAACGATGTGGTTTTGGAGAGGATGCAAACAAGGAGGAAGCTTATACTTAACATCAGGAAGAGGCAGCTGAAATTTCTAGGACACGTAATGAGAAAGAGGGCTTGGAGAATTTGAGCCCTGTTCAGGTAGGTGTAGTGGATTAGTAACCAGGCTTGTACCTATTTGCGTATCTTAATCAGAAGTGATATATGTGTATAGTAAACAAAGAGATATGCAAGATATTGACGTAACAACAAAATGCAACAACTTAATCTACACAATCTTACTTCTTGGGTCAATATTATTATATTTTATAGTATTTCTTATCCCAATATCTATGGGTTAAATAGCAGGGTAGACTGGGCTTTCTACATTCGTTAGGCAACCATTCTAGGAGAAGGAAAATTCTGAATTTAAATAGTACAGAAACCAAAAGGAAAAAAAAACTATACTATCTTGCTCAAGGAGTTATAACAATAAACTGGAGAAGCCATGATTGCTTATTAAAAAAAAGTTCAACGAGATAAAGATTTTTAAAAAAATCCTATGGAGAATTGTAATGAAGTTCTGAATCCACATGGTTCAATCCGCCTAACTTTCACAGTTATCAGGAACCCTAGATTTCGAGTTGCCGAAAACCCACCATATAAATATAAGGAGATAAATAAACAAAACGTGAATAAACAGATTTAATAAACAATAGAATATAGTAATAGCAAAGGGAAATAACTCTTAATAGGCGTGCTGCTCACGGAAAAAAACAAAACAAAACAAAAACGAAAACAGAAGCCAGAAGGACGATCTCATCTCAGGGTTATCTTTTAACTCGTGTTTTGAATGATATGCAATTAATGACCGGTCTTTCGTACTCTGTGGTCTGCCACACGGGAGCCACTTGGTTCAGTACCGCTGCGGCCGGTTACTGTTTTGGAGACTGTAGCCAGAAGGGGCGGAGTATCAAACGGAACGGGGCGATTGACACAGAGTAGGAAGGGTTCTTGTTTCGTGCAAGGTTAATTGTACTTCTGTTGGAGATTTTGGCAGAAAAAATAACCTTATCTTCCTTCTCAGGTCACTTTCTTCTTCACACGCAAGCAAGCAAGCACGCTCACATATACGAATATATTTAGAACTTTAAGATCTGAATGAAAACGCACAGACGTGTGTTGATATATATATATATATATATATATATATATATATATATATATATATATATATATATATATATACACACATAAAAGGCAGGATGTGTGTGTGTGTGTCCAACGAATGCACGGCCGCTATTTTCGACGGATTTGCACCAAAATTTACATGCACATGCTCAAAGTTAGCGGGAAGGCCAAGACCGACATTGCATTTACCAACTCCCATCGATAGTGGAAATAATCGATTTTTTCATGCTTCTACGCCAGTTTTCATGTAGTTTGCGGCCATTTTCTACTGGCCAGAGTGAGAGCCTATAGCTGGTTGCCACGATTAGGCATGAAGATTCTATTGGCCAGCGTGAGAGCCAACAGCTGACTGACACGAATGTTAACTAGCTTGCTAGCATGCAAAAAAAATCTATAGCTGAATTCGTCACGAGTGGGAAAAATATAAATCTGCATGGCACTTTACTCCAATTGGCTCATTCGCTTGCTTAAACTCAATGTTGATTCTGATTCGGCAGAACTGGGATGGGTGTGAAAAAGTATTTGTTGTTAACATTCTTTTTTCAATCGGTTTTTCCAGTTACGAGTCCTTTTTTAAAGATGATAGTTTTGTGTTCATTTTGTTTAGTTCTTTTTTCGTAACAGATTTAATGTTTAGTATAGAACTTAGAAAAAATTCACAGTGTGAGATAGGCAAGAAGTAAGGTATATAGCAACATCAGCACGGCAAGGGTACTCTTTTAATGGCAAGAAAGGGCAAAAATATTTTAAGTCAAGTGATAGCGATTGCTGTATGAGTCGTACGATTTTTGAATCAAGCACGGGCAATGCCGGGCCATGATGCTAGTATATATATATATAGCTTTTGTGTATATGGAATAAATTCCAACAACCAAAAATTACTATTCTCAGAGTGCTCAATACAGATTAGAGCAAATATAATTTATTCGAAAATTATAACATAAATATATTATAAAATCACTACAAAAATAGCCATTTTGTTTCAAAACTTTTGGTGTCTTATCAAATGATGGTGATAAATGTAAAAGAAAGAGATTTAAAACGTTCAAATTTACCAAACACCTCTCAATAGGAGAAACGCGATTACATAAGCTGGAATGAGCAATCAAAATAGAAGTATATGAGAATTCAAAAAACTTGACAACGAAACTGGGTTACAATTATTAATGCATTAAATGTTAGACTAAAATAGAAATCATTCTAATTAATATTAAATTTTAATATAAAATCGAAAATTAAAAATTACCAATTTTAAATTTTAAATCAATCTGCATTAAGTTTAAAATATAAAATTATTTAAAGAAGAAACTGAGAAAAAAATACATATATTTTATTATTTATTTGTTTTCATTGAAAGGCCAAAATCTCAAAATGAACTTATTCTTTGCGTTGTTCACTGACGAATATTTGTTTCATTATTCTACCCCTCTTAAATTTTATCTATTGAATGCTATATATCTTTACCTATGCAATATTTTAATAGTCTTTTTGAATTCGTTTACTAACACTTCCAACTTGAATCTTTTTAGGTGTGTATGTGTGTGTCATTAATAATGTATGTGTATATGATCGCTTATATATGCCTTTCATTGTATATATATATATATATATATATATATATATATATATATATATATATATATATATATATATATATATATGTTGTCTGTTTTCTTTTAGTGTCGTTGACATCTATTTCTTGTTTCGTTCGAGTTTTTGCGTGTTTATATATCTAAATATGTCTACTTGTGTGTGTATTATAATCTGATTGTGTATGTATTGTCTTTTGCAAGATTTCATTCTCCCTTTTCCATATCCCCACTTCAAATGTATCTAAGTTGTAACAAGTTTTTACATCTGCATCAGATTAACGTTTAATCTTTAAATATGTTTTTAATATTTTAAACTTAATAGAGATTAAATTTAAATTTGATAATATTTAATTTTCCAAAAACTTTTAAAATTTAATATTAATTAATTAGAATGATTTCTATTTTAGTCTACATTCAACACCATCTTTTGCTAAAAACACCAGAAGTGTGGAAACAAAATGACTATTTTTGTAGGGTTTTTATAATATATTTATCGTATAATTTTTGTATAAATTATATATATATATATATGAAGAAATATAGTTTTAAGGTGTGTTATATTTATGGGATAAAGTGCTCAATGTCAGAGACAGAGCGTATGTAAATATAAATATAAGGGTGAACATTGAAGTCAACACTCAGAGACTACAGGCTGTTTCATGCTGGAAGCAATAGTCAGGAGTCCAGTATGAAACAGCCTGTCGCCTGTCTCCTATGAGTGTTAACTTCAATGTTCACTTACATACATATATATATATATATATATATATATATATATATATATATATATATATATATATAGATAGATAGATAGATAGATAGATAGATAGATTAGTTTTATGACTTTTTAACTTTTTTGTAAAAATAATTGCTTCTCAGTATCATAATTCGAAGAACTTTTGTTACAAAATAAGAAAAAATTGAGTTTATTTTTTTGTAAAGAAATGCCACGCACACATAGTCGTATTATGAAGTTCTGTAACCATATAGAAATTCTTGTAAGCGTCTGGAACTTTCCGGAGCTTTCTCGAACTTTATTTGTGCTTATGTTATGCTATAGCTATAAACTGTTAAATACGTAAAAAATATAAAGTATTATTCAATTACATAATTACTAAACTGAAAAATAAAGCCTATGGATGTTTTTCAATTTTTGTTTATTTGTGAGCTTGTGTGAGATGCAAAAGATATAAACTGCAGAATGTGTAAATAATATTGCTGATTCTTCTTTGTATCAGGACCTAGAATATTGCTGATTCCTCTTTGGAATTGCAACAAAAATATTGAGGATTCTTCTTTGGATCTGGACCAATAAAATTGCTAATTCTTCTTTGTATCAGGACCAAGAATTTTGATGATTCCTCTTTGGATCTGGGACAAATAATATTGCTGATTCTTCTTTGGATCTGGATCAATAATACTGACGATTCTTTTTTGGATCAGAATCAATAATATTGCTGATTCTTCGTTCGGTCCTGTTAACAAACTAAAGCTTAATAGCGGGGACATCGGAGAATATATAGCAGAAACATTCTAAGCATGGAAGAAGAGTAGACATATAGATATCTTAGATAGATTCCGCGGAAGAGGAAAATTATGTTGAAGTTACATCATAAGGTACATTAGTGAGACTCGGTGAATTTATAGGTATTTTAATGGAAATTTGAAATTTCTAAGAATATATTAGTCTTTCAAAATCTATATATGTGATAAGAAAATTATATTTGCTGTTATCTTTTTCTGTAACGTCAAAAATGGCATCAAGGCATTATCTACTGAGCAATTTTGAAAACATACACGCATGGTTTCCATACATAAGACACTTCATGAGCTGTGTGATGAACTTGCAAACACATTGTTTTGTATTTGTTTAAGGAATAGGCTACACGGAATCCCTTTAATCAGTCTATTAGAGACTTTAC
>OZ010600.1:70485446-70525446 GCA_963932145.1 Acanthosepion lycidas
TTCAACCTTACCTTTGATCTAAAGAATATCCCACTTATTAAAAGTGAAAAAAAAATTTTTAGAAGGAAATTTCTCGAAACTGCCGCTATCGAATCTTATCAAATCATGAACCTACGCCCCAGATTGTTTCCAAGATCTTCATTCGTAAAAAGAATTACCACTTTCCCAAGCTATACATGACTATAAAAATGTTAAATACTTGAAAGAAAACGTTGAAATTAATAACCTCATATTATCTAAATATCTAAATTTATACCAAACTGAAACAATTTAATTACTATTTTGCATTAAAATAATTCAAGAACATCAATTACTCAATTTCGTTTATTAGACATTGAATTATGTCACTTCGCGTCCTCCATAGCTTGCCTGATTTTTCAACCAACCTGATGAATAATTACCTGCGTTCTTAAATTTCAAAACTTTGAAAAAAAACAATATTTTTGTTCTTGTATATAAACACTTGTAAAATAAAATCCTTGCATTTTCAATGATAAAGTCACTCAGAGGACGAAAGCGTTTTCGTTTTGTCTTTATTCATATTATCCTTTTACAGATATACATTGTCTGAAAAATCAACACTTATTAATATTAACTATAAACATGGACACAATACACTGACCGTGTTTTGAAAAATGAAAATACTATATAAATACATACAAGCAACAAACTATTTCTTATTTAACAGTTAAAATATTTAATCCGTGAAAATGGCTAAATGTATAGCCGAAAGCGCTCGGATAAAAAGAACATTCGAAAAGTTTTTATATAACTCATCATCTGAAAAAAAATTATTAGATCGCATGAGAAATTGTATAAACAACTAAATAAATACACTCTGTCTGTCGTATTCAATCAAATGTTCATATCCGGTCCCGACACCGACAACTCTCTTATATGCGGGTTACACTGTATACATATATATATATATATATATATATACAAAGAAATAATCACACATAGAATCAATCAGAAATATTAATGATTGATTCTATGTGTGATTATTTCTTTGTATGTAAATTATTTGCTGCCTAATGTTTTATATATATATATATATATATATACAATCGAAATAAACACACCAGGAATCCCAATGTGCCCTACACTATCAGAGATAAACAGCGAGACCAACAGTTTAGCAAGGGCATCATCAAAAAACATTAACATATAAAAAATAAGTAAATAAAAACACTTTTTGTCTTCAGTGGGTTAAAGAAACAATTTTTTTCTGTTTTCTGATCATCGCATCAGTTCGCATAATTTCATTCATGGCTTTTATCGTCTTCACAGATCTCCAGGGATTATCCTTTCTCACCGTTTTTGCCTTTCATTCTGACCTGAAGAAGCTGCAATCAACAGATATTCGTCGAAACTATTCGTTTATAGCTTTTCCATCAACTCTATGACAACCACAAATGAAAAGAATTTATCTTAATTAAACATGAAATTTGTTACAACTTCATCTAAAATAATAAAAAACTTGATACAAAAAATAATAGGCTAAAATTTTAATCAGAAATTTACTTTATCATCTGTAATGATTGCCGCAAGAAATACATCGGAAAAACCACAAGGAATTTAAATAAATTAAAAAAATAATATGAAAGCAAAAAAGACATTTTACAAAACAACGCATATGAAAAAACAGAAGCAGAAAAATAATTTAGTATACACCCCATTCAACCAAATGGTAAAGAATAAATGAGGACAAAAATTCCTTGTTTTAATCGTTAAACATTTTCCTAAAGATAGTATACTCAGTACTATTTTCAATAAAAATACTCTAAAATTAAGTTACAGCTGTATTGAAAACTTAGAGAAAATTATTAAGAAACACAATGCTAATATGTTGAATAAACACTTCGACCAAAACCAAAGAAATTTAGCCAGTAGAAAAATAAAGGATGATGAAAATAAACAAAAATTATGTTACTGCGGAAATCCTAATAACTGTCCTCTAAAAAATAAATGTCGCGCGCAATTATTAGTAAACCAATGCAACATCTCATCTATTGAGCATCCAGACAACGTAAAAGTCTACATAGGTTGTACAAGACACGAGTTCAAAAAAACGCTTTAACCAATATCAAACGTCATTTAGGATAAATAGATACCGAAATCAGACATCCCTATCGAAATATTTCTGATACTTAAAAGAAACCAATAAAACACCTACAGTAAAAAGAAAATTAATAACAAAAGCTAGAATATATAGGTTATTAAATGACCCATCTCCTTTGTGCATACATGAGAAACTATATATTACTAACTTTATAAAAAATTAAAAAAAACTGAATCAAAAAAATGAAATAGCTATTCTTTGCCGACATTGTCAAAAGTTTTTCTTAAATAATATTTAATAAAAAAGAGAACTGCAATATACATACTTATATTTGATATTTAATAATAATTTTTAAATAATTTAAATATTATATTTATTTGCTTTAAAATGAAATATAGTCTATTAGTAATTAAAAGTAAAATAATATTGTAAAATTGTAGTTCAATACTAAGTATTGTAGTCAAAACAGCCCTTTTAGAAAGAATCATTTTGTATACAAGTATAATTTTAACGGATAAAAATGCCGAAAAACTTTTTGAAATTTAAAAAAAAAAACAGGCAACAAGCGTTAAACAGATGTCATAATTCGTTGAAATGCACCCCTACTCTACCTACACATAAAATCTTTTCGAAAGTAACTCAAATTTGATACAATTGTTGTTAATAAAAATGAACACTCTACGGGCCCGGTCTAAATGAATGGATTTCTCTGTATCCTTCGAAACAAATTGTGTGTGCTTTTAAAAATCAGTAAATTTTAAAATAAGTTATTCCAAAATTCGCTTGTAAATGAAACAGACCTAGTGGTTTTAATTTAATTAAATAATTGAATTTGAAGTTGTTAGTTTCTGTTTTTGAAACAGAGTAATTCCTGCGTAGCGAATGAACCATATTTTTAAATCAGTTAATTTACAATATTTATGCTCTGTAAATTTACACTGAGCGCTGTTTTGGAAAATATCAATAAGAACACCGGATTACATATCTTACTGTTCTTTCTTTTAATATATATATATATATATATATATATATATATATATATATATATATATATATATATATATATATATATATATATATATATATATATATATATATATATATATATACAAGATGCCTGGCGTGTTTATCTACAAATAAATACGTCTAAATTCACCTACGTTCCGGCCGTGCCCAAAAGTCTTATGGGTAGAATCTCCGACTGTTACCAGATCAGTCGGTGTTCTAGCCCGGCTTGAGGCAATCGGATGTCGATCCACACTGATGAGTTGCGAAAGAGGCTGCCTGTGAATGACAGCATATATATATATATATATATATATATATATATATATATATATACACAGGGTGTTTCAAAAAGAATACGCCAAAATCATTACGCTGTTTTTTCAGGTCTATAGCATTGTAGTGGACTGAATCAGTGGTTATTTGTCAAAGTTTAATTGGTTGTCAGTTTCACCGCTGTCGTTAGTATAACTTCCGGTACAGCTGAATTGTGGGAAGATCAATCAAAATGGCGACTCCTCAGCAGAAGGCGTTTTGCTTGCTTGAGTTCGCGAAAACAAACGCCATTGACACGGTGCAGCGTGCTTTCAGAACAAAATTCGGCATTGATCCGCCTCATCGTGAGAGCATTCGACGGTGGGTTAGACAGTTTAAAAAGAGTGGGTGCCTGTGCAAAGGAAAGAGTCCTGGAAGACCACGTGTTACAGAGGGGCAAGTGGAGAGGATTCATGATGCATTTGAGAGTAGCTCACGTAAGTCCGTACCTCGAGCAAGTCTTCAGCTTGCCATCCCCCATACCACTGTCTGGCGTGTTTTAAAGAGACGATTACACATGAAACTATACAAACTAAGCCTCGTCCAAGCTCTTACTAATGATGACAAGGTGATGCGGATGACATTCTGTGAGTCAACGCTGGATATGGGGGAAGGTGATGAAACTCTCTTTTCACGTTTAGTTTTTGGTGACGAAGCGAATTTCCATTTGAGAGGCACAGTCAATCGTCACAATGTGCGCATTTGGGGAACAGAGCACCCACATGAAACTGTTGAGCATGAAAGAGATTCACCTAAAGTGAACTTCTTCTTTGCTGTGTCTCAAGACAAGGTCTATGGTCCCTTTTTCTTTGAAGGAAACACCGTTACAGGACAAACCTATCTCAAAATACTCCAAAACTGGCTATTCACTTTACTGCAAGCAGATTCGAATGACTTAATTTTTCAGCAACATGGAGAACCACCCCATTGGCAACTCGGGGTTAGAGCTTATCTGAATGAAAACGTGCCTCAGCGATGGATTGGGAGGAGAGGTGCTAAAGACCTTGCTCTCTGTCCTTGGCCTGCCAGATCCCCGGACCTCACCGTGTGTAACTTTTTCTTGTGGGGTTATGTTAAAGACCAAGTTTATGTTCCAGCACTTCCAGCAAGTATTGATGACTTGAAATATCGAATAACAGCTGTAATCAACACGGTGGATCGTGACATGCTGAGGCCCGTTTGGAAGGAATTGTCATATCGGCTTGATGTTGTCCACGCTACCGGCGGTGGCCACATCGAGCACTTATAAAACATGAAATGAAACTTGAATGTATATACAAAATAGGTGTTCATGCTAGAGGTTTGTAATTTTTTTCGTTTTTGACACATCACGTGATTATTTTGGCGTATTCTTTTTGAAACACCCTGTATATATATATATATATATGTATTCAAACATGTTTCACTGAATAATATGGACGTATTGTGTCTATTTTTATACTGATCCTTTAAAGTTCTCTAATCAGTTTCTCTATGTTAAGATGAAATTCGTCAAGTAATTGTTTTTTTTTAATCCATGTACTTTCGACCTTTTTCAAAATTATTGTAATTACAATAAAATCAGTATAAAAATAAATATACACAATATGTCTATATTAAATGAAAGAAGGGATTTGGCGCTCTCTTGACATGTCGACTAAGTTACATTTGTCATTCGTGTACATTTGTGGCTAGTCTGTCTTTAACGTTTAACGTGTGTAGTAGCGAGTTAACTGAGAAGTGTTTCATTTACCAATGGCAGGATATTCATATCGTGAGCAGGCAGATATGATTTTATCATACGGCCTGAAATGCTAATGGACCCGAGGCTTTCTTGAAACTTAATAATTCAAAAATTAAGGGGTTTTGTTCTTTGCCCTTGTATTGGTGTGAGGATCTCGCTCCAAAGTCTGTATAAGTATTTTTATACACCTCACACACACACACACACACACACACACACATATATATATATATATATATATATATATATATATATATATATATATATATATATGAAACTTCAGTCCATATTGTGCAACACAGAGGCTCTCGGGATATCGCCACAAGAATATTTGTTGACAGTTTTCACATTTATCTTTCCTCTCTTAATAGGTCAATACGACTGATTTCGAAATTCCTAATACCAATCTGGCACAAATATCTCCAATTATTTCTAGTCGAGTCAACTCGCACGAAGTTAATAGGGCGCACATTGATAGTTGAGAGGTTACTCTTCAGCTTGTCTTAATACCTGAGCCACTGTTGTCCAGCAGTCCTTTGTCTACTGTCACTCACCTTTGCTATATGATCAGCCCAGCGAAGTTGTGACTGCACCAGGAAAGTCTTAATTCCACCACTGTTGCATTTTGCGCGTAGGTCAGCATTGAAAACGTCAAAACTATAGGCACAGATCGCGGTGTAACAACTTTTGTGGAAGTCATCCAGCTGATTGATATGGGACAGAAATGGGGTCCACGATTCTGAGCCGTATAACAGTGTTTCAAAAATGTCTGTTCTGTTTATATATATATATATATATATATATATGTGTGTGTGTGTGTGTGTTATAACATATTTATATTATAATTTTCGAATAAATAATTATATTTGCTCTACTCTGAATTGAGCACTCTTTTAAGAATAGCATTTGTTAGTTATTGGAATTTATTCCGTATATACCAATCCTATACTTGGCTATATATATATATATATATATATATATATATATATATATATATATATATAGAGAGAGAGAGAGAGAGAGAGATAGATAGATAGATAAACCTAGTGAGACAGACAAACCTACCCAGGTTTCACCTTGGTCTGCTCTACGGTTGTATTGAGCTCTTTTATTAGTTAGTTGTTTACTCGTATCGGGTTTTTTCTTTGTGCTTCAAACCTGTATCTGTGCGATTTTTTTCGACAGACTTTCATGTTTCTAGCTTTCTTTTTTTAAACCTTTTTTTTCCCTCGAGATTGATTTGATTATTGGCAAATCAAAAATTCAAGGGTTTTTCGAAACGAGTATAGTTATCTATATTTGTATATATATATATATATATATATATATATATATATATATATATATACACGTGTGTCTTAGCGTGTATATGGGTAAAAGGATGTCTGATTAAGATCGGTGTTTCTCTTTGTTTTTAGTGATTTGTTTCAAGCAGGCTTAGGTAAATCTTGTTTCTCAGCATTCACTTAACGGTGTTTGGCGTAAACATGATTTCAAGAATAACATTTTATGAATTGTCGGTCTCTCGTCAGTCGTCCAGATAAAAGAAGCGAAACAAACATAGGAATACCGCCGTCATTTTGGGCTTTCTTAAGTCTCGCTTTTGACATATTGTTTCTTTTTCTTAAGCTACTTCTGATTTCAATAATTGCCACTCAAAAAATAAAATAAAATAACCTGCTCAGCTGTCAAGTTTATCGCGAAGTATTAGTGGTGATCGAAACAGATGACGGAAATCAAGACAGACGGAAAGATGTTTTCCTGAAATTAAGCAAAGTATTAAGAAATACGCAAATGTCATGTAAGTCAGTAAAGACAGTATAACACAAGAGGTTACTGAGTGTGAAAGAATAAGAAAAAAAAAACAGAAAACTTATAAAGAAGATTTGGCTGGAAGTCATTGAAACCGAAAGAAAGTGACTACTTCTATAAAGAAGTTAATCAGTTTCATATCACTTCTTTTGTTTTAGTCTTTTGTTAAATTCTCTAGACTCTCTTTTCTCGTTATGTGTACCAGATTTTTCTACTTTAGCTTTCTGATTCTGTGTATGTTTGTAGTTATTTATTTATTTATTTATTTTTTAGAAAGCTTCCTCATTGCTCAAATGTAATGTCCATGTTATTATGAGCTTTCTTCGGAAGGACTGCATATATGTCGCGTTAAAACATTTTTCCCCTTGGAGGCAATTATCCATCATTATATTGCTCTATAGGAGAGTTTACAGTTTGATAGTAAATCTGATCAGTCCGATAAGGTCAAATAAGCAGCTGATCTAATAACCTACAGCTAGCTGCTAACTGATACAAGTTACTTTTAGCGCCCCCAAAACGAAAATTCTCTCTGAAGAAATAACCTGAAAGACACCTTCCTTACTCCCATCTTCGCGGCTGATGCTAACCTCCATAAAAGTGACTCGTTGCGCTTTCTCGTCTTCCATTCGCGGGTGACGTGAAGTGGAAAGATTACATTGGTTCTAGATTTGTTGAAAAGATTTCGGTTCACTGTGTCGGGTTTGACGATTTTTCTCTCCTGAATCTATATTCGATCTTCAAAATTTTACCATTCGTCCATTCTTTGAATATTATTTCCACATATTATTGTCTGGTTCAGCTGTTGCATATCTAAGAAGGATCAGCAATATTAATGGTCCTGAACTGGCATCTCGGCTTCAGCCATTTTCTCACCTCGATAACGTAACTCCCCTTTGTGCCGTTTCTATTAATAACTTCATTTCTCGGATAAAATCTTTGCTAGGGTACCTAGACTTTATGAATTTAAATATGGTACTAAAATGTTAGCACAGTCTTATCAGTTCAGGATTGAATTGGCTAGACGTAACCGTAAGTTCTATGCTAACAACTCATTTTCTCGCATTTTCATTTGTGAAACTCTCTCTCTCTCTCTCTCTCTCTCTCTCTCTCTCTTTCTCTCTTCTCCATGTTTTCCAAGCAACTTTGATCTTCTAAAATTCAAATGAATTCTCAATCGATAGCCACTGTCTTGTCGTTTCTTCGTCTTTTATTGTTCCCATTCCTTAATAATATTTTTATTTTTTTCTTATTCTTTCACACTCAGTGATCCCATTGTGTCTTAGTGGATTTTTGCCTTACGCGGGGTGAAATGATAAAATAAAAAAAAACAAATGTATCCTTATGTTGTATAGATCATGCAAAAGCGTTTTATATAGTAGGCCACAAAGAAATGATCAACTTGGGAAAATATTAGAAGAATTCAGAATTTTACTGGGATCAAACGTCCAGCGCATAAATACAAAATGAATTCAGTATATATATTGATATGTCCCGGAAAGAGATATATTTGTTCGAAAGTGATTTTGGACTACTGTAACCGAGTAGGACAATCTATCAGGTAACCGTAATAGACTGGTCCTCGTCGTAGTGGTAGGCATTAGGCGTAGGCAGTAGGCAAAGACAATAGGCGTCGTTCCTGTACCCCCACATCAGTCTGTATTTATGGCTGACACCAGCCAATCATATTACTGTGAGGAGGAAACCAGGTGTATGTATATTCATTACATCATATATATATATATATATATATATATATATATATATATATATATAGAGAGAGAGAGAGAGAGAGAGAGAGAGATTACAAAAGGCTCAAACACTAATATTCCATGGTTATAATTTATTACATTGGAATCGTAATCATGATCCAAATCAGCAGACGTATAAATTCAAATATTTCAAATTTGTAGGTCTGATGATTTGGATCGTGATTACGATTCCAATGTAACCATGGGATATTAGTGTTTGGGACTTTTATGTTATATTCTTTCTCTGTCCTGGACATTGAGTTCTACCTGGATTCTATCCTGTTTGGAATTTATATATATATATATATATATATATATATATATATATATATATATATATATATATATATATACACCACTAATATTATCAATATATATATATATATATATATATATATATATATATATATATATAAGTATATATATATATATATATATATATATATACACAAAAATAGAAAGGGTGTAAAACAAGACTTATTCATCCTTTACAGTGCACCAATCTTGATAGAATTCCCATGTTGGCAAAGATATTAACATTAGATTTCCAGATGACGTAATGTTGATAACAGACACAGAAATTAAAATATAGAAGCCTTGGCAGAAAGTAGCAAAAGAAAGCGTGAAGAAAGGACTAAACATCAATTGTAAGTTAGAAGGTCAGCAAAACGAAGAAATGTGAATTAGAAATTGGAAATAGTAAAATCAAACGCGTACAAAAATTTAAATATCTAGGAAGAGTTTTAACAGAAGGGTCCTGGGTATGACGATAAACCCCATGCGGCAGCAAAGCCTCTTATCGGGAGATTGGAGGTTTTGAGGAGCGTGGAGGCACCTCTTAAATTTTTTTTGTTTCCAGGTTCACCTAGACCCGGGATGCGAACACCTGTTCCAGTCAGGAGCAAATAATGAAAGCATAATCAAAACACTCAGGCAGTATAAAAATACATTTTGATGATTATTCCAGCAATACATTTTATATAAAACATTAGGAACAGTATATATTTATAGTAAAATTACTAACAATAATTTTTTAAGGAAAATGATCACAAATCAATTTTTTCGTAGAATTGCCAACAATGTATTTTATCGTAAAATGAGCAGCAATACATATTATCAGTGGATGAAGCTATACAGTATTTAGATTTCTGTATTAAATAACTCATAGATGTGTTGATATGCATTTAAACGATAACAATGAATCAATAGAAGTCGGAAGTGTAATACAAAAATGTGATGGCGTATGGGAATAGCCTAAAATGTCTTCCAGAAACTAAGTGTAGTATTAAGCAACAGGAAGAAAATTAAGAAACCTGAAGTGGCTTATTGGCTTACTTGTGGTGAGACGATTAAAATAAACGAATGACTGAAGAGGGACATGGTAAAGAGGTAATGGTTTCCACGTCCTGAAAGGAGACGGGATATAAAAGAAAAATATATTTATTTACGTATCTATCTATCGCCTTTTATCTTTTTTCTCTTTCGTTCTCTCTGCTTTTTTTTTTTTCATTTTAGTAACATATTTCTTTCTACACCCTCTCAGATTCTTTTAGGCAATTTATATTTTTTACAACAAAATTCATTATTCTTGTGTTATTTCAAACTATTGGCCTCATCCCTATTGACATTGCCGTTATTATAGAGACAACGTTTCGACAAGGTGCGCTCTGGTCATCATCAGATGTCCATTGATTGATTGACATGCGATAACTGTTGATTATATTGTGATAATTCGTCCCTGTGACATCAGTTATTGATCGTTCCACCTGAAATAATTACAGTAATAGATGTATGGCCAAATTCACTAAGCCACCCACCTCGAAAGGCTTTAGTGGTGTTTTTTTATAATCAATGGTTGTGACCCTTGGTCATGATGATGGGTTCGTAGAGCTTTTCATAATTCAGTATTTAATTTCTGGGATGAATAATACTCAGGATTGTTCTCATCGCATAAGAAGAGTTGAAATTAATGCAGGTAAGATATTTCAAACAATGAAGTTTCCAGTCCATCTTCCTATTGCGGCGCGGCTATCCCTTGTCTAACAGTCTAATTTGATTAAACAAATTTAACAATATATTTTTCTTGAACCTATAATCTCTCGCTCTCTCTCTCTCGTTCTCTTACTCTGTACCATATTCCTTCAGGTCATTGCCAAATATGGTTCTCCGCAGCTTCCTATACGTTGTTTCTATCATCAATATGTTCTCATTTATGGCCATTATTTACTTTATTTTTCCAAGGAATGACGATAAACTACATCAGGCAGCAAAGAATATCAGCAAAACGAAGATATGTGAATTAGAAATTGGAAATAGTAAAATCAAATCCGTACAAAAATTTAAATATCTGGGAAGAGTTTTAACAGAAGAGTCCTGGGTATGACGATAAATTACATCCGGCAGCAAAGCCTCTGATCGGGAGATTGGAGGTTTTAAGGAACGTGGACTACGTCTTAATTGCTGTTGTTACCAGATTCCCCTGATCCTGGGTGGTAGCACCCTTTAGGGTCCCAGCTATGATAAAAAAAAATAGAACACTCCAAACAATGAAATTATTAAAATACATTTTAATATTAAAGATACATTTTTATAGCAAAAATACTACGAATAGATTTTCATATAAAAAAAAATTATCAAGTATACATATGTATGGTTAAATTATCAACAATACTTATTTTTTTAGTAAAATTACCAATAATACGCTTTATAACAAAATGACCGACAACACATTTTATAGCAAACCGAAAAAGAATACACTTTATCTGTATTTGAAAACATACAATTATGGTCAAAATCTTTAGATTTCGTCATTGAATAAACCAGAGGTTGATATGCCGCTAAGCAAAATCAACCAACATGAAAGAAAGCTTTCATGATATTAATTAATATAATATCCAACAATTTCTTAAAGAAAAAAAAACTGTTTTTTTCTAAAATACAACTTCAACAAAACTACAAGATAAAACCTGTATCACAGCCTTTAGTAATTATTTCCACACACACACACACACACATATATATATATATATATATATATATATATATATATATATATATGCAATTTTTATATATATATTGTTTATATATTATATAGGTGCGGTACTTATTGGAAAGCGCTCAATATCAGTGATAGAGCTAATATATATAGTTGGATTGATGTGAGTTTGTGAGCATGGTTTTCACGCTTTTTGCGATCGTCAGAGTCTGACGATCGCAAATATCATTAAACCCAGAATCAGAAACTCACATCAATTCAACTACATATATATATATATATATATATATATATATATATATATATATATATATATATATATATATATATGCAATTTTATATATATATATTGTTTATATATTATATAGGCACGGTACTTATTGGAAAGCGCTCAATATCAGTGATAGAGCTAATATATATAGTTGGATTGATGTGAGTTTGTGAGCATGGTTTTCACGCTTTTTGCGATCGTCAGAGTCTGACGATCGCAAATATCATTAAACCCAGGGTCACAAATTCACATCAATTCAACTACATATATATATATATATATATATATATATATATATATATATATATATATATATATATATATTAATCATTTCACCTCAAAGAAGGCAAGAGTGCCACTAGTACAAAGTGGGTAGAGAGAGTGAAGATGGGAGAATACTGGGTATAGGGGGACCGAGGAAAGGATAAATGCTGAACGGGGTTCAAGAAGATAGAAGATGGCGATTGACGTTGCATTTACATTTTTGAAGATTGCAGTTATCAGGGAAGCAAGTGAACGGAAGTGAGTTTCACAGACGGTACGTGCGAGAAAAGAAATATTTGGAGTAGAAGTGGTGGTTACAGGTAACAATTTTAATACTAAAAGGTTGTGACCTACATGCCAATCTAGTATCGCGCTTATACTCACGCAGCCCGGGCCCCAGTAGAAAAGGCTCTTCAGAATACGGGCCATAAAAATAGTTGTAGGAAAGACAGAGGCAAGCCACATCACCGGTGAGAAAGTGAATGAAGTCAAGATGGCAAAGCAAGATTGATTACATTACAGATCGTTCTTTGAATTTTGTCAAGAACCATAATATGAATAACAGAGGCATCAGAGCAGATATGGCAATGATATTCAATGCATTGACGAATAGTAGATTTGTAAATATGCCAAATGGACTCTGAAGTGAAGAACCTCCTGGCAAGACACAATGAATTAACTTTCCTTGCAGTAGATGCAGCTATTGATTCGATGTAGTTCTTCCACTTCAAATCTGTTTAAAAACGTGTGGCAAAGATGACGTAGTGTGTTGCTTTCTATGAGTCTTGTATTAGCCATGCTGATGGCGGACTGGAAAGTTTCTCTTTGGTGTTCAAATGAGAGCAGATTCCTTTTGGAGGCATTAAAATTTACAAGCCATTTCCTGCCCCAGTTAACCACTAATTGAAGGTATTTTTCAAGTGCAGCGACCAGGCTAACTTTATCAGCTCTGACAGATTTGCTATTGAGACAGGATTAAATGGTACTGTCATCACCATAAATGCCTACTTGGAAACCGATAACATCAGGAAGACGATCGATGAAGATCAGAAACAGCGTAGGACCCAGGATAGAGACTTGGGATACACCTGAGTTCGTGTGAATGGATATCGAAGCGAGCCTTTTCAAAACAATATTCATTTCACGATTTGATATGAATGATTGGATTAAATCAACCAATCGCTGTGTAATACCATAACCCTAGAGCTTATGTAAAAGACCAGAGTACCAAAACCCTATCAAACGCCTTCGAGATATCGAGAGCCACAACACGAGCTTCACCGTTATTATCAAGAGGTTGGTATACATATTCAGTGATGGCCGTTAGAAAATCAGCAGAAGACCTAGCAAAACGGAAGCCATATTGTTTGTCAGAGACTATGCCATGAAAAAATTAGATACCTAGCCCATTCCGCAATGATTAAAGCTTAGAATAATTTGCTGAAAACCTGTAGGAAACTAATAAAAAGATAGAAGGATCGGTAGGTTCTCCAGAGTTCTTAAAACAAGAACTACAGAGGAGGACTTCCAGCAAACTGGAAAGCAGGAAGCGGCGAGGTAATAGCTGTAGAGTTTGGGAAAAGTGAAGCCAGCCCGAGAACACGTTTCTTTAGGACGATGGCTGAATTCCTGTCACCGCCACTTGACATGAGAGTCTAATTTAGAAATGATGTCTGAGACGGGGTTATGCGCATATCACCCAGTAGAAACAATGTCCTATTGGGGGAAATCAGGTGTGGGTCCACAAATGATCCGAGTGTTGGGTTGGGAGAGATTTTCTCCGAGCAAAGCATTTAACGTTAACTGCTGCAGATGTCAGGACTTCGAATTGATTTAATAGAGGAGGCACTGAGGATTTACTGATGTTCCACACATTCTTGCAAAGCCGCCAATAATCTGTTGACCCGAACTTGAAAGGTGCTACTGATTAGTTCATTCTAATAGCAAACAGCAACTTCGCTTCTTTGAGGACACACTTGCATTCATTACAAGCAGAGACAAAGAGACGTCTGTTGCAATCAGACATGTCACTCTGGTACATGTGGAAGAAGTGATTCCTATGGGCCTGATGGGATAGTCCATACATACCTTTTCACCCCTTTGGAATAATACACTCTACTACAAAATTACCTATTAACCAATAACCCCCCTAGTTCCAGAGAACTAGACTTTTCATTGGTTCAAACTGTAGCAAATTCACGCAAAATATCTTTTCGCGCTTAACCGTTTTGAGCCGATTCCTGCATCCAGAAGTAAATAAATAGAAGAGTTGAGATCGATTCAAGGCAGTCAGAATTTCATCTTGGAGAAGTGCCAAACTAATCCACGCCAGTAAAACTCATAACCAGCTACATTTTTGCCGCGCAAATTTCTCTGATTCAACACACGCAGCATTTCGCTCTACCAGGAACAATTTGTTACAATAGTAAAAAGTGATAATAAATCACTACTGATAAGTATTCTTAGATATTCAATCAAAAGGTACACAACTCATGCCAGTTTTGGACAATAATTTAAACAAGCAAATGCATACACACTATTAACTGAACTGCCACAAAAGACATGTTTTGTACGGGAACAATCACTTAGTTTAATTTCACAGTTTCACACATATTGAAACATGATATAAATACACTACATAATTCTATTCAACTATTCACACTTATTCAACAACCTTTCATTCAATTGTGTATTTTTCTTCTATAAATCACTGTTATTGTTATATCTTTAAATACGTTGTTTTCGCTTTGATGTGTCTTGAATGATCTTGTCTTCAATATTCATGTTTCTAAATTTGCTGTGGATGAATGTTTAAGAACACCAACATCATTGACCCGATCGATAAAATAACCTTCTGATACTGAAAACACATTCGCTAATCTGCAACAGGCCCTAGCGGCCAATCATTCAGGTGAGAACCCCGCGAGATGAACTCAATTTAAATTGGTATTTCCTTGATGGAATGAATGCAGCGATGTGAGCTTTCACCCAGGATGAGACATCACTTGCGCATTTTTGAACAGGATAATTAAAAACGTCATCACAAAAAGCTGAGTATCATCTACCATGTATTAAATTATGAAAGTAGAATAACATATATCGTATTTTTATTAGCGTAATTCACCATTTATAATACGCATTTTTTTCTGAAAAGTTATATGGAATGTCCGTTGTGCGTATTATGTACAGCTACAAAAAATCTTTAAAAAATTGCAGTAAAATAAAATAAGAATTATCATAAAACTAAATTAGAATGATATTATTCTACGTTTAATAAGAGCAAGAAATGCTGACTGTAATGAAATTGGAGAAGTACATTTTATAGGGGTTGATTGCCAAACAAGAGGTGCGTATTATGTTTGAGTAGAAGTATTTTCCCACACTTTCAGCACAATTTTAAGGTTGGGTATTATGGATGATGGCGTATTATACGTGGGGAATTAGGGTACTTCAAATTTTCCAAGAAAATTAAATTTCAGCATTAAATGACCCATAAAGATTTGATATGCCGTTAAACAAACAATCAAACATTTTTTTTTGTTTTGTGGTTCTTGTTACACCAACCGGAACGTGAATGAATATGGTTCTCCACAGCTTTCTTTTTTCTTTTTTTTTTTTTTTTTTTTTGCTATCAGCAATATTTATTCATTTATGAATCCTTTTTCAGTAACACTATATTCCGTATACTTGAATAAATCATTTTCTTTTCTTATTTGAAAGGTTAAGATGCACTTATTGACATTCTGTTGCTTTCATGACGTGTAGCATTTAGATTATTCTGTATGTTCAAAATTAACTTCGCCGGCAGCAGTTTATTTGCCTTCGCGGAAATCTTTGCTTGAGGATCATTGTTCCGTTCTCAATGGCATGTCTTTCTCATTTTCAAATACATCTCTTTCAATCGAAGATTCTGTGTAATTCTTTCAAATTTTTAGAGAAGCTGTTAGATTCTCTTAGTCTTCTGCATCTGAAATGTCTGTTTTTTTTTTTTTACCAAGGGGAGAGAGTAGCATATATTTTTACAAAATGTTAAAAAGAACACCGGGTTTAAAGAGCATACTATTTAACTGAATGTTACTTGGGTGAAAAGCCACCATGAAATATCTTGTTTAAAGCACATATAATATGTTGCATTTATCTTAAAATGACCAACAAATTTGAAGGCACTTATATAATTAATTATTAAATAATCATTTACATTATTCAGACTATTGTCCTCATTTTTGTTGCTATATTTATCACAAAGTTTCAGCCGTTGTACGCTCCGGCCTTCTTCAGGTGGTTGGAATGTCGAACTGAACCCTTTATTTCGCTGGCTGGGGTAGACTGTTCTAGTTCCACGTGCCATGTCTAATGGATAGCAGTTATTTTATCTCTTAAAATACGATACATGTTTTCCCCTCTGAATGTTCTCCACTGCCTTAACCGGGTATTGAACTCACTCTCTTTGGGTCCTGTCACTGGATCTAACTAACGCCATTATCCACTGTGCCATGTGACCTTGAAGAGGGGAATTAACAGGAGATAACTGATATCCATTAGACGTTAGAGACAGAGAGAGAGAGAGAGAGAAATTTGTCCGTTGTTGAGTGTTGAAGTCTATTTTTTTTACTAGATAGTCTCGACTTTGCGCACTTTAATTTACTGCGAAAGGATGTGATTTCCTTTTACATCTTTTTACTCTCCTTGTTCGTTTTTTTCTTGCCATAGGTATCAGGTTTTCTAGCAAGTTGTCAGTTGGTCACAAGAAACTTTTTTTTTTTATTATACAAACAAACGCACTCATACACATGTGCATACACATACATATACATAAATGTATATATATATATATATATATATATATATATGTATGTATGTATGTATGTATATATATATTAGAGTGTGCAGATTATATTTTATATCATAAAGAAACAATTTATACAAAGAATTAAATAGAAATGTTAATGTGATTAATGTCGAAATCACTTCGCTAACAGGACTTAATGAGACAATAGCTTACTATCAATTCCTTGAATAATAAGATCCTTATATTCGAGTTGTTGTCCGGCATTTGGGAAAATTGCGCCCTGGATATGAAAATTTGAAATTGCCACGAGTCTTTTATTTGACAACAACCCGAATATAACGATTTTATTTTTCAAGCCATTGATAGTAAGTTTACATCTGATTACGCCCTATTAGCGAAGTGATTCGCAATTAAGCACTTTAACATTGATATTTAATTCTTTGTATAAATTGTTTCTTCACGATATTTATATATATATATATATATATATATATATATGTGTGTGTGTGTGCGTGTGTGTTTGCATCTATACTTTAATAATTTAATCGCAGTCAAGGTAAGAAAGCCACTAAGACGCAGGGAGTTACAGACTGTGATAGAATATGAGAGAAATAAATGTTTAACAATGTGAGAAAGTAGATAAAATAGGAATTTAGATGGCGGAGGATAATGAATTGAAACGGTATTTAAATTTTTGAAGCTCAATGTAGATTTGAGATCAAGAAGCTGGAAGCGAGAAGCATGAGAGAAGAAACTGTTAGCATAGAACTTCCGGTTACATCTATCCATTTCATCTGTAAAATGATGAGACCTTGCCGCTAATCTAATAGTACGCTTGAATTCATAAAGTCTAGTTGCCAAAAATAAAAAAAAATCATCACGAAAATTGCTACGAACATATCAATAGAAAAGGGAGCTCTAAACCACCTTTGAATTGCTGGTGTTCCCGAGTTCGCATTGAGCCGGGGTGGTAGAACCTGTTGGGGTCCCAACTATGGGCAAGTAGTTAACACTCAAACTGGGGTCAAAACGCTATGAAAGTGTAAAAATAGGTTTTAATTACAGCAATAAATTTTTTGAGGGAATATTATTACCAGAAATATATTTTTGAAGAAAAAATATTACCAGCAATAAAAATCTTGTCAGCATTAAATATATATATATATATATATATATATATATATATATATATATATATATAGATAGATAGATAGATAGATAGATAGATAGATAGATGAAAAAATATTACCAGCAATAAAAGTTTTGTCGGCATTAAATAATCCATTGAGGTTGATATACCGTTAAACAAAAACAAAAAATCAAACCAATATATACTGAGATAGATAGATAGGTAGAAAAAGAAAACATTACCAGCAATAAAATTCTTGTCGGCATTAAATAACCCATTGATGTTGATATGCCTAAAAACATAACAAACCAATGAATGCTTAGGTGGATAGATATATAGATAAAAATTTTTTACCAGCAATAAAAGTCTTGTCGGCATTAAATAACTCATTGAGGTTGATATACCGTAAACAAAAAACAAATCAATATATACTGAGATAGATAGATAGATAGATAGATAGATAGATAGATAGATAGATAGATAGATAGAAAAAGAAAATATTACCGGCAATGAAAATCTTGTCGGCATTAAATAACCCATTGATGTTGATATGTCTTAAAACAAAACAAACCAATGAATGCTTAGGTGGATAGCTATATAGATAAAAAAAAATGACCAGCAATAAAAATCTTGTCGGCATTAAATAACCCATTGAGGTTGGTATACCGTAAAACAAAAACGTAAAACAAAAACAAAAAACAAAGCAATATATACTGAGATAGATTGAAAAAAAATATTACAAGCAATAAAATTCTTGTCGGCGTTAAGTAATCCATTGAGGTTGATATACCGTAAAAAACATACAAATAAACTCCTAAATAAAGAAGCCAAACCAAACCCAAAATATCTAGCAATCACCGGCCGAGAGAGAAGATGCAACACATACAATCAGAAAGTTACAGTTGAAAGTAGTAGAATAGATAATAAAGAAAATTATTGAAGAATTTAACATTCAAATGATATATTAAAAGCGAGAAACAAGAAAAAAAGAAGCAGAGAGCAATCTCCAGACTCAACAAGGTTGTGCAAATGCATGACATAACAGGAACTAGAGAAGCAGATTAAAGAAAAAATTGATGCAGAGGATAAAAGGTTGTGGAGAGATATTGATGATCCATGTCCTGAAGGGACACGGCGCACAGAAGTGGGTGTAAAAGAAAGAGTCACAAATCTGTCAGACATGGGAAATTAATTTGAGACAATGTTCTAAGGGTATGATTTCAAAGTTATTTCCCCGCTTAGACGGGCTGCTGTCCCAAGACTAAAGAGCCAGATCTGCTTTGCTATTTAACCTACAACATGAGGTGGGGAAAAATAATAGATTCGGCTGATGGGAGCGTTAATTTGAACTTGGTCGATTCCATTACACGCTATGATGGCCATTACCCCATCTCTCGGCATATATGTGTGTGTGTGTGTTTTTGTGTGCATGTGTGTGTGCGCGCGCGTGCATATAGTAATGTGATTAAAGGTAGGTAAAACAAAATCTTTCTTGTACACATTTTATTTAATTTTCACAGAATATACAGCCCCAGTATTTACTATTTGGCAGAGCTGTTTAAGTGTTAAATATCATTTTTCTATATATGTATATATACATATATATATTTGTTTGAATAAAAACAGACCACTTTAAGGTTCCATGTCATAAGTTATTTCACCACAACCCTTTTAAAGGGCTTTGGATCATCAGACTTTACTTTCAAAGGTTGAAATGAAAAATGAAAAGAAATTCACACATTTTTGACGGACTGCATCAAGTATATGTAAAATTAACGAAGTGAGGAAGTGAGGTGGGAGAGAAGACATGAGTGAGTTAGATGTACCATTTCAATTCTTTATCCTTAACCCCACTCTGTTTAGGTTAGACGTCGCTTGAACTTAACGCGTGTTATCTCTAGATATAGATGGGTAAGGGGTATATATATATATATATATATATATATATATATATATATATATATATATATATATATATATATATATATATATATATATATATATGTATATATATATATATATATATATATATATATACTTACTTGACAGGTTTTTAGGAATGTGGGCTTGGAAGTTGAAGGCAACAAAGCTTTTACTTGACAATTTTTAAAAAAAGAGTCTTTGGAAAACCGAAAGTATCCGGACACACTGTGGGCAAGAAAAACAGCGGAATTCAATTGCCACTTACCTAACAGGTTTTTAGGAATGTTGGCTTGGAAGTTGAAGCCAACAAACTTTTACCTGACAAGTTTCAAAAAAGGAGGCTTTGCAAACCGAAAGTATCCGGACACACTGTGAGCAAGAAAAACAGCGGAATTCAGTTGCCACTTACCTAACAGGTTTTTAGGAATGTGGGCTTGGAAGATGAAGGCAACAAAGCTTTTACCTGACAAGTTTTAAAAAAGGTGGGTTTGGAAAACCGAAAGAATCGGGACACACTGCGGGCAAGAAAAACAGCGGAATACAGTACGCCACTTAACTAACAGGTTTTTAGGAATGTGGGTTATATTCTTAATACTGAGACCGGGGCAAACTGAGAGGCAAGACAGATATGAAGGGATAAAGCCTCTTATCTAACGTGTTTTAAGAAGGAAGGCTTGGAAAACTGAAACCTCCCTGGCATATTGAAGGCGAAATGAGGCACAGGAAGCAACACACTTTCCTGACAAGCTTTAAGGAAGCAGTGCTTGGACAAACTTAAATCTGTGGGGTATATTGAGGGCAAGGGATGAAGACAGCGGGCAACTTGACGAGCTTGTGTGAATGAACGGAGTAATGAGTGGCGATATCTAACAACTGGCATCCATTAAAGGATGACACGTAGAACAAGAACAGTCTACACTAGTGAGCAAAATAAATGGTACAGTTCGACATTCCAACCATCTGAAGAGGGCCGAAACGTTGTAATAAATATGGCGAAAAAGATGAGGACAATAGTCCGAATAATGTAAATAGTGTACGTGCTTCTACAGTTTGGAAAAGAAGGTTAGGGTGACAAAACTTCGGACCTCCTGTATTTTTGCTTCCTCCTTATATCAGTGTTCATTCATTCTTTCTTATTCTCTTTCTTTCTTTTTTTTAACTGTTTATATTGTCCTTTTTATTTTTTTTTCTTTGTTGTAACCTAGAAAAGGGTTATTGAATAACGAATAACCAAAGCGGATTTTGGGAATGAAATGGCAATCTTAGTTACATCAACAAAATGCAATACTCGCCAGCGGCTTGATGTAGGTAACCACTGCTTGTGGTGGACTACAGGAACAGCATATTTCCCCCACTTACAATAATGTCCAACGTATTATGAGGATTGAGACATGACCATTACTGTTCGTAAGTACGGTATATAACATTCTTTCTTTTTTTTCTTTCTTTGTTTTTAAAACTTTTATATTTTCATTTATTTTCTTTCTTTCTTTTTTTCTTTCTTTCTTTTACTTTCTTTCCTACACAACTCTTTATATTTTTTTTCTTCTTTCTTTTTAGAACATTTTATATCGTCGCTTTTTCTTTCTTTCTTCTGTTTGAAAATTATAGTCAGATTTTGATCCTTTTTTTCAAAAAAGTTTCAATGGTCTCTTTTTTCTTTCTCCTGGTGTTTGTTTGTTTGCTTCTTTCTTTCTATCTTTCTTTCTTTCTTTCTTTCTTTCTTTTTTGTTTTACTTTCTTTCCTACACAACTCTTTATATTGTTTTTTTTTCTTCTTTCTTTTTAGAACATTTTATATCGTCGCTTTTTCTTTCTTTCTTCTGTTTGAAAATTATAGTCTGATTTTGATCCTTTTTTTCAAAAAAGTTTCAATGGTCTCTTTTTTCTTTCTCCTGGTGTTTGTTTGTTTGCTTCTTTCTTTCTATCTTTCTTTCTTTCTTTCTTTCTTTCTTTGTTTTACTTTCTTTCCTACACAACTCTTTATATTCTTTTTTTTCTTCTTTCTTTTTAGAACATTCTTTCTTTCTTTCTCGTTCATTCTTTTTTAGAACTTTTATATCTTTTTAATTATTTTTTCATTCATTCTTTCCTTTTTATTTTTTTAGAACTTTTTATATAGTTTCTTTTCTTTCTTTCCTCTCTTTTCTCTTTCTTTTTTTTTTGCTTCTTTCTTTCTTTCTAGAATGTTTTACGTTTTCTCTTTCTTTCTTTTAATACGCGTTATATTATTTTTCTTTAATTATTTCTTTTTTGTTCTTTCTTTTTAAAACTTTTTATATAATTTCTTTTTGATTATTTTTTAATTTTTTCATTCTTTCTTTTCTTTTTTTTCCTTTTAGAAATTATTATATCGAATTTTCTTCTTTCTTTTTATAATTTTTCATCTTGTACTTTTTCTTTCTTTATCTTTTTCTTTCTTTGTAGAACATTTCTATATTGTCTCTTTTTTTTCTCAATTTCTTTCTCTTTATATATATTAACATTCTCACCTTTTCTTTCTTTTTTTTCGTTCTTTAATTGTTTCTTTCTTTCTCTTTAAAAATCTTTCCATTATCTCTTTTATCTTTCTCATATTCTTTCCTTGTTTGAACTATTTATATTGTCTCTCATTTTTCCTTCTTTTTAAAAATGCTTATATTTTCACTTTTTCTTTCTTTCTTTTTCTTTTTTTCTCTTAAAATTTTTTGTAGTTTTTCTTTCCTTCTTTCTTTCTCAAACATTTTATATCATCGCTTTTTCTTTCTTTCTTTCTTTCTTTCTTTCTTTCTTTCTTTCTTTTGAGAATTATTTTATTCTTCGTTCTTTTTCTTCAAAAAAAGTTTCCATGGTCTCCTTTTACTTTCTCCTTGTCTTTCTTTCTTTCTTTCTTTTTTCTTTCTTTTTTCTTTCTTTCTTTTTTAGAACTTTTATATTATCTCTTTTTAATTATTTTTCTTTTTTCTTTCTTATTTTCTTTTTCTTTCTTTTTAAAATTTTTACATTGTTTCTTTTTTCTTTCTTTTTTCGAACTGTTTCTATTGTCTCTTTCATTTTGACTTGCATTTTTTCTTTCTTTTTTAAACTTTTTTTATATTTTAACTTTTTCTTTCAAACTTTTTATATTGTTTGTTTTTCTTTCCTTCTTACTTTTAAAACATTTGATATCGTAGCTTTTTCTTTCTTTCTTTCTCTTGAGAATTATTTACATTGTCCGTTTTTTTTTTCTTTCTTTTTCTTCAAAAATGTTTCCATGGTCCCTTTTATCTTTCCCTCATTCTTTCTTTCCTTCTTTCTTTCTCGATTGTTTGTCATTTTCCATTATTCTCTTCTCAACCATAAAACCGTTTATCCGTTCTTTATTATTTTCTTTCTCTTCCATCTTTCATTTTTATTCTATTGCTACCCACTCAACTTCAGTCATACAACTTAGCTTTTTACCAACAAAACAACAACTTACACATTTCTCCTATCACGCTTCACTGCATTCTGGGGTAGATGTAAGTCTTTGGAGTTCGTAGTTTTTAGGGGCGGGTTCAGATTATTGAACTTCAAGCAGGCGTGACCAAACGTTTCCTCAATTGCAACCGTGCGGTCTCCCGATGTTGGGAGTCACAGTTCTTACTCAACCCCTGCTGTCCATTTTTGTATCTTAAACAGTTTTAGTGTCATGAACGTTCAACAGAATGCGATAGTTATGGGATTTTAAAAAAGACCTTATACGGTTTTAGCAATTAGTTTGAAATCAAAGAGCAGCAAAAATAAAGGAAACGAAAAAAAGAAAACGACTTTGAAACGAGAAATAAAGTAATTCGTAGAAAGGAGGTGGGACAGAGGATAAAACGAAGGAATAAAAAGAAAATGACGGGAGTTAAAATTGAACAGATGAAATTAAATAAAAAATAAAATGGCAAAGACGAAGAGAAAAAGGGAAAAGTCAGAAGGTAACAGGAAATAAAAAAACGGAGAAAGAAAACAAAATAGAGATATGAAGAATGGTAAAAGGAAAGAAAGAAAAAGAAAAGAAAAAGAACTAAAAAAGAGAAATAAGTGAAAGAAAAAGAGAGAATAGAAATAATTTGAAGGGAAAGAAAAAAAGAAATAATAAAGGAGTGAAAAAGAGAGAATGAAAATAAATTGAAGGGAAAGAAAGAAAGAAAGAAAGAAAGAAAGAATGAGTGAACGGAATTGATTTGAAGTGAAAGAATTATAACGAAAGAACAAATTAAAAAAGGAAAGAAGAAAGAGAATGGAAACAATTTAAAAAGACTTTCAAAGAAAGTAAGAAAGAAATAAAAAAAAAAGAAGAAAGCGAAAGAAAGAATACAATAAAGAAAAAGAGACAATGGTAACAAACTGAAAATTGAAAACAAATCAAGTTTAAGGCCTTTTTTATTCATGGTATGCTATTTTTTTTATCAATCTCATGACGATACCTACACTAATATGAGAGGAATCATTTATTCGGAGTTTACTGAACCGTCTCCATCTGTCCACAAGCACAATTGATGCACAAAAACCAGTGATCAACAGTACAATTTACTGCCTTGTCACACATTTCACGGGGAATATTTGATATTACACCTTTATATATTTTTTATTGGGAGACTTTAATTGAGACAAGCGGGAACAGTACAGGTAAAATGAGGCAGTGTACCATCCTTTTGAAAATACCCTGCTTGTCTGATTTGTAGGGCAATGGCAAATTCTTGCAGCATTTTTAAGTAAGTATTTGCAGTCACCGTTGGAGTTGTAAAGAAATATGGACCAATTGCACCTTGTGATTTCTGGTTGGGGTGAAATGACTGAAAAGAAATTTTCACGTCTAGGGTTAACCGTTATCTTACAGCAAAGGCTTAATTTTTTTTTTCTTTGCCTTTTCAGCTAATCTGTGTATACAGAATTTTTTTTTTTATCTTCTTGTAATTTTAGTGTCTATATAAAAACAAATTTAAAGTACGTCCATGTGTTGAAATTCGTTTCTTTTGAAAATGTTGAATTCCTTTATTTTGAAACTTCTAAAATCCTCCCGTTACAAACTGGTGAGAAAAAGCAGCGCCGCTTGTTAATAATCTGTACCACAATCCCCTTAAAGGATAAGGAAGACAGGGTAACTACTGACCCTTCATTTGAAGGGGTTATGGCTGAAATATTCATGGAAAAATCCACGCCTCAGCCTGTTACACAGACTCGGAGGATCTTTCTCATTGTAAGTGGAAAATAGAGGAAAAATGAGTCTGATTCGACTCGAGGGATGTAACAGGGCGTGTTCTAGCTGAACAGGTGGAGCTAAAGAATGGAGCTAATATGAATATATCCCACGGGAATCATTTTTTTTTTAATTGGTATCACTCCAAGCAAGGCAGTAAAGCCACTAAAACACAAGGGGGTTACAGGGTGTGGAAGAATTAGGAACAGAAATATTAATAATGAGAGGGAAGAGGAAAGAGTAATCAGGAGGACAGTAGATAGCGATTGAAATTACATTTAAATATTTGATGCTTGAAGTTGACTGGAAAGCATGGAGACGGAAGGGAGTTCCACAAGAAAAGCATTAAAGCCACTAAAACACAAGGGGGTACAGGGTGTGGAAGAATTAGGAACAGAAATATTAATAATGAGCGGGAAAAGGAAAGAGTAATAAGGAGGATAGTAGATAGCGATTGAAATTGCATTTAAACTTTTTAAGATTAAAGTTGGCTGGAAAGCATGGTGCTGGAAGGGTGTTCAACAAGAAAAGCAGTAAAAACCACTAAAACACAAGGGGATTGTAGGGTATGGAAGAATTAGGAACAGAAATATTAATAATGAGCCGGAAGAGGAAAGAGTAATCAGGAGGACAGTAGATACCGATTGAAATTACATTTATATATTTGAAGCTTAAAGTTGACTGGAAAGCATGGAGACGGAAGGGAGTTCCACAAGAAAAGCAGTAAAGCCACTAAAACACAAGGGGGTTACAGGGTATGGATGAATTAGGAACAGAAACAATAAATATAAGAGGACAGAAAGAGGGAAGAATATCCAGGAGACAGTAAATACCGGTTGGCATTGCATTTAAATTTTTCCATATTAAATTCGAGAGGAAAGAATGAATCTAGAAGGAAGTTCCGCAGGCGAGAAGTGCTAGAAAAGAAACAGTTAGCATAGAACTTACGTCTACATCTAGCAAGATCAACTGTGAATTGATGAGATCACGATACGTCTAGTGCTGTACTTAAATTCCAAAAAATTAACGTACCATAGAGAATAGCTCATCCGAACAATTCCTATGAAAATATTTATAGAAAAGACACAGAGAGGCAACCTTACGGTGGTGGGAGAGTAAATGGAGCCGAGCCGCCAGATCAGGACCTGTAATATTGCTGATTCTTCGCTTGCTATTCACCTTGAAGCTCAAGGTAAATACCAGGCGCACCGGACCATATGTGGTAGCAATATTCTCAGTATGGAAGAACGGTAGTTTTAGAGAACCGTACCATGGCCCTTTCGGCTGTTAAACTCTCCGCCTCGGCGGAGAGGAACCCGAACAAAGGGCAAAGTTTCGTCCAGAGAAGTAGACAAGCCCTGAACCCGTTTATACGGGTTCGAAGGGAATATTGTTGGCCGAGCCTACGGGTACGGAGAACCCACGATAAACTCGGCTTTGTGCCGCATATGACCCACGTGGAGGGGCGTTAAATATAATGGTAGATTTAGATATATTACGAGATAGATTCTGCAGAGAAAAATTCTCTCTCACGACGCAGTGAACCGACTTTCTTAGGAGCTGACCTAGCAATGGCTACGATATAGTTTCCACATCATGTCAGCAAGGAACGTGAGCCCGATAACCCGCAAAGATTTACTCCCCTGGGTGTTAGCATCAGCCATGTTGATTGAAGGCAGCGGGGTGTCTCTCAGATGATTAATAGCGATAGAATAAAAAAAGGTATGTAATGTTGCGTTTGTGGAAAAGAGGCCGTAAAACAGAGAATAAGTCATCACCCAGAAGAACGCTTAAAATCTTTTGAACAGTGCAAGGCGGGAAAGTGATGATCGAGCAGCAAATATGCACCATTTTGGATAGAGGCCATTATCCAAATGTTCAGTTTTTGGTATGTAACCCATTCTGTTGGCCTTGTGCCAAACTGATCCAAACTAAGTACTTATTGACAGATAAAAAAAGACATGGGCGCCTTTATTTCCTGGAGTGGTTTTGAAGCACTTTTCCGGGGGCTTTTGTCATGGGATTTTTCATCGTGCTCCAAAGAGACATATTGGAATATGATCTGCTACCAAAAGGAGAAGCAAAACACGCTGTTTACTAAATCAGCAACAACACCGGCAAAAGGAGTTTATGCACGGAGGTTACAGGAAAAAAAATATGATGGCTCCTACACATCTCGTTACATGTTTATCACTGGCTTGTGTACGCAAGTTTATATTTCAGCCATCGATTAGCTGTATTTGGATAATAGCAGAACACGGAGCCGAAAGTCTTGGGCGCAAGCTTATCTTCAGCAGGTATGTCGAGTGAGTTTTGTAAGCAGAATCGGGCACATACTTTCATACACAAACCAACACACGCACGCACACATACACACGCACACCTCTCTCTCTCTCTCTCTCTCTATATATATATATATATATATATATATATATATATATATATATGTGTGTGTGTGTGTGTATGTGTGTGTGTCTGTATATATATATATATATATAGGAGAGAAAATTGCATGTGCGCTTTAGATGGGGCGTGGTTTTCAGCTGGGCAGAGCTTTTGATATCAGCCGTGGTCTCTACTGTCTGTCTGTCTCTCGCAACCATAATATATATATATATATATATATATATATATATATATATATATATATATATATATATATCAGATTAACAAAACACACAGATATATACGTAGATATATATATATGCCTGTGTCTGTGTAAATCGGCTAATAAGTTAACGAAAATGTGTAGTCTTGTTTACCGACATACGAATTAACTGCAACATATAAATTTTATATATATGTATATATATATATATATATATATATATATATATATATATATATATATATATATATATATATATCGCAGTGAGCGTGAAAACCAGGGTCACAAACACGCATCTATCCATATATATATATATATATGTATATATATATATATATATATATATATATATATATATATATATATATATATATAGGATAAATGTGACTATAACTTCGAGTATAATAATAAAGTTCTTAAATGTCTCTAATAGCAAAAAATTACACACACACACAGAAGCACACACACACACGTACATATATATATATATATATATATATATATATATATATATATATAAAACAGAAAAGAAAAACAAATAAATAAGAAACTAAATGAGATACCTCTCTTATACTGTGGAAGAAAATAGGCATTTTGTATTTTGAAATTTCGTACGCTGCATAACGCACTTATACGAACAGTTGAAATTTTTTAAATTTATAGTAATACATATACACATTAACAGACAATTTAACAGCTGAAGATGATCTCAGATATAAAATGAAAGTAATCTGGAAAATAAAAATTATTTAAAAGAAAATTTTGGTATTTTACTTAATCGATTTTCTGAGCCTCTCAGGAAATTTAGCCGTGAACTTAAAAAAGATCGTAAGTAAAATAAATCGACATTATATGTCTAAATTATTTAACCAAACTTTTTTGAATTTGAATATATATATATATATATATATATATATATATATGTGTGTGTATGTGTGTGTGTGTGAATATATATATATATATATATATATATATATATATATGTGTGTGTGTCGGCGGGGTGCCTGCGTATTCAGGAGTGTTTGTGTATGTACATAGAGAGAGAGCGAGAATTTTGCGTGTTGTTAGAGGGTATATATAAGAGGAGATGCCAGCATGTTTTTCTACGTCTATTCGTGTTCTTGTTTGAAGTTGGAAATGTTCCTTGAAGAATCTTTCGACCCACGATGCCAAGGAGAAAAAGATAAAATTCTCGAAGAAAGAAGATCAAAGAAATTGGACATTTTTTTCCTTCTCAAAAGAAACGCTTCAATGGAAACGAGTCCTCTAGACAATAAAGGTTGGCAGCAGAAAGAATATGGAAGGGTCTTGGAGACTTTTCTTTTCTTTTTTTATTTGGTTTGTTTATTTGAGAGTTGCTCAGAGTATGCAGAAAAACGGACATGTCTGAACGGAGTCACTTTTCAAACTGTTGAGAGATTTCCTCACGTCGTAAAAAGTGCAAATGTTACTATATTACTATTCAGCTTCTGGGATATACTTTTCGAAAAACACTGCAAAACTTAAAATAAACATTTCTATGTCTTCAATAACCGAAAAATTATTTTTTTTCTAAATTTAACAATTTGAAAATATGTAAAAATAAAAATATCATTTCTAAATTTAATAATTTGAAAATATTTGAAAATAAAATTTTCCTTTTGAAATTTAATAATTTGAAAAATGTAAAAATAAAAATTTCATTTTGCAATATTTAGCACTGCTACATAATAGCTTTCTAATTAATTCTTTTATTTATTTAATTTTCGTAAGGGAAAAGCCTGGTCTAAATCTGTGCAAGATTATATGTTTATATATATATATATATATATATATATATATATATATATATATTGGCAGAAACTAGTCGATGAATCTAAATGAAATAATAATAAAAAAAAACGAAAGAATATTAATCTACAACCCAGTGTGTCTGAAGATTTTCATTTTTTAATATTTTTATTGTTCTATATATATATATATATATATATATATATATATATATATATATTAGGTTGGTGCAAAAATAATTTTGTTTTCTAATATATGTTACTATGTGAGAAAACGAAATTATTTTTGCACCAACCTAATATATATTGTTAAATATAAGAGAAAACGAATGTCTATTATGTTTGATCATGAGTGGTTCTAAACTTTGTATATTTTCTTTAATTTCGGAAGACAAAATAAATTAACATCATATATATATATATATATATATATATATATGTGTGTGTGTGTGTGTGTGTGTGTGTGTGTGTGTATGTGTGTGTGTATTTTCCATTTATTAATCCAACAGATTTGAGTAAATTCATTTATTTCCATCTACTAGACTTAATATTCGTTGAGCTTGAGATTAGTAGATTCTGTAAGCCGGGATGTGTGGGAGGTATGGTGGATAACGGCTTTAAATGTGTAATCGGATACCCGAGTTCGAATTACAGTCAGGTCCCTCACCTTCACTTATGAGGAAATAGCCTTCAGCTATGGGTTAAATAACATGACAGAATGGGATCTTATAGCCTTGGCTGGTAACTAGCCTAACGCAGAAAGTAAAAGCAGTCTATTTCGTGTATTCTTCTGCCAATTCAGTTACATATGCCACCGAAGGAAGGAAGGAAGAAGGAAGGGATGGAGTGAGGGTGAGTAGGAGGAAAGATATGCGTAAAAGGTCTCTCCTGATTATCATGCAAGGACTGCACTCAAAAAGCAAATAAGCAATAACAGTGTGGAGCGAGTGAAGATGAGACTGAACCCTTATACGCTAAAGAAAGAATTGCGCGACAGATTTAACCTGCCCCTCAACACACGACTTATGTTAAAAGAGAGAAAAAAAAAACATTATTCTCTACTTACAATGTTTGAAACATGAGTAAATGCCGCCAGGCAGAAAATATCAAGCAGGAAATATTCTATGATCATACAAAACTAGGTGGGAAGTGATGATGACTTCGTATTCGACGGATGATATACACAAAGATAAATCTGAAAGAGGAGCAGGACTCATACTAGATTAATACACGGAGAAACGTGTCCTGAAATGCTGTCCACTGTCTGACAGAATTCTTCTAGTTAAGCTGAAATGGAAACCATTTAATTTATACGTTATAATAGCATACGTAACAGTGGAATAAGGCAGAAACGAAATTGCTAAATTGCACTGTGCACAAGGATAGAACCAAAGCACAATGAAAATAACAAGAAATATCTATCACCGTGTGAGAATTAAAATCTAAAGGAGAAAATGGAAAAGAAAATGAAATATTTGAAAATTATTGGCTCGGATGTTACAAACAGAAAAAAAGAACAAATTATGAAGAGAAAACAACCATATAATTTAACAACACCTGCATTCAAATAGCACCGAAGATGCTTGTGAACATTGAAAGAAAAGGAAATCAAGGAAAAAATACATACTGTATAAAAGTTCATGAATGCAGTTCTACAATCCAAAACCTATCCATCATACAATTGTCTGTTCGACCACCATTAGACCATATGCAGAATCAAACAAAAAGTATGGAAATTAATATTCCTCTCTGCCTTTTCTTTATTCCTTATCATCATCTTTTTTATTTTAGCTTTTTCAATCCTATTCACATCAAATTTTTTCCATTATTATTATTAGTAGTAGTAGTAGTATTAGTAATAGTAGCAGTAGTAGTAGCGGTAGTAGTATTCCCCTCTGCTTTTTCCTTCTTTATTCTCATCGTCTTCATTTTCTAGTTCTACATCCTATTCCCCATCTTCTTCTTCCCATTATTATTATTATTATTATTATTATTATTTACCTCTGCCTTTTCCTTCTTCTTTATCCTCATCTTCCTTATTTTCTACTTCTCCATCCTTTTCACCATCATCTTCTTCTTCCCATTATTATTATTATTATTATTATTATTATTATTATTATTATTATTCACCTCTGCCTTTTCCTTCTTCTTTATCCTCATCTTCTTCATTTTCTACTTCTCCATCCTATTCACCATCATCTTCTTCTTCCCATTATTATTATTATTATTATCATTATTATTATTATTATTATTATTATTATTCCCCTCTGCCTTTTCCTTCTTCTTTATCCTCATCTTCTTCATTTTCAACTTCTCCATCCTATTCACCATCATCTTCTTCTTCCCATTATTATTATTATTATTATCATTATTATTATTATTATTATTATTATTATTATTATTCACCTCTGCCTTTTCCTTCTTCTTTATCCTCATCTTCTTCATTTTCAACTTCTCCATCCTATTCACCATCATCTTCTTCTTCCCATTATTATTATTATTATTATTATTATTATTATTATTATTATTCCCCTCTGCCTTTTCCTTCTTCTTTATCCTCATCTTCTTCATTTTCAACTTCTCCATCCTATTCACCATCATCTTCTTCTTCCCATTATTATTATTATTATTATTATTATTATTATTATTATTATTATTATTATTATTATTCACCTCTGCCTTTTCCTTCTTCTTTATCCTCATCTTCTTCATTTTCAACTTCTCCATCCTATTCACCATCATCTTCTTCTTCCCATTATTATTATTATTATTATTATTATTATTATTATTATTATTCACCTCTGCCTTTTCCTTCTTCTTTATCCTCATCTTCTTCATTTTCTACTTCTCTATCCTATTCACCCTCATCTTCTTCTTTCCATTATTATTATTATTATTATTATTATTATTATTATTCACCTCTGCCTTTTCCTTCTTCTTTATCCTCATCTTCTTCATTTTCTATTTCTCCATCCTATTCACCATCTTCTTCTTCTTCCCATTATTATTATTATTATTATTTTTATTTTCTTTGCTTTCTGGCGTTTACACATTTCTTTCCGGGTCCCACCCAGGGACCTAAGGTTAGAAATGTCATCATGACACTTTTCACTAACAAAAAAAAAAAAAAAAAAAAATTACATAGATAGGGCCCTTCGTAAAGTGTGGGCTGTACTTGTCAGAACAATTTTTGTATCTCCTTGAGGCATGGGCTTCCAGGAATCCCTGCAATTAGTCTACTGCAATCTTTTCCAACCAGTCCTAGGGCTCCAACTACAACAGGGATTGTTGATGTTCACATATGCCACATTTTCGAGACCTCTATTTCAAGGTTCTTGTATTTTGACAGCTTTTTGAATATCTTCAAAGATACATTGCAGTCAGCAGGGACTGCCATATCAATAAGGAGGCACCGTTTTTGTTTGTGGTCTTTAATAACAATATCTGGTCGGTTGGCCTTGATTGTTCTGTCAGTGTGAATTGTGTAGTCCCATTGAATTGTAACAGGTCCTATCTCCGTAACCGGGTGTGGGTGGTGTTGGTACCAGTTTCTTTCAGTTTCCTTCCCGTAAAAGTTGCAGATTTTCCAGTGCAGATATTGGCCCACTCTGTCATGTCGGGTTTTATATTCAGTGGGTGCCAACATCGTGCAACCTGATACAAGATGATCAATCGTTTCTGGATATTTATCACAGAATCTGCATTTTGGGCTGACACAATATTTTAGTATATGTGCTTGATAATTCCTAGTTAGCAAGCATTGGTCCTGCGCAGCAAGGATAAAACCTTCAGTTTCCGCTTTCAACCCTGCACTGCTTAGCCACTGATGGGTACGGGTTTTGTCTACATCAGCTTGGTTGATACGGGCAGAGTATTGGCCATGAAGCGGTTTATCTTGCCATCGCTTCTGTATCTGGTCGGTTGCATTCGTCTTTGCTGTCTTTTTCAAGTATTTTGCAGTTTCAGCCGGTGTATTGTGCTGTAGTTGCATCTCTACGCCCATTTGAAGCTCCAGTTTGAATTTGTTGGCTTCTTTCATTACGGAGTAAAGACGCTTACTACTTTCATGTTCCTTGACGCATACCATCATCCAGTCTTCTGTAGTTTCCAAGTATTTTTGGAGGCCAATTGTTGTAGTTTTGTAGGACAGTTCTAGTTGAACTAATCCTCTGCCTCCTTCGGATCTGGGTACATACAGACGATCAACATCAGCTTTGGGATGATGCATGCGATAGCAAGTGAGAAGCTTTCTCGTTTTGGCGTCCATTCGCTTAATTTCAGCTATGGTCCAGTTAAGGACATTAAAGCTGTAATGCACCACTGGGACAGCCAATGTGTTTATAGCTGATATTCTATTTTTTGAGTTTAGTTCAGTATTTAGTATCAGACGTACACGCCTGAAGTACTCTTTTCTTATTTTTTCTTTCATTTGGGGGTGTTGTATGCCATCTCCTTCGCTAATTCCTAGGTACTTATAAGCTTCTTCATGCTCCAATTCCCTAATCTTTGTGACAAAATCTAAATCTATTGAGGGTGTTTCTGTAATTCTACCTTTCTTGAATGTTATTTTTGCACATTTATCTAATCCGAAGTTCATACCTATGTCGTCACTAAAGTATTTTACAATATTGAGGAGGCCTTTCAACTCATTGTCGTCTTTGGCAAAGAGTTTGAGATCATCCATGTATAGTAGGTGATTGAAAATTTTCTTATTTATTTTGTAACCATAGCTACTGTTGTTCAGTTCATGTGTAAGAGGGGTTAAGGATAAACAAAACAGAAGGGGTGACAGAGAGTCTCCTTGAAAAATTCCACGTCGGATATTCAGACGGGTGGATATAGCAGTGCCCCCGGTGTGCCTAAGGTATAGTTTTGTGTTCCACATCCCCATGCTGTGCTTAAGAAAGTTTAATACAACAGGGGAGACTTTGTACATTTCCAAAGCCTTAAGGATCCAAGAATGTGGAACACTATCAAAGGCTTTACGATAATCAATCCACGCTGCACTGAGATTTCTGCGTCGTCTCCTGCAATTTTCCAGGATCATTTTATTTATCAGAAGTTGATCTTTGCAGCCATATGAACCTCTACTGCATCCCTTCTGTTCCAGCGGGAGAATGCTGTTTGTTTCGAAGAAGGAGTAAGTACGGTTCGTCAGTACAGACGTGATCAACTTATACGTTGTGGAAAGACATGTTATCGGTCTATAATTTTTCGGGTCGTCTGTTTCAGTTGTTTTTGGTATGAGGTATGTAATACCTTCAGTAACCCATTCCGGGATTTTATTGGGATTATTTACAAGCGTTGATAATGTTTTTGCAAGTATGCCATGGGTAGATGAGAGATGATACAGCCAGAAATTGGGCACCTTGTCATTTCTTGGGGATTTCCATTTTTGGGATTTCGTTAGTGCTTGCCTAACATCATCTGTGGATATATTTACCCATTCTTGCAGAGGTGTATCCAGCAGTCGTTCTTCTTCACGCCGTATCCATTCTGCATTTGGGTTACATTCCTTTGGGTTGCTCCAAATATTTTCCCAAAATGTCTGTACATTATCAATCGATGGTGGCGTTTCGACATGTATAGGCGTTTTTCCAATTTCCCTGTAAAATTTCTTAAGATCTGTTCGGAATATTTTATTTTGGCGATAGAATCTACAACGTTTCTCGCATCGTCTTGTTCTCTGTGCTTTTAGCTGAAGTTTCTGTTTCAGCATTTCCTTGATCGATGGAATATCAATTAGGGATTTAATGCTATATTTCCGTTTGATCTTTTTGGATTTACGTGTGGAAATATTAGGGTTTCTGGTGAGCTCATCTAATATAGACAGCTCACATCTGATTTGTTTTATTTCTCGTATCAGTTTGGTTTTCCAAGCTGGTTCTCTGTGTCTGTTAATTCTATTTATTGTCTTGACACCAAGCTTCCGAGTCGCTGCTAGAGCTGTTGCGTATATGACGTTGTTAACTTCTGTTATGTTTCCCGGTGGTTTATCTGTTAACAGTGTTTCCAGTGCAGCATTGTATATTTTCACGATGTGCTTGTTGGGATTTGTCATATGGATTTTCGGGAGCTGGTCTCTCTCTGACAATTGTATGAAAGTTACTCTGCTGAGTACTTGGATGACGTCATTTTTCGCTTCGGTGATTTCAGCTTCGTGGTTTTCAAAGAATTCTAAATTAATGTACCTGGGGTCACCTTCAGTGACAATTTCTGGAGAACTAGAGGTTGTGTCTAAGGCAGAATCTTCAGTTTCATTTCCTGGGAGATGATTTCGTATTTCATTCGCTTTAGCGTCCACCTCATCCTCTGTCGCATTCTTTATTTCAACATTCGTCTCAACAGAGTTTGAGTGATGGGTCATAGTATTTTGCCTTATATCTAATTTTATCTATCTATTTCTGCCTTTGAGAGTCTGTTGTTTCGCATGATATCTCTGCGGACATTGGCAAGCATGTTTGGATTGAGGTTAGGTCTTATATCATTTCCCACCATATTTCTCCATATTTGGTATGTTTGATTGGTGGTGTTCTTTGCTGGGTTTTCGAGTGCAGTGAAGAAGGATGTCATAACTTGTCGATACTCTTCGTGGCTCCACTTCGTTCGTTTCATTTTTACTAGTCGATTTGGCATTGAGACACTTGGTCCAAGGTTGGCAATAATCCGGGTTTGGTGACCTAGTGTCTCTTTGTGTGTGGAAGAGTTTGTTCCAGTGACAGACTTTTCGACCTCAGACTGGTTCCTCTCCGAGGGACGCGGCCCTTGTTGTCCCGGTTGACGGCCGATCCGGTATGAGATATTTTTCGTATTCATTGAAATTGGTAGAGATGCGTTTTAACCTTGACCGCCAAGGGGTAATTTTGTTCAGATGACCAGCTTTAGGACGAGACTTGAAGAAGGTCCAAGAGCAAGACCAGATTTGAGATAGTGGGTTTATTAATATATCGAAGTTAAAAGTTCATAACAGTGTATGGTATTCAGTTGGGTAGATAATACTAAGTTTTAACTTAGTATAAGTCCGAGAGACACCTCCAAGAGGGATAATTAGATTTCAGTATATAGGCATAAAAAAAAAAAAAAAAAAAAAAAAAAAAAAGAAAATGGACACGGGTGTCCGCTTAAGGTCTGGGGTGTGGATTAAAACTTGAAATACAAGTTAAAAAAAAAAATATTAGAGGAGAGAAAAGGGGACTGAAAAGCAAGGAATTAACTTGAGACATTAGGATTTACAATCATATCAAACTAAAGGAAAAGTATCATTCAAAGATGCTACATTTACCATTTCTTACAACTTCGGAGCATGGCACAAGTGACTCTCCACAAATGTTCAATTTTCCGTCGCCAACGATAGATACTTATCAAATTTTCTGGGGTAGGCTGGACTTATACTACAGATTGGTAGGGGGAATATCGAAGAATTCATTAAACAGAGGGGTAGGAGCAAGGGAATAAAAGTTATACTTTTCCGGTCATCTCTCAGCCTACTTGCCGCTGAAAGATATGTTTTAGAATATTCACTCAAAGAGATGATAGACAAAGGGCAGAGCATTGTAGGAAAATTACACCTGTAGCCATGAAAAAAAAAAAAAATTATTATTATTATTATTATTATTATTATTATTATTCACCTCAGCCTTTTCCTTCTTCTTTATCCCCATCTTCACTTTCTACTTCTCCATCCCATTCACCATCATCCTCTTCTTCCCATTATTATTATTATTATTATTATTATTATTATTATTATTATTCACCTCTGCCTTTTCCTTCTTCTTTATCTTCATCTTCTTCATTTTCTACTTCTCCATCCTATTTACCATCATCTTCTTCTTCCCATTATTATTATTATTATTATTATTATTATTATTATTATTATTATTATTCCCCTCTGTCTTTTCCTTCTTCTTTATCCTCATCTTCTTCATTTTCTATTTCTCCATCCTATTCACCATCTTCTTCTTCTTCCCATTATTATTATTATTATTATTATTATTATTATTATTATTATTATTTTTATTTTTATTATTATTATTATTTACCTCTGCCTTTTCCTTCTTCTTTATCCTCCTCTTCTTCATTTTCAACTTCTCCATCCTATTCACCATCATCTTCTTCCCATTATTATTATTATTTTTATTATTATTATTCACCTCTGACTTTTCCTTCTTCTTTATCATCATCTTCTTCATTTTCTACTCCTCCATCCTATTTACCATCATCTTCTTCTTCCCATTATTATTATTATTATTATTATTATTATTATTATTATTATTATTATTATTCACCTCTGCCTTTTCCTTCTTTTTTATCCTCATCTTCTTCATTGTCAACTTCAATTTCCATTTCTCATCATCCTCACCTTCCATCTCTTGGTATTTTTATTACTTTCCGTACGCCACTAAAATATCAGACAGATATACTGAGTATTTTCGATCGCTGAAATATCTACTATTGCATCTGGAATGCCTGTTCAACTACTCAAAATTTCGTTAATCAAAACCCTTCGCATTACGAGGAATTGTCGCATGCCCTCGTCGTACTTGGCACTGCACCACAGGCCGTCTTTTCACGGGAGCTGTAAAGTAAATCGCGCAAAACGAAAATCTGTGAGAATCGCCGGATACACCCTGTGAACAGAACGTTTTTACAACATTGTTGGGCGGATCTAAAACGGACGAGGAATCGGGCTATCGGCAGCGTTCACGTTTCATTTACAGACTTGCTCAAATAACATATACACTACAATAAATTTACTTAAGTGTTGATCAGTCAGAAGTATGTTGAACTAGCTTAAAAGACGCCATATCGTGCGTCATTTAAGCTAGCTCCTGTGGAAGAATCTTGACTGAGCCTTTGTCTTCTTGAGGAGTTTGAGAGTTCCTAAGTCTTTGCATATTCCCAGCACTGGAAACTCTCCTGACGGTTGTGTGATCTGGGTTTTCATTTGCATGGGACTTTCTTTATCTCGCTGCTGCCTTGGCTCTTTTGATTGCAATCTGGTCCTCTGCTGGCGGGGTTTTCTTTTTTGCGAACAATTGCAATAATGATAAATTGGGAATCCAAAATTTCATGATTTCGGATTCAGATCCGTCCCGGAGTGTTTTTAATTTGCTTATGGAGTCTGCAGGATTCCAAAATGGTTTAATATTCTGAGCTATGGCTTCTAGGTGTAAAGTTGAAAATGTGTGGCACATTGACATGCGCATTTATTTATACAGAAGTATGCTGTTCTTGAGATTATTGTTTTCCCACCATTTCTGGTTTTACTTGTAATCAAATAAAATTATGCAATATGACTAATCTACCATATGATTTTTCTTCTTTAAAACAAAATGAACATTAGTGGGCAGTTTTTCGAATCAAGGAGCCATTCCCAAAAGATCCCACTGATCTCAGTGATTAAGTTCAAATCTAATTTACCTTAGAACTAAAAGACTAAAACACTCAATTTTTGAATCAATTAATGTAAAATCTTTTCGAATTGTTGTCAATTCTCGGGAATGCCTTATATCTAGCAGAATCATTTTCTATATCGAGTGAAGCATTATTAATCAGCCATTATTCAATTTATCATAAACTGAAATATTTGTTAGGCTCTGGTTAACGAGGGTTCACAGACTAATAGTAATGTCTATTGAAAATATTGTACGTATAGTTAAAATTCAAGATGGCTACCATTTTCATTCAGCGGAGTTCATAGTTTTTCAACAGAAGTGCATCTTCTTCCCAAACTCTTCCCCCCAAAGTGTACCACCACGTCAAAAAGATCTACTTTCATCTGTGAGACGCGCCTATGAGATGCATAAAATATAGCCTGTCTCATGCTTGAAAAGCAAACTTCAAATGACTTGAAAATTACGTCCAAGCATGGCACAGAGTGTGGGCCACTCGGTGTTGACCACAATGTCCACTTTTATATTTGCAAACGCTCTATTCATGATATTGAATAATTTTACGTATGTAATGTAAGCATAATTTTACGTATTTCGTGTAATGTAAGCATAATTTTACGTATTTCGTGTAATGTAAGCATATTTGATAAACATTTATTGACTAAATGTTTCATTGATTTTACATATTCATTCATATGAAATCAGAAAAAATATTTTCAAATTTATTTAATTCATTGCTGGTTTATGTAGGGAAATACATATTAATGTAGGGAAGTACATATTAATGCAGAAAACACACACATACACACACAAACACACACATACACACACAGACACACACAGACACACATATATATGTATGTATGACTATATGAATATACATAGGAGACTATATAGATCAAATAGACTGAATAAGTGATAAATATTCACAAACACACAAACACCTATAGACACACTCACAGTCACACGGATACACGAACAGACCCACACAGGCATATATATATATA
>OZ010600.1:70530446-70580446 GCA_963932145.1 Acanthosepion lycidas
AAGGCTTCTATTATTTTTCATCATTTGTTTTACATGTGGATGAGGTTTGTATTTTCTACTAGTATGTTTCGGATGGAGTCTGGTAAGTGTGTATGTGTTCGTGCTGTGTGTGTGTGTGTGTCCGCGCGCGTGTGTTTAAATGAGTTCTAATGGAGCTGTGGTCAGATAGGTGTAACGTAAGGCGTCTGGATAGACATGTAGTAGTGTGACCAATGTAATTATTTATAAATTCGGTTTGATTTAGGAACAGAGTTCCTTAAAAGGAATTTGAACTCATAAGTAATGTTCGTCCGTTGTAATTTTGAGTTTACACTGTCAGTTATTTTTTAGGATAAGGTTAGCTGTTTTAAAATTTTTGTAGTAGATAATTCATTTGATTATTTATTTATTTATTTATTTTTTTTTTGTTCCGGTTAGTTGGGTTAGTGTATTTCTTTATGATATTTCTATGTGAATATTCACAAACTTATGTATGTCTCACCAAATAAAATCCGGCATAATCATTGCATTCTGCCTAAGAGCTCTAAGAACGTGCAGCCCGGATTATTTACACGAAAAAGACAAATACATTGAAAACACATTCAATCTTCTCTGGTACCCTAATTATTTTATATTCAATGCGAAACAAAAGGCCCATAAAATATTCCAAAATAATAAACGGTCCCTCCTGTGAAATCCAATGAATCAAAAAATAAATTATCCTGCTACTAATTCTTTCACATCTACAATCGAAAAGAATCTATCTAAATTCAACATAAATGTCATTACTATTACATCCAAAACAATAAAAGACTTAGTCAATACTAAACAAAAAAATAATCTAAAACATAATGGAGGTGTTTATTCCATCGCCTGTGAATTTTGTTAAAAATGCACAGAAGAAACTTCAAGTAATCGAAATAATATATATATGTGTGTGTGTGTGTGTGTGCGTGTGTATTATCTTATTGTAAGAGATTTGAATAAAAACATGAACACAAAAGGGACATTTTACAAAATAATACATTAAATGTGCTGGTTGCCCATCGTAACGAGACTGTCCACAACTATGCTGCTCGGATAATGGAGAAATTAATTCACTACAACTTCAATGGCTAGAGAGTACGTTAATTGGTGGTTACTTTTCGAGCGAGTATTATTGAGCATGCACTATTATTGCGAGTTTTATTCGAAGACGTCGTACACCAGTATTGTTAACCGGCGTTACTATAGTTTTATCTGCGATTACAAAGTCTCTACTACAACAGGAATTACGAAAGGGAAAACGCGCATTCGTTAAGATTGCAAAAAATACTGATAAAAATATGCACATTAATTATATGGTATATAATTCAAGATAACATCTCCTATGGTGACTGGTATTTTTCTTAAAGTGGCATTTTACTTAAATTTTACTTAATAATTATTTGTATAATTATCGGTTTTAGTGATCTGAGTCTTTCCTTACATTGGTTGCTGTAGAGTATTTTTATTTTATCTTCTAGTATTTGTCCTATGTTGATAGTTGTACTTTGGTCTTTCAATGTTTATAAGGACTGCAAGAAGTTTCAAAAGGTGACAGGTCAGTCTTCGTGATAGTGTGGTGCATGTGTGCCCAATGTAAGTATTTAATGTTGTCCTTAGATTAGTAGTGTTGCGTTCTCCCAGGATGTGCATCAGAATTCAGAGATAACATTATTTTTACATAGAGGGGATTTATAAGACCCGGTGTTGCTGAAAATAATTAAGTTTGATGTTTTTAACTTACTATAGTAGATAATAAATCTTGCGTGTTTGTTAGGATAATTGAGTGATTTGTACGGGTGCATTTTGTTTTTAATTGCCTTTTCGTCATAAGCAGGATTAAATAATTCTAATGAGATTTACTTATGAACAGTTTCAGACAGTTTATGCACAGCTTTGAGCACAATTCTCAACACCTTATCAGAAAATTGTAAAAAAAAAAACAATAAAATTATCAAACGTTGGGTTAGGGATAGTTCTTTTTAATCCAACTTGTCTAGGTGAATACCTGCAGCCTATATATATATATATATAGTTATACTCGTCTGGAGTATTTTGGCTTGTAATTGAACAAAGCAATGGCCAAGGGAAAATAAGGGATAAAAAAAGAACGAACTAAGACCATGAAATTGAGGCAAAAACAATCGTCCAGAATTCAAGCTCAGTGTCCAAAGAAAAAAAAACCCAAAACGAGTAAAGCAAAAGTAACTACGTTATGTGCTCAATACGCTAAATAGAGAAAACCTAAATATGAACCTAAAGAGCCAGGTAAAACCTACCTACGTTTCACTATACAGATCGTCAGGGTACCTTGACGATCCGTATAGGTGAAACCTAGGTAGTTTTACCAGGTTCATATATATATATATATATATATATATATATATATATATATATATATTGGTAAGTTGATGCGTACATGAAAATTGGAAATTATCAGATTCAATAAAAATCATTTATTAACTGAAAGGTATGAATTAACAGTCAATTGTAAACCTTAAAATTTAGTTAAACTTTGGAATTTTTAAGAATTTTTTTCTTATATTTTAGTTGTACTACGTTGCTTATCCTTCTATTTCTAGGATTAATTTGGATTTAATGTAATTTGGTATTAATCTCTTGGTAGTATTAGTAACTTCTTGTACGGATGTATTGGTATTTGGTTGGTATTTTTAACATTTTACATTCATTGTTTAATGTTTCTAACATCTTATATGAAGAAATATTATTCAACCGTTGCATATAAACTTACCAAATAATTCTATATATTTAGATTATTTACTAGTTTCTTTAAGAAGCTATTTATTTATCACCTATAAAATAAATTATGTAGGGAATTCACAAAGCATATAACTTGTTTAGAATTTTGTAAAATTACGTCTGCACCGCATTTTTTATTTCTTAAGAAACTGCATTGTCTAGTTTTTATAATTTATGTAGCCATTTACATCCGCTGTAATCTGGCTGCAATTAGATGTCAATCTAAGGGCCATGACCCATTTAAAAAATATTTTTTTAATTTTTGCCCCCACAATAGGAACAACAGAAATTGTAAATTGTGTCTGGTGGGAAAATCAACAATCACATTCAAGAATCAAAACAGCTTATTTAACAAGAGGAATGAAACAAGGGGGAAATGCAGACATTTAAGCAAGCATCTACTCTGTTATCTAAATGCTTATATAGAAAGAAACGAAATAAATGCACCATAAAACGCAATCCCATCACAAACACAAATCACTATAGCTAACATCTAATCCATATCAATTCTAAACACAATCCACCCAGTAAAGATAACCACAATATCAACAAATAACTAACAAACTATTACCGAACAATACAAAACACATACAATCACTATAACTATATCCCTTAAAAAACGCAGAAAAAATCACACACACATGCTATTCACAACACCTACAACATCAACAAAATATTAACCAACAAAATATTACCCAATCACACAAAACACAACCAAATTACTATAACTACATTCTTTTTGAAAGGCACAAAGACTACATATAATAAAGCGAAAATAGAAAATAAATGGGAACGTATATAGGGGCGCGAAGTCACAAACACATCCATATAAACATACAGACAAGCACAAACAAAGAATAAAACGCCCACACACCAACACACAAACATGAACGTCCGGGTGTGTGCATGCGTGTATATTTGTATGTATGTGAATAACCATAGCTTAAAGTAAATGAACAAAACAACAGCAATAAACCAGAGATCAACGTTAAAGAAAACAAAGTCAAGGAGAACACCAAACATAAACCAATGGAAAAATACAAAAGAACCAATTAATTGATTCAATAACATCACCAACACACAATAAACTGCTCTTTCATAGAACGAAATATAAAAGACTTATCAAGTAGTAAATAACACACGAATACCACAATAAAAGAATAAAACAACTATACCTTCTAGTATACCCGTCTACTAAGGCGGCTAGCTAATCCCTATTCCAGACGCTTACTCAGGCGCATTTTACGTTTGTTCAACAGCCACAGAGACCAACGGTGTTTTATACAGCAACAGTGCTGAGCAGACAGTTACGGTTTCTGGGAGAGAACGTGTTACCTAGCGTGATCAACAATCTGAACAAGACAAGCACGCTCAAAAAATGGCTTGTGAATTCCTACTAAGCAAAGCCATCGATAGCCCCCAGTTTCACTCACAAGGCTTAGGGCCAACGTTCAAAAACACCAGCATAAACATACACACATGACACAAAAACACACAGACGCGCAAACACGAACACACAAATGTACACGTGCTGATACAGACTTTCAAATTAACAAAACATACATACATACATACATAAATACACACACACAAACACGCACACGCACATATATATATATATTCTTAGATAGATATAAATAGATATTGCTAAAATACTTTCTATTTCAGTGTGATGATTTAAAATACAACGGCATTAATACACACACACACACACACACATATATATATATATATATATATATATATATAGGGAGATATAGAGAGATAGGTATACCACTAAGATATTTTACATAGATAGGTCTATTATTGAGTACATATCATCGCATAAATATATAAAATTTAAGAATTTATATATATATATATATATATATATATTAATTTATTGATGTCATTTAATTCAGATCTATCTATCTATCTCTCTCTCTCTCTCTCTCTCTATATATATATATATATATATATATATATATATATATATATATATATATAGATCGATAGATAGAAATAATATTCATACTTACCTTGCATATCATGTATCCATCTTATGCTTACAGGCATAATAAATACATGATATACCTGTCTTTATGCATTATATATATATATATATATATATATATATATATATATATATATATATATATATATGTATAGGCATAAAAAGCGAAGTAATTGTCAACTTAGATATATTGACATACTGAATTTGATCAATTTGATTCATGTTATATAAATCGTTATGAGAATTTTCAAAATTTTATGGCGTTTGATCGAATGCAAGAAGGCATCATTTTAGAAATACGAAATTCCGAACGATATATTGCAACAAAGATGGATATTTTACGATAATTTACAGGTCAGAAAGACGAAAGGAACTGAGGCCTAAAAATGGGAAAGGTAGAAAGAGAAAAGGAGAGAAAGTGTGGTAGAGAAAGGGAGAATCAAAAGAAAAAAAGGGAAAGAGAGAGAATGAGATAGAAAACGTGAGAGAGACAGTGACAGGGAAAAAGAAAATCAAAGAAGAGAAATTGGCACAGATAGAAAAAGAAAGTAACAAAAGGAGCAAAGAAAGAAGAGATAACAGAGAGCAATAGGACAGAGAAATAAAGAAAAAGAAATGAAAAGATAAAGCAAATGAGTAAGAGAAAAAAAGAAAAAGAAAAGAGATGGACTGAGTAGAAGATATAAAGAGAATGAGAGAGAATAACATATGTGAGGAGAAAAACAAAGAAAAGAGAGTGAAGGAGGAAAATAAAAATAAAGAAGAGATATAAGACTAAGAAAGAGTGAAAAAAAACATGTGAAATGTGTAGAGAAAGAAAGAAAGAAAGAACGAGAAGAAAGAAAGAAAGAAAGAACGAAAGAACGAAAGAAAGAAAGAACGAAATAAAGAACGAAGGAACGAAAGAAAGAAAGAACGAAAGAAAGAACGAATGAAACAAAGAAAGAAAGAAAGAAAGAACGTGAAGAAAAGAAAGAAAGAAAGTAAGAAAGGAAGAAAGAACTAAAGAAAGAAAGAAAGAAAGAAAGAACGAGAAGAAAAGAAAGAAAGAAAGAACTAGAAGAAAAGAAAGAAAGAAAGAAAGAACGAAAGAAAGAAAGAACGAAAGAAACAAAGAAACAAAGAACGAGAAGAAAAGAAAAGACAAGAAAACACAAAAAAATGAAAGCAAGGTTAGCATACACGAAAAGAGAAAACAACAAAGAGGCACCAGCAGGGAAAAAAGTAGAAAAACAAAATGGTTGTTCAAGGAGGGAAGGAAACCTAAAAGAAAGAAAAAAAGGTGCATGGAAAACAGAAGAGAGATTAGTGAAGAAAAAATATCTAAAAAGAGCGAAAGAGAGAACAAAGAAAAGTGTTCATTTGAGGAGGTATGTGTAGCGAACGTTAGTGGTAATATGGAAGGCAGAGTAAATACATGCTTGAATTAAAGAAGAAATAAACAAAAGATTCAAATGCCGAAAAAGATTTGTGACGCTGAAAGACAGCAATCAATAGGCATTTGATGGAGATATTTTCCATGTTCGCAACTAAGCAATGAAACAGCAGACAAAAAAAATAAAAAAATTTAAAAATAAAATAAAAAATAAATAAATAAGCAAAACGCGCATGCGTACTTAAGTTATGCACTCGATTTTGATCACATTTGATTGACTTCAAGATTAAACACGAAAATTTTGCTATATTTGTTTCACTAACGGGATATATTAAATAAAAGAAGATTACACGAAAAAGCATTTCCATCCATTATTAAAATCTCACTTTCATAGTAATTATATAACTTGAACAATATATATATATATATATATAAATATATATATATATATATATATATATATATATATATATATATTGTTCAAGTTATATATATATATATATATATATATATATATATATATACTGTTCAAGTTATATATATATATATATATCGTTTCTTTTCTTCTCATTCTTTCTTTTCTTTCGTTCGTTCTTTCTTTCTTTCTTTCTTTACGCATCTCATATTTTTTTCACTTTTTCTCAATCTTATATTACTTCTTTATATTTGTTTTCCTTCTTCACTCTCTTTTCTTTGTTTTTCTCCTCACATATCCTATCTTTTCTCATTCGCTTTATGTCTTCTACGCAGACCATCTATCTATCTATCTATCTATCTATCTATCTATCTATCTATATATATATATATATATACATATATATATATATATGTATATATATATATGTATATATATAGGGTGCGCGTGTGTTTTACTATAACGTCTATATTTTAAAGACGTAAACTTTAATCATTTGCGTGTGTTGGCATTTATATATTTACAGAGCTTGAATTAAATGATATATTCATACACGAAGATCCTTATACATATATACGTCAAATTTCACTTCTCCCACTTTCTGTCATATATATATATATATATATATATATATATATATGTATGTATACATTAAGAAATGGACAAAATCCGACAATTTACTTATTAAAGACATTTTTTATGTTTAACGTTTTTTTTATAGATACAAGTATTTAAGTAAGTGCTCTGTTTATAAATAACATTTACCGGCCTGAATATTTTCTATGAAAATTTTTCGGACATTCAGGCCGGTAAATGTTATTTAATACTGTTTATTATAAACAGAGCATTTACTTCAATACTTATATCTATAAAAAGAACGTTAAACATAAAAAATGTCTTTAATAAATATATATATATATATATATATATATATATATATATATATATATATATATATATATATAGCATGATGTCACTGTTATTAAAAGTAGATTTCCACAGTGACTTCATTAAATTTCTCGCAATACAGTTTGAAGCCTATGAGCTCAACAGCTTTTGTATCCTGTTTGCCATCAGGTTCTTTGCTGACTGCCAAACTTTGAATTTTTGGTGTGTGTCAGTAACAATGACTGCTCCCATATTCTTTCCAACAGCTGAAAAGAATGCTAGCCTTGTTAGCTGCAAAAAGAGTCATATTGGTAGAACTGAACTATGCTGGGAATAACATGTGAATTGTGACAGAAAACTTGCAGAAACCGGCCCAGTCTCGCCCATCACATGAAAACTCACGAGCAAGCTGAACTAACTTTACAAAACAGACCAGGCCCTGTACAGTAAAACTTAGTTTGTCACAACTGCAATAAGTATTGTCAGTCACTTGCTCTTCTCATGAGAACTAATGATTGATCAGTCATATTCATTTATATCATCAGCCATTTATATATATATATATATATATATATATATATATATATATATATATATATATATTTCGTGTGAAGTTATGTTTTATGGCAGAGTAATTTTTTTTTTACAAAATAAGGCAAACGGGACGCAAGAAATGAAATTTAATGAAGGGAAATAATTAATATTTTCTTTGCGTCGTAATTCAAATCTTGTTCATTTTCTTTTTGTCTGTGAAAGATTTTTTTTTCTTTTGCTTTAGAATCAAAGGCACAATTAGAAATCGTTTTAGGTTCATTACACACCATCTCTCTCATCTCACGTAAGAGTCTCGATTAACGAGAACGTGAACGAGACGATCGCACCATTTTCCCCGCGCCGCCATATTACTTTCAGATCCAAACAAATTTTGTGATTTATTGAATGCGTGGAAACGACAAAGCTTACAGTTTTTTCGTATTTTAGAAAGTACCGATGCTTAGCTATAAGATTACCTTAAACATATAAAACAAACTAATTGTTTATTCGAAACCAATATTGATTTAATTGTGATATAATTCGGATAATAATTTTCTATATAACGTGTATGGTTTAATATGTAGTTTAATACATATGCATATTAGTCGTGATAATTTCAGTAAACCGATCTCTTCTCTATAATAATGTTTGAATACATTATATATATATATATATATATATATATATATATATATATATATATATATATATATATATATATAGATAGATAGATAGATATAGATAGATAGATAGATATATAGATATATAGATATAGATATATAAAATGGAGAAATGTTATTTTTAGTGAATACTCCTCTTAGAGTAGACGCACGCTGCTTTAATTTATTAAACACTATATTTATTTCTTTATATATGAATATTCGATAAATCTTATCCCCACGGGGAGAGCCGTCATTAAAATCTGACATAACTTGGCCTCTCCGCTACAGAGAGAGCTACGAGGAAGCACACTTTTTATTGCGCCTGTAAACATTTGTTTTACCCTGATCGGTTTCGTACCCTAAGATAAACAAAGCAATTTGCAAAGAAATATATATATATATATATATATATACATATATATATATATATATATATATATATATATATATATATATATATATATATATATATATAAGAAATTTATATATATATTATTTATATATTATATACGCTCGTTACTCATTGGAAAGTGCTCAACATCAGTGATATAGCTATCATATTGACTTGGATTGATGTCAGTTTGTAACCCTGGTTTTCACGCTCTTTATGATCGTCAGAGACCCAGAGTTACAAACTCACATTAATACAGCAATATATATATATATATATATATATATATATATATATATATGCATGTATGTATGTATGTATTTGTGTGTGTGTGTTTACAGTATACGGTGGATAAATTGTCGTCTAAATTACGCCCCCAAACCCACTGACATCTCCTTTTAACAGATATATTTATCAGAATTACACAAAATATCTTGAAATACGAAAGAGTAAAGTTATTCAATAAAATCACCCTTAGCTTAACACACGCGTCCCCCCCCAGACGACTTCGGAATCTTCTGCATCACTTCTGGAATGGTCTCCTTGTTTAATTCAGTGTATGCTGCTATAATTATTGCTTTGAGTTGATCTTTGGTGTTACAAGGAGTTTCGTTGGTCCCTCGCTCAATTGCACCCTACACATAATAATCGAGGCCGTTGCAATCTGGGGAGTTAGGTGGCCAGATGTAAGGGGTGCTGTGCTCTCAGAAATTGTCTGACAGCCATGACTGGGTTCTCCTGCTTGTGAAGCATGGTGCAGAGTCCCGTTCCCAGACATAGGGTCTGCCAGCAGCCATCCTTTTGACCCAGGGCAGCACTATCCCCTCAACACACTTGATGCAGGCCTCTGTAGGAAGATGAATGGAGGCAAATCGTTGCCATCACAAGTGACACCGAAACACTGTCAAATATTCGCATGCCGTTTGCAAATATCTGGCCGAGTGTATTGCGTCATAGTGCTGTTATACGTATTATGACTATTTATTGTAGTTTTAACCCTCTCAAGTCCACGAATTAACTAAATGGGTTTAAATCAAATTATGATGCCTAAAGAGACACACATGCACACACAAACACACACACACATATATATATATATGCGCGATACTTATTGGAAGGCGCTCAATATCACTTATAAAGCTAACATATTCAGTTGTATGGATATGAATTTGTGACCCTTGGTTTCACGCTTTTGCTATCATCAGACAAACTGGTTTAATTTTTAAAATTGGATCTATTTATGTTTATTTGACAACGGTGTCACCCCAGACAAACCCATAAATAGATCCCCCCTCCCGTCCCGCCACCAAATATACTCGAAAAATCATAAATAGATCCAATTTTTAAAAAATAAACCAGTTTAACGGTCGCAAAAGCGTGAAACCCAAATTCATATCCATAAAACTGACATATATATATATATATATATATATATATATATATGACATATTATATATATATAATATTGGTGGTCAATATATATATATATATATATATATATATATATATATATATATTTAAATTTATATATATATATATATATATATATATATATATATATATATATATATATAAATTAAAATATATATATACACATATAAATTTTCTAGAGGATGGAATCCAGGTAGACCTCAATGTCTAGGACAAAGCAAGAAATTAATATGAAAGGCTCAAACTCTAATATTCCATGGTTATAAATTATTGCATTAGAATCGTAATCACGATTCAAATCATCAGAATGTTACCATTACGATCCTATTTTATCATTAACATCTTATTTTACTAACACTTACTCTATTCATATTGAACACACAATGGTTAAAAATTTTCGTCTAACCAAATTGAAACAATTCTGGGTATGACGATAAACTACATCCGTCAGCAAGGTCTCTGACCCGGAGATTGGAGTTTTCGAAGTGCGTGGAACCATCTATTAAATGCTCTTGTTCCCAAATTCACCCTCGCCCATCTTGGTAGCACATGTCAGTATCGCAAATAGCTAACACCCAGCCAAAAAAAAAAAAAAAACACTGTCGGGGTATCTGTAACTCTATGTCGTTCGTAGGTAGGTGTCCCTCCCTGCGTGTATTTCCTATGGGCAACCCTGACGCCACTTTATGCACTGCTCTCAGGCACGCACTTAGTAGTCCGTATTGCCACCGACGAAATATAGTGACTATTATACTGTTCTATTTTCACTTTCCTCAGAACATATGTCACGGAAATCCCAGCCAATGAAATAAAGCTAAACCAACTGAGAAAATCCACCTACCCCGCCAGTCAGTCAGTCAGTCTTTCTCCAATATTCGCGTTATCCGTTCCAACTTCTCCAGCGTAGAATCCTTCCTCCTGGAACGGTCGCCAGATATCTTTGCCATTCACAAAACCAACTTGAATTTTTCCATTTCTATTAGTAAATTCCGTGTATCTTCCTCTATGCTGAAAAGTTTCTTTTTGCATGGCCTTGGTGTTTAATAATCTTCCAATTGCCAGGGAACTGTCTTTCAAGGCCGCCGACTAGTCTTTCATGTTTCTTTTGCTACTAAACTCTGTCAGCTGTCTCTTTTCATTTATCGCTCCCCTTCTTGCCAAGACTGTTGTATATTAGACGCAATGGCCGACAGTATAGAAAATACGTATTTTCTCTCGCCATCTGTAGACATCTTTGCCTTCGGTGTGTTTAATGCTCACCACGAGACGTGGCTGAAACATTCCAAAGGTACTGATGTTGCCGGTATACAGACATTAAACTTTCCCTCTGCCCCATCCCTCGATCCAATCGTTGAATTCCCTACTCGTTTCCCTAGCTAAACCGAACAACATGCTTCTCTATTGGATCTATTTCTTACCTCCTCTCCTTTCATCCCTTCCCAGGTGAAACCGCAATCCTCTCCATGGTTCTCACCAACATGCTCTGCCGCTATAGCACACAGGAATCGCTATTTCGGGCTATACCATCGTAACAGCTCTCGTCATAACAGTTGCCTGTTTGCTACTGCTCGTAACAAAATCGAGTCATCGAAGGACCTCATTCTCTGTTTGCATAGCCTAAAAAAAACTTTGCCTATCGTGATTACGGACGTCTCTGTAACAGGGTATTAAATAAGCGTAAGCCCCCACTTCAAACGATTTAAGATTTTATCATCCTTTGCTGAATTCTTTGCCCATAAATTCTTCTCAAACTACTCATCTGGAGTATCCCTGCCTAATTTCCCATATAGAGCTGATTCTCTGCTGAGTGATGTGCATATAATCCCTTCTATAACCTCTGGTATAATCTTTAAACTTGATCCCCACAAGCATGTGAATCCGATGGTATCCTTGTAATAGTCTTTAAGGAGCGTGCTCCCGAAATGGTTCCTGTTCTCTCTAAAGTTTATAATAAATGCCGTTCGACCATGCTTAAAATATTGTTGCCATATATCACCCTGTGCCCTGCGATTTACCTGGAGCTCCATGAAAAGATTCGAAGAAGAATAGGCAATATTATTGGTCCTAATCTGGCCACTCGGCTTAAATGACTTCCCCACCGCGAAAGGTGCCCCTCTGTGACTTGTTTTTTATAAATACTTTCAGGGTAACGGTTCGGATGAGCTCTTTGCGATAGTACCTAGACTGTATCGATTTAAGCGCAATACGAGACTGGCGGCGAGATCTCATCAATTTACAGTTGAGCTAGTTAGATGTAGCCCTAACTTCTACGATAACAATTTATTTTATCGGACTCTCACCTGTGGAGGTTCCTTCCATATCCATTCTTTTCAGCTAATCTTTAATCTGCAAGAATTTAAATGCAATGCCAATCGAGATCTTCTGTCCTCCTGAAAGCTATTTTCTCGTTCTACTCATTCACAATATTTCTGTTCTTAATTTCTCCACACCCTGTAACACCTTGCATGTTAGTGGGTGGCTGTACTGCCTTACTTGGAGTGACACTGATTAAAAGATTTTTTAACAGATGCCTTCAAAAGTGACTGGCTATCTGCTCTTGCAGAGGGGTGTGCTCGGAAAATAGTAATCAGTCATTTTACACACGCACACATACACACACACACAAATATATATATATATATTATAATTATTTTTCAAAATATGATTCCTTCGCTACATAAGAGTTCTCATGCTTCAAAAATAAAAGCTGAAGTCTTTAATATAATTATTAGAATTAAATTGAATTAAAGTACCAAGCTCTGTTTCATCTTCAAGTGAAACTTAAAAAAAAATAATTATAATTTAGGGTCTACTTTTGTATCGAGCACTGATTTTTAAAAATAAAAACAAAAATACTAAAGAACTTCGGATTATTTACCTAACGAGTTCTTTCCTATTTTCTACATATTTGCATATATATATATATATATATATATATATATATATATATATATATATATATATATATATATATGTGTGTGTGTGTATATATAAATATATATATATATATATATATATATATATATATATATATATATAAATAATTATTTACATATTATATGCGCGGTACTTATTAGAAAGCGCTCAATTAATTAATCAGTTTGTCTGACGATCGCAAAAGCGTGAAACCCAGGATCACAAACTCACATTTATCCAACCAAATATATATATATATATATATATATATAAAATGCATATACTTTGGCAGCATGTTTTCATTTACACATGTTTCGTTTAATACTTTCGACTCCCGGATCCTTTCATATTCATAGTGTCGTCATTGTATAAAAGAAATATGTAACACCACGATTTTCTCTCGTACTTCAATAGATAGAACATGTCTAAATTATTGAACGAAACGTGCTTCTGTTCCTAATTCCTCAATAACTTGTAACACCTTTCGTGTTTGTGGCTGTACAGCCTTGTTTGGGGTGAAACTGATTAAAAACAAAAAGAAAAAACTGTATAAGTATAATAGTAATATTTTTTAAAGTAAAAATACCAGGAATACCTTTACATACATACATACATACATATATATATATATATATATATATATATATATATATATATATATATATAGCTGGCCATTCATATCCAAGAATAGCCAATCCCTATTGCAAACGCTTGCTCAGGCGCATTTGTGTTCATTCAACACCCACAGAGCCCACCTGTGGTTTATACTACAACTATGCTAAGCAGACCTTAGTTACAGTTTCTTGGAAAGAACGTGCTATCTAGCAATTTGAACAAGGCCAGCACACTCAAGCACTCAGCCGCGAGGATTTGTGACTTCGTGCTAGCTCAGCAATCCATGGCCCATAATGATTCCATCTACTAAATTTCACACACAAGGCATGGGTCAACCGGTGGTTTGGTTGCCGGGCCCTTTCCAAAGTTGCATGACGCTGGGATCGACCCTTTCAGTCTGACAACACCAGGAAGTCTCCTTCCTGGTAAATCGACCATGGTTCGATATATACATACATATATATATATATATATATATATATATATATATATATATATATATATATAATTACCAGAAATACATTTTGTTAGTAAAACTTAACAATACCTATTTATAGCAAAATCACTAACAATACATTTATCTGTAGATGAAAGCACACAATGGTACTCAAAATATATTTAGTTGAAGCCAAAAAATTGCGTTAAAAACATTTAGATTTCGGCATAAATAACCCATAGAGATGTTGATATACCGCTAATCAAAATCAACTAACCAACCAACCAAATAACCAACTTGAAAGAAGGACTTCTCTTAGGCAGATGTTTGTAACACTTTCTTATCAAAACCTTTAAAATATGAAAGTCGTCTAAATTTGTGATTAGATATACTAGTAATGTTACCTTCTTTTGAAAAATGCCACGTTTCTCCTAGGCAGAGGTGATTCAGAGACGCCATTGAATTCTTTCCTTATTACCTTCTTTGGACAGTGGAATTTTATTCTGATATCTTTTCTATGGGTTCGAATTAAATGTTTTCTTTCACTTAGACTATATTATCGAAAGCGTCCAGTCTAGTTTGCTATTTAACCCAAAGCTGAGTGGTAGAAGAAATTCGTTTATGTTTTTTTTTTTCTCGAAAGGCATTTGTTCACTAGGCTGGAATTTGAACTTGGTTCGCCGATTAGACATCGATGTTCCTCGTGATATCTGTCTATGCTTTAGGCGTTGCCTATCCTCTTAAAAAATAAATATAACATTTGTAAAATTTGAATGTCATTTTGTTCGCAATCCGCGTATCTGCTAATTGCGGCGTTAACTTCCAAACAAACTACTAATTTGCTGTTTTGTGTCTGTAGGGGCTAAACTGATTGTAAACAAATTACCAAATTCAGAGATTGTCTTTGGAGAAAAAATATACATCAGCTCTCGGAGAAAATACGACAAACAAAAGAATTTTTTCCCCACAAGACATTTTAGACATTTCTAATTCTAATGACATCAAAAGAAATCCGATAACGGAAAGGATACAAGTAAATAAATAAAGAATTCTGATGCCCTTGCTAATAAACTGGAGGCAAAAGGTTGTATGTTTTTTTCGCCAGAAACAAGCCTTACAACGATCATGCAGGTGGTGTCGAAGATAATGGTGGTATAAGGTTTGGCATCGCTATCCCGAAATAACCTGTCGATCCCAGTAGGCAGGAAACATGGATGTCATTCAGTTTGATGGCTGTGTTTGCAAGCTGAACAAAATGATACAGAAATAAAGATAATTAAAAACAAGGTAAATTTTGACATCCTTTTCTTCTACTTCCGGCAATATGACTTAAAATAGTAACAGTAACATTCTGTTAACTTAAAAAAAAAAAAAGTTTTATTAACAAAAAAGAAAAAAAATGGATAAAAAAAAAAACAGAAACGAAAGAAAGAATGAAGAGAAAAAAGTCACTTGACGAAAAGAGAACAGGAGTAGAAATAAACTCAAGAGACACAAAATTCGTTGAATATTACTTCGACGGTATCAAGGTAGAAAAAAAAGATTTACGGATAAATAGATCCCACGTTAAACCGCCCTTGTGCCACATGATACCCTCGTGGGGGGGTGACTAAATACTAGTCGATGTCGGACGACCGGCTGAACGGTTGAACTCTCTGCTTCCGGGCGGGGAGGAACCCGGACGAGGCTACGCCGAAGGGCAGAGTCTCGTTCGGGGAGGTAAACCGACCCTGAACCCGTTTATACGGGTTCAAAGGGTATATTTTTGGCCGAGCCCACGGGCTCGGAGATCCCACGTTAAACCAGCCTTGTGCCACATGATACCTTCGTGGGGGGTGACTAAATACTAGTCGATGTCGGACGACAGTTAATCGAATACGAAAGTAGTCAGCGACCACAACAAGATTACTCTGCGTAATACCTATTATTTCAAGTTCTTAACGTTTTGTACGTCGAACCTATTTTAGGACCGACTTAGTACAAAATACAAGCCTCCACTGTGAAATAACTCCACAACAAATGGTTTACAACTGCATTTACTTCATAAAGCCATAAGGCATGAAGTTGCTAACAATGAGATTTACTTTAGCGAGATGGGCCCGACCAAGATTAGATAGATCCCCATGACGATATGTGAAAAAAATGGAAAGAAGATGCAAACGAAGTGAATGAGATAGACATAAACACACACACACACACATATGTGGATGCATGTGTGTGTGTGTGCGCGTTTGAGTCTGTGTGTGTATATATATAGAGATAGATTTGAACTATGTCTGTATATATGTATATAGATAGATTTGAACTGATTGAGATAGATATGAACAGATGGGAAGAGGCTGTGATAGAGAAGTACTTATGAGCAAAATTAAGTATCTATAAACAGAATTAGATAGATGCAGATTAACAGATAGGAAGAGGTTGTGACACACACACGCATATATATATATATATATATATATATATATATATATATATATAGAGAGAGAGAGAGAGAGAGAGAGATAGATAGAAATCATAGCTAGCCACTTGTATTCAAGGATACCCGTCTACTAATGGAGACTCCTATTGCAGACGCTCGCTCAGGCACAGTTACAATTTGCTCAACACCCACAGAGCCCACCTGTGTTTTATATAGCTTAGTTACATTCTCTGGAAGATCGGGTTATCTAGCGTGATCAGCGATTTGAACAATCCATCGGCTACGATTTGACCAAGTTTCGAAGGTTCAATTTCACCCACAATGCTTGGGTCAACCCTTGTTATGGTTTTCAGGTGTCGCCAGCTGGGATTGACCTCTACCCAGTCCAATAACATCATGAAGTCGCCTTCCTGACAAATCGAGCATGGTGAGATTCGAACCCGGGTCTCATGGTCAGAAAGCGAACGTCCTAACCTCTCGCCCATATAAGATACATACATACATAGATATGAATCGAGTGAGATAGATATGAACAAATAGGAATAGTGTGATAGATAGATAGATAGATAGATATGGAGCGATTGATATAAGACTAACAGATTACCCTGAATGGCAACCCGTCTAGAGTCTTTCGTACTAAAGGTGTCCCCAATCTTTGGTCTTGCTGTATTTTTCTTAATTTTCATTAATGACCTTCCTGATAACATCAGCTTTCAACTTAGGATATACACAGACAACATAACAATTTACCACTGGCTCGATAGAAGTCTTACCTGTCTGACAAGGTCAAAATGGCAGCCGATGTCCAAAATGACATCAAGTTCGGAGTTCACTGGGCCAAAATATGGCTTGTTTATTTTAACACCTCCAAAACTAAACTCCTCTCCATTAATCATCAGACAATCTCCTTGATGCCTTCCATCAGCATGGCTGATGCTAAACTACGGGAAAGTGACTCGTTGCGCCTCCTCGGGCTCAGTTTCTCTGCTAATAATGAAGTGGAAATCTATTGCTAGGTCAGTTGCTAAGAAAGTCGGTTCACTCTATAGGACGAGACAATTTTTCTCTCCAGAATCTATCTTACATATCTATAATTCTACCATTCATCCATACTTAGGATTCATCTATGTAGATATAGATATACACATATAGTCCAGTACCCTTGGTATTTAGCTTGCGCTCCTTGATAAGATCTAAAGAAGAATCTGCAACATTATTGGTCCTGATCTGGCAGCTCAGTTCCAGTCACTTTCCCACAAGGTTGTCTCTCTCTGTCTTTGCCATAAATGCTTTGATGGTAATAGAATGAGCTCTTTACTATGGTGAATGGAGATTTTTTTTAAATGTAAGATCAGTACTGTCCCCGACATCTTATCAATTTACAGTTAAGCTGGCTATATGTTGGCGTAAATTCAATGCTAACATTGTCTTCTTCACATTACTTGCCTGTGTCGCTTCCCTCCTGGCTACATGAATTCCAGTCAAATTAAATCTGCAAAATTTTAAAGGCAATGTCAATCGCTATCTACTAGTTCCCCTGATTACCCTCTTCTCTTTCCGTTCATCATTAATATTTCTGTTCCTAATTCTTCAACAGCCTGTAATGCCTTGTGTTTTTGTGGCATTACTGCCTTGCTTAGGATGATTCCGATCAACAGAAAAAAGACAGGAAGAAGATGTGATAGATAGATAGATAGATAGATGTGGTCAGAATTCGATATGTATAAAGAGTATTAGATAGATAGATAGATAGATAGATAGATAGATAGATAGATAAAGAAAATATAGGAATATATCGATAGATAGAAAAATAGACATATAAGAAGCGATAAATAAATATGAATCGAGTGAGATAGAAATGAACAAGTTCAGGAAAGTAGATAGACGGACAGACTGATATATATATATATATATATATATATATATATATATATGTGTGTGTATGTGTGTGTGTGTGTGTGTGTGCGTGCGTGTGTGAGTCGATTGCTATAATATGAGCCTATTTAGATAGATTGATAGATAGATCAGAACAGTGATATATCCTGATAGATACATAGATAGATAGATCAGAACAGAGGTATATCCTGATAGTCCGAAATATCAGTAGATAGATAGATAGATCATAACAGAGCTATATGCTCATATATATATATATATATATATATATATATATATATATATATATATATATATATATAAAGTAATAGATAGGTTGTGTCGAGTGTCGATTAGTTGACCTATGGCCATTGTCTGCGAGGGACATTATTCCAAGAAGGCATACAAAAATTGTAATTCTGAAAGAACACACTGGCAAGCCCTACCAGTGAGCAAATCAAAGTACTATAGATTGGCTTAGAAACTCTCCTGATTTATATCCAATTGAGAATTTGTGGCCAATCTACAAGGAATGACTTCGTGGAATAGACATACATTAACATATATTAACATGTTAACTGGGGCATTTTTTACTGGATAAATACAAAAAATATTGAATAATAACTTGAATAAATTATTCGTTTTGCTTCACTTAATTTGCATAATGTTGTATATATAATATATATATACATGTGTGCGTGTCTGTGTGTGTACTCTATCCAACTGTGTTATCGTCTGCATTGTATATGTTGAACTTTCTGTGAGGCATTACTTTTGGAGGAAAAGAACTTAATTATTGGTGGTGATTATGTAGAAATTTAGTTTATTTTTTGTATCTGGAAAATACACGGGGGGTATTCATTTCAAATCGGATATAAAGGGTGCGAGAATGAATGAGATTAACTATAGACGTATTTACGCCTACCTAAGGTACCTAGCTAAGTGAACATCCGAAATTAACGTATGCAGAGAGATAGGAAAAGACGAAGACAAACATTATGTAAGGAAGAAGAAAAAGAAAAACGGATGTATCATGTCGGATAGAGGTGGAGAAATCATTGAAAACAGCCAGAGAAATGACTACAAGACTAATTTAATTAAAAGAGAGAGAGAGAGAGAGAGAGAGAAAGAGAAAAGCAGAAAGAGAGAGAGAAAAGCACCGAGGGAAAGAGATGAGAGTGTCAAGTGCAGGGATCTAATTGAAATCCAAAGCTGTTACGAGTCTAATAAGAAATGAAGGACGAAGTCGACATGACTTACAGACCATAATTATGCCTTTAGCCAAGAAAGAATGAAACAACAATTATTAGGTTGGTGCAAAAATAATGACGTAATAATGTCGTTTTTTGACGTATTTTTAACGTCAAAAAACGACATTGTTACGTCATTATTTTTGCACCAACCTAATAGTAACAAAGAAATACATAATGAAAATGAACAAAAAAAAAAAAGTAAGGAAAATGAATAAAAAAACAAAAAAAATGTAAGGAAAATGAATAAAAAAAACAAAAAAGTAAGGAAAATGAATAAAAAAAACAAAAAAAAAGTAAGGAAAATGAATAAAAAAAACAAAACAAAAAGTAAGGAAAATGAATAAAAAAAACAAAAAAAAAGTAAGGAAAATGAATAAAAAAAACAAAAAAAAAAGTAAGGAAAATGAATAAAAAAAACAAAAAAAAAGTAAGGAAAATGAATAAAAAAAACAAAAAAAAAAGTAAGGAAAATGAATAAAAAAAACAAAAAAAAAAGCTTCATATTACGGAAGAGAAAAAAAAAATAAAACACGAAACTAATGCAAAAATTATTCGCATTTTTAAAAACTTCCTCGATTAGAGAATTGATTCTTGAGATAATAACATTATATTTTTCCGCTATATTTTTTACTGTTGTCCTCATCTTCTTTGGCACATTCACGACGTTTCGGACGTTGTACTCTCTGACCTTCTTCATTCAGTTGATTGAAATTTCGGACTGAACCTCTTATTTCGTCCACAGGGATAAATTGTTCTAGCTCCACGTGCCATGCCACTTCCTGATGTCTCAGTATCACTTGTCTCTCTCTTTATCTCAACACTCCTAGTTTTTTGTTCACCTCTGCTGTAGCCAGGTATTGAACTCACAAATCTTTGTCCCGAGCCACTGGATTCAACCAATGTTTTCTTTTTTTTATACACTGGGCCTTGAGGAGATTAGTAAATGAAAATTTTACCATTTTTTTGTCAATCAACCTCTGTGGACGAAATAAACGGTACATTTCTAAATTCCAATCACCTGAAGAAGGCCGGGGCGTACAGCGTCTCGAAATGTCGTGAATATAGCAACGAAGATTTGGACAGTAGTCGCAACAATGTAAATAATAATTTGTTTCTTCTTATTCTTAATTTTTCACTGAATACACTGCCCAAGAGGCACTGAAGGTAGAGGGTTACTGTTTATCAGCCTGAATGTCCGATGAATTTAATAGAAAATATTCGTCCTCCGACAGGAATTGAAACTGTATCATGCACGGACCCGTCATATAGCCTGATGTGTTATACCAGCTTAGCTACGAAGGAAGTGTCTGGTTAGTAAGGTCGACTTATTGTTTTTTAAACTATAAAACGTCCCATAATTTCTCTCGAACCTTCATATCTGCTCGAATCCTGTCGGAGGACGCATATTTTCTATGAAATTTTTTGGACATGCAGACCTGTAAATGTTGTTAATACTGTTTATTATAAACAGATCATTAACTTAAATAAGAGGGTTACTGTATAAACATGAAAAATATCAAATATGTTAAAAAAATTTTATATAGATAAATATTTGAATATGTATATAACTAAAATGACAATATCATCTATTTACCTTCAAACATATTTCATTGAATAATATAGACATACATCTATATATTTTTTATTAATAATCCTTTCCAGTTCTCTAATGAGATTCTTTATGGTAAGATGAAATACATCAAGGAAGGCGTCGTATATATATATATATATATATATATATATATATATATATATATATATATGTATATATATATACTTTATTTCATGCTAGTTTCATTAAATATGACAGACAAGGTGCTTTGAATAATTGTTTTATATAATTTCTCATGTGATTTAATAATTTTTCCCTTTTCTGTAGACAATGAACATGGACACGATATGTTGACCGTGTTTTGAAAATTAAACTTTATATAAATACATACATTCAACAATCTATTTCTACTTAATAGTTAATGTATTTAAACCTTGAAAATGGCTAAATGTATAGCCGAAAGCGCTGGAAAAAAACAACATTTGGACAGTTTCTATATAATTTATCTACTGAAAAAGAAAACTTATATGATCACACTAGAAATTATATAAAAAAATTAATCAAAACATTTTGTCTGTCATATTTAATGACACTTGCATGAAAAAAGGATTGCTGCCTAAATAATATATATATATATATATATATATATATATATATGTGTGTGTGTGTGTGTGTGTGTGTGTGTGTGTGTGTGTGTGTGTGTGTGTGTGTGAAAATATATAGAAAATAGGAAAGAACGAGTTAGGTCAGTAATCCAAGGTTCTTTAGTATTTTAGTTATTATTTTTTTTTAAAATAGTGCTCGATACAAAAGTAGAGCATAAATATAATTATATATTTAAAAATATGATTCCAACACGCTACATAAGAAGTCTCATGTTTCAAAAGCAAGAGCCGAAAACTTCAATATAATTATTAGAATTAAATTGAGTTAAAGTGAGCTCTGTTTCATCTTCAAGTGAAAATTTTTTTTTGAATAACTTATTTCTGAAATTTACGTGTTTTATATCGGAATCAAAAATTCCCATGGTGACAGCCATCGTGGATATTTGAAATAGGTAGGGGTGTTGTCTGCTAATTATATGTATCAACATAGAGTTACTTTCATAGATGTCAAGTCAGGGTAAGGTGGGGGTGTCTGAATTTAATGCGGAAGATGTTTTCAATCAGTCAGGTTAGCTTGTCTATGAAGATTAATTTATTTTTTTGTTTTATTTCTTTATGAAAGGGTTTTGTGTATATAAAAACATTCGTAACATTTGTTATTTGACGACTTCATTAATTTTTTAATATAAAAGATCACTAATCGAAAATGCAATAATCGAGCGATTCCTATATATATATATATATATATATATATATATATATATATATATATATATATATATATACCGGCAGAATATCTTCATTCAGTTATGTTTCATTAAATAATATAAACATATTATGTGTATTTATTTTTATAATAATCCGTTCTAGTTTTCTATTTATCTTCTTGAAGTTAAGTTAAAATTCATCAAGGAAAGTGGCGTATTTTTTTTTAAGTACATTCGATCTCCTCTGAGATCATCCTCAGAGGTGAATTGCGAAAACTAAATGTAACTGTAATCGCTCGATGGTGATTTTTGGAAACACGCAAGAACGCGCGCTGCTATAATTGTTTTAATATTAAACGTTGTGGTTAGGATGTTTTCTAAATAGGCCTTCGCAATTCAGGAGAGGTTACAAGAAATGGTAAATTGCAAAATGATGTTAAATGTTAGTCTACGCAAATGCATTTTTAAACACTCCTACAGCGCTCGTAATAAATTTCTGTTCAATGTCGGTCGATTGTTTTTGATATAGAGAACCTCGAGACATGGAAAGTTTTGTTTATTATTTTCATTGTGTAGTAGATCGGTGTTGCTAACAAGTATTTTCGTGTCTTGTGAAGGTGGACAGAAATGTGTCTTTAAATGCTGTGCAATAGAAATTGTATCCGATAAATGGAGTGCAAGACATTTTGATAATGTTGTGGTCGTCAAGTCAACATATGTAATTACATTTTGTCAGAGATACAATCCACCAAAGGACATTTAGATTGATAGACAATGTTGGCCTTTTCCAAAACACTAAATAGAAAAGAGTTATTGCGTATGATTAAGTTGGCTGTGTTAAATTTAGTATAGTATATAATTAGTTTTATTTGTCACTGGGATCAATATGGGAATATATTAGTACTTTTGATATATTTTAGAACTTTTTTTTTATCTTGTTTATAGTTAGAATGAATTTGATTACGTTAAAGCAGGTTGATATGTTTAGGGTTATTTGAGGAAGTAATTCAAGAAAGAAATTCGGATTACAAACACAGAAAATGTCTCATATCGAGAATATTTAACATTGAAAAACAAAATTAATTATTATTAATAATATGTGGAAATCTCCGCTTTTACCTGAAGACGTTCACGAGACCAGAAACACGTGTAGTGTAACATTATGTAAAACAAAGCATTTTTTTTTTCTAAATAAATCCACATTACAACCAAAAACGTTTACGGCACCTCTCTTCTCTTCTTTTTAATATACATACTTTTCTCTCGTTGGAACCACAACAACCTCTTTCTTTTATATATATATATATATATATATATATATATATATATATATATATATATATATATATATATGGGGATGTAGTCAAATGTATAATTATTAGTGTCTATGAATACACAAATAAAAAGGACTTTTATTGTCATTGTAAAGTTCATATGTGAAGATAAGAAAGGATTTTTTTCTTTTAATTTTCTTGCTGTTCATGTATTTTATTTAAGTTTGCAGGATGAATTTGTTCTATCGCCTGTAATAATTGTCACAAAAAAGACATAGGCGAATCGTCAAGTAATCTAAATAAAAAAGTATATGAACACAAAACGGACATTTGAAAAAAAAAGAAAACATTGTATTAAGAGCATTAGTTAATGACCGAAACGAGACTTACGTGAATTTTGATATTAATATCACTCTGGACAAAGAAGAAAAACAATTTCGAAAAGGACCTCCAATCGATTGTGAACTGGGGCACAAATTGGCTGGTCAACTTCAACGCTTCTAAGACAAAACTGCTCTCTATTAATCACCACAGAGATCCTTCCCTTCCCTCCATTAGAATGTCTGACGCTCAACTTCTCGAGAGCAACTCTCGGCGGCTTCTCGGTGTCACGTTGACTGCTGACCTGAGATGGAATAAATACATTGAGACAATTGCCTCGTCCACTGCAAGGAAAGTTGGCTCCCTGAGCCGCGCCAGGTAGTTTTTCTCCCCGGAGTCGATCCTCCAGATCTACAAATCAACAATTCGTCCTTGCATGGAGTATTGCTGCCATATATGGTCTGGTGCCCTTTCTGTTTGCCTCGGGGTTCTTGATAGGCTCCAGAGGCGGATATGCAATGTAGTTGGCCCTGCCCTGGCGTCTCGTCTACAGTCACTTTCTCACAGACGCGCCGTCGCCTCCCTCTGTCTGTTCTACAAATACTTCCATGGAAATTGCTCCGAGGAGCTGTATTCGCTGGTTCCCAGACGTCATGAGTTCAAGCGCCATACGAGGCCGGCATCCCGCTCTCACCCCTTCACTGTCGAAACTCCTAAATGTAGCCGTCTCTTCTATTCTAATAGCTTCATGTCTCGCACCTCTCGCCTGTGGAACTCCCTTCCCTATTCCTGTTTCCATGTGAGCTATAATCTCCAGCTATTCAAGTGTAATGTCAATCGACATCTCCAGTTGACTTGATCTATCCACTACCCTCATCCTTTCTTCTATCACTCCTATCTGATCTTGCTCAAAATTTTCCGTAAGGCCTTGCGTCCTAGCGGCTTCCCACCTTGCTTGGGGTGAAATGCTTAAAAAAAAAAAAAAAAAAAAACTAAGACGAAAATATTTAGAGAGTGCTTTCATCGCGAAATCGTCCGTGATAAATTTGCGACCAGGTAGATCTTCTATTATCAATGTGGTATATCTAATAATAAAAGAGATGGAAACGAAAAGAAAAAGAAAATAATCTAAATGAAATCGGTTAGATTATGCACACACACACACACACACACAATTATATATATATATATATATATATATATATATATATATATATATATATATATATGTGTGTGTGTGTGTGTGTGTGTGTGTGTACTGAACAATAAAATTTATTAAAAAATTAAAATCTTCAGACACACTAGGTTTATATTAATATTCTTTCGTTTTTATTATTATTCCATTTAGATTCCTCGAAAAGTTTCGGCCAAAATGGCCATCATCAGGAGAAAAATATTTCTGCTTGCTGGTAGCAGTGAACTACAGAAATGAATGTCTTGATAGAGAAAATGAACTTTTGTCTGTAGTTTTCATTAATTTTTTTAATTTTTTTAACAGGAATTTTGGTCAGTCCTTGTGCTGGTCAAACAGTCTCTTTTAAGTTGTTATTTAAGATAAGAGCTGGATGGATTCTTGCTGCTCTGAATTCCCTTGGTCAAGGGGGTGTGTCTCTGTTAAATGTGTGTGTGTTATTTGATCTTAGGGAGTGAGTATGATGTGTGTAAGCGTGTATATTACTATGGGTGTGTCTTATCATTTGTCTCATTAGGGAGTGAGTGAGTATGATGTGTGTAAATGTGTATATTTGTGTGGGTGTGTGTATAAGTGTGAGGCCTCAACACCTCAGTATATATATATATATATATATATATATATATATATATATATATATATATATATATATATATTAAGGCAGTAAAACAAGAAATTTTATATTATGGACCATGATAGATTTAAAATAAAAACAAACACCAGTCGACCGGTTTCGTGAGTTCAACGAACACTTCTTCAGGTATATTAGGAGGAGTTACCCAGCTTCAGTGGGTAAATGTTCGGTCTATCTTCGTTTGCCGTGGTTGGGTAGCATTAGTGAATCCTTCGCCAAGCGTATTTCATGGAGTTCACATCAGTGTTATTTTGCAGCCAATGTTCGTGTTGTCTTTCAAACTAAGTCCGTACTTTCATCTATGTGTAAAGACGTTCTACCCCCTCCACCATATTAACTCTGTTATTTATCATTTCAAATGTAGTTGTGGATGCGACTACATAGGTAGAACGACACAGCGGTTGGACGTTAGAATTAAACAACACGCACCTGCTATAATACTGAATAAAAAATTTTCTTTGGGTGATACCATTCGTAACACGTATGGGTCTTCGATTGCGGATCACTTTATAAAGAATCCTACTTGTGCGTTGAATTTCAGTGTGACCTGGTTTTCTGTTTTGGCCAGTTCGCACTCGCTATTCCATCTTAAGGTGTTAGAGACGCTTTACATCAGGTTCAGGCAACCTACTCTTTGTAAACAAAGAGATTGTTTGCTTGGACTTGCTGTGCTGCGTTTCTAGCATCTTGGTTGGTATAACTTTTATAATAATTTATTTCTTCCTGTCCAATCATTCATGTCATGCATAACAGACTTCTTTTCTTTTCCTCATAATTTCCCCGTTAACAGTTCTGATGAGAGGGGACGAAACCGGTCGACTGGTGTTTGTTTTTATTTTAAATCTATCATGGTCCATAATATAAAATTTCTTGTTTTTAATGCCTTAATACGCTTCTGTACCGTTTCAAATATATTCAATATATATATATATATATATATATATATATATATATATATATATATATATATATATATATATATATATATATATATATACTGAGGTGTTAAAACAAAATTATAACAACTCCATCTCTCTTTCCCCCCTCCCCCTATCTCTCTCTTTACCATAAGACTCACTTGTATACATTTTCTACAATTCATTTCCGTTTTATTAACCATCTAAAGAGGTCAAGATTCTGTCACTCCTCCTACTCCAATATAAAACATACTTAAGAGAGATATAAAGATATAAAATTACTTTATATTGTCTGTTTAACTACCACTCTCAACCCCCTCTATTAAATTACAAAAATTACACTACCCACCAATTTCTAATCCCATTTTTCCTCTCAATTCGTTGTTGGAAGTTTTACCTGATGATCCTGAATCCTTAAAAAAGGATTTAGGTGAAATAAATTATCGTAATGGTACCTTAAAGTGGTTTGTTTTTCATTACATTATATATATATATATATATATATATATATATTAAAAAAAAATAAAATTCCCAGCATCCCTCATTCGTGCGCATGTGTAGAGCATGTAGGAAGCAAGATGCCTGAAGAGAGTTCCACAAGCTAGAAGTGCAACAAAAGAAACTTTTAGCATAGAACTTACGGTTCCACCTAGACATATCACCTGTCAAATGATAGGATATTGCCGCCAATTTAGTACTGCGCTTAAATTCATAAAGTTTAGGTACCGTAGAGTAAACTCTATCACAACAATTAACATGGAAGCATTTAAAGAAAAGGTTCAATGAAACTATGTTACGATGGCAGGTAGTAAACTGAAGCCAAGATGCCAGGTATGAACCAATAACCTTGCAGATTCTTCTTTGGATTTTGTAAAGAATCTTTAAATATACAATAGGAGTACCAGTCTAGATGTGGCAGCAATATTCAAATCAAAGAGGAATACTACTCTTATAAATATAGAAGATAGTTTCTGGCGCGAAAATTGTTTAGCTCGACGCAGTAAACCATTTTTTTTTTTAGCTGCAGACTTAGCAATTGATTCAATATGATCTTCCCACTTCATGTCCGCGGAAAACGTAATCCCTAGAAGTCGCAATAAATTACCTTGAAGCCTTACATGTTTGTCTCGTATCGGTCTCATCGGAGATCCAGTCTTCGAAGTGGGATGAATTCTGGCATCTTTACTCGCGAACCGAAAGCCAGCTTCAACTCACATAGATAAGAACACAAGAATCCATACACTGATAGATAAATAGACGAACAGAAGAAGAAAAAAATCGCTCACATTATATGAACGATCGAAAAAAGCTATAAACGTACACTCGCTACAACCAGCAAAACAGCATTTGAGTCAATAAAATCTTTAGTCATACGCAGACAGCAAAACGACCAAAATTTAGATAACAAAAATTAAAAAAAAAACCCAAAAGAAACAGCATTTTCAAAAACGGCTCCCTAAAATTATATATTTCCGTTATGACTTCTCAAAGTCAAAAAGAGTTTATAACTATGCCGTAACGCATCCATAAAAAAGTAGGCAAGCATAATCTGTCAAGGGACACACCCCAGAAAAGAAAGGATCCCGAAAAGTGGATGACAACAAAGTCAACACATAAAGGGCCATGTTTACTAGATATTAAAAAATTAAAAAAAAGGTCACACCGGACTTATTTTCCTATTGTCTCTTTTAGATAGCCGTTCAGCATCAACATCAACTGAATATAAATCAGAAGACAGAAGATAGGCAAATTAATGTAATGGACTTCACGATCACGAGACCTGTAAGCCAATAAGATCAGAGGGGGACAACATTTTCTGCGACTCATCCATCTCCAGGCTGGATCTGAAAGATTTAGAGTTTTTCTTCTCTTAGAGCGATTGCTGACCAAGGCAATAGGGCCACGTAAACCCTGCTATTAACTGATAGATGAGTGGGAGAAGAGATTTCAAGGGTATTAGCGCGTAAGTAAATATAATGAACTCGACTGGAATTCGAACTCGGCTCTCCGATTACAAAATTCCAGCCGTTATCTGTTCCTCCACTGTGATACTATATTCACTTTACAGGCGCTGATTAAAATCATCTTTACAACTAGTTTTATCTTGGCTATATAAAGAGGCCCAAATTTTCGCTTCACCCTCATATATATATATATATATATATATATATATATATATATATATATATATATATATATATATATATATATATATATATATATAAAATGGGTTGGAGCATGATTATCAGGCGTTTTTTAACAATATTTATTATGAATAAGAAAACATAACAATTCTACAATAACATTTTAAATGATTATTCCGAAGCGTATGATTATCGATAGACATTTTTATAAACTGAAAATAATATTTTATGAACTAAACAAAACAGTAATTTTTATTAACAAATAACTCAACTACAAAAACGCTTGATAATTATGCACCGACCCAGCATACATATATATATATATATATATATATATATATATATATATATATATATATAAAATTGGCTCCTGAAAAATTAATTTCAGTTGAGCTCTCTGGGGAAGAGGTGAGGGTTTGTAAACAGTGACTATTATAGCTGATATAGCGAGACTCTTCGGTAAACGCGAATTTAGTCACTGTCGGTCACTGTGTGTGTGTTTATCTAAAAATAAATACGCTAAAATTAACCTTCATCCTTGCCGTGCGTAGAATCTCCGACTGACACCAATTCAGTCGGGTTTCGATCCTAGCTAGAGGAAACCGGATGTCTAGCCACCCTGAAGAGCTGTGAAACAGCGAAACAGCTTGTCTGTGGATGACTTTATATACATATATATATATATATATATATATATATATATATATATATATATATATATATATATATATTAAGTTATAAATATTTAAATTATGTTATAAAAATTAAAACCATGTATTATTAAATAAAAACATTTTCAACATTCAACTGGTTTTGACATATTCCATTGATATCCGCACAAAAAAAATCATTCGATTAGAGTTATTAAGTTTCATGTTTAGCCTGTAGAATGTATATATATATAAAAAGCTTAATCGTATTATATTATGAGTCATCTTGAATGAAACGTATATATATATATATATATATATATTCAAGCATGTCTGGTTGAATAATATGGACATCTTATGTCTCTTTTTTTTTTTAATCATCTTTAATTCTCAGATCAACTTCTTAATATTGATATTAAATTCATTATGGAAGGTGGCGTAGATTTTTTTCATAACTTTTATTTTCCCAAACAGATCATCATTCAGAATTAACATCAAATAATAATGTAATTGAGATCTGTGATTAATTCTTCCTGCGATATTTGGCATCTCGTCTACAGTCGCTTTTTTTCACAGACGTGCTGTGGCTTCCCTCTGTCTTTTCTACAAGTATTGTCACACCAAGTGTCCCGACGAGCTACTTTCGCTTATACCCAGACTGCATGGATTTAAACGAGTTACTAGGTTGGCATCTCGGTACCACCTTTTCACGTTTGAAACTGTTAAATGTAATCGTCTCTTCTACTCAATCAGCTTCTTCTCTCGCACTTCCCGTCTATGGAACCCACTTTCCCTTGATTGTACTCCTGATGACTATAATCTTCAAATATCCAAGTGTAATATCAATCGACATCTTCTGATACATTGATCTTGTTCCCCATCCTTCTCTGTATCCTTTTCTAAAACACGCCTCTTTACTCTTGTTCTCAATCCTCTATAACCACTTGTATGATAGTGGCACTCCTACCTTCCTTGGGGGTGAATTGCTTAAACAAAAAAAAAAAATGCATATGAAAATCACTTTGTTATAATTATAAAAAACGTATGAACGTTCTACGTTGCAATTAATTTAAAAATGAACTGTTAAAGTTATGTTTTATTTAAGAATAGTAACTTTAATTTGTATAATTGTATTTTTTTTAAATTACACTTTTAGTGCTTTAAAACATTCCTCTTATAGATATTTTAAAACATGGTTGCTATACTTATAATTACCCTTATTTAGTGTTGCCTGGATTTTTCTTATATAGTGGTCTTTAAAATTTGAGGTTTCTTTTTATTTTCATGGTGAAGTATGCTTGTATTCGCAATTAATGTTTGTCTAAATCCTGAATGTGAACAGGAATGTTCCCTTTAATGTTGTTCAATAGTACTGTAATCCGACATAGGTAACAGCTGCTTCCTTAATGAATTTAGTATCAACTTGAAAAAGTTGATCCGACAACTCGAGAGGATTAAAATAAAAATAGACATAATATGTAGATATTATTCATCAAAACAAGTTTATAATGAAAATATGACGCCTAAATATGCACACCTACACACATTTTCCATGCTTTGAATGGCTACTGGATTTTGTACTTCTTCCAGACTTCAACTAGAACTAATCATAGCTAAGGATCGGAAGCTCATGAAGGTTTGCGATAAAGTTCAAATATATATATATATATATATATATATATATATATATATATATATATATATATATTCCAGGATCATTTTTCAACTTATTCAAGATGATCTTCGCTCTCTCTAGCCTTCTAACTTGCTGTCCTAGAGTAACAAATTGCCTCACAGGTTTCGCTTACGAGTTTATTTTCAAGCCTTTTTTTCAGTGCCCCTTGGACTTTCATATCTGAAACTCATCTCTCACATGTCAGTGATCCTTACGACAAATGGTGGTAATAAGGTTAAACTTCTTATCGGTAAGCCTGGAAAAAGAATCTCAAATAGTTTAGTGTTTTTTCAGATATTAAAATTTTGCCACAAAGGATCGTTCGGTTGGCAAGGTCGAATTTACTGCTTATAAACTTCAATCTTCCATGAATCTCGTGCATTCATAACTGCTCATGGCGTATCAAATGTAAACAAATGACGTCATACATTAAGAAATGGCCGAATCGATTAGGCACGCCCGGCTAAATAGCGGTTCCGTATAGGATGCAGGTTCGAATCCTGTCAAAGGACGAATATTTTCTATGAAAAATTTCTCGGACATTCAGGCCGGTAAATGTTATTTAATACTGTTTATTATAAACAGAGCATTTACTTAAATACTTGTATCTATAAAAAGAACGTTAAACAAAAAATGTCTTTAATGAATAAATTGTCGGACTTTGTCCATTTCTTAATATATATATAAATATATATATATATATATCGAGAGAGATAAAGAGAGAGACAGACAGACAGAGACAGACAGACAGACAGACAGAAAGTAAGAGATGGAAACAGAGATCTAGGAAGAAAATGAGGCAGAAAGAGGGATGAAGAGAATGAGATAAAGTGAGAGGAAGAGAATGGTACTGAGAGAAAGAGAAGATTGGGTTTGAAAGTGTGTGTTTGTGTGTGTCTGTGCGCACGCGCGTGTGGAAGAGAAGGGGACATAGTGAAAGAGAGGAGGAAACAGATAGAGAGAGAGGAAGTGAGGACACAGAAAAAGCTCCGAGTAAGACAGAGGTAAATATACAGGGGGAGAGAGAATAAGAGACAGAGAGATAGAGAGAAAGATAGAGATACAGAGAGAGGTAAATACAGAGGGGGAGAGAGATAGATAGAGATAGATAGAACGTGATAGACAGACAGAGAGTCATTATAGAAATTAATATTTATTACTTATTATTAAAATATAATGGGTCATTTTGGAGTTATTTTTCTATTTTGTTTGTTTTTCTTACCATTGCCTGGTACAAGGATAGGTAAATAGGAGAGATTGTGCGTTACAAACTCACTTCTCTCACGCTGAAGTATTTATTTTATTCTGTCTGCATTTTCGTTCCAGGTTTGACAACTCGTGAAATTAAAACACGACTTCTATGAAACTAAAACAGAACTTGTCTTCTCGCAATAATGATGCGTTTTCGCCATTTTTCTGTCGGGCAAATCCGGGTGACCTTGTCATTCTACAGTATTGATAAGGCATCCTTGCAGACGCTTTCCTGCCGTCGACTTCGCCTGCAGCTCGACAGTGATGTATTGCAAATTCGCAAAGAAATCCATCGCCGACGCTGGCTTAGGCAATGAGCCAAATTGCTTCTCTGTCAGCGAAACGACTCGGTCCGCTGACCGCAGCCGGGAGCGATGGACAAAGGCAAATATTCTTGAACATATCTCCAAATGCATTCATTAGATAGCCTCTTGCTTACCTCATCCCATCGATAAGCGATATTAATATAAACCCTTTCCGAGAAGCTAACGGAGAATAAATCCATCAACATGACAACTGGGCGATAATATTCCGATCAACACTGGGTTCCCAATCACTAGTGGCCTTGTGCCAGACTAAACAGACCTCATTTAACGCGGGTAATGTTAAGAGCTCATACAACTGAAGTTATTGAATAACCTATTGGAGCACCGGTGAAGACCGAACCTACCGTCGGTCAATGGCTGCTAACCACCGATATTTTGTTGGGTGTAAAATAAAGGATAATCAGAGATATTCTGTATTATTATTAGTAGTAGTAATAGTAGTAATATTTATTGTTATGGTGTTCTCCCTCTAGACAGTCTATGTTGGACTCTTCCGCCTACTATAAGATTAGTAGGAGAGAAGGTCTTTGCGGGAACAGTTACATAGATTGTTCATTACTGTTGAACTCTCTGCCTTGAGCAGAGACGGACCCGGACGAGGCTTTGTCAAAGGGCAAAGATTCGTCTGGTGAGGTTGATAGTCCCTGAACCCGTTTATACGGGTTCTAAGGGAATATTTTTGGCTGAGCCTACGGGCTTGGAGAATCCACGGTAAACTCGGCCTTGGGCCACATACGTCCCTCTTTTGGAGGGGTGGGGAGCGATGTAAAATATTGACAGTCGACCAGACAGTTCATAACTGTCGAACTCTCTGCCTTGGGTGGAGAGGAACCCAGATGAGGCGTTGCCGAAGGGCAAAGTTTCGTCCTGGGAGGTAAAGACCCTGAATCCGTTTATGCGTGTTCTAAGGGAATATTTTGACCGAGCCTCGTGGCTCGGAAAACCCACGGTAAACTCGGTCTTGTGCCACATACATCCCTCGTGAGGGGGTGGGGTCTGTTAAATATAACAGTCGAAAAGATTGTTCTACCGAGGCTGTGACAACTCGCAGCTGCTGTCGAACTCACTCCCTTTGGACAGAGAGGAACCCGGACGAGGCTGTGCCGAAAGGCAGAGTCTCGTCCGGAGAGATAGACAGACAGACCCGAACACGTTTATGTGGGTTCTACGGGGATTTTTGGACAAGCCTATGGGCTCGGATGCCCCACATTAAACTCTCTATCTTCGGTATGTGTGTGTGGGGGGTACTAAATATCAACACTCGAATAGATTGAACGCTGGGTCAACCGACAAACACTCACTAGTCGTGTAATGTTCTGTTGTACTTACTGCTTAATATATGATATTACTGCAATACTTGTTTTATTATTTATTTAAATATTTACTTAGCCACAACAATTATATATATATATATATATATATATATATATATATGATACGTCACATCTACCTCTTTCTCTTTCTCTCTCTCTCTCTTTATATATATATATATATATATATTTATATATCTATATATATATATTTATATATATATATATATATATATTTATATATATATATATATATATATATGTGTGTGTGTGTGTGTGTGTGTGTGTATGTATATATCTCAAAATAAAGAGAAAGAAGAGTAAAATTTATTATCCCGTGTTCATATTAATTATTTTCATTTTTAAGAAACAGTGCTCAATACAATTCTGCAGAACATAAACATTATAAATTTACTAATTTAAAAATATAGTTCCATCGCTACACAAGACTTACCTTGTTTCAAAAACAGAAACTAAAAAATTTAAAATTTAATTATATAATTAAATTAAAATCCCTAGTACTCAATGGGTTTTTTAATGCCGACAACATTTTTAGGATAGATTCGTATGAATAGAATATATATTCTTTGGTTAAGATTGGTTTGGTTTATTTTGTTTTATGGCATATCAACCTCAATGGGTTATTTAATACCGACAATATTTTTATTGCTGATAATATTTTGTTTTGTCAAAAATCTGTTTCTGGTAATATTTTTCCTTCAGAATTGCATTGCTGATAATAATGTTTTTCAAAAAAGTATTGCTGGTAATATTTAACTATTTGCCCATAGCTTGGACCCTAGAAGGTGCTACCACCCCGGGTCAGGTTGAACCTGGGACAACAGCAATGAAGGGGTGGTTCCACGCTCCTCAAAACCACCTGATTAGAGGCCTTGCTGCTGGACATAGTTTATCGTCTTACCCAGGACGCGGGTGTAGTTTAACGTCTTACCCAGGATGGGCAAATTTGGGTTGTGAATATATAACATTTATGAGGATAATATACGGATATCTTTTCTTAGGTGTTTGTAAATTTACACTATTCAATTTTTAACATTAAGAACGAACTGTTTTAAATTGTAAAATTGTACTTCGATAAAGCGAAAATTTCTTACAATATAATACATATTTCTTATAATACATATATTTTGATGTGACGGGTACACTAATGATGATAATGATAATAATATCTGCAATAAAATGGTGTATGTATGGAGAAGGAATATGTATACACATACTAGCAAAAACACACACAAAGATCTTCTTTCGCCCTTTCTCTGAACAATCCTAATTGTTTTATTTCTCCTGAAGTAATATTTTCCCTACAGGTCGAAGAAAAATTTGGATTCCTACTGCAGACAAAAGTCAGTGGTTAAACATTGGAAAACAGAAGGGAAATTAATTCCTTTTTTTTCAACATAGGACATATAAAATTTGGAGAAGCACGGCCCGAGAGGGTTTCTCCATCACTTTGTGTAAATAGTACCATTCTGGCTATAAAAGAAATTCTAGTGGTCCAAGCGAGTTTTTCTTAAAATATTGGTTTTGATTGATGGAGGTTGAATTAAATTATTTTTATCCACTGAATTAATGATAATATAAATAGTTTCGGAGACGGGAACATTAGTAAATAAATTTGCTACGACAAGTGACGCAAGGATGCCGTGTTTTGTTTTTACTTTTGTGCTTTTAAGTATTTGGAGGAATTCATGGGTAGATTTAATGCTATAGTTAGTAGGGAGATTATGGGGTAATAATATCATTGAGAAATCTTCATAGTTGGTCTGTGCATGTTGGAATCTGAGAAATGATAGGTCCTGATGGTTATCCCGGTTTGTGTATTTTAACATTACCTTATTAGTAGCAAGGTTGGTAATCTCCAATATAGTCATCTACAGACATACTGTTTCGCTTTATCACAGCTCATCAGTGTGTCTAGTCATCTGATTGCCTCAAGCTAAGATCGAAAACCGACAGATTTGGCACCAGTCGGAGATTTTCCGCTAAGCTATCAGCTCCCGGCAAAGAGGAAGGCGAATTTTTACGTATTTATTTTCAGTGACTCAGAGAGCACGACAAATAGAAGAGCTTTATATATATATATATATATATATATATATATATATATATATATATATATATATATTAGTCACAGGCTGTTACTCGATACTGAGAATTGATTGCGTGAGTAGAATGTAATAAATTAGCTATTCATTTATCTGTTCAACTGATTAATTAGTGACCTGGTAGACCTTTTTGTCTGGAATCATCCAAGCACCATTATCGATTTGCTTTGAGATAAGCCCTTCCGCACATCATTTACCAATTACTTCGCCCATGTAGATTACTGGAATTACTCGTGTATTGTGCGCACTTTTTTTTTCTAGATTTTCAGACCTAAAAGTTAGAAGTACTTCTTCTTCTTCTTCTTCTTCTTCTTCTTCAGGTGCTGTGTCCCTTAGGGTTTTGGGCGTTCATGGTTCTTCACAACTTCCTCTCCTTTATACCAGTTAGCAACGTTACTATCAGTACCTTTCTCGTTCAATCATATAAAGCTCTATATGTAGGTTACTCGATGTCTACCACTGTGTCTCCTGCTTTCAATATGTCTTGTAAGTGTTAGTCTTTCTAACCCTCTTCTCGTTATGTCTCCGAGCAATTTTAGTTGCCTCTTTCTGATTCAAAGAATAAATGTGATTTTTTGTTTCCATTTTCACTAAATCTTAATCGTTGATACATATTTTGTCCATAATATTCTCAAATTTCTTCAGTATAGCCAAATCCCAGTACTGTTTTCCTTGTTTTTAACCAATTCTTTCTGTTTCTTAATATCTTGCTTAACTTCTGGAAGGCACCTTTTTTCTATCCCAATGCGCCGTTCGATACAGAATACCTTAGGGTGAATAAACTTTTTCCTAGGTGGTCGAAAAGGGGTCTTTATATTAGTAAGTTTAAAAATTATTTTAACCCCCAAAACAATAAACAAAAAATATTTTTAGTAAAAGAAAATCAGGTGAGTCACTTTTATCGAACAGGACTGTATTAAGCCACGCAAACAATCCTACTCTATGTGCAGGGATGGTTTGTTTTGATATAATAAAAATAATTTCCAGGATTTCCAAGATTTTAGAGCGTCCTGGGTATGACGATAAACTACATCCGCGTCCTGAGTAAGACGATAAACTACGTCCAAGAGAAAAGCCTCTGATCAGGAGGTTTTGAGGAGTGTGGAACCACCTCTTAATTGATGGTATTCCCAGGTCCACCTTGACTCGCGGTGATAGCACCTGTCAGGGTCCCAGTTATGGGCAAATAGTTAACCTCGAAACTGAGGTAAAATGTATTATAAAATATTAACAGCAATACGCTTTTGAAAAAAACAAAAAAAATCTAATGCCGGCAATACGTTTTTGAAAAAAATAATATTACCAGCTGTACGTTTTGGAAAAAATATTACCAGCTATACGTTTTTGAAAAAGTTATATTACCAGCTACACGTTTTTGAAAAAAATAATATTACTAGCGATACGTTTTTGAAAAAAAATATATTACCAGCTATATGTTTTTGAAAAAATAATATTACCAGCTATATGTTTTTGAAAAAAATAATATTACCAGCTATACGTTTTTGAAAAAAATAATATTACCAGCGATACGTTTTTGAAAAAATAATATTACCAGCGATACGTTTTTAAAAAAATAATATTACCAGCTATACGTTTTTGAAAAAATAATATTACCAGCTATAATTTTTTGAAAAAATAATATTACCAGCTATAATTTTTTGAAAAAATAATATTACCAGCTATACGTTTTTGAAAAAAAATAATATTACTAGCGATATGTTTTTGAAATAAAATTTATTACCAGCTATATGTTTTTGAAAAAATAATATTACCAGCTATATGTTTTTGAAAAAATAATATTACCAGCTATACGTTTTTGAAAAAAATAATATTACCAGCTATACGTTTTTGAAAAAAATAATATTACCAGCGATACGTTTTTGAAAAAATAATATTACTAGCGATACGTTTTTGAAAAAATTATATTACCAGCTATATGTTTTTGAAAAAATAATATTACCAGCGATACGTTTTTGAAAAAATAATATTACTAGCGATACGTTTTTGAAAAAATAATATTACCACCTATACATTTTTGAGAAAAAATATATTAACAGAAATAGATTTTTGACAAAACAAAAATATTACCAGAAAACAAAAAGTTATCGATATTAAATGACAAACCAGACCAAACCAGAATTTTAGAGGTAGCTAGAATGCATTCTACATAAACCAAAGAATGTGTAATGGCGGAAGGTCGCTAGTATTTTCAATTTTTAATAAGGTGTTCCTCAATTGTTCACACGGGGTATAGTTGCAATTAATCCTATTATCTGCTCGAGTCTTTCAAATAAAAGTTGCTTAGTAATTTTCTTGTCTAGAAGTTCAGTGGCCCTAAAAATGTAGCCAGCTTCTTATTGACTTTTAAATTCAAATACTACAGAGATAGCCAGCTGATATATTTGAATTTGTTTCAACAGATGTCGAGAAGAGAAGATAGTGTATGATTTATTTGTGTCATTCATTTATAGCTTTCGTTTTCCGTACCAATTGCTGTAGTCTTTTTTGTTGACCATGTTCAACATAGTCTCTGAATATAGAATACAGCGCAGTACGTAATCTGGTCCAAGAAACAACGTTAAACATTAACGGTCATGAGTCAGACACTCTACCGAATTTGACTATATCGCCAACAACAGCTGTTCAGTAATTCTTCAGTCTTCGATATCAAAGTCTGGCAGTGATATTTAGCCCCCCCCCCCGGCACGAGGGTTACATGTGGCACAAGTCCTGAGATTAACGTGGGATCTCCGAGCCCGTAGGCTCGGCCAAAAATATTCCCTATTCAAACGCGTAAAAACGGGTTCAGGGGTAGTTAACCTCCCCGAACGAGACTCTGCCTTCCGAGTTATCAGAGACTGGCAGTGCATATTCGGGAAAAACATGGCCGCCTTTATACACGTCGCATTGAATATTTTGAGCCGTCTCATTGGTTAACCCTTCTATTGGTGAACTATAAAATGAATCAGCTCATTTTGGCTGGCTCACTAGTACACCAGGGTACCCCTCACTAGTCATATATATATACCCCCCTCCCAGGTCTTGTTGATTTTGGACGAGGTGTTGTAGTGTGACGAAACGTTTCAAGTGTGAACTGATAAGTGTTTTCCTTTATTTTGAGTTTGATTTGTTTTGCTAAAAACTTTTTCTTTTGAACTTTTTTTTCAGTTTTACTTTTCTGTTTATTTCAGTTGTGCTTTTCCGTGCTTTTTTTTGGTTTATTTTTGTTTATTGGTCTGTAAGTTATTTTTCCCTCCCCCACGTTTTTCGTTGCGTATTTTTTGTTTGAAGTACTTTTACCTTTTGTTGTCCATGTTTTATTTCCTTTTATTTGGTTCATTTCTGTAATCAGAGAAACAATTTAAAAAAAGAAAAAGCGACAAGGTTTATTTGTCCCGTCGTGGTGGCTTGCCACCATGGCGGAGGAAAATACAAACAATTCATCACCGCCGGTGTCACCTGTAGAAACGGCCTGGTGTAGGAATAAACAAGCGAAGAAGGACGAGGAATATTATGAGACTCAATACAGCAAGTTTGAGGAGTCTTTTAAAAATAATGAGTTTGTGACAATCACAGAAGTATGGGAAGCTGTGAAGACGCGAATCGTTTCCTTGCTTACCTCGGATGTAAAAAGCCATAGACTGGTTGGGGTAGGCAGGGAGACCATGGAAGAGGTCCTCAAGACTCTCAAAATCCATCCAAGAGTCCTAGCAAGAAGGTCGAACGCTATGTGGGACATTCTCCTCCCCACGGAGCAGGAGGCAAAAGCACTAGCGGGGAACATCTTAACGACGAGAAACTTGCGGTTGGAAACAGAATACTTGGGAACTCGCAAGACGAAAATTACGGTTCACGGAGTGCCTGTTGACATCAGTGAAGACAGGATGGGTGCCTTCTTCACTAAATTTGGGAAGGTGAATGAGGTCAGGGCGGTTCTTGGGAAGTCAGGAATTGCAACGGGAGACATAGAGTTGCAAGTCACCCTGACGCAGGGAGCTTTCAAGGACGTCCCCAATATACTCACATGCCGAAACAGAAGGATGTTGGTTGTGGTGGAGGGGCGGAAGCCGTGCTGCTGGTCATGCGGCACAGCGGGCCACATGGCGAAAGAGTGCCCCAGTAAACTGCGTCAGCCCTCAGCAGCCACACCAGCAGCAAAAGAGGCAGTAAAAGAGGCAGCAGTAGCAGAAGAAGGGAAAGGGAACAAGGACCAGGAAGGGACTTGGAAGGAGGTTGCTAACAAAAGGGCAAAAAATATGCCTACTCCCCCCAAGAAAGAGGGGACTGCAACTTCACAACAACGGGCAAAAAAGGAGGAAAACTCCAAAAAGGTAGAAAGACCGAGAAGGAAAGAAGAGACCCCAAAGACCGGAAAGCCTGCTGAAAACCCGGCTGAAAGCCACAAGAAAGCAGGGAACCCGAAGAAGATGGAAAGCCCCAAAAAGGAGGAAAAACAAGAACCTCAAGTAAAGAAAAAGCAGCAGAAACAACAACAACAACAACAAGAAATGGAGGTAGACTCTATGCCATCACCTCGGATGTCTACCCTAAAGAGAGGTAGAGAGGAGGATGAGGAGATGGAAAGGCAACAATTGAAGAACCCGGGGCGCAGTCGGGCGGAGGCAAGCAGAGACAAGGTCAGGTTCACTTCCGTCCCGGCTGACCCGAAAGAAAAGCGGGCAGTACCAAAAACAAGGAGCTCTTCTTCTTCCCCTACCCGTGATACACCTCCCTTTCCCCCCATCTCTCCCCTTAGCGCAGATTCAACTCCCCCGCATACATCTTCCTCTTCCCCTCCCCTCCGTTCCAGGGGAAAGAAAAAGAAGAAACTTTTTGCTGGACCTGAAGACATTTGTAAGGTGGACAGGGAGGAATACAGAAAAGCCCTGTCCAACCAAAAGAGGGCCCTATTAGGGCTCCTGTATAAACTGGAAACAGTGGATGGGAAGTCGGTGGAGGACCCGCGTAACTTCCCTGAGGCCCCAGGAGTACTTACCTGTGTCAGAGACACGGGGGCGTACTTGAAAGTCTGGGGGCATGTGGCAGAAGCGAAAGACAATTTCCCAAAAATAAGGATGATCGAGACGGACTCACCTTACCTAAAGAGACTAAGGCAATTTTGCTCCGGGAGGGTCCCTGTTATTCTCCATCCCTCCTTATATAGGTGTCTAAAACTCACTTATCCTTCGGATGTCGGCGGGATTGTCCTGGAAGGACGAATGACGTCAGATCTTGGTGTAGGGAGCCTGGGACAATCCGTCGGGGTCCTGACTGACGCAGATTTCCGCCCCGTATGTGAATAAGGGTTTTTGCACTTTTTCTTTACTTGCAGGCTTAGAAGATGTCAACCAAGTTAGCGACTTTGAATGTGAGGGGCTTAAGGGATCGGGGTAAGGCTGCCCGCCTGCTCCGGGACCTTCTGTCCCTGGATGTGGATGTTGCCGCGATTGAAGAGACCCACTTTGTTTGCAGTTCCGATGCGTGTGTGCTGGAGGACGACTTTGTCGTCTATTCAGCATATGGGGACCGTTCTGCCAGAGGAGTTTCTTTGCTTGTCAGGCGTACTCTCGATGCGAAGGTGGACCTTGTGCATACCGATGCCGAGGGCCGGTTGATCGTGGCCGATATTGCCGTGAAAAGTGGTTCGTTCCGAGTCGTTGCGGTTTATGCGCCCAACGACCGGGAGGAGCGGGTCTCGTTTTTTCGGCGGTTGGGGCCGTTCCTAGTGGATTCAACGCGCCTAGTTTTAATGGGGGACTGGAATGCCATCCTGGACCCCAAGTTAGACAGGGGGCGGGGAGCTAGCGGGAGAAGGGGCGATCGTAGCCTGGTTGATCTGATCGACGATTATGGTCTCGTCGATAGATACCGGGTCGATCATCCCGGGGGGAAAATGTGGACGTGGGCTCTTAATTGGCCTTTTGACAAGGTAGTTAGCTACCTTGACAGAATGTTAGTTAGAAGAGCCGACATAGATCTACTAGATTGCCCTACGTTCCACTGGGTAGGCTATTCGGACCACAAACTCGTTTGTGCCCGGGTGGCGTTAGACTGTAGGCCTAGAATGGCTGGTTACTGGAAGTTCAATCTGTCCTTACTGGACAGGGAGGACTTTCGGGAACAGCTAATTAGACTAGTGCAGCGGGAGCTAGTGGGGTCGGTTATCGGGAATAGGTGGTGGGAACGCCTTAAATGTAGGATTAGGTCCTTCACCACTAATTTCGGCAAGCGGCTCGCTCTAGATAGAGCTGATAAGGTGAAGACACTCAAGTCTAGTTATTCCCGGGCGGTGGCTGGGGGGGATCCCCTTGAGATAGCCTTAGCTAAGGAGGCCCTGGATCGTTCGAATAGCGAGCGGTACATGGGCCAGGTAATTAGACATAAGTTAAGCAAGATGTCTTCCGAAGCTGTGAACTTGGGCGCAGATCTGCGCAGGGAAGAGGTCCGTCGAGGTGGCGATCGTTACATTCGTGAAGTCGAATCCCCGGAGGGGCGTACTCTTCGGGCCACTGACGACATGTGCGAGGCGTTTCGGCGCCATTTCGAGAGCCGGTTTACCAAGGAGCCTGGTCTCCGTGAGGAGGAGTTTCGTAGCTATTTGGCTGACTTTCCTCGGCTTTCGCCGACTGAAGCGGCTAGCTGCGAGGGAGAGATCACGGACGGCGAAGTCTACGCGGTTTTGAAGAAGGTCGGCAGAGGCAAGTCGCCCGGTCTGGATGGTTTGCCCTATGAATTGTACTTGAGGCTGTCGCACATCTTTGTTCCGATTTTGACTGCAGTGTTCAACAACTGGTTTCGGTCGGGGTCCATCCCCAATCGGATCACCAGGGGCGTGATCACTCTGTTGAAAAAGGGCAAAGGTGGTGGGGGGAAACTAGATGACTACAGGCCCATAACTCTGCTAAACACAGAGTTAAAGATTATGGCCAAGATCCTGCAGGAGCGTTTGCAGTCAGTTGCCGAGTCTCTGTTGGGACCTGAGCAGACTTGTTCTGTGAGGGGCCGAACAATTCAGAGCAACCTGCATCTGATCCGCACGATCATAGAGGGTGTAAAAGACGACGAGCAAGCCGCGCTGATCAATTTGGATCAGTCCAAGGCATTTGATAGGGTCGACCATCGCTACCTTGCTACTGTCCTGCAGGCCGCTGGATTCGCACCCAACTTCTGCCGCTGGATTAGCCTCCTGTATCGCTCCCCCAGTGCTGTGGTACAGGTGAACGGAAGGTTGTCGGACGCGTTCGTGCTGTCTAGGTCGGTTCGTCAGGGTTGTCCGCTGTCGCCTCTCCTTTATGCTTTGGCGTTGGAGCCTCTCCTTCGCCGGCTGAAGGACGAGACCGGCAGTCCGGCCCTACGCGGAATCGCCGTTCCTGGAGGGTCTCGAGCCAGGGTTTCCGCGTACGCCGATGACGTATCTGCTTTCGTGTCGTCCCGGGACGACATCGAGGCGGTACAGAAGGCGCTTGATCGGTACGAGAAGGTGACAGGGGCCAAGATAAACCGCGACAAGTCTTCCGGCTTGCGGTTAGGTGCCTGGAAGGGGGTCGCTCTTCCGGGTCGCTTCGGTTGGACGGATGGACCTGTCCGCATTCTTGGAGTGTGGTTTGGACCGGACCTCCAGCTGGAGAAGAATTGGTCTGAAGTACTTGCAAAGGTCGATTCTGCCGGCAAGACTTGGAATCGACGGCGGTTGTCCGTGAAGGGTAGGGCGGAGGTGTGTGCTACATACATTTTCCCCCTGATTCTTTATCGATTGTCTGTACTTCCTCTCTGTGAGACCCATTGGAAGGCGCTCGAGCGATCGCTATCCTCCATTTTATGGAGGGGACGCGTGAACAGGGTCGACAGACGAGTCTGCACTAAACGTCCGTGTCATGGGGGGCTGGGAATGCCGCACCTCTTGAGTCACGTCCGTGCCTCTAGGTTGGCTTTCCTACGCCGCGCATTGACTGGGAGAGATCCGATTCTGGAGGGGATTGTTAGGGACGCCTTCCCTAGCCTTACCATCAGTCCCCCCATCTCGAGGGTTGAGCGCCGTCGTAAACCCCGGGACGAGTCGGATTTCATCCGCGAGTGTCGGTCGGCCTTGAGGGCCATTCCCCGGTCCAGTGACCTGTCACGGCCTAGGAAGGTCTTCTATCGTGGATTAGTGGAGGGGCCCGCGAAGGATTCCCTACGTGATACGCTCGGCTTGTCGGAGGAGGAGTATCGCTCCTACTGGTCTTGGGCGCCAGCGGCGGATTACCTCAGTAACCCTGAGTTTTCGCTTACCTGGCGATTGGCTCGAAATCGGCTGCCTCTCAACGACAAGGCTTTCATATGGGGTTTGGCGGATTTGCCAGACTGTGAACGGTGTGGTCTTGGCTTAGAAGAAACGGCTCCGCACGCCTTCTACCATTGCCCCCGGGTCCGCCCCTTATGGGACCATGTCGGCGAGCTGACGGCTCGTCTCGCTCCCGAACAGCTTGTGTCCATTGATCGCGCATACGCGTGTGACAATGTGTCGCCCCCGTATTCCGGGGTGAAACGAATGGTGTTTCTGACGCTGCTGGCCACGGCTCGAATGGTGATTTGGACGACGCGAAAGGAGGAAGTCTTGCGCGGCAACCGTCTTTCTCATCAGCATCTAATCCTATTCTTTGAGCATCAGCTCAAGATGAAGATTAGATCTGATAGAAAACGATTGCATTCGACAGTCTTTAGCGAAAGGTGGGTAAAAGAGGCGAGCTTGGTTCGTGTGACCGGGGCTAGCCTTGATTTTCTCTTCTAGGTCAACCTATTGCACATCGGGGTGGCTTCCTGTGGAACCCTCCCCTTGGTTAGGTTAGACAAGCTTCAGTGTACCTAGTTAATGTGAGTAAGTGTTGTTCCTGGCCTGTAACCCGGCTACTCTTTGGTTATGGTCCAAGTCGAGATTCCCAACCTCCCCAGTTTGTTTCGGCCCCCCATTTTATCTCGACTGGGTCAGCTTTATATTTTCCCATTCCCGCATAATATTTTAGCCTTCTTCCCACTCCCTTAGCGAGAGTTGCCTCTTGATTTTGTCCCCTGGGCAGAATACAGCGGCCTCTCTATTTTGAGGGATGGACGGTCCCCTACTAACATCTGTTATGTTTAGTTTGTATTTTGTGTTTATATTTATTTGATTATTGGGTTCATCTCCCCTCCCCTCTCATTCTATCATTATTAAAATTTTAATGTATAGCATTTATATCATCATCAAATTTTTATGGTGTGGGGCGCGTTTTGGTAGGTTCCCCTTGAGAGGATGGGGTATTATGGTGATTGAAGGATTGTTTGGTGACGGACGAGTTCTTGTGGTGAATGGGTAAATTGTAATGTATGAATGGGTCGTGAATGTGATTAGCTAGGTATAGGATAGTTAGTTTGGACCAGCCTCTACCCCTCCCCTTTCGGCCTTGTGCCACAATTATGTATTTTTTATACATAATAAATCTCCTAGTACACCAGGGTACCCAAAAACTCCAACATTTTTTACTTGATATTTTTAAATTACAAGGATGGGAGTGATAAATGTTCATAAACTAACTATGAAGAAGTGACGCTGTGGAATATTATATACATTAATTTCAACTCTTCTAAATAACTGCATTGTTTCGCTAAGAGCCAAAACGGACCAAAAATGGAATACATTTTTCTTATTTGGGCGGGAGTACCCACTCCTCATTTTCCAGTGTTGATAGAGATTAAAAGCATTTCCGAATCTTTATTGGGGTAGAATTATTTTCCACCCTTCAATCTCTCTCTCACACAGGTGGGATGTGGCAAGTCTCTCACAGCTCTATCGCTTCTACTATAGAAAGTGTTCAGATGAACTACATTCTTTAGTTCCGACTGGTCTAACCATCATGGCTAGGACCCAATATGCCACTCACATATTAGCAAACCCTCCACATTGCCTCCGTATTCCATCGGCGAGCTTTAACTTCCACTCGAACAGCTTCTTCTTGCGAACCACTGTTCTATGTAGCAGGCACCCAAGAGGATGTTTCCTCGATCACGACAATCTTAACTTGTTTAAAGTCTAGAGTTAACCGTTATCTTGCCTGCCTATCTATATAAACTACTCCTTAACCTAAGCATCTACCTCGAAAGAACCCCGGGCCCTGTACAGGGTGAACCTTACTAAACATTAAAAAAAGTAAACTGACATATGTCTGTTCAAAGAAGACTCCAAAAGTAACAAGTAGCAACTTCTCTTGAAAATGATTAAAATTTGGTATCATGGTTTCAAAAAGTACCTTCAAAATGTGACTTAGCCCCTAAGGATATTCATATTGACATGTTTTCTAGATTAGAGGAAGAAGCTCCAGCTTAATCAACATTGAAAAAGTGGCCAGGAAGGGAAGAAAGAATCTTGAAGAAGATAAAAATTCTTGATGTCTTTCAACTGCCATCATCAAGGAAAACATTGACTGTGTTCATCAAATAATGATTGATGACAGGGGGTTGACAATAAAAAAAAATAGTCAATGCTATAAGATAGTTGCAAATATTCTACACAGTGAACTTGGCATGATGAAGGTTACTGCTTGGTGGGTGCCACCTGATAAAAAAAAAACACCACGTCACGAAAATAGCTATCAGTTTGAGGCAGGTGTAGCTTGTTTCTTTGAACGTTTCATAATTTCAGCTGAATGCAGGGTTCATCACTGAGCCAAAAAGAAAGAGGCGATTCACGCAGTGGAAACACCCTTCCTCGCATGGTTTAAAGAAGGCAACGTTCGTTTCATCTGTCGGTAATTTAATGGCCTCAGTTTTTGAGATGCAAATGGCATTTTATTTATCACCACCAATGACAACTTGCTGGGGCAATTACGAAAGGCTATCAATACTAAAGGCTGAGGAAAACAGATGAAATGGGACTTGTTTCGTCATGACAATGCTCCAACACACAAGATCTTGTTTTCAATAGCTGTTATGCGTGACTGCGGCTTTGAAATTGTTGATCATGCTCCCTATTCTCCTGATTTGGCCACATCTGACTATCATCTTTTCCCTAACATGGGAAAAATCTTTGCTGGGAACCAGTATCGTAGTGTCAACGACGTCATATATTCTGTTTATAACATTTTTGACCAACAGGATGAAAGCATCTTCGCCAGTTGGATTCGATCACCCCCAACACTGATGGAAGTCGTGTGCTTACCACATACGGGTCTATGTTGAAAAATAAACATCATCTGGTCACATTCCATGAGATACTCTTGGTCAGTCTATGAACTTTTCAGGAGACTCTCGTATTACTGTTTTTTTTTTTTATATCGTTATCGAGGCGACCGAGTTGTGGTTCTGTAATTTGGTTTGGTTTGATTTATCTTACGACATATCAACTACAATTTCTTTTTTTTTCAAAAATGTATAGTTGGTATTTTTTTTTAAATGTATAGTTTTGCTTGTTTTGTTTTGTGGCATATTAACCTCAATGGGTTATTTAACGATGAAAAGATTTTTTATTTCTGGTAATATTTTCTTTGTTCAAATATTTATTGCTGATACTAATTTTTTTTAAAGTATTTTTAGTATTAAAATCTATTTTTACACTTTCATAGTGTTTTAACTCAGGTTGTGGGGTCATCTATTTGCCCATAGCTGGGATCCAAGTGCTACCACCCCGGGTCAGGGTGGATCTGGGAACACTAGCAATGAAAACCTCCTGATCAGAGGCCTTGGTGTTGGACGTAGTTTATCGTCTTACCCAGGACGCCGATGAAGTTTATCATCTTACCCAGGACGCCGATGCAGTTTATCGTCATACCCAGGACGTGGATGCAGTTTATCGTCATACCCAGGACGTGTGATTCTATAGAAGAATGCTAAGGATATCATGGACCGAGCGTGTGAGCAACAATGAGGTCTTAGAGAGGATGCAAACAAGGAGGAGGATTATACTTAACATGAGGAAGAGGCAGCTGAACTTCCTGGGGCACATAATGAGGAAGGAAGGCATGGAGAATCTGATACTCACGGGTCGAATAGAGGGAAAGAGAGACAAGGGAAAAACTCATGATATACCTAGCGGCCTTAAGCAAGTGGATGTCAGAACGTGGTCTGGGGGAGGTGGCAGATGAAAGGAACTTGTTGAGACCTGCAAGGTGTAGAGAGCGGTGGAGAGCCATGATCGCCTACAACCTGAAAGAACACGGCATATAGAAAGAAGAAAGAATAAGCTCTTCATTAAGTAGGTATGAGAATTCAAAAAAAAACTTTTTGGTTAAATAATTATGTGAGAGAAGCAGTAGCATAACCCTAGAACACTAACCATGGGTATATAGTACCCAGTGCAAATTTTCCTATTTTTAATTACAATTTTCAGTACCTGATTTTCTTACCTAAATAATGTTTTTCAGTTCCTATTAATGTTAACTCAAAGTACAAAGTTTGAAGAGCCTGCATGTAAATTATTTCAAATAATGATTTATATTAATTTTTATTTATTTATTTTATTTTTTTTTTTTTATATTTTCAAAATCAGGTATGATATAGTAATTTTCCAAGTGTAGCTTAGATGTGGCACAAGGCCGAAATGAGGGGGAACCCAGTAAGGATCGAACTCACTACTCAGTCGTAATTGTTCTAGCGAGACAATCTGGGTAACCATTATACTGCCCTCAAGGTGCCCGAAATCGGTTATGATATACCCATGGTTAGTAGTAGTGTAACTTTAATTGGTGGTGAGTGTTCTAGGGTTAAGAAAATTAGTTACTGGAACTGCCCCAGTTAGTCTAAGCAACCTATGACCTTTGAACCAAACGATATCGAAACCTAGTAAATAATTACTACACCCGAACCTGTAACTTAGACTTGTGTCTGGACGCCTTTCACTAAAATCGGACACTGACGCGCGAACATGTTCGACTGACGGTTGCGAACAAGGAAAACGAATTCAATTCTAATACCGCCATGTTTGTGGAGTGAACTTCACGGAAGTTAGTAAAGTGTAGAGGGCCGGACATTTTGAGGCTGAGAAGGCATTGGCAACGAAAAGTAAGAGAGAGAAAAAACTTAAAAAATAAAAAAAAAAAAAAAAGTGAGAGAGAGAAAGAGAGATAATGGGGCGGGTTAGAATTATTTTTCAAGATGGAAGCTAAGATTGGAGTAAAGTAAAATAAAGCGAAACGTGAGTCAGCGTCGGTTCTTGAAGTCGGTCTTGGATAATGTTCCTTAAATATTTAATGCGTCTTGTGGTTCGCACTGTCGAAATCTTGAGGGCCATTCTTCAATGTGAATTAAGGGGCTGCTTTCATTCACAAACCCATGAGAAAAGTTGAAAGAAGGAGACGAGGGAAGGGTATGTGCCATTGATTGACAAGGAATATGTTCCTT
>OZ010600.1:70585446-70717946 GCA_963932145.1 Acanthosepion lycidas
AACGAGAAATGCGAGAAAAGAAACTGTTAGTATAGAACTCATGTCTACGTCTAACTGAAATCCGAACAAGCATTGGACTAGCGAAATAAGTATCCTAAAAGCTAAACAAAGTGCTGAGAAATAGAAGAATTTTGTTAGAAACAAAGAAAACCTCTTAGTCTAATGAAGAAGATGCTGCCGGAGGTTTGAAATCCCCGAGATAGGGTGCTTCTCCCATCTCAAATGAGGAGAAAACAGATACTACGCTTTCATCCCAGCCAAAAGGCCAAGTAGTGAAGGAGGAAAGAGAGAGAGAGAGAGAGAGACTGAGGGAGAGAGAGAGACTGAGAGAGAGAGAGAGAAATGAAGAAAGAACGAGTTCATTCATTTTTGAATAAGTTCTTAAAGTTTAATTAAAATCCGACAATTTTTTAAATCGCTATCACCTCAAGCAAGACAATAAAGCCTCTAAGACACAAGGAGCGTGGAAGATTTAAGAACAGAAACATTAATAATGAGCAGGAAGAGAAAAGAGTAATCAGGAGGACAGTAGGTAGCGATCGACATTGCATTTAAATGTTTGCAGATTTAGTTGACTGGAAAGCATGCAGTCGGAAGAGATTTCCGTATACGGGAAGTGCGAGAAAAGAAACTGCAAGCCTAGAACTTCCGGTTTCATCTAGTCAGCACAACTGTAAATTGATGAGATCTCGACACAGTTTAAGCGCAGTACTAGACGGTACTGAATCCGAGCCATAAGATCATTGACTGATAATATTGCTGTTTCTTCTTTAGGTCTTACCAAACGGGCTCAAGGTAAATAGCAGGGGCCCCAATCCAGCAATATTCTAAGCATAGACGAATGGTGGACGTATAGACATGTAAGATAGATTCTGGAGAGAAATATTGTCTCGCACAACGCAGTGAACCGCCTTTCTTAGCATCTGACCTAGAAATGAACTCAGTCTTTGCAAGAGGTTAGCAGCTCTGAGATGATTAATGGAGAGTAGTTTAATTTCGCAGGCGTTAAAATGAACAAGACACCTTTCACCACATTTAGCGACTTGAGGTCTTTTTGGACATCGGATGACATGTTGACCATGTCAGACTTACCAGCCTTATTATTGACGTAGAAATAAATGGTGGTGTCATCGGCGTAGATGTCTAGTTGAGACCTGATGGCATGCGGAAGGCCATTAATGAAAATTAAAAACAGAATAGGACCAAGGATGGCGCCCTGAGAAATCCCCGTGTTAGTATGAAAGGATGTAGACGAGTGGCCGTTCAGGATGACTCTCATTACACGATTTTGTAGGAAAGACTGGATCATTTCAAAAATGTATCTGATGATACCGTAACTTTTCAGCTTGTGGAGAAGACCTGCATGCCAGACGCTGTAAAAAGGCTTTCGAGATGTCCAGTGCTACAGCACGACCTTCACTGTTTTTTTGTTTTGTTTTGTTTTTTGTCTAGTGCATAACTCTTTTCGCAATCATCGTCTGTACATCAGCAATTTACCTGGAGAAACGGAAGGCATATTGCTTATCTGAGAAAAGAACCATGTTCAGTTTCGAAAGAGCAGGTAGAAGGCTAATAGACCGATAGTCCGATGGATCAGACGGTTCACCAGAGTTCTTAAAAACGAGAGCAACAGATGACGACTTTCAGCAGGCAGGATACAGTTTAGAGAGAACAGGAGCCAGTTCGAGTTCATAGTCCTTATTACTGTTATGGGGATAACATTGGATACACATGTTTCGTGGGGATACAGATTAGAGATGATAGCAGAAACCATGGAAGGGATTAAGGAAATGTGAGTTTGTAAACAGTGACTATTACGGCTGATAATGCAAGATTCTTCGGTAAAGCGAATCGAGTCCTCTCGGTCACTGCTTGTTTATCTAAAAATAAATCCGCTTAAAATTCACCTTCTTCCCTGCCATGCGCCAACAGCTTAGGGGTAAAATCTACGACTGACGCCAATTTAGCCGGGTATCCATCCTAGTTAGAGGCAGCAGGACGTCTAGCCACACTGATGAGCTGTGATACAGCGAAACCGTCTGTCTGTGGATGACAATATATATATATATATATATATATATATATATATATATATATATATATATATGTTACTCAAAAGATCTCAGTTCTGAGTGGGTAGTTATTCAGCGGAGGTAAGAGTTGAGTTTGAGGAGAATTTAGTGGCAAAACATTCGCTTTCATCAGCAGGGGATGATAATATCTAAAATTGATTAAAGAGGGGAGGAATAGAGTCATTAAATGTATTTAATATCCTTATTCAGAGCCGCCAGTAAATACGAGAGTCAATCGTGTTAGAGACTCCCCGGTGCTTCATTCTATCGTCAAACAGGGACTTAGAACCTTCGACGACACACTTAGATTTATTAAAAACAACAACGGATTGGGGCATGTTGTGAAGAGAACTGTCACGCTGGTGTATCCAAAAATAGTGGTTATTGCAGTTTTTTGTATATATTATGTACTCGTGAGTTAGTCCAAATGCCTTGACTCATTTTATAGTCCACCAATAGAAGGTTAACCAATCAGAAGACGTAGAACATTGAATCCGTCGTGTATAAAGGCGGCCATTTTGTCTACTCTACCCGAATGTCCAGTCCAGCTTATCAGGCGAAGAGAAACAGAAGGACGAACTATGCTCTGCTACTGTCTTCAAAATGTCCACTGCTAACGTGAACAACGCTTTCCTAGTGTCTTCAAGATATTCACTGCTAACCTCTGGATTCTCTACTCAAGTCGACCGTCATTATGAACAACAGTGGTTCCTATGTGCTATAGCGACAAAGAATTCTTTTGAGGTTTTACTTGATATTTCCGAGAAGGCATGAAAGGGTTTCATCCAAGAAGGAACCTCAGTGGCGCAATTTTCTTTTGGGAGCTTAAAGATGTCAGTCCAAGGGACGTCAGGAATAAAATCACGGAGTGAGTCCCAATCAGCATGCTGATATCGAAAATAGGTCTTATGAATAGGGGGTGGTCCTGTTTAAGAGATGATTGGAACGAAATATCTATAGCTACTACAAAATGGTTCGAATTACAAAGAGGGCTGTCTTGCGAAGCTCGGTAAGAACGAAGAGAGGTGGTAAGAAATAAATCCAATAGAGAAGCTCGTTGTACGGTTATTTTCTATGGGAAACGAGCAGGGAAGCCCACGATTTCGATAAGAGACTGAGCAATCGAAAAATTAATCTCTTGATACCGGCAACATCAAAACCTTTAGAATGTTTAAGCCACGTGGCGTGTTGAGCGTTAAAGTCTCCAAAGACAACGATTTTCGCAGATGGAAGGAGAGAGCTTTTTTCTATAATGTCAGCTATTATATCTAATATACTGCAACCCTGTTAAAAGGGTACGGTAAAGGATAAGCGATAACTGACAGAACACATAAAAGAGTAGTATGTGGCTTCGAGAGACAATTCTCTGGATTTAGGAAGATTATCCCAGATGTATGACCAAGGCCATGCATATGAATGTTGGAATCTTTTCGGTAAAGGGGATGATAGTCTGGTACCAGGAATTCATTCGTAGCAAGGGAAGAATTCGTTTTCTCTTCAGTAAAGCCTACGGTCATATCATACTGAAAATAACTGTTTTTGTACGATCACCAAAGGCTCTTCCGAGCACCGGGTGCTGTAAACAACCTTCAAGCAATTCGAAATATGTTCCGGCTTTATATAACACAGAAAAAGTTGATAATACGTAAAAAAAGAAATCAATCTCTGCTGCATATCTGTTCCCTTAAATTTTCCTATCCACTGAATATATTTCATTTGCTAAACTTTTGCATATCGTAAACACGCATATACCAGGTGTAACACTAAAATTTTCTCAATTGTATAACAAAATTGTCCAAATTTTAGATTAAGCCCTAAAATGTTCTATCCTAGAAATGATTAAAGATATCTTACTGGAATTCCCCGAGGTTTTCATAAAATTATTGGACTTTACTTCGAGGAATAATAATGTATAATTACTCTCTAATCTTAACAGAAGTATCCTGATGAATTCGATCATAAACGAAAATGACATGTCCATCATTAATTAAGCATAGCTAAGTATGGAAAGCCCACGAAGGATTGAAATTAAGTTCAAATATATATATATATATATATATATATATATATATATATATATATATATATATGTATAATTCCAGGTTCATTTTCTATATTATTCAAGATGATCTGATCTTCGCCCTCTCTAACTTTCTAATTTTCTGTCCTGGAGTAACAAGTTGCCTCACAGGTTTCACGTACGATTTTATTTTCATGTCTTTTTCATTGCTCTTTGAACGTCATAGTTGAAACTTCTCTCTTAGATGCCAAATGTTTTATGAATTGAGTTGGATCTTTTCTAATTGATCTCTTTAGCTCTAAGTTGAAATGATGATCCCTCTTCCTGTTGTGACCTCCTGACCCAGTTGTCCTTTCTACTGATTCTTCTTTTTTAAATTTATGCATCATTCGCTTGATGGTTCTTGAATTGCATTTGAAGATGGACGTCTGATACTAATGTTAGTACCAGTAATGAAGGCCTGAATGATTTTCCTTTCGCCATAGCTAGGAAGACTGTGGGTGGGACCTGCTCTATTTCTAGTTGAATTATTCAAACGCCATATCAGTGATTCTTACGAGAAATCGTGACAAGATGAAAAATAGTGGTGAATAGATTAAACTCGCTATTCCAATGTGTCTTCGGATTCCTATGCCACATTCTACGTCGAAATGTCTCTATTTGTTTAGATTCGACATCCCCAATGCGTACAGCTCACTTTTACGTGCCTCTTTTGCTGGTGAATAGTTAGACCTTTATTCTTGCTTCCCATTACTGTCTTTTCTAAAATGTTCTACTTTTTGAATCTGCCATCGATAATGTGTCATCCGTTTATCCTATATTATTTTTTATGAGTATGTCCGACGATAATAAATGCTGGTCGACCTTCTAGCTGACACCGTATAACCCCAACATGAAGTTGAAAATGCTTCCTTGTCCTACTGTTCTTTCTATTTTGGGGTATTCCTTAGAATTGTGCTCACTCTCCTCATACAGGATGTTTTTGGTCATTCAAGATTGCGAATTACTCGAATATTTTCTCGATGGAATTCAAGCTTACCTCTTACTTCAAGTAGGATTTTGAGTTACAGCTTATGAAACAATTTTGTGTAATCTATACTATATATATTCTATATTTCTATTGCGTTCTTTGATAAACGTTTTAGCAATAAAAATTACATTTCTTGTCCCAGTACTGCATTGTTCTTGCCTTATTTCCGTTCTAAGTTTACTACAATCTTTGTTATTAGATTCTTAATGAAAACTTTTGTTATGTAGTTTATTTAGATTGTTCAATTCCATGATGTTCGTATTCCCTCGTTAACAACAAAACAACAACCACAATAATAATAATAATAATAATAATAATAATAATAATAATAATAATAATGGCTCCCACTGAATATAAAACCCGGCATGACAGAGTTGGACAGTATCTGCACTGGAAAATCTGCAACTTCTACGAGAAGGAAACTGAAAGAAATTGGTATGAACACTACCCAGACCCAGTTACGGTGATAGGACCTGAAACAGTTTTATGGGACTACACAATACACACTGACAGAACAATCAAAGTTAACCGCCCAGAGATTGTTATTAGAGACGGCAAACAAAAAAAAGTGGCTCCTTATTGATATGGCAGTCCCTGCAGACTGCAATGTATCTTTGAAGATATTCAAAAAGCTGTCAAAATACAAGGACCTTGAAATAGAAATCTCGAAAATGTGGCATATGAGAACATCAACAATCCCTGTTGTAGTTGGAACCCTAGGACTGGTTGGAAAAGATTGCAGTAGACTAATTGCAGGGATTCCTTGTAGCCCATACCTTAAAGAAATGTTCTTATGAGTACATCCCACACCTTACAAAGGACTTTATGTAAAATATATATACTTTTTTTTTAATGTCTTTTTTTTGTCAGTGGAAAATGTCATGATGCCATTTCTAACCTTAGGTCTCTGGGCGGGATTAAAGGAAATAAAATAATAATAATAATAATAATAATAATAATAATAATAATAATAATAATAATAATAATGCGAAGATGAAGATGAGGGTGAATAGGATGGAGAAATAGAAAATGAAGATGAGGATAAAGAAGAAGGAAAATGTAGAGGATAATAATAATAATAATAATAATAATAATAATAATAATAATGGGAAGAAGAGGATGATGGTGAATAGGAAGGAGAAGTAGAAAATGAAGAAGATGAGGATAAAGAAGAAGGAAAAGGCAGAGAGGAATAATAATAATAATAATAATAATAATAATAATAATAATAATAATAATAATAATAATAATGGGAAGAAGAAGATGATGGTGAATAGGATGGAGAAGTAGAAAATGAAGAAGATGAGGATAAAGAAGAAGGAAAAGGCAGAGGGGAATAATAATAATAATAATAATAATAATAATAATAATAATAATAATAATAATAATAATAATAATGGGAAGAAGAAGATGATGGTGAATAGGATGGAGAAGCAGAAAATGAAGAAGATGAGGATAAAGAAGAAGGAAAAGGCAGAGGCGAATAATAATAATAATAATAATAATAATAATAATAATAATAATAATAATAATAATAATAATAACTAGTTTTGATGGTTTTCCCGTTTTAAATTTCGGATAAATCTTAATTCTTCACTTAATGATTGAGTAAGTTCATGGCGAGTTCTACGACAATGAAATATCCGTAGAAATTCCCCTATGTCATCCCGTTATGGGTAACACAATAAAATACATCCGCGTCCTGGTTAAGACAATAAACTACATCCAACAGCAAGGCCTGTGATCAAGAGGTTCTGAGGAGCGTTGAACCACTTGTTAATTGCTGGTGTTCCTGGGCCCACACTGACCCAGGGTGGTAGCCCCTGTTAGTGTCCCAGCTCTGAGCAAATACTTAACCCCACAAACTGGGGTCAAAACACCATAAAAGTGTAAAAATTGGTTTTAGTCACACGAATACAGTTTTGTAAAAAAATATTAAAAGCAATGAATTTTTGAAAAAAAATTATTACCAGGAATACATTATTACCAACAATACATCTTTTTGGAAAAATAATACCAAGAATACATTTTTGAAAAAATATTACCAGCGATAGATTTTTGAAAAAAATATGACCAGCAGTAAAAATCTTGTCAGCATTAAATAACTCATTGAGGTTCATATGCCGTAAGACAAAACAAAGTAAGCCAAACAAAACCCATCTCATCGTTAAATATTTGAGCTTAGCAACTTTATTGAAATAAAATATTGCAATAACTATAATAAATGTGGAAGCTGGTCGCTATTTTAAAATGTAAGAAGGTACAAAATAAAAGATTTACAATTGACAACTTTTTTCTATTTCACTGAAGCAGACGATAAACGCTTCTATTAGGTTGGTGCAAAAATAATGACGTAATAATGTCGTTTTTTGACGTATTTTTTAACGTCAAAAAACGACATTATTACGTCATTATTTTTGCACCAACCTAATATCTTTCCTTCTTTCTTTCATTTCCTCACTGAGACTAACTAACGTTTTCACATGACTTTTGTGTTATCACGTGATCAAAACAGAATAGTTCATTATTTATGCGGTATTAGCAGGAGACTTTAAACACTTTTGTCTATCTATCTTTCTATTTTTTTTAATGAAACTCAGTAGCGTCCGAGTTGTCTTCTGTCTTTCTACGCGATCAAAATGGGATATTGCATATATTTTGAGATATTGGCAGGGCGTAACGATAGTGTGAACTAAGTAACTAATGAAAGAAAGGGGGAGTACAATTATTATATGATGATGATGATAAAAATAATAATAATAATAATAATAATATCTACTGTAATTTGCATACACATTCTCACATAGACACAAAACCCAACACTTTTAGCAAATAATTTTTTCTTTACATTTTGAAGATTCTTCTGCGAGTTTACGGAATGTGGTTCTACAGAAGGATGCTGAGAATGATATGAGCTGAACATGCAAGCAACGCTGAAGTTTTAAAGAAATTGGAAACAGAAAGAAAACTTATACTTAACATCAGGAAGCGACAGTTGAAATTTCTAGGAAAGACAATGAGAAAAAAGGGCTCGGATAATTTGACGCTCACAGGACAAAATGAAGGCAAGAGGAACAAAGGAAACAAAGTGTAACTTATCTAACAAAATTGAGTAAATGGATGGCGGAACAAGGTTTAGGAGAGATAAAAAAAGAAAATTAAGAGCTACAAAGGACAGAAAATTGTGACGAACCACGATCGCCAACGTCGTGAAAAGACAGGACAAACAAGACATAATTTTACTTTTTCAAAATCTCCATTGAATCTGTTTACACGTATTAAATGTACATAAATTGTATTTGTGCATACACAGACATTTGTATGGAACTTTAAACTGATACACAAATTCATATGACGTCATACAATTAAGAAAAATAATACAGGAATTGTAAGGTACAAATCCAACTTACTGTACAATCACGACTTGTTGAAACTTGGAGACACTTCGTAAGACAAAAAGCTAATCAAATAATAATAATAATAATAATAATAATAATAATAATAATAATAATAATAATAATAACAATAATAATATTTTTATTTTATTTTATTTTTTTTTTTGTCAGTGGAAAGTATCATGATGCCATTTCTAACCTTAGGTCTCTGGGCGGGACCCGGAAAGAAAGGTGTAAACGCCAGAAATCAAAGAAAATAATAATAATAATAATAATAATAATAATAATAATAATAATAATAATAATAATAATAATAATAATAATAATAAAAGCAACAACAACTAGCAATAATTGAGAAAATTTCCTATTTTAAATTCTGATGAATCTTTATTGAGTTAATGATTGAATAAGTTACTTGCGAGTTCCAAATCTATAAAATACCCATAGAAATCCCTCTATTGTATTGCTAAATAATTTAACTTAATATCTAACCAAATATTGCAATAGCAATCTTAAATGTGAATGGAGGCCTGTAAAGAAGGACAGTCCAAATGAAACGATTAAAGGTTTTGCCATTTCACTGAAACAGACGTTTATCCAGATAGTCTTAATACACCCTCAATATTTCTTTTCTTTCTTTTCTTTCTTTCTTTTCTTTCTTTCTTTCTTTCTTTATTTCTTTCTTTTCTTTCTTTCTTTCTTTCTTTTCTTTCTTTCTTTCTTTCTTTGTTTTCTTTGTTTTCTTTCTTTCTTTCTTTCTTTCTTTCTTTCTTTCTTTCGTTCCATGAGACCAAACAGCGCCTTTGATAAATCTTTTCTTTCGTCTGTCCTCTCAGTCAAACAGGAACGGTCCATTGTTTATTTGAGGTAATGGCAGGACGTAACGTAGGCACTAACTGACCAAGAAACAAACAGACTTATAATATGCTAATGAGCTTCTGTAAATGTTTGACAGGACGGAGATGAAAAATGATAGCAAAAAGAAAAAAATACTAAGTTCTATAAAGGACTGGAACGTGTGGAGAACCATGAACATGAAGGGACACAGTACAAAGAAAAAGAAGAAGGCCATCACTGAATTTTCTGAAACAAAATGCCGTATACATTATTCGGACTATTGTCCTCATCTTTGTCGCCATATTTATCACAATGTTTCGGCCGTTGTACGCTCCGGCCTTCTTCAGGTGGTTGTAATTTCGAACTGAACCCTTTATTTCGCTCACTGAGGTAGACTGTTCTAATTCCACGTGCCATGTTTGATGGATGTCAGGTATCACTTATCCTGTTAATTTCCCTCTGAAAAGTTCTCCACTGCCTCACACTCTTTTATAATGTAAATAATGTACATAATACCTCATCTCAGAAATATAGACAGACAAAATGCCGTATATACTCGCGTATCAAGCGAGTTGTGAAGGCCTAATTTTGAAGCAAATTTTAAGGCGGTCGCATTATATAGGATGTATAATATTAAGCTAGTACTGCCGGCCCTGTCTACGCCGTGGATCAGACTATGTAACTATTTACTGTAGTCAAATTAGATTCAAAATTAGGTCTTCAAAGGTCGCTTGATACACAGCTTTTTTTTTTTATAATAGTCTTACTACAGAGTTAGGATATAAATAAAATTTACCTTTCGGTCATCGCAGACAGAAAAAAAAAAACGCGGCTGACGGATTTACGATACTCGAAGTTACGACTCAAAAAAAAAATGTCGGCTTGCTGATACAACATTTCTTTTAATTCTATATATCCTCTAAGAAGACACAATGGCGACAGCGACAAGAACAAAAACCGACCAATATATATATATATATATATATATATATATATAAAGCAAAAATCTGTTGTATTGTTATTTTTTTCTTTTTTAACCTTTTTTTTTAGTGATTTTTCTTTTCATTATCTTAAGCCGGCAAAGTGTTGCACTCTTCATCGGATGGCCAGATTAAACGCAACGCTAAATCCTTTTTAAATCCGTTTATTTCGGATTACCTGTGTCTACACTAGAATAAGTCTTATTGAACCTTTTATATGACGAATTCCAACATACGTCACTTCTCTCTCTCACACATACACAAACTCAAATATATAGGTAAACATATATACACACACACACACATGTATATATATATACCCATGGACATAAATATATACTTATCTTTGTCTCACACATACACACACTCACATATGTATATTCACATATATAAACACACACACATGTATATATATATATACCCACGGACATAAAGATATACTTCTCCCTCTCTCTCACACATACACACACTCACATATGTAGGTACACATATACACACACACAGACACGTATATACACACGGACATGAACATACATTAATACACAGGCATAGGAACACACACACACACACATACACACGTACATACACACGTATATACCCACGGACATGAATATATTAATACACAGGCATAGGAACACACATACACACACATACACACGTACACGCACACACACACATATGTATATATATATATATATATATATATATATATATATATATATATATACATATACTGAATCGCACATTACATGCATATAAAACATACATCTATACTCATCTGAACCTATACAAACATATAGACACACATATATTTATATACAAATGCATATCCATACGCCGATACAGACACACACACACACACACACAAACACACACACACGCACACATATATATATATATATATGTATATATATATATATATATATATATATATACACACACATGCACTGATATACACTCACAAACACACATATATATATATATATATATGCATATATGCACACACATAAACCGATTCCTCACACATGCAGACACATTAGATATATATGCACACATATAAACGTATACCCCCATTTAGATACACTCAGCAACGCACACACTTTCACACATATATACACATACATATATACACACATGGATAAACATACCCCCGATACACACCCATACATATATACGCACACATGCACTGACACACGCATATACACACATATATATGCATATATGCACACATATAAACCGTTTCCTCACACCTACACTGATTATATATACACACATAAACGTATATACCGATACAGATGCACATATACATACACGCAGCAACACGCACACTTTCACACATATATACGCATACATATATAAAATAAATGATAGCTGGCCACTCGAATTCAAGGATACACGTCTACAAGGCCGGCTAGGCAATCCCTATTGCAGACGTTCGCTCAGGCATATTTTGTGTTTTGCTCAACACCCACAGAGCCAACCTGTGGTTTATACTGCAACTATGCTGAGCAGACCTTAGTTACAAGTTTCTGGGAGAGAGCGTGTTATCTAGCGTGATCAACAATCTGAAAAATGCCAGCACACTCAAACCTTCAGTCACGATGACTTGTGACTTTGTGCTAGCACAGCTATCGATGTACTGATACACACACACACATATATATATGCTTATATGAACACGCATAGACCGATTCCTCACACATATACACGTATACACTGATTAAATATATACACACATATAAACGTATACCCCATTCAGATACACATATACATACACACAGCAACGTGTAAACGTTCAAACATATAAACACATACATATATACACACATATACGTCGATGCACACAGGTGCATATACAAACAGAGGTACATACAAATATATACATTGTGAAGCATGCAAAGACATACACCGATGAACTCAGCCATACACACATACATATACACACACACATACACCGTACAAACATAAACAAACACTTTTTTCTATTTCCATTCATTTCTTTTTTTCTTTTTGGTTTGATTTATAAACCCCAATTTTTTTCGATTGAGTGGCCTTAGAACGAAAGTAATATCGGCTAATTCGTTTTCAGATGCTTATATCTATATATAATACGCAAAATATATCTGTATATATAACGCCTGTAATGTCTGTAGAGTTCTGCTTCATGGAGATATCTCCCTTGCACTGGCGACTACAGGTGGCAGTGTCTTTCGCTTTAAAAATAGCGGGTTGGAGTAAAAAAGAAAAACAACACCCTGAAAGGTAGACTAAAATAATACTTCTTCTATATGGCGTATCTATTCAGGGACGCAGACGAAGATGGCTCTTCACAGCTTGATTTTTTATTAACATCTTTTTTTTTCTTTTCTGATGCTCAATCGTACCTGTCCAGCCTTGACAGAGTTCAAAAGCCGGCCTTCTCCATCTTGCAATCCAATACCCTGCAGACGAAATGTTATCAGACTCTCACTTCACAGTCTCTATTAATGTTTTTTTAAGTGTTTCCCCCCAAGCAAGGCGAAAAGCCACTAGCATGTCAGGGTTTACAGAGATTTAGAGCTAGAGCAAATAGGAGTGATAGAGGAAATGATGAAGAGAAGGATTAGGGGATAGTTCAGAGCAACTGGAGACGTCGATTGACATTACATTTGAATAGCTATCAGGGAAACAGGAAGAAGCGTGTTTATATTCCTTCGTTCCACTAGGTCAGGCCTTCAGAACTAGGAACCTCTATGTTATGTTCACGGTGGCAAACCATTCACATTCCCTTCGTGTTCCTTTGATAAGGAGCAAGTTCCACCCAGACAGCTTCGTTCCCAGAACTGCTACTTTGTGGAACAAACTCCTGAGATAATTCTTCCTTGACAACAATGATCATCGCCCTCTTTGGTCTCAACCGATACCTATCCTACACATCCTCATAATACTTACTTTCCACCTTCCTTCTCCCTTACAAAAATCTCACTTAGTGTCCCCCTACCTTGACTGAGCCTTGAGCCTTATACTGTGTGAACTAATAGCAAAAGAAAAAATATCTCCTTGGATATATATAATACGTTAAATGTTATTGAGTTTTATAGTACCTAGAGTTTATAAATTTAAGCGCAGAAGTTTGATTATTGCGGGCTTTCGGGCTAACGTTTTTATAAAGTGAAAATACTGAGTGTCAGAACTAATTTCAACTTGAGATTAATTTCAACTCGGAACGAATTTCAAAATCAAAGTTATCAATTTCCGTGGATTCCTAAACAAAATGCAGTGAGTTGGTGTTAATTTTTTAATTTATCTTTAAAAAACCTTAGTAGAAAAGATAATTTACAATTCATCTTTTCTGCATCTTTCATTATTTAGTTCTGAGTTGAAATTAGTTCTGTGTTGAAATTAATTCCGATTTGAAATTAATTCCGAGTTGAAATTAGTTCCGAGTTGAAATTAGTTCTGAGTTTAAATTAGTTCCGAGTTGAAATTAATTCCCAGTTGAAATTAATTCCCAGTTGAAATTAATTCCGATTTGAAATAAATTCTGAGTTGAAATAAGGTCCAAGTTGAAATTAGTTCCCATTTGAAATTAATTCCGAGTTGAAATTAGTTCCCATTTGAAATTAGTTCCGAGTTGAAATTAGTTCCCAGTTGAAATTAATTCCCAGTTGAAATTAATTCTGTACTGCAAAATATTTTATTGAATCAATTGCTTAGTGGTCTACTGGGAAAGTTGGTTCACAGTGTCGTCCTACATAATCTTTCCCGTCAAAATCAGTCTTACATATTTTTATCGTCTATGCTTTAAATACTGTTCCATCATCTGCGAGGTACATCTGAGAGGTATTTAGAGATTATCAATAAAATATACAAAGAAAAATCTGTATTATTATTGGTCCTAACCTGACATCTCGGATTGTCTGGAACGAGGCCTTAATAAAGTTATGCAACGTTATGTCTGGCATGGGTTTTAAAATTATGTTAGACTGGTCGAGAAAAAGGCCATAAACGGTTTCTAAGATTTATCTGGCATAAGGCCTTAATTAAAGTTATGTAACGCTATATTGGCACGAGAATAAGATTTTTTTTAGCTTGGTATGGTACAATAAACAATTTTAAAATGATCTAAGCTATGTCTGTCACAAGGATTTAAGTTATGTAGAACCATTTCTGGAACAAGGCGTTAATAAAAGTTATGTAACGCTGTCTGGCAATGTGGTTAAGATTATGTTAAGATCGGTCGAGAACAAGTCATGACGTGATTTTGTGCTATTTCTTAAGCAAGGCCTTAAGTAAAATTATGTAACAATATCTGGCACAAGGGCGTAAGGCCATGCTAAGCTCGATCAGTACAAGGCCTTAATTAAAGAAGCTTTAACTTATGTCTGGTACAAGGCCATAATTAAAGTTAGGTAACACAATGTCTGGAACGAGGCCTTAATAAAGGTTATGTAAGTCTATGCTTGTAACAAGGCTTTATTATATTAAGTTCCGTCGCGTACAAGAGACTAATTTAAAATGATTTAAGTCAGGCGCAAGGCCGAAATAAGCTTATGTTAGACTACACCAAGCACAAAGCTTTAACTAAAATTATGGAAGGCTAGGTCTGGCATAAGGCTTCAATTTTAGGATCATACAGTAATGAACTCTTTTTTTCAGTTGTAATGATCGAAGTACTAGATTGATAAAAAAACTAAGGTTCTTAAAATAACTGAATCTCTGATATGTATGGCACAGTGCACCGAATAGAGAGGACTCAATAAGAATTAAACTCACTACTGTAGTGAAATGACTTGTTCCTTTATAGCTACCCTAACCTTCGATAAAATTAAACTAGCCGTAAAATATTTGCCATTTCCTTTTCGTCCGTGCGAGGGCTCTTTTACGAAAGCAGTCTGAGTTACGAGAGGAAAAATATTTGAAAACTTTGCATGTCGACAGAGAAGATAATAAGCAGAAGACTGACCTTTGAGCCGAGTGAAATGATTTATTCTGGGGAGAGAAAAAGTGTATCTTCGTAATTTGATTCTTGCAGTTTGAAGGTCTGAAGACAAGGGCAAGAAAATACGCCGGCGGAGATGGAAGAGAGAAGACGGTACCAAAATATGATACAAGGCCGATCATTTCTAGGAATGTTTCAGGCAAAAGTTCATCGCCCAAACCATCAGCATTGACAATGGGTTTCAATTCCATAAATAAATAAAATAAATAAACACAAAGAAAATCAGATTCCCTCTCTTTCTCTTTTAAACCTACAAACACACAGACATACACACACACATACACACACACACACAGATATAATAAAAGACAATAATTAAATAATAATAATAATGCCACCTACTGGTACATGTAAAATAAGAAAATTTAAAGAAGAATTGTCAGTAATGTACCAATAGAAATCTAGAGCAACAAGTCACGTATACGAAATATTGTAGCTTCAGGATGCTTATCGAAGATCAACTCAAATTTTCGTGCTGTGTTTCTCTTCAGAAACCAGATAAGAATCATAAATCGGACGAATTCTTATCTGGATCCTGAAGAATAAAACATTCCGAAAATTTGAGTCGTTGTTCGGTAATTAATATTTACATATTGTATTTTTTATACAATATATATATATATATATATATATATATATATATATATATATATATATATATATATATATATATCGTGAAATCCATCTATTGGATGCTTTGGGGACACATCATCAGTGATGTTTCTAGCCGAGGTTCATTAGAGGTTTCGCGTCTTTCAACATCATACCCACTCACCACGGTGACCCAGCCGATACTGATTGGCTATCGACTTGTGTACCTTCTGTTAGCTACTATTTTTTCATCTTTATATCTATACACTGTGACTCCTCTTGACAATTTATTGTCCACCAGCAATGTGCGTTCTTCTATAATAAAAAAAAAGGAAGCAAAAGCAACCACAGTTTCTATCTGGTAAACAACATGGCGACGTGCTCGACTTGAAGTGGTGAGTAACGATTTGTTTCCCTCTCTGTTCATGCCCCTCTCCAAGTTCTCCACTGCCATAATCAGATATTGAACTCACGACTCTTTGGCCCCTGTCACTGGATTTATCCAACGCAAAGGCGTTGGATAAATCCACTGTGCTATGTATTATTAAGGAGCAAAATAAAGGGTTCAATTCAACATTCCAACAACCAGAAGAAGGCCGGAGTGTATAACGGCAGAAACACCTTGATATGGCAACAAAGATAAGGACGATAGTTTTTTTCGTTTGTATAATACTCTTGCGGTCCAAAGTTTTCGATCTAACATTGATTTTTAAAAATTTAAATGCAAGGTCAATCGTTATCTAATGTCTTCGTGATTACACTTCTATTGTTCTAGCTCTTTAATAATGTTTCTGTTTCTAATTCTTTCAAACCCTGTACCAGTTTCAGTTTTAATGGCTTAATGGCCTTGTAAGGGGTGAATTCGCTTATATATTAACCCTAGAACACTAACCATGGGTATATAGTACCCAGCGCAAATTTTCCTGTTTTTAATTACAATTTTCAGTACCTGATTTTCTTACCTAAATAATGTTTTTCAGTTTCTATTAATGTTAACTCAAAGTACAAAGTTTGAAGTGCCTGCATATGAAATATTTCAAATAATGATTTATATTTAATATTTTGTTTGATATTTTCAAAATTGGGTATGATATACCAATGGTTAGTAGTGGTGTATCTTTAATTGATCGTTAGTGTTCTAAGGTTAAGGATGTCAATAAAGTCGCTATACAATTATTCTCTTAAAATATTTAAAGTTATGTTTTGTGGTACATTTTATTTTTTTTTATTATCACTCATGATGATAATAAATAAAAAGTAAAACTGAAAAACGGTCTAGCTCACCGGTTTCGAACCTCGCTCAACAGATCTAAATCAAAGTTAATGAATTAAATAGGTGTGCAACATGTGTAAGAGAAATGCTTATATACCCGTTGGGATTCTTTCTGTCCCATGAAACGTAAAATTGATTTAATTAAAACCCTTACAAGTAGAGCTCTTATGATCTGTTCTAACATTAAGTTGGACAATGAACTTACTATTACTACACTCTGTAACAATGCTTATCCATTAAACATTTTTCAAGCAATAATTAAGAATAAAGATGCTGAATTCAATAAGGTTAAACCGCTATAGTACAAAGATGCCCTATGTACCTGCGCCTGCCTTGGGTGGGTAATACCAGTGATGGATATGCTAAACAGGTTTTTTTTAGCAATTCAACATTGGTGCTTTGCCGCTAACATTCGTCTGGTTTTCTCTGCCAAGCCTGTCCTTCCATCAATACGGAAGGTCGTTCTTCCTCCACATCATAATAGTTCTTTAATTTATTCCTTTAAATGTAGTTATGGTTCACACTACATAGGGAGAACGACTCAAAGGCTGGATGTCAGAATAAAGCAACACGTTCCAACGAAAATCCTCAATCTTAAGGACACTCCCTCAGACATTCTGACCAATAGATATGAGTCTCTCATTGCAGAACACCTAATAAATAGTCATAACTGTGCTAGTAATTTCAGTGTCGACACATTTACCATTCTTAGCAAGTCTCATTCGAATTATCACTTAAAAGTGTTGGAGACCATTTATATTTTCTCGTTGAAGCCCTCTCTGTGTAAACAAAAGGACTTCGTACTGGGCCTCCAACAAATTTCCATCTAAGCAGTTTTTTTCTCTCCCCCTAATACATATTGTTCATCTCTTTTTAGTGATAATTGTATTAAATTTATTAACTTCGTTTTCGCTCCGTTGGGCGAAGTCCGAAACCACTTTTTATCTATTATCATCAGGGGTGGTAATAAACATATTTTGTTCTTCTTATGGCAGTCACAATTACTTTTAATAAAAAGCAAAGCATTGAAGTCGGAATAGTATCAATAATAAATTTACTATTGTTTAACATAGTATTTTATCGTTATTAACCAGAATCAACCAGAACCATTTTATGAATAGATTTCTGGACTGTTGATTAATTGCTTTGCCATATTTGCTATTGTAACTCACTGTACAGTGATGTTATTAACACTATATATATATATATATATATATATATATATATATATATATATATATATATATATATATATATATATGTAGTTAAACATTAATGTTTTATCGATACTGGTTTGTGTTGAAGGCCACTGAAAGTCATTTTTAGAGAGAGGGAGATAGAGAGAGAGAGAGAGAGAGAGAGAGAGAGAGAGAGAGAGGACCTGTAGATAAAGTGATAATCTTTTATAAACGGAGTGGTCTGGGATCCAATTAAATTTTTCTTTTATTCTTGGAAATATGATTTATGATAAACTTTCGTGTATCATTGCAAGTATGTATCAATCAACTAATGCGGATAGGAATAAATACATGTCAGTCTATGATTCTATCTGTCACAGTCTGTTCATTTTTATCTCAGCGTTCAATTCTGTCTTGCTCTCTCTCTCTTTCTCTCCCTCTCTCTTTCTAAACACACACACACACACACACACATATATATATATATATTATAATATGATTTAATCACGAAACAGAAAATTTCCATGTTTCAAAAGTGAAACTAAATTTATAAATTTAATTATAAAAATTAAACTTAAAATTCTCTGTGATTATAAATTAAGTAAATTTCTTGGAAAGTTATTCCTAGCATCGCTTGACAATGGAACATGACTATAGATTTTAAGTTTAATTTTTGTAAGTAAATTTATAAATTTTGTTTTAAAACATGGAAATTGTATATGTCGCAATGGAATCATATTTTTAAACAGAAAATAAGTACTTTATTTACTTAAGGAATCAGCACATATGCTAGGCCACAAAAATCTCCTGAGCCGACCAAGCATAGAAATAAATACAATATGGGAACCAGTAATAAGGAGTGCCAGAGAAAAGGAATGATAATAACATAGTTGCAATATGAGCTCTGGTAAAAACATGCAATGATAACAGGAAAAATTGCAATATGAGCACTGGTAAAAATGGTTGCTGAAGACATTAGGTTTATAATACCCAGAAATTCATACCCAGGTGTCATCAAAGACACATGGCACAGGGGATAAAGACGTTGGTTAGATCCAGTGACTGGACCCAAAGAGTGTGAGTTCAATATCTGGTTAAGTCAGTGGGGAACTTTCAGAGGGAAATTAACAGGAGATAACTGATAACTGACATGCATTAAACATGGCACATGGAGCTAGAACAGTCTACCCCAGTGAGCGAAATAAAGGGTTCAGTTCGACATTCCAACCACCTGAAGAAAGCCGGAGCGAAAAAGATGATGACAGTAGTCCGAATAATGTGCATAATACCTCATCTCAGAAATATAGACAGACATTTCGCTCTACTGTTTGTATCGAGCACTGTTTTTTAATTGCTAAGATCACCGAATTATAAATCTTACTGTTCTTTCTTATTTTATATATATATATATATATATATATATGTATATATGTATGTATGTATGTGTGTGTGTGTGTGTGTACTATGAACATATCTACAATGTGCGGAAATTTTGGTTTGAGAAACCCCGCCCCAAAGTTTGCAACACATATAAGAAAGAGAAAAGAAAAGAAAGATAGAAATTCACAGCCATATGCAGTCGAAAAGGAAAGGCAGATCTGATGAAAAGGAAGAACGTCCACTAGGAAAGTATAGAGAAAGAAAGACAGATGTGATACAAATGAAGAACCGACGTTAAGAAAGTCTACTGCAGAGAAAGAGCCCCTGTAAACAATCAATGACGAGAAGGATGAATAAATGAAAAGTTTGAACGGATCAGGCGCAAGAAGTTTCCATTCATTCGTCACTTTACAAGACAAGGTTGAAAGCTGCGAGGCGTTTTGTGAACTTTTCAAACCGTGCTGGCATCGGGGAATAAATGGCGGGAAAAAGGAGCTACTGACTGACAACAGGCCAGCAATGAAGGTCGCGCTTTGATAGCAACTTGCAAATTCATCACGTCTCCGCTTCGTTCCTTCTCATTTCCATAGGCAAACAATCAGAAAGAGATTCTAATGCAATTTTAATGATCGTAGTTCATGAACTTTTCGGACGAGTATCCTTATCTTTGCTGCATCAATCACAGCATTCCAGTGTTACTTGGCCTTGCTCGGCTGTCTGAACACTGGTTAATATTTGAAGAGAATCCCTTATTAAGTTCATGCTGTTGTTGCTGTTGCTTTTTCTCTTCTTTTTTTTTGTACTTTTGCTCCAACCTCAATGTGGATGATTCACAGAGCAAGATGTCGGCTGCATCTGAAAGTTGGTTAGTTTTACATGCTTCGTGTTTGACAAATCTTTCTCTCTGTTACAGTCTTGGAATCATTTCTGATTTATATTTTATTTTTCTCCTTTTTTTCTTTTCTTATTCCCACCGATTTTCTTTCTCTTTTCTCTTGTACTTTTCTTTCCTTATTTCCACGCTTTTTATTTCACTCTTTCTTTCTTTTTTCATTCTTTCTTTTCTATTTTCTTGTACTTTTATTATTTCTACATATTTTCCTTCCTTCACTTTTCTTTCTTTCTTTCTTTCTTTCTTTCTTTCTTTCTTTCTTTCTTTATTTATTTATTTATTTATTTATTTATTTTCAATCTGTTCTTTCCAGTGTATTTCCATTTCAATTCTGATATATTTTTAAAATTGTTTCTTTCTTTCTTTCTTTCTTTCTTTCTTTCTTTCTTTCTTTCTTTCTTTCTTTCTTTCTTATTCTATTTTCCTGTATATTTCTTTCCTTATTCTACCATTTTTCTTTTTTTTCTTTTTCTCTTTTATTGTACTTTTCTTTCCTTATTTCCACTGTTTTTATTTCCTTCTTTCTTTCTTTTTCTTTCTTGTTTTCTACTTTTCATTCTTTATTTCACCCTTTTTTATTTTCTTCTTTCTTTCTTTTCTTTCTTTCTTTCTTTCTTTCTTTCTTTCTTTCTATTTTTTTTTACTTTTCTTTCCATATTTCCACCCATTCTATTTTCATTATTTAGTTCTGTTTCCTTCCTTTCTTTCTTTCTTTCTCTTTTCTATTTTCTTTTACATTTCTTTTTTTATTTCCACTCTTTTTCTTTCTATCTTTCTTTCTTTCTTTCTCTCTTTCTTTCTTTCTTTCTTCTATTTTATTGTACTTTTCTTTCCTTATTTTCACTCTTTGTTCCTTCCTTCTTTTTTCTTTTCTTCTTTGTTTCTTTCTTTTTTCTTTGTATTGTACTTTTCTTATTTTCACCATTTTTCTTTCTTTTTTGTTTCTTTCTCTTCTCTATTTTCTTGTACGAAAGATACATATTTGTACGGAAATTAAGGACCTACGTTCATCAAATTTTCTTTAAGTTAAGTAGCAGCAGAAGAATTATCGTTGAACTTTTAAAAGCTAAACTTAAATATTGATGCAACATTTAAATAAAAGGATCAATTCTGAGCTCTTCTGTAGTTTATTGATGCATATCGCATGTACTCCCCACCCCTAACTATTGTGATGAAGGCCAAAGATGAGACCTTCAGGTAATTTTAATTCCTGTTACTCAACGGGTTTAATTGCATATTCAGATTTTTTTAAAAAAAAAAGCGCTGTGAACTTTTGTCCTTATCTCATATCTATGACTATCACACGAATTCGGCACCATTTTTATATTCACGATTTTGTCTCTTCCGTAGTCGGTCTCTCAATTTCCACATCTCCATCAATTTCAACAAGGGAATTCTTATCTTAATGGGATAAGATCATCATTCATTGTCATCTTTCTTAATGCTGTTATGGAATGATATACGGTCGATGGCTGTCGAATATAATTCGACGATGTATCGTTTGTAACCCGTGCTAAGACATTCTTTCCAATCGGGTTGTGTAGGTCTCAAGGTAAGTAGTGACAAGAAGACATATTTAGGATAGTACAAAAGGAATCCCTAACCTACGATGGTTGGCGTATGCGTCATCAGATCTGCTAGATTTCATTCCATTGATCATTATTCCCCCACCTCCTACCAAAGAAAATCAAAATTAAGAAAAATATATAATTCAGAATTATATCTATCGAGCTGGAACGGCGTGAAGAAAGGTACAAGCACTCTAAGCTCGGAAAATGTGTTTAAGAAAAAAAAATAATAATAATAATTTATCTAGATATATTTCTGAATTCTTTTACCTCAAACAAGGCAATAAAGCCCCTAAGATGCAAGAGGTTACTGGAAGTGAATGACACATAGAGAAAAAGAACTGAATTCAAGAAATCAGAAGATGATGATATTGAATTTGTAGATAAATTTACCTATCATACGGTTCACACTCCTCCCTTAGCTTTTCAACAGGAGTAGTGGTTTGTCCTTTATTTTGTGTTTAGGATTTGATTTCTGGCTCCTTTTAAAGTCTTTTTCATACACTTCCCTCCCAGTAGCCCCCTGTATCTTAATGACATTATCGCCCTGTTTGAGGTGAATTTATTAAAATAAAAAAGAAGCTAGAAGAAAGTTCCACAAGTGAGAAGTGCATAAGAAGAAATGTTTAATAAAGACCTTATACTTACACTTAGAAATTTAAACATTAAAACGATGAAACCTAACTGCCAATCTAGTACTGTGTGAAGTTGTTCTTCATCTGATTGAGTCGCTACACTACACCCATCCAGTGTTTCATAGAGAGACTTGCCTGTGATGTTAAGGTTTCAGCGCTATTAAGTGTGTATGAATCTTTAAGATTGGGGGAAAACTAAATGTTCCGTAGTTTATAATGGCTTGCATTGGCAGTTGGAATCATCATCGTTGGCATATCCACATTTCTGAAGGTTGGCGCTATTGCTCTTTTTTCTTCCCCCTTTTTTTTATTTTTTGGTTAATCCATTCACCGCAAACAAGGCAATAACTCCCCTAAGACGGAAGATGTTACTGGAAGTGAATGAAACAGAAAGGAAAAGAAAAGGTCAGTGTTCCAAGGGACAGAAGATGATTGTCATTCTATTCAAAATTTTGAAGATCGTACTTTTTGCTAATCCTTTCACTGCAAGCAAGGCAATAAAGCCCCTAGGATGCACGATGTAACTGGATGTGAATGAAACAGACAGGGCAATAAAAGGTCAGAGTTCCAAGGGACAGAAGATGATTGTCATTCTATTCAAAATTTTGAAGATCGTACTTTTTGCTAATCCTTTCACTGCAAGCAAGGCAATAAAGCCCCTAGGATGCACGATGTAACTGGATGTGAATGAAACAGACAGGGCAATAAAAGGTCAGAGTTCCAAGGGACAGAAGATGATTGTCATTCTATTCAAAATTTTGAACATCGTACTAATCCGTTCACTGCAAAGCAAGGCAATAAAGCCACTAAGATAGAAGAAGTTACTGAGAGGGAAAGAAACAGAGAGGACCATAAAACTTAACTTGATGGAAGAAACTAAGGATAAAACCAACCTAAACTCAGTGCGTCTGAACTTGTGGGGTGGCAAATTGATACAAGGAATCTGTAAGGTTAACTTCAGAGCATTTGTTCATTTCTCATGATAAACTGGTACGAAAGTGTTTAAGTCCTACCTGTGGGGCCGCGAATAAGTCAATACCATGTTTCTGAGATACGTTTTTCCTGTCGACCAATCAGTACACAATTATACTAAATAGATTACTGTGTTACTGATGCATTAATATTTCAACAAAACCACATTTATTATACTATTTGGGCTATTAATTGGCAACAAAACGATGTTGACTAAATGTATCAATTATACTGAAGTTTTCTGATTGTATATTAATAGTTAAAATGTGATATTTACTCACAGCATGCTAATATTTTACCAATGAAAAAAAAAGAACCGTAACATTTCTCAGTGGTGTCCTAATTTATTACACAATATTAATTAAAAATATAAAAATATAACTATGATTTTTCTATCAAATTTCACACCAAAAGCAATCTAGCGAAATATGTAATTTAAGCTATTTAACATAATATCTTACAAGCCCAATATCGCAAAATTTCCAGGTCATTGTAATTTACTTCATCTGAAGGAAGCTTTATAGTGGGTTATCAGTTATATTGAAGTGTATGAATGTTGGAACAGATTAGTTTGATTTGTTGACCAGGTTCACCATAGTCTCTGAATATAGAATACAGCGCAGTACGTAATCTGTTCAATGAAACAACGTTAAAGATTAACACCCACGAGTCAGACACTCTACTGAATCTGACTATATCGCCAATACCACCAGCAGCTGTTCAGTAATTCTTCAGTCTTCGATATCAAAGGCTGTCAGTGAATATTCGGGAAAAAATGGCCGCCTTTATACACGTCACATTGAATATTTTGAGCCTTCTGGTTGGTTAAGCCTTCTATTGGTGAACTCTAAAATGAGTCAGCTCATTTTGGCTGGCTCACTAGTAAACAAGGGTACCCAAAAATCTCAACATGATTTGGTCTTGTTAGTTAGATCACCATAAGGGGGATATAAAACAAGAAAATCAAATTGTAAAGTGAAACAACAAATTTATATACATATACATCAATTAAGGTCTCTACAAATAAAATTAATGTATTTTGGTTGACACATGGTCGTCAAAATATTCGTAGTAGACCTTGCAAGAATGAGTTTATGTGTACGTAGGCAGGAACGTATGTGTGGATGTATGTATGTCTGTATGAGCGTACTGTAGAGTAGGAATGTCTTTGAAGTAATCGCTCAGTCTTAAAATGTTCCGTTCGTTTATCAAGTATACAAGAGGTGAGGGAGAAAGGTAGAGATAATAATAACGATCGCTTGAGGTTTGTCAAGGGACGTGTTAATACGCTCGTCCCCTTCCCTCTGGTGACAGGCTAACTTGCCCGTCTTTTATTTTGTTTGCGGGGTTTGAAAAGGTCGTTTGGGAATTCTCTCCCGGATATGATTTTGGCCTTTCCATTGGACGACGAACAAACTTCGCGGGGCCCTTGAAAAGGTCCGTAAAAGAATTTGTTTCTGAGAATTGAAGATTATTTGAATTTTGTTTTTAAATGTTTTTTTTTATTTTCTATTGGCTGAAAAACATTTCGCATCAAGGTGTGAAATTTCACGAGTGCTTAGCATTTGAATTTTAAATCTAAAGCTTGTTTTGTTCACTACAACTTCTCTTAATGGACTTACTTTTGTCCGTTTTCTGAGTGTAATCAGGCATTAGGCTCAGTCAGTAATCGAACATCCTGTAGGCATTCCGTCAGCCTTAGTACCGCTCCTCCATAATCTTGATTTCTTGGCGCTAACATTCTTCATGTTCTTTGCTTACATCGCAAAGGTTTACAACGAATCTGTCTAAATGGTTAAAGAATAGTTGATTCTCATTCCAATTCTTTTTTCTAAGAGCTCAAAAGTTTATTTAATATCATTTCGACAAGTTTCTGGTAGTTACTGGCTTTCTTTTTTTTTTTTTTGTTTTTTTTTTTTTTACCAGGAAGCATTTCCTAACTCCGACAAAAGAAGTCCATGCAGCAGCCTCAATCTCAGTCATGACGCAGACGATATTTTCATCATTCCTATTTTTTTTTTTTTTTGTGCGTGTCCCATCAAACATTCCTGACCAAGAAAATTCTGAGCAGAATATGCGCCATCTTGATCAAATCCCTTGGCAAATTGTCTCATTAGGGTCAACTTGATCTGTAGTCGAAGCAGGCTGATGCAATTACGGTTAAACTACAGTTCATTTGTGATATTTTCGTTTCCGACAACTAGCTCTTCACAAATATGTCAATCCTTCTTTTCCCAGTAATGATCGTTGTCTCTGCTGTCCCATATACAAAGGAAACGTTGTAAACCACCTTTTTGCTCGAGAAAGAAGTTAACCATTTTCATATCCACAAACATATCCACTTATATTCATCAAAACAGTCTTTACACTCATGTAGTACTCTTTCAAGATCGCTGAATGGTCGATTGGGTACAAGTAAACTTGCCACCATTTTCTAACAATATACACTTCAAACTTTGTTTGAAGTTGTCAGTAAATAAACACCACTTACTTGGGGAGACTCGTTACCAGAAGGAAGGCCTTGATTGTTGTTACAAAACAGAATTTTTTTTTTTTCTAAAATAACGAAGACGTTCCTAATTTCTATTTTTAATGTATTCACTTATTAAGGTTTTCTTTTCATTTCTTTCGCGATTGAAGAAAAAAAAGTAAAAAAAAAAAAAAAAGAGCTGTGTCTTATTTTTTACTTTTTCTTTGTTTGATAATGTTCAACAATATTTTCTTTGTTTGACAATGTTCAACAATATTTTCTTTGACAATGTTCAACAATATTTTCTTCGTTTGACAATGTTCAACAATATTTTCTTCGTTTGACAATGTTCAATAATATTTTCTTCGTTTGACAATGTTCAACAATATTTTCTTCGTTTGATAATGTTCAACAATATTTTCTTTGTTTGACAATGTTCAACAATATTTTCTTTGTTTGACAATGTTCAACAATATTTTCTTTGTTTGACAATGTTCAATAATATTTTCTTCGTTTGACAATGTTCAACAATATTTTCTTTGTTTGACAATGTTCAACAATATTTTCTTCGTTTGATAATGTTCAACAATATTTTCTTCGTTTGACAATGTTCAACAATATTTTCTTTGTTTGACAATGTTCAACAATATTTTCTTCGTTTGACAATGTTCAACAATATTTTCTTTGACAATGTTCAAAAATATTTTCTTTGACAATGTTCAACAATATTATATTTGTTCTATTTTTTTTAAATGTTTTTATATAATAGAATTAGAAAAATATTAAAAAATAATAAAAAAAAATATAAGTCCTTGTACAAACGTTGCTTGTTTTGTAATAAAAAAAAAAAAGAGGCTGTGCTGGTAAGCAGCGCATCAAAACGCGGCGTTTCATCTGTTTTAACGCGTTGACTACCATAGCAGCCATGTTTTTTTCTTATTGAAAGACAAGCAACGTTATTTCCAACGCTTATATCTTTTGTGATATGATATTTTAGATGTCTATACTTATAAAAAGAAAACAAATGTGTGAAGAGAAACATATTGTCGACATGTTATTGAACATTGTCAAACATTGTTCTTTTCTTAAATCGCGTTCATCTCTAAATATTGTCTTATTATTATTATTATTATTATTATTATTATTTTGAGAGCCTCAATCAGTCATAGAGGTCCCGGTTGCCTGACCATTTCTCAAAACTTTGTCATTTATCGACTCTTACTTGCAGATTAGAGACACATTTTCTATGCTTACGGCCACATAACGTTGAAACACCGGTCCCCGTAGGAAGTTAAGCAACGACGAGCCTGGTCAATACATAAATGAGTGACCGCTTGGGATTACCACGTGCTGTAATCTTGGGTGTGTACGTGATGTAATGGATAACGACTTGGAATTGTTAATTGGAGATCTGAGTTCATTTTCCATTTGAATCATTATATTCATTTAACCGTTACACAAGGCATGAATCCACGTCTTCTTCCCCCCAGCTATGGGCTAATCAGTAAGACTTGTTGTACTAAATCATTATTATTTCCAAAACATATTTCCATCCCAAACCATTTAAATAACCTGCAACGAGTTGATAAAAGGTAGAAAACAAATCCCCCATTCAATGAAATACTTATTAGCTACACAGATTTATTCACATTCTCTGGAATATAAATACATAGAAACTACCGAGTCCACAAAATGAGGGATCAGTTCATATATTCATACTAACATAGAACTGACCCCGACTTTATATCCACATTATAATTTCTTGTTTGTTTATTAATTTCTTATTACGCATGAATCCACTTATCCCAGGTATTGGTTAATTAGTAAGATGTGTATCACTAAAACATTATTATCTCCCACCCGCCAAAAAAACAATTTCTATAATCTAAAGATATTTTTTGCTTTTAAATAACATGCAAAGGGTTGATAAGCCGTAAAAAATGAATCAATCAATCAATGAAATACTGATGGGCTACACAGGCATGTCTTTTAGATTTATTTACATTCTCTGTAATATAAATGTATAGAGACTACTGAGGCCACAAAGTGAGGTATCAGTTTATATATTGAATATAATACAGAATTGATCCCCCATTCTATATCCATATTATGATTTCTTGTTTATTTATCAAATTCTGATTACGTACGGATTCACCTCTTCACCCACTAGCAATAGGTTAATTAGTACGTCTTGTATCACTAAATCATAATTATCTCGTCGACCAAAAAACAGTAAATAAATAAATTCGTACAATCTGAAAATATGTTCTGGCATTAAATAACCTGCAAACGGTTGATAAGCCGTGGAAAACGAATCAGTCAATCGCAAAACAACTATTTCCTTGGCACGTGAGCTGTTCTAAGTATCGCACACTTGAAATGATTTCAGGAAAGCTCCAAAGGTGTCTTCGACGGTAGAGAGTTTTTTGGGGATATTCCCAGCTAAAAAAAGGGACAACTTCAATTGCTTCTTGTTAGATTTCTCATATTTGCCATGCTAGAACTTTGAAACTTATCGTTTTATTTCCTGTCGATTTCGGGTGTATACTCATATTTTTCAGGGTCCCAACCAGAGACCAAAGGTCAGAAATTACAGCACAACATTTTCCACTGAAAATTTTACATAGAAAAAGGCTTAAGATCTACTTATGAGTTCAAATTTTGCATTTTTTTGTTTAAGACATGGATAACCAGGAATCCCTTCAACGAGTCTATCGGAATCTTTTCCAATCAATCCGAGAGCTCCAACTAAATCTTTTACCAGAGCTGTAGGTGTATTACGTTTGACTTGCATTTCTTCACGGACTTCAAATTTCATTTTGAACATGGCTTCTTTTATTATTAAATAGTTTTTCACTTTTTTCATGTTCATTGACAAGATCATCATCCAATCTCTTGTAGTTTCCAGTTATCTTTGAATGACGATTATTGTAGTTTTCTAAGACAGTTCTAGTTGAATTAATCCTCTGCCTCCTTCGAATGTGGCCGAAGACAGACGATCAACATCAGCCTCGGGATAATGCATGCGATACCAAGAGAGAAATTTTCTCGTTTTGGCGTCCACTCGCTTAATGTCAGCTATCGTCCTGTTAAGGATGTTGAAATTTTATTGCACCGCAGAGACAACTAAAATGTTTATGGCTGATATTCTCTATTCTGAATTCAACCTCGGTGTTCAACACCAGTCTGAAAACGTCTGTAGAATTATTTTCTTACTTTCTCTTTCATTTGGTTATGTTGTATTTCCAGTGAAGATATTGGCCAATTCTGTGGATATCAATACCTTGCATCCTGATACAAGATGGTCAATTATTACTGGATAATTATCGCAGAACCTACATTTCTGGGCTGACACCATTTTTCAGCATGTGTGTTTGGTAATTTTTAGTTAGAAAGCATTGGTCTTGTTAAGCATGAATAAAACCTTCGGTTTCAGCTTTTAAGCCTCCACTACATAACCACTGATGGATACAAGAGTTGTCTATATCAGCATGTTTGGCACAGGCAGAGTATTGATCGTGAAGCGGTTTATCTTGCCGTCGTTTCTGTATCTGGTCGGTTGAATTTGCATTTCCTTTCCTTTTTAAGAATTTTGCAGCTGCAGTCAGTCTATTTCTTTACTTACTTTCCTTATTTGAAACGCCATTTTGAACTTGTTGCTTTTTTATTACCAATATTATAATTCTTATTACTGTTATTATTCTTACTGTTTTTGTGCTATGTTTCCTGCTTTATACCCTGTAGAGCCGGGTCCAAACTATATATATATATATATATATATATATATATATATATATATATATATATATATATATATATATATGTGTGTGTGTGTGTGTGTGTGTGTGTTCCTGAAAAATGTATTTCGGTTGAGCTCTCTGGGGAGGAAGTGTAAGTTTGTAAACAGTGATTTTACTGCTAATAATGCAAGACTCTTCGGTAAAGCGAATCGAATTCTGTCAGTCACTGTGTGTTTATCTAAAAATAAATACGTTTAAATTCACCTTCATCCCTGCCGTGCGCTAATGGCTTAGGGGTAGATTCCCAGACTGACATCAATTCAGTTGGGTTTCGATCCTAGCTAGAGGCAACCGGACGTCTAGCCACACTGATGAACTGTGATACATCGAAACAGTTTGTCTGTGAATGACTATATATTAGGTTGGTGCAAAAGTAATGTCGTTTTCTCTCATAGTAACATATGTGATAAAACGACATTATTTTTGCACCAACCTAATATATATATATATATATATATATATATATATATATATATATATATATATATATATATATATATATATATATATATATATATATATATATATATATATATATATATATATATATATATATATATATATATATATATATATATATATATATATATATGTGCAAAGGCAAATTGTCATTTAATAGATCTTTTCTTTGTATATGGGATGTTGCTAGTAAGGCAATTTTCTGTACAACTTCTTCTGGACACAGTAAGTAAAACTCACCATTCCTTTTCTCATGGATCCCAGTGCTCCGATTACTATTTGTACAGTCTCAGTCTTCATTCCCCACATCCTATTAATCTCGATCAAAAGTCCTTGTATTTGGACAATTTGTATGGGGTTGTTTCTCTCCGATGGCACTGCTTTGTCAATAAGCATACACATCCTGAATTTCATGTCTTTTATGACAATATAAAGTCTGTTGGCTTTTATTTCCCTGTCAGTTTGAATTGGCATGTCCCATGTTACATCGTTATTTTGTATAAGTGTGTCTGGTTGGCGCTTATACCAACTCTCAGTGGTTTCGATTTTGTGCTTCTTGCATACCTTTCAGTGCTCATATGTTGCTAACTTGTTATGTCTGGATATATTCGTTTTTGCCAGTTGCAGACATCCTGAGATAATATGATTGACAGTTTCATCATATTTTCTGCAGATCCTGTATATAGGGTTAAATAATTAATACATTAATTTATTATTATTATTATTATTATTATTATTATTTTCTTTGCTTTCTGGCGTTTAGACATTTCTTTCCGGGTCCCACCCAGGGACCTAAGGTTAGAAATGGCATCATGACACTTTTCACTGACAAAAAAATAAAATAAAATAAAAAAAATAAATAAAATAAAATAAAATAAAAATTACATAGATAAAGCCCTTCGTAAAGTGTGGGCTGTACTTGTCAGAACAATTTTTTGTATCTCCTTGAGGCATGGGCTTCCAGGAATCCCTGCAATTAGTCTACTGCAATCTTTTCCAACCAGTCCTAGGGCTCCAACTATAACAGGGATTGTTGATGTTCCCATATGCCACATTTTCGAGACTTCTATTTCAAGGTCCTTGTATTTTGACAGCTTTTTGAATATCTTCAAAGATACATTGCAGTCAGCAGGGACTGCCATATCAATAAGGAGACACCGTTTTTGTTTGTGGTCTTTAATAACAATATCTGGGAGGTTGGCCTTGATTGTTCTGTCAGTGTGTATTGTGTAGTCACATAGAATTGTAACAGGTCCTATGTCCGTAACCGGGTGTGGGTGGTGTTGGTACCAGTTTCTTTCAGTTTCCTTCCAGTAGAAGTTGCAGATTTTCCAGTGCAGATATTGGCCCACTATGTCTTGTCGGGTTTTATATTCAGTGGGTGCCAACATCGTGCAACCTGATACAAGATGATCAGTCGTTTCTATAATCGTTTATTATTATTATTATTATTATTATTATTATTATTATTATTATTATTATTATTATTATATTTTCTTTGATTTCGGCTGTGTACACATTAATTTCTGGGTCCCGGCCAGAGTCCTAACATCAGAAATAGCATCATATTTTCCACTGAGCAATTAGGAAAAAAAACAAAAAAAAACAACAACAAAAAACACACGCACACATATTTTACATAGATAAGCCCTTTGTAAGGTGTTGGTTGAGTACCTGAGAACAAGTTTTTGTATTTCTGTAAAACATGGCCTTCCAAGAATGCCTTCAATGAGTCTACTGGAATCTTTTCCAACCAATCCAAGGGATCCAACTATAAAAGGGGTTGTTGATGTTCTCATGTATCACATTTTTGAGATTTCGATTTCAAGTTCCTTGTTCTTTGACAAAAAAAATAAATAAATAAAATAAAATAAAAATAAGATAAAATAAAAATTACATAGATAGAGCCCTTCGTAAAGTGTGGGCTGTACTTGTCAGAACAATTTTTTGTATCTCCTTGAGGCATGGGCTTCCAGGAATCCCTGCAATTAGTCTACTGCAATCTTTTCCAACCAGTCCTAGGGCTCCAACTACAACAGGGATTGTTGATGTTCCCATATGCCACATTTTCGAGATTTCTATTTCAAGGTCTTCTTCTTCTTCTTCTTCTTCTTCTTATTATTATTATTATTATTATTATTATTATTATTATTTGTCGTTAGGAAAGAGATATTACGATTATTTATATTTTGTTATGTTTAATCGCTTACGTAGTGTATTTTTCTTGCGATTTACCTGTTTTATTTTTTCATCTTTTAGTTTTGGTTTCAGATTCCACTTCATCTTTCTTTTTGTTTACTCTCCACATTTTTTTTTCTTTTTATCAATGTTCCCTCTTCATTTTTTTTCCGAACCGGCCGACATACGCACGGTTCTATCTAAAGTATGATACATCCGGCGGTGTCGAGGGGGAGATGAGGGCAAAGGAAGAGTCAAACCGAATCGGGCAGTGGAGGATCTGCTTACACAGCTGCAGTCACGTTGGCTCCAACGGGGAGAAGGTCAGATCGCCTTCGAAGATAACGTTTTTTTTTTTTGTCCGGTCTCTACACGGACGCGCTCAATATATGACTCCGGTCGCGCTTCCCAGCGCGTGTCGTAAAGAGACACACGACAGGTGAAGTCATCATCGATCCTTCCTTGAAAAGACCAATAAACTTTGCCTTCATCAATATATTAATAAGCTTCTTTGCTATTGCATATCTCATCTGGAAACGTTATAGGTAAATAGTCTAAGCTAGAGTTTTTAACTATGGCACTCAACTCGTTCTTCACACCAGGGGTTCCTGGAGACCTCTTTCCTAGAGATCACAGGATAGCAAGCCTCTTCAATTATCCAGGACCCGTATCAATATTTTGAATTTATTGATACTTTTATATGGTTAGTTTCAATTCTTCCAGTTACAATTCTTCCATTTCCTACGAAAGAAAGTCCAGGATCGTTCTGGGTGCTCTTATAACGATGTAAACAGAAGCCACCCCTATTTCTTTTCATTAGTTTCAGGTTAGCTCTCAGGCAAAGGCCAGGTATTTTTTGTTTTGATTCTTTCAATTTCTTTCAGTTTTAACCTGGATCCCTCTGGGAGGATCATATTCAGTATCTGCCAGTTCTTACTTTCTTTGTTAGCGATAACTAGAAAAATCCTCTTAGATTGGATTGTAAGATTGTTTTTATTTTTCAAGTTTCAGAGAATTTTATTACTGTGTTTTTTTTTGTTTTGTTTTTTTTGTTTTTTTTAGGAGAGCTTCTGGTTTATAAATATGATTTGTATGGCTAACGATGAGGCATCTCTACTGTTCTTATGGGAACACACTTCCTACTCAGTAGATTTATTTTACATTGCTTTTAATCAATATAACATTATTTTGTAAAATTATATTATTATTATTATTATTATTATTCACCTCTGCCTTTTCTTTCATCTTTATCCTCATCTTCATTTTCTACTTCTCCATCCTATTCACCATCAGCTTCTTCTTCCCATTATTATTATTATTGTTATTATTATTATTATTATTATTATTATTATTATTATTATTATTATTATTATTATTCACCTCTGCATCTTTATCCTCATCTTCTTCGTTTTCTACTTCTTCATCCTATTCACCATCATCATCTTCCTATTATTATTATTATTATTATTATTATTATTATTATTATTATTATTTCCTTTGATCTCTGTTGTATTCCGTGTCCTAACCAGAAACCTAAGGTCAGAAATGGCACTAGGAAATCTTCCACGGATCATTTTTTATAAAACAAACAGCCTAAAATGACGCACATTTACATAGTTAAGCTCTTCGTAATGTGTAAGATTTACTTATTAGTAAAATGTTGGTCTTTCTTCAGTGCATGGAATACTAGGAATGAATTCAATGAGTCTATCGGGACCCTTTCTCCAATCGACCTGAGGGTTTCAACTACAGTTGGAATTATTGATGTCCTCATGTGCCACCTTTTTAGATTCCCACTTCATTATTCTTTATTTTGAGAGTTTTGAAGGTCTTCAGAGATACATTACAATCTTCAGGGACCGCCATGTCAATAAGAAGGCACATTCAGATTTTGTGTTTTAGTTTGTTTTTTTTGTTTTTTTTTTTGTTGTTTTTTTTTATCACAATGTCAGGTCGATTAGATTTGATTGTTCTATCTGTATGTATCGTAAACTCACATAAAATTGTCCTGTAACTGTAATCAAGTCTGTGTCGTATTCATACCAATTTCTTGAAGTTTCCTTCCGGTAAAAGTTGCATATTTTCCAGTGGAAATATTGGCCCACTCTTCCATGCCGGGTGTTATATTGAGTGGGTGCCAATACCGTGAAACCTGATACAAGATGATCAATTGTTTCTGGATATTCTTCACAGAATCTGCATTTCGGTTTAACGCAATCTTGTGTTGCAAGAATAAAACTTTTGCTTTGGGCATTCAACCCTACACTACGTGAACATTGATGGGTACGGGGTTTGTCAGCTTGTTTGGTACGGGCAGATCATGAATAAGCTTAGCTTGTCATCGTTTTTGCATTCGGTACATTGCGTTCACTTCGCTTTCTTTTATAGGTTTTTATCGCTGCAGTAGATTTATTAGGTCTTAGCTGCACTTCTTCCCCTACTTGAAATTCTCTTATTATTATTATTATTATTATTATTATTATTATTATTATTATTATTTCTGTTTCCTTTTCGACATCATCATCCCCTTTAATTTTCGCTACTTTAACATATTTGCTCTAATCTTGTTGTTGTTGTTCTTCTTCTTCTTTTCTTCTTGTCTTCTTCTTTTTCATCATCATTGTTGTGGATTCCGAGATGAATTCGGTCTCCAAGGAATGACAAACGCAATATTTAAATATAAGAAATAAAATGTATTTACACAATCATACAAAGAGTAATACTGTTAGTAAGTCCAGGAACGTGGTTAGTAGCAAATACAGGTAGATATATATATATTCTCGAAATAGGACTTCCTTAGAGTCTACGTGCTTGTAACTGACTTCTACAAGAGGTTACCTCACACTATATCCGTGCGTATATTCTCTCACTCTCCGTATATTCTCTCACTCTCCGTATATCCTCTCACTATCCGACTCCCCTCACTGACTGTAACTCTGGGTATTTAACGGCAGCAGTCCAGGTACAATTGGTAGAGTCCACTTATATGAAAAGGGGAAGACCCCATAACATCCCCTCCTTAGATCCCTTTTTGTGGGGAGTTAATATTTTTGTCTCTTGTGGTTGATGATCAAGGGTTCGACGAATTTTCTTTTCCTGTTTGACCTTCTCATTACTGTATTTTCCTGCCGTCTTTGTATCTCAAACGCTTCAAAGATTGTATCCATAGCATCGTCATCTTCTGCGGTTGACGAGCTTGGCTCCCCAATTCGTCTTTTCTGTAGTTGGTCGATATGTCTTCTGTGTGAAAACTTTTCGCATTCTATGGTGTACATTAGATTCCCGATTCTATTGATTACTGTGCCAGGCTCCCAGTAAGCCATATTGTTTGTAAAATTTTTGAAATAAACCCGTTCTCCAGGTTTGAATGATCTCTTTGGCACCATCGGTGTATACTGATTTTTGCTCTTGCTTGGCAATAATTGGCAATATTATTATTATTATTATTCCACAATCCCTTTTTCTTTATTTATCCTCATCTTCTTCATTTTCTACTTCTCCATCCTATTCACCATCATCTTCTTCTTCCCATTATTATTATTATTATTATTATTATTATTATTATTATTATTATTATTCACTTCTGCCTTTTCCTTCTTCTTTATCCTCATCTTCTTCATTTTCTACCTCTCCATGCTATTCACCATCATCTTCATCTTCCCATTATTATTATTATTATTATTATTATTTCTGTTTTCTTTTCGACATCATCATCCCCTTTAATTTTGGCTACTTTAACATATTTGCTGTAATCTTGTTGTTGTTCTTCTTCTTTTCTTCTTGTCTTCTTCTTCTTTTTCATCATCATCATCATCATCATCATCGTCATCATCATCATCATCATCATCATCATCATCATCATCACCATCCTCTTCTTCCCATTATTATTATTATTATTATTATTATTATTATTATTATTATTATTATTATTCCACAATCCCTTTTTCTTTTTTATCCTCATCTTCTTCATTTTCTACTTCTCCATCTCATTGATTATATTTTACTTCCCCCCTCTATTATTATTATTATTATTATTATTATTATTATTATTATTTTATTCGATTTCTAGTGTACTCTCATTTCTTTCCGGGTCCCAAACCGAGACCTAATTTCAGAAATGTCATCATGACATTTTTCAGTGAGCATTTTTTGAAAAAAAAAAAGATCTCACATATCGATAAAACTCATTGTAACGTGTGGCCTGTACTCATGAGAACATTTTTTTGTGTTTCTTTTAGAACAATTTGTTTATTTCTTTTTCTTTCTTTTTCCATTATTATTATTAGTAGTAGTAGTAGTAGTAGTAGTAGTAGTGGTATTCCCTCTACCTTTTCCTTCTTCTTTATCCTCATCTTCTTCATTTTTTTCTCTATCTTATTTACCGTCATCTTCTTCTTCCCATTATTATTATTATTATTATTATTATTATTATTATTATTATTATTATTATTGTTTGCCTCTGGTTCGGCTGCACCTGTTTTACCATTCGCCTGTTTTCTTTTCCTTTTGTCTTGTCGGTTGAATTTTGCAGCGAAAACAATATTTATCTATGTTTGAAAATATTTCCTTGGATAAAACTTCTCATGGGATCACCTTTCCTACCCAAAAGCAGGAACAACTAAAATCGATATCACATGCAAATCTATGAGAAACTTCTGATATAATGAAGATGTTGAAGTTCCGCACTACATTAAGCAAAATGTTAGGAATGAAGCCCTCAGTAATACCTGAAAAAAAGCGATAACATTTACTGGATTTAAGAAACGTATTTCCTTGAAAAATTGTTTTAATAGAAATATTTTAATCAAAGGTAGTAATGATTATTTTCTCTATTAAGGTGAAATGTTTCCTTACAATGAAAAGGAAAAAATACCATCAGCATTAAGATCTTAATTCACCAAGAAGACATGACAGGCAAACTTCGTATATTTTAGGGCATATCGGAACCTTTTCCAATCAGTCCTAAAGCTCCAACTACAACTTGAACTGTTGATATCTTGATGTGCCAAATTTTTGAGATTTCGATTCCAATGATACGTTGCCATGTCAATAAGACGGGACATTTTGTTTATTATTAAATTTCTAAGTAATTAATTATATTATTATTAATTAATTATTATATTATTATTAATTATATTATTATTATTACATATTAATAATTTATGTAATTTATATCATTTATTAATATTATTATTTATATATAATGGACTCTCCCGTCTGTTTCGACGTATGAGGATCTGACAGCTTAGTTGATTCAGTTATGATATTTTATGCGATAATCTTAAGTGGTATTTAAGACCTGCTATTGATTTACAAAGGAAGCCACATATGGAGCAAGTGTGAGGATTGTGAGATGAGATCACTGTTAGATTGGCTGACCTTTTAGTTCTTTCTCTCGCTTCTTGAAGATGATTCAGACAGAGTGAAAACTGCTGACTCCGCTAAAACACGTTGATCTCCATTCTGCCTGCACCAGAGCTAAGTGCTCAAGGGTGTTATGTGGCATAAAGCTGAAATTTCAAGGGTGTTATGTGGCATAAAGCTGAAATTTATTATATATTAATTTATATTATTATTTTTACCATTATTTTTGTTGTTTTTAAGGAACTATTAAACAATGACTGAAACGCATTGTCTCTAATGAAACAAGTTACCTTACTACCCGCAGTGCTGTTGATGGTTACTCTAGTTATACGTGTTGTAATATTTCAAGTAGAACACATGGTGTGTAAACTTAGGTATTTATTTTCGAAAAGATATCTTTAGTAGATCGCCAGGGAAATGACCTGATATCATTGCAACCAAAAATGCAGGTGTCATCATGGGGAGGCTTGTTTAAAATGTCTTGTTTCATTTTTCCAGAGAAAACATTTCTCAACATTTGAAGTCGGAGAAATTTTGAAGAAATCACAATGAGAAGGAGAACTTTTCAGAAGGTCCTTTCGATCGTCTGAAACTAAGTTGGATTTGGTGTAGTCTTCTGGACGGGATTCAGTTTATATGTTGATAATAAGTTGATTCGATGTTTCTTGCAAAAAGAAGTTTTTTTTATAAAACTCCTTTTAGCTTGTATATCCTACATGCATTTGATCAGATATCAATTTAATTTTCGAATAAGTTATTTTGGTGTTGCTTGAACTTTTATAATAATACACCTTAATATCTTAGCTTCAAAAAGCTACCCTGGTTTGTCAAAATAGAGCACACGATAGCGGTTAAATATGGGACTATCAGACAAATACTAATACACGCATTCAGGCGCCTGTAACGGACATAACGACCTGCAATGCAATCGATTCTGACCAGGCATTTCGATTTCAGTCACTTTCTCTCTGACGTGACATGGTTTCCCTTTCCACAGTGGCAACTTTTAACTCTTTGAGCCGTGACCATCTCTTTACCAGTTTTAGAGAAAAAACGACGTAATGCCCAGCCACCGGTTGAAAAATTGCAGCGAAAAACGGGGGTTAAACACTTGTAACCATTTTTATATCTACCGTGAAAAATTACATACTAGCTATTTGCGAATTTTTGACTCAAGGGATCTATTTTGACAGGAGGATTAAAATTGTTCATAAACCCAGGGCTCAAAGAGTTAATGGTAACTTCTCTGATGAGCCTTTCCCCTGTTTCCCAAACTAAATGAAATTAAGTCTGCTGCTAGATTGGCATCTAGGTCCCGCCCGTTTTACTGTTGAAATACCTAAATGCAGCCGCCATTTCTACTCCAACAGTATTTTTCTCGCATTTAACGCCCGTTTACTTGTATCCATGAAAATTACAATCTTCAAAAATTAAAATGGAACGTCAATCGCCATCTGTTTTTTTTTTTTTTGAAGTCCGTTCAACTTTTGCCCTCTCCTCAATCATTCTCAGTCTTCACGTTCATATTTTACTCGCTGTAACCGCCTGTGTACTAGTGTCATTCGCGCCTTACTTTGGGTGAAAGTATAAAAATAAATAAATAAATAAAATTTATGAGTACCAGAAGAAAAATTCTACATTTCTCGACTTTCCAGATTGCTCGCTGCCATCTTAAGCAACATTTGAAAAGCTTTGGGGATTCATGGATTTTAACGGATTGTTTCATTATGGAAAATTGAAAAACAACTATGGAAAGAGAAACCTGACAAAGCTAAAAAGAATAAAGGGATGTTAATGATAATATTAGCTGTTTTCCTATAAGGAAACATTTGGTATTCATTGGACAAATAGTAGTGTTTTCCATTGAATCTACTTCATCATTTATCGTTTCTTCAATCCTCGTCTTTTCTTTCACTTTCACTCTCTGTAACCCCCTGCGTACTTATGGCATCCCCGCCTTGCTTTGGGTGAAATTATATATATATATATATATATATATATATATATATATATATATATATATATATATATATATATATTCATACACGTTTTATTAAATAATATAGACAAGTGTTGTCTATTTATTTTATGTAATTTTTTTTCGTAACTTCTAATAAGTTTAATAACATTATCGTTGAACGAAGAAAGAAATTCACAATATTGATCCATATTTTTTTTAATACAATCTAAGCTTTCGGCTTACTTAAGCCGTTATCAAAGATGTCAATTACAACATGTTAAACAATATACGGACAAGACAGTGATGATAGTCTGTCAATGTTTACATAGATGATTTCTAAGCAACGATAAACACGCGCATATAAGACGCTAGAAGCGAAAATCGCACCGCATCTCATAACGTCACACATTTAACAACAAACAGGACATTTACGATAAACTACAGGATATAACTACCTCGGATCAACTTGAGGAAATTACACATAGACTCACGGAAATTATTCACTCTCGTGTGGTCATTGCGTTGCAGCTCGGTATTCTTTTCTTTGTTACCAAAGAAATCCACCTGTCTCGTAATACTCTGCCTAGCTTTTGGAATGCGTCCTTGGCCATCCTAATACGTCTTCGGATCTCAGTGTCGCATTTCGGGCTCATCCTTTTACTGATTGTCATACAGTCTGTCTTGTAGTTTGATCTATAACTTGCTGTCAACCACTCACCAGCAAAATTCGTCACAGTGTTCTTTTATTCTCCCTAGAAACTCATTTTACTTAGCAGCATCGCTTCTGCTTCTCCCCGCTTCAATATGTCTTCTAAAGATTTAGTCTTTTCTTCTTTATTATTATTATTATTTTAACTCACTTTTTCTGATTGTAAGTAACCGTTTCCATGTTTTAAACTATCTCGTTACTCATTTGATCTGTGTAGTTATCTCTTGGCAACTGATACCAGAAACACATCTTTCTCGCTTCAATATTCGTCACATCCTGGGTATGACGACAAACTACATCCGGCTGTAAGACATCTGACTGGGAGATTTTGAGGTGCGTAGAACCCCCTCTTATTTCCTGTTGTTACCATACCTACTCTGACCCGGGGTAGGAGAACCTTTTATGGGGGTGGAGGTTCCCATCTATGGGCAAATAGTGAACTGGGTTAAAAACATTATTAAAGTATACATTTTTATAGTAAAAAATTCCAGCAATATATTTTAAAATTAAAAAAAAAACAAATAAACAATCCAGCAATAGATTTTAATAGTAAAAAATTCCAGCAATAGATTTTAAAATTAAAAAAAAAAACAAATAAACAATCCAGCAATAGATTTTAATAGTAAAAAATTCCAGGAATACATTTTAAAATTAAAAAAAAACAAACAAATAAACAATCCAGCAATAGATTTTAATATTAAAAAATTCCAGCAATAGATTTTAAAATTAAGAAAAAAACAATGCAGCAACAGATTTTAATATAAAAAAATTCCAACAATAGAATTTCATAGATAAAAAACAAAATCCAGCAATAGATTTTAATTGCAAAGCAAATTATTATATCTGCCAAAGAAATTAAATTCGGCCTTTAATATGACATAATGTGTTGAAATGCCGTTAAATAAACCAAAACAAAAAAAATCAAGTTTTTTCATCTGTGGAAATTGTTCAGCATTCGTTTCTATACAAAAGAATATATATTCCATAAAAGTCCAATATTCTTTTCTTATTTCCCAAAGGATATTTTCCAATGTTGTATTACTTTGCTTAATTTCTTGAAGGCATATTTTGCCTCTCCTTGACACTTCCTCATCTTAGTGTCACATTTTCCGTCGTTTGTTACTAAACTAGCCATTTATTCAGACTCGTTAAGTAGGTTACCAGTTGTTTATACTTGCTTCTCTTGCTTTTAGTATGCCTTGTGAGTGTAAAATTCACGAAGCCTTCTTTCCACATTATACGTCCCAGATAATAAACTCCAGGAGGGCAACACTCTATGCCTTCTTGGCCTCTCGTCTTAAACTGACTTGAAGTATAGCCACTATATTGAAGCAATTAGGACTACTAAAGTTGGTTCATTGTGACGTGTCAAAAGATTTTTCTTGTCAGACTCCATCTTTCACATTTATAAATCTGCCATTCGTCTGTGCGTTGTATACTGTTGCCATATCTGGTCTGGTGAACTTGCTGCACATCTCGATATTCTTGGCAAATTTCTATGGATGATCGGTAATGTAATCGTTCCTGACTAGGTATCTCAACTTCAGTCATTTTGTTAACGATCTGACGTGGCTTTGTTATGTTATTTCTGCAAATATTTTCAGGGCAAGTACTCTGATGAGCTTTTTTTTTCCTTTACATGAATTTAAGCATGCTACTAGATTGACAACTGCATCTCGCTGTTTCGCTACTGAACTAGCTAGATGCGGCCACCTCTTATAATCTTATATTTAATAGCGATTCCCACCTGTGGATTTCCTTTCCGATTTCTTGCTTCCCTGATAACTACAATCTTCAAAAATTTTAATGCAACGTCAGTTACCATCTTCTATTTTCTTGAAACATGTTCTTTTATTGTCCTTCCCTCAGACCTACCCGATTAAGTCTTTTCATTCTCTTTCACCTCGTGTAGCCCTCTGCGTCTTATCATCTCCCTTGGAATGAAACGAATAAAAAAAAACGGGTAAAATAACAACTCTTTCTGCGGTAGATCAGTTGCCATTCAAGACTATAGAACACGATCTGTTCTGTTATTTACGCATAGCTGGGGGGAGGAGAAGAGGATTTCATATCTTTCTCAAAGTAAGTGAATGTAATGGATTCGACTGGAATTCGAACTCGTCACTCCGATACCTCAACCCGAGCCGTACCTCCTAAAATGGTAATAGATAAATAAAATAGTTAAAGAAATAAAAAATAAAAAAAGAAAGGAGAATAAGACGAAGAAGAAGAAGAAGAAGAAGAAGAAGAAGAAGAAGAAAATGTAAGGAAGAAGAAAAGAAAAAGAAATGTGTCCTGAAAAGGTAATCGGTTATGTGCCATGGGTGATACACGCGTAGACGATCATGTATCTTTCGATACATGATTAACGAAACAGATTTTTTTCCCCACAGCAGCTTACCATTTCTTTCTGCGGTAGACCAGTTGCCATCCTGCTATTTACCTACAGCTGGGGAGGGAGAAGAAGATTCATACCTTTCCTAGTAAATGTAATGGATTCGATTGGAATTCGAACTCGGCTCTCTGATTCCTCAATCCGAGTCTCTATTCATTACTCCCCCGTGCCTCTACCATGGTACTCTCAGTGTTCGTAGGTGGAATATGGCTTCAAATCTCTTCATCGTCGAGGAAATTGTTCTCCATTCACTACCATTTACAAGAATAGGTACTACAGAGTAGTTCACCACTGTTAGTTATCTGTTATCTCCTGTTAATTTCCCTCTGAAAGTTCTACACTGCCTTAGCCGGGTATTGAACTCACACTCTTTGGGTCCTGTCGCTGGGTCTAACAAACGCGTTTATCCACTGTGCCATGTGAGTGTGAGTTTAATACCCGGATAAGGCAGTAGAGAACTTTCAGAGGGAAATAACTGACAACTGACATCTATTAAACATGGCCCGTGGAACTAGAACAGTCTACCCCAGTGAGCAAAATAAAGGGTTCAGTTCGACATTCCAAACACTTGAAGAAGGCTGAAGCGTACAACGGCCGAAACGTTGTGATAAATATGGTGACAAAGATGAGGACAATAGTCCGAATAATGTAAATACTGTACATAATACCTCATCTCAGAAATATAGACAGATATTGAAAGGTCAAAACGTTGTAATAAATATGGTGACAAAGATGAGGACAATAGTCCGAATAATGTAAATAATGTACATAATACTTCATCTCAGAAATATAGACAGATATTGAAAGGTCGAAACGTTGTAATAAATATGGTGACAAAGATGAGGACAATAGTCCGAATAATGTAAATAATGTACATAATACCTCATCTCAGAAATATAGACAGATATTGAAAGGTCGAAACGTTGTAATAAATATGGTGACAAAGATGAGGACAATAGTCCGAATAATGTAAATAATGTACATCATACCTCATCTCAAAAATATAGACAGATACTGAAAGGCCGAAACGTTGTAATAAATATGGCAACAAAGATGAGGACAATAGTCCGAATAATGTAAATACTGTACATAATACCTCATCTCAGAAATATAGACAGATATTGAAAGGTCGAAACGTTGTAATAAATATGGTGACAAAGATGAGGACAATAGTCCGAATAATGTAAATAATGTACATAATACCTCATCTCAGAAATATAGACAGATATTGAAAGGTCGAAACGTTGTAATAAATATGGTGACAAAGATGAGGACAATAGTCCGAATAATGTAAATAGTGTACATCATACCTCATCTCAGAAATGTAGACAGATACAGAAACTTAATATTATGAAGATAAAGCGAAAAATAATGATTGAACCATGTCTTGAAGAGGTCAGGGTATTCGTGGAAACACTCAGGAGGAACTCCATTCCAAGTACTGACAAATCAAGAGACATAGTTGTCTGAGTGGAAGTGATTTCTTATATTTGTAAGACGGGGGGAATGTGTTCGAATGAGCGCAAAGCGTGTGCTAGCTGTAGAGGTCTGAGTTGGTGGAAACAAGAAATGTAGCTAAACTGGACATTTGCTATGGAAATAACGATAGAGTAGAGAGGTGCTTAGCTGTAAAGGTCTGAACTGGTGGAACTAAGGAATGGAGCAAATCTGAATATTTGCCATGGGAATAACGACAGAGGAGACGCCTGCTTGCATTTTAACTGTGTGTGGAAAAGGGTTGCAAGGTGGAAAATAATTATTCCGTTATCAGTCTGCGTAAGCAATTTTGGATCATATCAAATTGAGAATTGAGCCATTTCTGCCCAAGTATCAGAGTTTTAGGTAAGATCGGACCTTTGAAAAAGATAAGACTTTTGAAAAGATCTGTCATTTAAAAAAAAAATAGAACACTGCTAAGTTAGTTGGATACTTTTTAATAAATTCACCCCAAGGAAGAGGATACTGCCACTAAGACGCAAATGGTTACTGGGAATGAAAGAGATGGAAAAGACTTCAGAAAGAACCAGAATCCAAATCCTAAACAGGAAAATTGATAACCCGCTTCTGTTCAAAACAGCGGTTAGGTGTGGGAATCGTGTGATCGGCAAACCTATCTACTACTATGGAGGACAAATAATAAATAGTAAATGCTTTTTCAGAGTTCAGACTGGGGCTTTTAGAAGGACAGACTTAAAGCAAACTTTAGACGGAACCGGAAACCCAGTCTTAAACAGGCAGCAACAGAGAAACGTCTAAACATGTTCAACGGATCGGGGAGGTGGGAACCGGCGAAGTCATTTATTTCATTGCATGATGGAATGATCCAAATATTTTCCAGAATATTTAGCAATGGATTCCGCTTGAGGTCTGGTGTGAAATTAAGATATACCAAACATATTTATCGATTTAAAATTTCTTTGAGAGTGCACACGTTCATTTTGGTTTGGTTTGGTTTGGTTTGTTTTATGGCATATCAACCTCAATGGATCATTTAATGCCGAGAACTTTTTTTTCGGGTAATCTTTTTGTTTTGTCAAAAATCTATTTCTGATAATATTTCTTTCGTCAGAAATGTATAGCTGGTAGTATTATTATACAAAATGTATTGCTGGTAATATTTTTTTTTTCAAAAACGTATGGCTGGTAAAAGTTTTTTTCTTCAAAAATTTATTTCTGGTAATAATTTTTTACAAAGTATTTCTGGAATTAAATTCTATTTTTACACTTTCATAATTCTTTTTACCTCAGTTTCGTGGTTAACTATTTGCTCATAGCTGGAATCCTAACAAGTGCTACCACCCCGGGTCAATGTGGACCTAGGAACACTAGCAACTAAGAGGTGGTTCCTCGCTCCTCAAAGTCTCCTGATCAGAGGCCTTGCCGTTGGACCTAGTTTATCGTCTTACACAAGACGCGGATGTAGTTTATCGTCATACCCAGAACGGCGTTCATTTTGACTGGATTAAATACAGCGCCTGATCAGTGATGATGAGACCAGATTAGAGTAAATTTTTCATCTCCGATGCATTACAGATTAAAGAATATTTACTTTTTTGTTGTTAGTGAAGTATCCTTAGATTGAAATACCACGGTAGGACCGGATACGTACAAAAACTGGGCAGGAACAGTCAGAGGATTCGGTATTGGGGAGACGAACGACAGAGGTCTGAGACTGCTCGAATTTGCCAGACCATCTCATCACGGATAGAATCAACAAAAATATGATTCTACAGAAGCATTCTGAGAATAGAATGATCTGAAAACGTAAGAAACGACGACGTAGATTTTAAAAGAGATAGTTGAAATCTCTAGGGCACATAATGAGAAAAATAGGCTTAGAACATTTGATACTCACAGGACATAGTGAAGAAAAGGGGTGGAGGAAAGAAGCGCTTAACCTATTTAACGAGATAGATAAGTGATTAGGAGATATAGCAAAAAGAGAAAAATGTGTAAGGGCTAAAAAGATAGGAAGTTTTGGAGAGCTGTGATCACCCATGTCCTGAAAGAACACGTCATATAGAAGAAAAAGATAAAGATCTCTTTTGAAGTCAATCCATATCTTGTTTAGTCTTAAATTCTCCACACTTGAAATTGACAAGTCCCTCAATCAGTTTAGTATCGCAATAATCTATTGCACATTATGAAATGGACAAAGACCGACAATTATCTTAAGACATTTTTTTAGGTTTGTACATTCTTTTTCATAGATACAAATATTTAAGTAAATGATCTGTTTATAATAATAAACAGTATTAACAACATTTACCGGCCTGAATGTCTTAAAATAATTGTCGGACTTTGTTCATTTCAGAAAGTGTGACGTCATTTGTTTACATCTGGATACACATGAAGCAGATATGAATGTACATGAGAAAATCATGGGAAATTGTACTTTAAAAACAGTAAAATCCACCTTGGTAGCCGAACGCTCCTATGTGGCGAAATTGGTAAAAGCACGTCAGGCTATATGATGGTTCCGTATAGGATACAGGTCCGACTCCTGTCGGTGGACGCATATTTTCTATGACAATTTCTCGGACATTCGGTAAATGTTAATACTGTTTATTACTATAAACAGAGCATTTACTTAAATATTTGTATCAATAAAAAAGGATGTATACGCATAAAATGTCTTAAAATAAACTGTTACTCTCCTTTCGTCCTTTCCTTACTCTCCATTCTTTAATTCCTTACTTTTATGATTACTGTTAATTCTTTTGCTATACTTTCATCTGTTCTCTATTGCTGTCATTATCATTCCCTTACCTTTGATCATCGAAGGGTTATTTCTTTCTTTCTTTCTTTCTTTCTTTCTTTTTTTTCTTTCTTTCTTTCTTTCTTTCTTTCTTTCTTTCTTTCCAATCTATTCTTTCCAGTCTATTTCCATTTCAAATCCGATCAATATTTTAAGTTTAGGTTTTCTTTCTTTCTTTCTTTCTTTCTTTCTTTCTTTCTTTCTTTCTTTCTTTCTTTCTTTCTTTCTTCACTCTGATACAATATTAATCCAGAATCATTTTCACCATCTAAATCATCTCACCTAACGCTGAAACTCCTCTCTAAACAAATTCGATAACTTATGATTGCCGTTACAACTTTGATCAGTATTCAAGTGTTTCGGAATATCACACATCGCCTTTTGATATTTCTTCTCTTCTTTATATGCAGTGTTCCCTCAAGACGTATGAGATCATGGCTCTCCACAACTTCTTGTTTCTTGTATGTCTTAATAAACTTCGTCTTTCTGTTATTTTCCTAAGATCTGTTCTACCATTCATTTACGATATGCGTTGTTTTTCTTTCTCCCTCTTGCCATCTAACTGCCCCGTGAGTATTGGATTTTCCAAGCAATCCTTCCTCATTATGTGCCCAAGAAACATCAGCCATCTCTTCCTGATGTTAAGTATTAGTTTCCTTTTTGTTTAACTTGTATCTACATCTTCGTAGTTAATCACACGTTCGGTCTATAGTATCCTTAGCATGCTTCTAGAGAACCACACTTCTGTTGCTTCAAGTCTTTTCTTTATCTTTGAGGAGATCGTTCAGCACTCACTGACATACAGGAAGACAGATATCATATGGCAGTGTAGTATTCTTTTCCTTGTTGCTAGTGAAATGTTCCTATTTCTCAGTACTATGCTAAGCTTTTGGAACTCAATACGTCTTCTGATCTCAGTGTCACACTTTCCGTCCTCTGTTAAAACCCTTCCCAGATATTTAAATTTCCGCATTTGTTTGATTTTGGTATCTCCGATTTGCAATTTGCACTTTGGGCTCGTCTTTTTGATAACAACCTTGCATTCTGTCATCTTGAAATTGGTGTTGAATCCTTTCTTCTCGCTTTCCTTCACTATCTGCTTTAAGAGTTTTTGTAGCTTTCTTTCCGTGTCTGCTATCAACACTGTGTCATCTGCATACCTCGTGTTATTTGGATTGTGACCGCCAATAATGAATCCTGGTAGGACTTCTAGTTCTCTTAAAATCACCTCACTGTATAGGTTGAATAAATCCGGTGAGAAGACGTATCCTTGTCTTAGACTCCTTTCTATTTTTGTATATATGCTGAACTCATTTTTATCTATATGTAGGCAGTTTGTTGCCAATTATTCTAATATATTTCCTAAACATATCAAGGTTGCTGAGCAGTTCCAACAAATCTTTGTGGTGTACTTTATCGAACGCCTTTGTATAATTTATAAAGCACAGGTAAGCATCCTTCTGTATTTGTATTGCTCTTTCTCAGCATAAATATGGCGTTCCTGGTTCCACTGCCTTTGAGGAAACCGCACTGTTTCTGTTCTGTATCCGCTCTGATTCTGCTACGCCTTTTATTAATCAGAATTCGAATGTCTTATATGGCTCATTAAGCTGATTGTCCGATGGCATTTATATTCATTTGCACCTGGCTTCTTACGCTGTACTATGAAAGCAGATCTACTTAGGTCACCACCGTTGTAGATTTCATTTATTATTTGTGTAATCTTGTCCATACTGAAATCGTCTAAGGCCTCCAGCATTTCTATTCCAATTCTGTCTGGCCCTGCCGCTTTGTTTCTGTTCTATTTGGCCAGTGCAAATTTCACTTCAGATTTTAATATTTCCTGTCCATCGATATTTCTATGCATTGCCGTTTGTTCTCTTTTTGCTAACAGTCACGCATTCTGTTGATGTCCAATCCTGTCTTCTCGTTTCTTTCACTACCTTCTGTAGGAAGTTTTGTTGCTGTCTGTGTCTGCTATCAACACTGTGCCATCTGAATACCTCATGTTATTGTGGCCGCCAATAATGAATCCTGGTAGGACTTCTAGTTCTCTTAAAATCACCTCGCTGTATAGGTTGAATAAATCCGGTGAGAAGACACATCCTTGTCGTACAACCCTTTCTATTTTTGTATATCTGATTAACTTATTTTTCATCCGCATGCAATCAGTTTGCTGTCTGTATAGATTCTTGATTATTCTTATATTTTTCCCAATTTGTCGTCTAAATAAATAACACCGACATCTCATTTTAAAAGAAATATCCACCAAAATTAAAAATATATTGAAATACTATATAATAAATTGATCCAATAAAATCGCCATCATCCACGGCTTCCAGACAACTTCGGAATCTCCTGCAACTCTTCTGGGTGGTCTTCTTGTTAAGCTGATGAATACTGCTATAATCCTTGCCTTCAGTTCATCTTTGGTGTTACAAGGAGTTTTGTTAGTCTTTCAATCAACTGTGAGACATTCATAATAATCAAGGTGATTGCAGTCTGGGGAGTTAGGTGGCCAGATGTAAGCGGTGATGTGGTCGCAGAAATGGTGTGACAGCCATCACTGGCATGGTTCAGAGTCATGTTGCCAGATATATAATCTTCAAGCAGCCACTCTTTTGACTCTGGGCAGCACCACTTCAAGACACTTGATGTAGACCTACATCTTGAGTCTGAGGCCGTCTTTAACAAATTCGGAAATTCTTTTCTCATCATAACGGTCAGAGTGAATTTTCTGAGGTGCCGTACCTTCGTAATCACCATTAGACTCATCCAACACATTCCAAATCTTCTGGACCGTCCTTAGATTGACACCTAAACACACTAAATATTCGTATTGCAGCTTTTCTCACAGACGGTGCCCAACTGATCCTACTATACTGTGCACTCGCCAAAATCAAAATCAAACAACGCGCATGCGCGAAATTAAAAATATTAAATGGGGACAATTTACTCATCGTACCCTGTCTATCAAGGTTCCTGAGAAACGATTCCATATTAAGAGCCAATTATTTTTTGGTGACCAGTCATACATGGTAACCATTATCACCACGGTAATAACTGGTAAACCGTTTTCGAAATTGCAATTCTGTTCACTTTTCAGCAAAACACTTTGAAAATATAAATCAACTTCACCCTGAGGTATTTCCAATTACCAGATAAACTGAGACTGGAATTCTAAATTTATTACCTGGAGCAGATGATCTCTAAAGCCAATATTACTTGTGACGTGACGGTAAGGGATGGCTACTATTAAATAATTGTTCAGTTTTGGACAAGCCCATGAACGGCAAAAAGAAAAAAAAATATGCACGGTACTTGAGTTTGTGTATTTAGACAGCAAATCCTTCTTTCATGCACATTTCATTACATAACAAATACATCACACCAGTTGACAATAGCAAAAAAAAACAAAAGATATTAATTTTTTATTACAAGAAAATTAAAACCTCTAACATTATATTTAAAAATAATTCACCTCCTAGAACAAAATTAAATTGGGCATATATTATTTATTAATTTAAATGTCCATTAAGGAATTGTATCCCTGATCACTCAAAATTCGTAAATAATTATATAGGCCACACTAGGAAATGTTTGACACGCAGACACATTTCTGACCATAGCTCAATTAGATCTCATTTAAATATTCAAGGAGACCTACCGGACCCTATTCGTAACATACTTGTTGACACCACTAATATAACAGCATCATCTACATGCCAAAAAAACCCCTAAAAATAATGGAAGCCTCATTAATAAAAACAAAAAAAATCAACACTTAATAATATTAACTTTTAACATGGACATAATATCTTGACCGAGTTTTGAAAAATGAAAACATTTTATAAAACATACATACAACAAACTATTTCTTATTTTAACAGTTAAAATAGAATCCTTCAAAATAGCTAAATGTATAGCCGAAAGCACTCAGATAAAAAGAACATTCGGATAGTTTTTATATAATTGATCATCCAAAAAAAAAATATATTATATCGCTTGAGACATTGTATAAAAAACTAAATAAAAGCACCTTGTCTGTCGTATTCAATGAAATATGCATGATACTGGAAAAAGATAGGGAGCCCCCTTTAATACATCACATGTATTTTGTACTATGATATTTATTCCCTCGATTCCCGCTCTGTTGATTTTTTTTTTTTTTTTTTTTTTTTTTGTAAGGAACATTTTTCTTTTTTTAGTATTATTACATTTTTTTTCCCGTTTGGCTGGAGTAAGGGAGTTCAAAATAGACTGTATAGTCTTTTGTCTCACGCGACTTCTGACACTTCTTTGACATTTTCGAAAAGGGGTTCTTTAAATTTCTCCTGCTATTTGATTGCATGAGTTGTGTTTTTTGTTCTTTTGAATGCAAGTAACAGGCTTTATTCTGAGTTTCGCTCGTTGAGCGTGTCTTTTATTGTTTTTATTTTTCGAAAAAAATCAACGCCGTATTACCACTGCTGAATAAGGTTACCTTGATAGTGGGAGAGGATATAGACTTTTTTCTTAAGTCATTTTCTAAATCGTGAGTAGCTAGATGTTTTTATTGGGCTTTGATCTGATAAGTGACATGTGAGGCGTCTACCCGAGGAGGCGGTTGTGTGTGTGTGCGCCTATATATATATATATATATATATATATATATATACGCACACATACACACACACACACACACACACACACACATATATATATATATATATATATATATATAATGAGTACAGACCTTCCTTAAAAATACAGTCGGTTATATTTTATTTCATGAATATACAAATACTTATCTCTTCAGACGGAAGTTTTTTTTTAATAAATGGAGTCAATTTATCAAGACGAAACGAAAAAGGAGAGTAAAAGATAGAAAATAAAAAATCTTATATTAAAAGAGGAAGATAGAAAAAAGAAATTTTCAATATGTTTCCAAAAACCGAGGGAGAGAAAGAGAGAGGGGGGAAGAGTGTGTGTGTGTTTGTGTGTGTGTGTTTAGATAGATATATAGATAGATGGAAACAACCCAAATTGTTTTACATAATTATAGAAACACACTCAATAGATCTATATTTTGTCCCAAAGATTTGGGAAATGGAACAAGAAGAAACCCATAGGTACATAGGAAATTGCGAAGGAGAAGGAACACGGCTTTCCCAAATGAAAGAGAAATTAAGAAAGGAATACTACAGGCATGTGCATCTGGTGTTGAATACCGAGCTGAATTGAAAAAAAAAAAAAAAAAAAAAAAAAAAAACAGAATCGCCCTGCAATAAAATACAGTTTCAACATCCTTAACTGGACCATAGCTGACATTAAGCGAATGGACCCCGAAACTAGAAAGCTTATCCCTTGCCACCGCATGCATCATCCCAAGACTGATGTTTATCGTCTGTATTTATCCAGATCCGAAGTAGAAAGAGGATTAGTTCAACTAGAAATGTCGTACAAAACTACAATAATTAGCCTTCAAAGATACCTGGAAACTACAGAAGAATGGATGATGATCTGTTTCAAAGAATATGAAAGAAGTAAAAAACTTTATTCGGCAATAAAAGAAGTCAACAATTTCAAAATGGAGTTTCAAATGGGTGAAGAAATGCAAGTAAAGTATAATACACCGCCCGCAGCTGCAAAATAATTTAAAAAAAGACACCAAAGGCAAATGCCATTGACTAGATACAAAAAAGCTGGTAAGATATGCGTGAGAAAACGGGGTGGAGGGAAACAACTTCTTGCGACACAAAAACGAACGCCTACTTGCGAACCTGATACGAACGCCTTCTCTTCCAAACGAACACTTTACGACAGCAAAAGAGCAAAACGGTACCCAAGACTGCTGCCGAGGGATGACCGACCACAGCGGCTTTTGTCGCCCAAGAAAAAACACCAAACGACTCGCGCGTCTTCATCTTGTAGTCCTCGGTCGAGTCTATTATGGTACTCCAAGGTGTGACCGGCGACAACACACACGCAGTTCGAGGACGCTTCCGCGCATGCTCGTTACAAGATAAACCACTTCACTGACAATATTCTACCCGTACCAAACAAGCTGATGTAGACAAATCCCATACACAACAGTGGCTACAAAGTGCAGGGTTACAAACTGAAAACGAAGATTTTATTTTTGCTTCACAGGACCAATGCTTGCTAACTAGAAATTACCAAGCACATAGACTGAAAACTATGTTAGCTCAAAATGCAGATTCCGCTAAAAATATCCAGGACACAATTGACCATCTTGTATCATGTTGCACGGTATTGGCACCCACTCAATATAACACCCGAGTGGGCCAATATCTGCACTGGTAAATCTACAACCGTTACGAAATGGAACCTGCAAAACATTGGTATGAACACCACCCAGATCCGGTTAAGGAGATAGGACCTGTAATAATTTTTAAAGAACTTTTCAATACGCACAGACCGAACAATCAAAGATAATCGCCCAGGCATCGTGATTACAGACGGCAAAGACAAAATGTGGCTTATTATTGACATGGCAGATATCCAGATATCTATCAAATTACAAGGACATCGAATATAGCACATGAGGACATCAATAATTCCAGTTGTAGGTTAAGTTCTCAAAGTGATTGTAAAATATTCTAATAGACAGATTGAAAGGATTTCTAGTAGACCTTGCAATAAAGTAAATATATAAAAAAAATTGTTTTCACAAGTACAATCCACACCTTAAGAAGGGCTTTATCTATGTGAAGTATGTGCAATTTTATCTTATTTTTTTCCAAAAATGCTCAGTGGAAAATGTCATGATGGCATTTGTGACATTAGGTCTCTGGTTGGGACCTGGAAAGAAATGAGTATACAGCAGAAATCAAAGAAATAATAATAATAAAAAAAAAAATAATAATTTTCAAATATAAAATTACATCCAGGAAAATGCAGATTTAAATGTAACGCAACCACCTTAGAAAAAAATATATATATATAAATATATATATATATATATATATATATATATATATATATATATATATATATATATATATATATATAAACAAAAGAAAAAAAGAACGGGCAAACATTTTCCCGCCTGTCTATTTGTGGGACAGCAGTTAATCCGTTTTATCCAATAAAGGTTTTTTTTTTCATTCAATTGTATTTTATAGAATACTATAAACTATTATTATGATTATTATTAATTCATATTATATTATAGTGTCAGTTAGCATCATGGCCCGGCGTTGCTCCTGCTTGATTCAAAAATCGTACGATTCATACAGCAATCGCTATCACTTGACTTAAAATATTTTTGCCCCTCCTTGCCTTTAAAGAAGTGCCCTCTCCGTGCTGGTGATGCTACATGCCTTACTTCTTGCCTATCTCGCACTGCGAATTTTTTCGAAGTTCTATACTAAACATTAAATCTGTTACGAAAAAAGAACTAAATAAAATTAACACAAAACGATCAGCTTTAAAAAAGGACTCATAACTGGAAAAAACAAATGAAAAAAGAATGTTAACAACATATACTTTTTCACACCGAACCCAGTTCTGCGGAATCAGAATCAACGTTGGGTTTAAGCAAGCGAATGAGTCAAGTGGAGTAAATTGACGTGCAGATTTAAATTTTTCCCACTTTTGACGAATGCAGCTATCGATTTTTTTGCATGCTAGCATGCTAGTTAGCATTCGTGTCAGTCAGCTGTTGGCTCTCACGCTGGCCAATAGAATCTTCCTTCTTATTCGCGGCAGCCAGCTATTGGCTCTCACTCTGGCCAGTACAAAATGGCCGCAAACTACATGAAAACTGCTGTAGATTATTTCCACTATCGATGGGAGTTGGGAAATGCAAAGTCGGTCTTGGCCTTCCCGCTAACTTGGAGCATGTGCATGTAAATGTTGGTGCAAATCCGTCGAAAATTGCGGCCGTGCATTTGTTACACACACACAAACACATACACATACACATCCTGCCTTTTATAGATAGAGATATAGAAGTCAACACTACATGATTCCTAACAGTTTCACGACTTAAGCATCTAGTTAAGTAACCACTTTTGCAAACTATTATTATGTTAAATGAAATATAATAAATATTGATCGTATATATGATTGCTTACCTTATTTTGAGACGAGTTACTTTCATTCAAAAAACTTCCAGACCGTGAGATTCATTTTTTTTGTGTGTTACTCCAACGGCTTGCCGATCAATTTTGCAGCGTTATCCCGGTATATAATTAACAGGACAAGAGACGATACACCCATTTTAAATCATAAAAAAAGACGTAAAAAATAAAAATAAAACAATGTCAAAGCAGTTCATCCTGTTCGTAGCAAGGCCAGTCACAAGTGGTGATAGTATCTTTGGTCTGCCATTCTTTTCCTTGCTCGGCAAAGCCTATTTTTTGTTTCAGATTCTTGTAATAAAGCTATTTTTAATTGTTAGGTATTATCATCGACTCCCCTGCAAAAATATATTTCCTGAGTCGACCACGAAAATGAAATCGTCCATTTCCTCGTAAACTGTCAAGCGTTTACATAATTCCAAGTGAATCAGTCACGGTAGGTTGATATTTTTAAACATAATCTGGGAATCGGCGTGGTTATTATTATTATTGTTATTTTGTTGTGGTGGTGTTTTTATTATTAGATAATTATTATGATTATTATTATATAATAATTATAATAATCATTTTTATCACTCTTCTGTTCTTGTTGTCATCATAAGATAATTATTATTTTATTATATATTAATAATATAATTTTTAATATTCTTATTACTATCGTTGTTATAAAACTACTATTGTGATTATTAATAATAAAAACAGCAACAACGAAACAATAATTACATTTTGTCGTTGTTGTTATTATTATTGTTATTATTTGTATTGTTATTATTATTGATATTTTTATCATTATTATTATTTTTGCTGTTACTATTATTATTTTAGAATTATTATTGTGATTAATATTATTTTTATTGTTGACGTTATTATTTAATTATTATTATTGTTATTAATATTTTTATCATTATTGTAGTTATTAATATTATCATTGTACTATTATTATTAATATTCTTGCTATTATTATTGTTTTATTATTGTTGTAATTATTATGATTATTATTGTTATTATTATTGTTATCATTTAGGTCTTATTAATTGCTATAATTATTCTTGTTATTAATATTACTGCTCTTATAATTATTGTTATTACTATTATAATTATTATTTTTTATTATTATTGTAGTTTTTATTATTATTATTATTATTATTATTATTATTATCTGATTTCCTGTTTTTCAAACCTTTACAAATTCTTTTATATTTCACCTGAGGTATAGTTAGTTTTTCGTTGGAAATTACTGAAACTGTGTTACTGAGAGGATTTGTCTGAGTATGTGAATGATGCTTATAACCACCGTCCTCTGTATGTAGAGGTATTCTGAGATTTTCTTCTGAATGTATGAACATTCCTTTGATAATTCCAAGTCTATTATTATCTGAGTAGTGCTTGTATATAAAAATCGAAACTCTTGCAGCTATTATCTTTTGAAAATTTGTCATTTTCATTTTAGTCGTTTCAAGGGCTGCTATTATTATTATTATTATTATTATTATTATTATTATTATTATTATTATTATTATTGGAAAGATAGACAAATAATATATAGTGCTAAGTGCTAGAAATTGCGGAGGGCCATCATACCCGATGTTCTGAAGAGACATGGTACATAGAAGCAAAAAGAATGAATATTAGTTATCTATTCTTAATATTACACGCACTTGCAAAAAGATCATTATAATGAGCGTAATAATACCGAAAACGTACAGATTTTACTAAAGTAAGTCACCTTACTGCTCACGGATTTGTTAATGGTTTCTGCCTTTCTAACCATTTGTGTGTAATATCCCAAGTAGAGGACAGATTTGATAATCCTGATTATTTTTGGGTGTAAATTTGGATTTACCAAGCAGATGAATACATAATTTTTTCATCGGTATCGCCCCATGTAAGGCACTAAAGCCACTATGGTTTACAGGGTATGGAAGAATTAGGAAGCGAAATAGCAAGAGAATATTAATAATGAGCGGAAAGAGAAAAGAGAAAAGAGGACACCAGATAGCGATTAACATTGCATTTAAATTTTGGGAGATTAAAATTGGCTGGAAAGCGTGGAGTCGGATGAGAGTTCCATAAGCGAGAAATATGAGAAAAGAAACTGTTAGAGTAGAACTTACGGCTACATCAAGGGAGTTAATCTGTAAATTAATGAGATCTCTACGCAAGTCTATTACTGCAAGGAAATTACTAGCGAATAGCTCATCTGAACAATTACCGTGAAAGTATTTATAGAAAAGGCAGAGAGGTGATCTGACGTTGGTGGGAAAGTAAATTAAAAAAGTATTTAAGAACATTCTTATATTACACAGCCGGTCCGGCTTGAACCTGGCTCGTTTCCAGGCTGGTCAGTACTGCCGCCGGTGAATTGATGGGTACCTACTTTCCACTTTGTTCATTCATTTGATTCTGTCGCACGTTGTGTTCCTTGATCATAGCGTAGTGAAGATCGAATTTCATCCGTACTTTGACGCTGGATCGGAGCATGGCGGAACCGTCCTACAAAAAACAAAGGACGTTTCTGTTGGCGAAAAAAAAAAAAAAAAAAAAAAAAGAAGAAGGTCGCAGGGTTAAATTTCAGTTGTTTTATATAGATTTTGATACAATAAAATTAAGCCTTCCCGTTAAATTCTCTATCGTGACAGTTTTTATTTTCTTTATACCTCCCTTTGGCCTTGTGTCATATTTTTGTATTTTTCAAACTAAATATCGCTTTAAGCATTTCTTTGTTTTTTGTTTTTTTTGTTACTTTTATTGCCCACCCTCACAGACAAATTGTACGTATGAGAAGTACTTATTATTTAATAGAGACGCTGGGGTATTGTGGTGGTTGTAATAAGAATATTATGTAAGAATATGTTATTTTGGTATAAGAAATATTATAGTTTGTTTGGGTCAATGTTTGAGGCTAGCTAATTTTAAAGATAAGACAGATTTAAGACCAGGATTCTACTATCTCCCTTTTGGGCCTTGTGGCACATTTTTGCATTTTTCAAAATAAATATCGCTTTGTTATTTTCATGTTACCTCGACTTTAGGAATTTAAACGCAGTACTAGATTAGCAATTTGGTCTCATCGTTTTACTGTTGAAATAACTATAAGCTCTATTCTAATAGTCAATTTAGTCACCCTTGGAACTCTCTAGAGGTTTCTTTCTTCGCTGCACACGATCTTCTAAAGTTTAAATGCAAATTAAATCGCAATCTTCTGATTTCTTGAACATTCTTCTTTTATTGTCCTTACTCCCCCGCCAAATCTCATTCTCTTTCACTCCCAGTCAACCTTGGCATCTGAGTTGCATTATCAGTTTGATTGTTGTGAAATGGTTAATGAAAAAAGTTAGAAAGTTATGATAGAGAGCATCATTATTCTATGGCCCCAACATATCAGTCGTACACACCTGATCAAAATCTTAGGACCAGATACAAAAGGGTTATAAAATATGAAATATTGTTACTTTAATAGAAATATATTTGCCAAGCATTTGTATTTAATTAGAAGCAGTAGTTTATCAACAAACACGTAAAAATTTTAAGCTTTTAAGTCATTAATTTAAACATTGACAAAGTATTTCTTGGTTAGTCATAAAGATCATGTGTGAAAAAAAAAAAAAAACTATACCAAAATTTTAAAAATAGTCAGTGTGCTCATAACTTCAGGCGTGGAAATATCTACTTCCCAGCATTAAATTTCAGATTTTAAAATGCCTAAGCGAAAAATTTCAACAAAGTTTGAACAGGGCAGGTTTGTTGAACTTCAAAGTTAATCTCCCCACCGTTTTTTTTTCTTTTCGTTAGAATTTGAGTGAAAAGAAAGTAGATAAGATCCAGAGACGGATATGCAATGTAGGTGGCCCTGATCTGGCATCGCGTCTACAGTTGCTCTCTCACAGACGCGCCGTCGCGACTCTCTGTCTTTTTAACAAATAATTTCATGGTAACTGCTCCGAAGAGCTGCTTTCGCTGGTTCCCAGACTTCATGAATTTAAGCTTTCAACTAGGCTGGCATTTCGCTCACACCCTTTCACTGTCGAAACTTTTAAATGTATCCGACTCTTCTACTCCAATAGCTTCATACCTCGCACCTCTCGCCTGTGGAACACTCTTCCCTATTACTGTTTCCCTGAGAGCTATCATCTCCAACTATTCAAATGTAATGTCAATCGACATCTCCAGTTACCTTGATCTATCCACTACCCTTCTCCTAATCCTTTCCTCTATCACTCCTATTTGCTCTCGCTCCAAATCTTCTGTAACCCCTTGCGTACTAGTGGCTTACGTACTAGTGGCTTACGCCTTGCTTGGGGTGAATCGATTAAAAAAAATACGCTTACTGAATTTATTTACTAAATTCAGTACAATGCATTTTAAAAACGATATGGTGGGTGTCTTGTACGGTAAATACAGACCGAAAACTAAATTTTAACCTGAAAATACCGTGTCGTCTTATACATCCAGTCGCCTTGTACGCCAGCTCATACGATACTTGTTATTCATTTTCATGCAAATATAAGCCAGGATAACTTAAGAATCTTACCATTTCCAACTTCTGCATATCAAATCATGTCACAGGCGGCTAATAAAACCGATCTCTAAGCATAGGCAATAAAACAAATATCCCATTTCGTTACAGGTTACGACAACGGCTTCACTTCCAAGCGTCAAGTCCGAGCAAACTTTCCGCATTACTTTTAAAGCCTTAACGGAACAACCATTAACCGGACCGGTTCTCATAAGCGTGTATAGCCATTAACGTATTCTCGTTTTTCAATGCAACACATCCGTAACACTTGAAACGGGCCTATGCAAAACAAACAAAAAAAAAACGACTGAGTAGGTTTCTCTGTAATCATCGAATAATTGATGGGTTGCCATAAGCTAATATCAGCCACGCTGTATCGATCTCAAAGTGATAAGCACGTTCGGACAATGGCGTTTTATGCAACGGAGATCCACTCCGCACAGAGGCTAGCGTAAACGGTACGGGCTGGGAGCGATGCCTGTCGGATAATACTGGAAATAAAAATGACAATGCAAATGCGTTGCCTCGTCTGGCCGTGCAAATAGAGCGGGATCCGCAATATGATATGCCGGGAAAAGCCGAAGGACAACATTCATTAGATATATTAATACGTTTAGTATTCTGCCGTATGTCCCCCCAGAGATCTGTCCAACGAGTGTGCATAAGTAGTTTGATATACAAGGTAAATAGATGCATTCTTCACGAAGGGATATTGACCCCGAGACGGACAGACGCAAATAGGGACACCGGGAGCAGGCAAAAATATGGCTATACTCTTGCATTTATGTGATTGTCAGTCTTTTAACTTCTATCTAATTCTGTCTATTCATATCTATCTCAATCTAGTCATACCTATCTCTCTCAGCCTGTTTATATCTATCTATCAAGCTAGCTAGCTAGCTATCTATCAGTCTCACTCTCTCTCTCTCTCTATGACTGTCTGTCTATCTCAGCATGTTTATCCATCTTTCTTCGCCTGATATCGATCTATCTATCTATCTATCTATCTATCTATCTCATCATGTTTATCTATCTTTCTCCACTTGATATCTATCTATCTATCTATCTATCTCAGCATGTTTATCTATCTATCTATCTATCTATCTATCTCATCATGTTTATCTATCTTTCTCCACCTGATATCTATCTATCTATCTATCTATCTCATCATGTTTATCTATCTCTCTCCACCTGATATCTATCTATCTATCTATCTATCTATCTATCTATCTATCTATCTATCTATCTATCTCAGGTAGCTAGCTATCTTGCTATCGCAAGCTGGCGGCGGGTTCATGCCTTTCACAAAGGTATTTATATGTAGCTAGTTTCCGCAATCTTACTAACTTACAAAACACAAAAACATCCATATGACTGGGCGTAAAAATTCCAATATAAATAAAATATATCTCTAAAAAGACCATATCAATAAAGAAAAACCTTTCTTTACCACCGCGTTTCGCTCTTTAACAGTGCTTACAAATATTGTAATGTTAAAGTTAGCATCAGCTCCAGTTTACCTATAGAGGTTGGGCTGTAAGCTTCCCTACAGAAAAAAATATGTTGGACAACCGTTTTTATTTATATAATGCGCTCGAAATGATTGCCGTTGTTTCTAAAATACATATTAATACTTTTTCCCACTGTTGATGGACAAGCATTAGCACAGTTGAGGTGATGCTTGCAATGGCGTTCGTGATACGTTCCTTGGGATAATTTATATCTCGTATCTTCATCTGATACACCATGGCCTTGAAGTGACCCCAATGACAGAAATCAAGAAGGGACAGATCTTGGGATGTTGGAGGCCACTTCACAGGATTACACCGACAATTCCAAGCATCCGGAAACTGCTGACCCAAACATCGACGCAACTGTTGACCTTAATTAGTTGGAGGTCCATCTTTCTGGAAGTAAACTGTGTAGTCACCTTCGTTTAGCAGGGATGAGTGAATTTCCTCTTGCAACATATTAAGTTACGTTTCTTCATTAAGATTTAATTGTGAAAGCCAAAAAAAACGAACCAGCAGAAAAACTAATACAGAATTTATATATATATATATATATATATATATATATATATATAGGTAAATAATCCGAAGTGCTTTCGTATTTTTTTTATGTATATTTTGTATGTAGCGAAGGAATTTTATATTTAAAAAATCATTATAAAGATAACAGAGGGGCGTTCAGTTAGAAAATGTAATATAATTGGCCCTGATCTAGCATCTCGTCTACAGTTGCTCTCTCACAGACGCGCCGTCGCCTCTCTCTGTCTTTTCTACAAATACGTTCATGGTAATTGCTCCGCTGAGCTGCTTTAACTGGTTCCCAGACTCCATGAATTGAAGCGCCCTACGCGGCTGGCATCCCGCTCCCACCCTTACACTGTAGAAACTTCTAAATGTAGCCGTCTCTTCTACTCCAATAGCTTCATACCTCGCACCTCTCGCCTGTGGAACACCCTTCCTTATTACTTTTTCCCTGAGAGCTATAATCGCCAGCTATTCAAATGTAATGTCAATCGACATCTCCAGTTACCTTGATCTACCCACTATCCCTCTCCTCATCCTTTCTTCTATCACTCCTATCTGCTCTTGCTCCAAATCTTCTGCAACCCCCTGCATTCTAGTGGCTTCACGCCTTCTCGGTGTGTAACGCTTAAAAAAAAAGAAAAAAAAAAGAAGACATTTTTATGTTTATATGTGTAACGTCATTTGTTTATATTTCGATACACCATTAGCAGATATGAATGTACATGAGAGATTCATGGAATATTGAAGTTTAAAAGCAGTAAATTCGATGTTGCTAACCGAACGCTCCTCTGTGGCCAAATTGGTTAAAGACAAGTCAGATTATATGACGGTTCCTGTCGGAGGACGCATATTTTCTCGGACATTCAGGCCGGTAAATGTTGTTTAATACTGTTTATTATAAACAGAGCATTTACTTATGTCCTGGGTATGACGATAAACTACATCCGCGTCCTGGGTATGACGATAAACTACGTCCAACAACAAGGCTTCAGATAATGTTTTCGGAAAAATAATGTTGCCAGCTATACGTTTTTTGGAAACAATAATGTTGCCAGCTATACGTTTTTTGGAAAAAATCATGTTGCCAGCTATACGTTTGTGAAACAATAATGTTGCCAGCTATACGTTTTTTGGAAACAATAATGTTGCCAGCTATATGTCTTGGAAACAATAATGTTGCCACCTATACGTTTTTTGGAAAAAATCATGTTGCCAGCTATACGTTTGTGAAACAATAATGTTGCCAGCTATACGTTTTTTGGAGAAAATAATGTTGCCAGGTATGCGTTTTTGAAACAATAATGTTGCCAGCTATACATTTTTGAAACAATAATGTTGCCAGCCATACGTTTTTTGGAAAAAATAATTTTGCCAGCTATACATTTTTTGGAAAAAAATAATGTTGCCAGCTATACGTTTTTTTGAAAAAATAATATTATTTTGTAAAATGTCCTTTTTGTGTTCAGGTAATGTTTTATTTAGATTTCTTGAGGTTTCTTTTAGTCTTCGCTTTTTTAAGTTCCTGTTTGACCTGGTCATTTAATTAACTTTTTATTTATTTCCTCATCTGTTTTTGTCTATTTCTTTGTCTTTTGAATTTTTTGTCTTCCTTTTCTAATTGGTGTTGTCCGTAGTATTTGCAGTGTTTAAATTTGAGTTAAATTTCACGTTTGAATCGTTCATCGTCTTGACTACAATTAATCTCAATACTTAATGGGCATCATATTTTTGTTTATTATATTGCTTTCTATATTTTTACCCGGCTGCGACGATTCTAGAGACAGACCCCATCAAGTACCTGTTTCCGCCTCTCCCACTTTATATTGTTTAAACATGGGATAGTCTGAAAGTTTTGTGGGCCACAGAAAGACTATCCAAATATCATTGTCCATTCTGTTATAACTTAACTGGAGGTCAACCCTGGACAATAGATCTTTATATATATATATATATATATATATATATATATATATATATATATATATATATATATATATATATATATAAAACATTTACCTTTTGTATATGTATATGTGATATCCGCCGGTCCATGGATCTGCCAAATGAGTTATACCTCAGCCAGATTTTTTAATGAGAGTTCGATAGATACTCATGCAGCAAGTCTCCCCTCTACACGCCACTGATAATGTCCAAGCGAAAAACAGAGGCCAATACAGCTTGACACCAGCGTTGTTGCCTGAGTTGCCAGAACGAAATTAAGTACAACATCGGACTATCTTAGGGACCCCGATTTCAGATTAATGCTCAGGTTTACTGCCAAATCCTTTCCTATGATTGCTTATGGCCTTAAGATAATGGAGGTTTAAAATCAGAGTTTTCCTTCTCCTGGTAGAATGGACTCGTCACGTCTATCCTAAGTGTATGAAATTATGTAGAAAATTCCTGTAGTTGAAGGTATAAAATTCCGTTCAAAATATTTAGAGTTCGGCATTAAATAACCTAGAGAGGTCCTTAAGGATACATGGCACAGTGAATAAAGGCGTTAGTTAGATCCTGTGACAGGACCCAAAGAGTGTGAGTTCAATACCTGTTTAAGGCAGTGGAAAACTTGGAGAGGTGAATTAACAGGAGATAAGTGATAACTAACATCCATTAGACATGTCACGTGGAACTAGAAGTCTACTCCAGCGAGCGAAATAAAGGGTTCAGTTCGACATTCCAACGAACTGAAGAATGCCAGAGCGTACAACGTCGGAAACGTTGTAATAAATATGGCAGCAAAGATGAGTATGATAGTCCGAACAATGTAAATATTCACACATTATGAAATAGACAAAGTCCGACAATTATTTTAAGATAGTTTTTAATGTTTATTCGTTCTTTTTAAAGATACAAATATTTAAATAAATGCTCTGTTTATAATAAACAGTATGAAACAACATTTACCGGCCTGAATGTCCGAGAAATTTTCATAGAAAATATGCGTCCTCCGACTCATATTTTCTATGAAAATATTTATAAAAAAAATATGAATAATTGTATCTATAAAAAGAATGGATAAACATAAAAAAATGTCTTAAATTAATTGTCGGACTTTGTCCATTTCATAATGTGTGATGTCATTTCTTTACATTTGGATACGCATCGAACAGATATGAATGTACAAGAGAAAATAATGGAGAATTGTAGTTTAAAAACAGCAAAATCGACATTTCTAACCGAAACGCTTCTCTGTCAGGCTATATGACGGTTCCGTATACGATACAGGTCCGATTCCTCTCGGAGGACACATATTTTCTATTAAAATTTCTCGGACATTCAGATGTTGTTAAATGTTGTTAATACTGTTAATTATAAACAACATTTATTTAAATATTTGTATCTATAAAAAGAACGTATAAACAAAAAAATGTCATAAATAATGTAAATAGTGTACATAATACCTCATCTCAGAAATATAGACATTTATAGGCACAAACCTAGAGAGGGTGGTACGCTGCTCTTTTGAAAAGAAACGAAAACAAGTAAATTCTGCCTCTTACTCTGCTACACTCTAACGCCAGTGGCTCTATTACCTTGTACAGGTTGGACATGATTATAAAAAAAATGCCTTCCACTTCTGAATTATATAATGAACAGTGGAATGGTTTATTTCGTATTGCTTGGAGATCTTTTGAAATGTATTCAAAGTCTTCTTTGGATCTAGAACCTTCAGAGAAGTATTCTGATCTTTCCGTAGTGATACTACTCTGTTCAATAATTCAGGGAATAGCATAGTATGAAGTTTAAATAAAACAAAATCATTTATAACTGTAGTCTAATCCTTTGCATATGATGCAGGGAAACGTGAAATTAATTGAGGGCTTTTTAAATGGCTATGATCTTGAGAGCTATCCTAAATTGTTTATCAAAAGAAAATTATATTTCTGTTCATGAAAGTATTGTTCCATCTCAGTCTTTTCATATCACTGACAGGCCGCATCTGTTCATATCTATCTATCTATCTATCTATCTGTTTGTCTGTCTAATCAATCTATCTCAGTCTCTTCATTATCTTTGACTTGCCACATCTATCTATCTATCTATCTATCTATCTCAGCTTTTTGATATTCGTGTTCATCTATATCTCTTTCTTTCTTTGTTTCTCTCTCCCCTTCTCTCTCTCTCTCTCTGTATCTTTCTCAGCCTTTTCATATCTCTTTATTTATGTTTTTCTTAATCAACTCGACCCAAGCAAGGAAATAATGCCACTAAGACGCAAGGCGGGGGGCTACTGGAGGTGAGAGAGAATGAAAAGTCTCCAGAAGTAACAAGAAACCCAATCCTAAACGGGAAGCAAAGCCAAAAAATCTACTTCTGTACAAAAGTTAGGTGTTGAGATCTATCTATCTATCTATCTATCTATCTATCTATCTATCTATCTTTCTATCTATCTATCTATCTTTTCATATAACTCTGTTCATATCTTTCTTTAATCAGTTCAAAACAAGCAAGGTGATAATGCTACAAAGATGCAAGTGGCTACTGGAATTCAAAGAGAATTAAAATACTATAGAATTAACAAGGAACTATTTCCTAAAAAGGAAACAATCGATAAACATCTAATATTCAAAATGTCTGTCTCAGTCTGTTCATATCTATATATCTATCTCATTCCACTTCATATCTATCTATCTATCTATCTATCTATCTATCTATCTATCTATCTCAGTTCACCTCATATCTATCTATCTATCTATCTATCTATCTATCTCAGTTTTTTCATTATCTATCTTCGAATATGCATATAAGCGCATACTATTTTTTTTTCCATACTCTGTCGGAAATATACTTATGTATATGCAAATGTACTGTGCACAATTTTAGAAAGGTCAGTGTATCCCAAATGAATATTATTTTTCATTCGGTGTCGTCTTACTGAAAGCCGATATATGAAATTTGTAGGCCCTTAGTTTCAATTTGTCTTCGCTTACGGCCACCACCATTCTAGAACGTAGCGTGAAAATGCACAAGTGCTTTCAACGAACGGAGGTATGTTTATATGTTTATTCAGGCAAAAACACGACTACCATGTGAATGAATCATGAAGCTAATTCTTCATCTATTTTCACGTGAATATGCTCACCCACGCACACTCATAAATCCCTTTGCTTATATATATATATATATATATATATATATAATCATATATATATATATATATATATAATCATATATATATATATATATATACTTAGTTATTTCTTCTTATTATAATCTTTATTTTTACTGGGTACACGCATTTAAGTTGCTATTCAACAGGAGTAGATAGGTTCGTCTACCGTCCGGTTCATGCCCTCCCCCATCTTTAAACAGAAGTAGGGGTTTATACCTTGTTTAGGATTGGGTTTCTGGCTCATTCTAAAATCTGCTTCAATTCTTTACTTCTAACATCTTTGCGCAAAATTTAATTTTTTTCTCAATTGGAGTAGATAGTATTGCCTATCGCCCAGTTCACACCCTCCCCTGTCTTTTGAACAGCAGTAGAGGGTTATTCTTTGTTTAGGATTGGGTTTATTGTTTACTCTAAAGTCTAGTTCCATTCTACAGGGTATTGCAGCAAAATCCGACTCTTGACAAAAAGAAAACGAAATAGGCAATAAAAATATAAGTTGTATATGTAGATACCCGACAGTTTATTTAACCACAGTTAGAGGTACATACTACATTATTTTTCAATGTAACCACCGCTGGCGGCGACGACCATCTGAAGGCGGGCTCGAATTTAGTCACCCGCTTCGGCGACCATGTCCTTGTCCATAGCTGCGAACGCCTCCACGATGGTAGCCTTCATGGCAGTTGACCATATTGTGGGCGTGCTTGTTGGTCTTGGCCTCGATCACGTCCCAGAAGAAATAGACAATGGTGTTGAAGTCGAGTGAGGAGGGCGAGCACAATTCCAGCGACCAGTGGTGAGGAACATTGTTGAGCTGCCACGCCTGAGTCGTCTTGTCCTTGTGTGCAGTAGCGGAAACCTGTTGGAGGATATACGGGCGTCCGGCGTCTATCCCGTCCATCTAGGGCTTCACCACGCTCGTCAGCATCTTCTGGTAGATCTCAGCCGTGACTCTCAGTCCATTTTGAAAGAAGAACGGAGGCATGGCGTCCCCTCGCTGGAGATGACGCCAAGAAGCATGACGGAGGAGGGAATCTACGTATGCTTCACGACGGAAACACCCTCGATGCCTTTGCAGATCCACCTCTTGTTCTGCCTGTTGTTCGTCTGGTCCTGGATGAAATTCTTTTTACCACAAAGAACCTCAGCATCTCGGTGGACCCGTGCTTGAGCTCGTTCAGATGTCCTTTTTGATCGTTCCGAAGAACGTCTACTTGTGATAGCTCAAGTCAACAGCAATCTTGGCGTAGTTTTGGCTTACATCATTGTCGACTGTCTCCTTGACGGCGGCGACGAACTTGTCGGTCTTAACGACCGAAGAACGAATGTTGTGGGCCTTTCGTTTGGCAGTAAACTCGTTCTTGTTCTCACACGCCTTCCACTTCCTGCAAATGTCCATGACCATGGTCCTCTTGAACCGAAAGCAGACCATCACTTCCGCAGGCTTCTTCCCGACGCGAAAAGAATCTACTACCACTACTCTGCGCTCATATTCCATCCTGGAAAAGGTTAGAGAGAAACACCGTAGTTATTTGTCAAACTGTCGGGTATCTGCATATACAGCTTTTGTTTTTATTGTCTATTTCGTTTTCTTTTTGTCAAGTGTCGAATTTTGCTGCAACGCCCTGTATACTAACTTTCATCTCTCAGTTTCGTTTTGATAAGGTCGCCCAGAGAATTAAACGCGACGGCTAAGAATAATTTTACCTCTTGTAGTTTTTTATTCATTTTGTTCCTTTACAGACAAGATCTGACAATAATTTACACACACACACACTCACTCACACGCACACACGCACACACACACACACACACACACACACAGACATATATATATATATATATATATATATATATATATATATATAATTCACGCGTTGATCATTTTTGATTTTGTCAACTGCATATTATAGTAGGGTCAGTTGGGCACCGTCTGTGAGAAAAGACCACCATGACACAATTTACTCCACCAGAAACAGGATCCTGTACTGCTTGGCATTCGCGCCGAAAGCACCAATACTAACATTTCAGAGTGTTTGAGTAACAAATCTGATGACAGTGCAGAGGATTCGAAAGGAGTTGGATGAGTCTCAGGGTGATTACGAAGGTGTTTGTAGTGACCACTATTGATGTCAATGTTATGCCTCCATTCATCTTCCCACAGGGCCACACACATAACACGGTGGCCTGCATCAAGTGACTTGTGGAGGTAGTGCTTCCCTTGGTCAAGTGTGGCTGTTGGAAGATTCTATATATAGCAGAAGGACCATGTCACACAAGCAGGAGAACCCTGTCATGGTTGCCAGACAATATCTGCGACAGCATCACTCCTTATATCTGTCCACCTAACTTCTCAGACTTCAACCACCTTGATTATTATGTGTGGTGCGCAGTTTAGAGAGGGACCAACAAAACTCCTTGTAACACTAAAGATGAACTGAAAGGAAGGATTATGGCAGTATTCGCCAACACAAACAAGGAGACCGCCCAGAAGTGTTGCAGGAGATTCGGAAGTCATCTGGAGACAGTGGCTGAAACCAATGGCGATTTTCTTGAAAAAATTTACTCTTTAGTACCTCACTATATTTTTGTGTAGTTCTTGTAATATCTGTTAAAATGAGGTCAGAGTTATTTTTCCTTTTTGCTTATTTTGGACGATAATTTATCCATCGAATATATATATATATATATATATATATATATATATATATATATATATATATATATTCAAAGTGATATAGTCTTAAGGTGTGCTATATTTATGGGATAAAGTGCTCAATATCAGAGATAGAGCGTGTGTAAATATAAATGTGAACATAGAAGTCAACACTTAGAGGCGACAGTCTGTTTCATGCTATATGCAATCGTCAGGCCTGATTGCATATAGCATGAAACAGACTGTCGCCTCTAAGTGTTGACTTCTATGTTCACTTTTATATATATATATATATATATATATATATATATATATATATATATATATATATATATAGTATCGTTTTAAAACGTGCTATATTTATGGATTAAATGCTCGATATCAGGGCTAGAGAATATGTCGATATAAAAGAGGGGTACTGAGGTCAACACCCAAAGGCAACAGACGGTTTCATGAATGAATAGTAGATAGAGGCTGGGATTAAGTAATTGGCGAGCCGAGTTCGAATTCCAGTCGAATCCATTACATTCACATACGTTCTAATAACTTTGGGACATGTATGAATCCTCTTCTTCTTCCCCCATCTATGGAAAAATAGCAGACCGGGTTCTATAGACATGGATGGCAAGTTGTCTACCACAGAAAGTAATGACAACCTACTGAGGAAAAAAAATCTACTTCGTCAGTCATGTATCGAAAGATACATGATTGCCTAAGCGTGTTTCACGCATGGCACATAACTGATATTGATAGATATGAACGGATTAAAAATAATCGATATTAATATCTACATAATTTAAACCGTTCAAATCTATATTATGACCTATCAATCTTAATCTATTCATATCTATATTAATATTAGTCTGTCTTAATCTGTTCATATCTATTGTATCTATCTATTTAATCCGATTATACCTATATTAATATATATCAATATAAAGAGGTACTGATTAAGATAGATAGATAGATAGATAGATAGATAGATAGATAGATAGATATGAAGCGAGTAGGATGAATAGAGATAAAATAGATAAATAGATAATAGGCTGCGATAGATAGATAGATAGATAGATAGATAGATAGATATGAAGAGAGTAGGCTAAATAGATATATAAATAGATAGATCAATAGATAATACGCTGAGATAGTATTGTGAGACCGTGACATACCTACAACACGGACTCTTCCAGGACTATATAAATTATGCGACATAACACTCAAGTAGAGAAGAAGAGGAGGAGAGAGAGTATTCTAATACCGTAGTATCAGCCGCGTACGACTACCAATATTGGACACTAGCACATAGTAAGCTCCACTTACACTTACACTATCTTTGTAACCTTTTTGTTTAATATATCTTTCTTACCTCTAATCCGTGTTCCGTGTTTTCCTTCCGTGGTCTCGACTTTGGGCCCACACCAGTGGCGACCGTGAATTCGAGAAATGCACTCACACCGAAACCTCAATACCTTACCAGTCCCACATCTGCGTCGACGAAGAATTCGAGAAACGCATTCACCTCGGAAACCTCAATACTTTGCCAGTTCCACATCAGTGGCGACAGAAAGATTCGAGAATTTCGTTCTCACCATATCAATAGCGACAGAGTACTCGAAAAATACACATAAACTTTACGCGTTCCCACAGCAGTGTTGAACGAGAAATTAAGCTGGTATTACTACATTAGCGATTTAAACGCAACACCCAGCGTCTACATATATAAAAAAAATATTCCGATACCAAACAACAGTGACGAACTAGCGATTCGACATCTACGGAATATTAAAGTATGTCCAAATAACATTACGAGAACGATTTCTTACACACCCACACCAAAAAAAAAACCCCCAAAAGTTTGTAAAACAAACTGACAACTCAAGAGCCGAAGTACTATTTACGACTCAAGTTTTCGAAAAAAAAAATATCTAAAATTTTTTTTTAGGTAACTGAGTTGAACTCGTGCATAAAATTATTCTCCCCTCGAATTCACTGAGGCGAGTTTTCTTTTTTTTTTTGTACCTCTATAAAAAAAAAATACATAAGTGTGGTGAAAATTGATACAATTACGTATCAAATTAACGGATACACGGAATCTCAAAAAAAGCTAGACACATAATTAGTTTAGTTTAACTAATTGTCTGTCCATATATATATTTTTTTTTGTAAAAAAAAAAAACAATCTATCAAGATTTTTTTGTGTACCTCCCCTTGGTACACGGGTTTCAAAGCAGCAAAAAATCGCTGTCATTTTTGTTTGTCTAAATATGGAAGATTTTCAAAAAGTAATCGTCCAAATGCTAAAAGTACATTTGGATTAGCAACAAAAATCAGAAGAAAGACAACAACAACTATTTTTGGAATTACATAAACAACAAATGGAATTCCAACAAATTACGCTTCAGAATGCTGAACTATAACAGAAACAACTTAAAGAATTACTCGTAAATGCATTAAAAGGCTCAAACTCTGCAAAAGATACAATATTCTCCCAGAGTACAATCTACAAATCAATGGAAACCTTTGAATACGAATCAGAGAACGACAAAACGTTCGAGGCTTTTTACAGGCGCTACGAAGATATTTTCAACGTAGACTGTGAACAATGGCCCAGTAAAAAAAAGGTACGTCTACTATTGAGAAAACTGGGAACTACAGAACATAGTAGGTTCGTAGACTTCATACTACACAAGAAAACCACTGACTTGGATTTTTCAGAGACTATTAAGCTCCTATCGGAATTATTCGGGCCTAAAACAACCTTATTCCACAAACGTTGGAAATGCCTGAACACAGTCAAAGACAACCAGCAAGATTTTCTAACGTTTGCAGCATCGGTAAACAAGCTCTGTAATGACTTTAAACTAGCCGAACTGACTGTCGATGATTTCCAGTGCTTAATTTTCGCACAAGGTCTAGTATCAGCAGAAGACGCCGAAGTCAGACGACGGGTACTGACCAAGCTTGAGAACGAACAAGGATTGACTCTCCAAAAACTGGTAGAGGACTGTCAAAGAGTAATATCTGTAAAGTGTGACGCAAACACTATCGAGGAATCAGGTGTGGCTCAGATTAATAAAATCAGAAGCAAGTCTACCTCCTATTCCACTCAAAAAGACAAAAGGCAAATCTCGTGTCCTAAATTCCGCAGTAACCAAAACCCAAATAGGTTAAAGAAACCGCCCGGATCATGTTACCATTGTGGTAAATGGCATTGGATGAAATTCTGTCCAGTTAAGAACAAAAAATATTGCAAAAATTGCAATAAAAGTGGACATACTTTAACTTCGTGCTGGTACGCAAACAGAACGAGAAAAACCAAAAATAAAATTAGGCAAGCTCAATCTGACAATATTGTCGATAGGAATTTAAGAAAATATGTAACTGGATATTTTCAATAAGTCCATTAAATTCCAGCTTGACTCGGGTTCTGATCTTTCAACCATTAACTAGCGTACTTGGCGAAAATTAAACAAACCGACCTTATTAAAAACGGATAAAACAGTAAAATCGTAACTAGCGAAAAGATTAATATTTTAGGCGAGGTAATACTTACAGTAACACTAAATGGAGTTACCAAAAAGCTCAAAGCCTACGTATTGAAAACTTCATATAACTTATTTGGAACAGATTGGATAGAAAAATTCAATCTTTGGGATTGCCCAATGAGTACATTTTATCGCAAGATACAAAGTACAACGTCCAATTTGGTTAATCTAAAAAAGCAACTCAAACAACAATTTCCCCAGGTTTTTTTCTGGCGGCCTTGGGAAATGTACTAAAATGAAAGCTAAGTTCAAGGTGAAGGACGGTGCACAACCGGTATTCAAAAAGAAGCGGAATGTCCTTTTCGCTGCTCTAGAGCAAATCAACAAAGAGTTAGATAGACTCGAACAAGCATGTATTCTGTCAAAAACAGATTTTAGCAAGTGGGCTGCACCTACGGTCTACGTAAAAAAGAAGTCCAATCAAATACGAGTATGCGCAGGTTTTTCCACAGGGTTAAACGATGCCTTGCAAGATCACCACTATCCTCTCCCTGAAGAAATTTTCAATAAACTCAATGGTGGAAATTTTTTTTCTAAAATCGACCTCTCGGACGCATACCTTCAGATTGAGGTGGAAGAAGAAAGTTCCAAATTGCTCTGCATAAACACCCATAGAGGTTTGTACAAATACAACAGACTGGCTTTTGCAGTAAAGGTTGCGCCTGAAATTTTCCAGCAGGTCATGGACGCCATGCTGGGCGACCTTGACTAAGCAACAGCCTATTTGGATGATATACTGGTTACTAGTAAAACTACGGCAGAGCACCGGAACCATATAATAAACGTATTCGAAAAGATACAAGAATACGGATTTAAGGTTAAGGAGGCAAAGTGTGATTTTTTCTTACCAGATATTAAATATTTAGGGCACATCATTAATAAAGACGGCCGGCGGCCGGTTTCAGAAAGAGCCAACGCGATCAGAAACACGCCGGCCCCAGATAACTTTCAAGCGTTACAAAGCTCCCTCGGCCTAGTTAACTTTTACCAAGGGTTCATGAAGAACATGCAAAATTTGAGAGGGCCTCTCAACCAACTTTTAAAAAAGGACAAACCATGGTCATGGACCCCGGAATGCCAAGATGCATTCGAGAAGATCAAGAAAACTCTTACTTCAGACCTCTCCGTCACACATTTCGACCCTAGTCTCGACATCATAGTCGCAAGTGATGAAAGCTCGTACGGCATTGGAAGCGGGGTATTGTGAGACCGTAACATACCTACAACATGGACTCTTTCAGGACTATTTAGAGTATGTGACATAACACTCTAGGAGAGAAGAAGAAGAGGTGGAGAGAGATATTCTAATACCGTATTATCAGCCGCGTACGACTGCCAATATTGGACACTAGCGCATACACTGACACTATCTTTGTAACCTTTTTGTTTAATATATCTTTCTTACCCCTAATCCGTGTTTTCCTTCCGTGGCCCACATCAGATTGATAGATAGATAGATAGATTGATTGATTAATGGTTAAAGTTAAGAAATATTAATGCTTATTGATTTAAAAATAATATTAAGTTTAAATTAAATATTAAATACATATATAAATAGATAGATAAATAGATAATATATTAGATAGATAGATAGATAGATAGATAGATATGAAGAGAGTAGGACAAATAGATATATAAATAGAAAGATAAATAGATAATAGGCTGAGATAGATAGATAGATAGATAGATAGATTAATGGTTAAAATTAAGAAATATTAAGGCTTATTGATTTAAATAATTATATAAGGTTTCAATTAAATATCAAATAATAGTAAGCGCATATTTATAAATATTAGGTTGGTGCAAAAATAATGACGTAATAATGTCTTTTTTTGACGTTAAAAATACGTCAAAAAACGACATTATTACGTCATTAGTTTTGCACCAACCTAATACATGCAAACCGACAACGAATTCAAAAAGTGAGTACAGATGGAGGTACCCTGTATACATAAATACATGCAAACATGATTAGAAAATTAACAATCTCTCTCTCTCTCTCTCTCTCTCTCTCTCTCTATATATATATATATATATATATATATATATATATATATATATATGCGTGTGTATAAATAGATAGATAGATAGACAGATATAAAGAGCTTGAGATAGATAGATAGATAGATAGATAGATAGATATGAACATCAAAAATGTAAAAAAGATCTACAGAGATTTTCTCATCAAAGAAAGTAGATATTGACAGTTTTTGTTCATAGAAACAAGCTATCAATAAAACTCGATTTATTGATGTGCCATTATTGATTTTTTGTTAAGTGCATTGGTAAGAACAGAAGATGATGGAAGCATCAGTTGAAAGAAAAATGTGTCAAAATCTTCAATGAAATAATAGCGGAAAGGATAACAAATGCATATAGTTCCTACTTTAAAACGAAATTCAACCAGACAATAAATAAAATAACAATTCTCTAATTTAAAAAAAAATGGCGGCAATAAAAATCCGTTGAAATTTTAAATGGACGAACATTAGCCTTTTTAGAACCGCCTGAGAGTGTTGTTATATAAGTTTTAAGTTTCTGTTTTTGCGTGTGTTAGTAGATTACTTTAAAGTCTATTGATCTTTATTCAGTACGTCAAATATATAATCATGGCCTTCGTACAAATAGCAATTCGTATCTTTTTAAAAGGAGCATTGCAAGAAAGAAAGACAACGAGAGAAAGCGAGAGTAAAAGAGCGCGAACGTGACCAATCTGACATACGCTACGTTTAAAGGACTTTGCTAAAATAAGAAAAACAAAACAAGGGATGAAATTCAATTGATATATCTATTGAACAGATGTTTTAGTTGAGTTCGAGAGAAAAAAAATATTGAATTTCCGTTTGTGAACCTAAAATCCATAAAAGATTAAAAAGGTTTTTCCAAATCTTGTCGCTGTTTCTCTGTTTCTTTCTTTTTGATTTTATCTTCCTTCCTGTTTGGCTTTCTGCCTGTCTCACTCGTCTCTCTCTCTCTCTCTCTCTCTTTCTCTCTCTCTCTATCTATCTATCTATCTATCTCATTCAAATTGTCTTTCTTTCTGCTATGTTATCCTTTGTGCTTATCTATCTATCTCAGTTTCTTCATTATCTATCTATCTATCTATCTATCTATCTATCTATCTATCTATCTATCTCTGTCTGTTCCTATCTATCTATCTATCTATCTATCTCAGTTTCTTAATTATCTATCTATCTATCTAACTATCTAATTTTCTTGGTATATGCACATGTACTCATATCTTTGTTTCTTCCTTTCTTTCTAATATTTTGGTATCTAATTCATTCTGCTTTTCTATCTATCTATCTATCTATCTATCTATCTATCTATCTATCTATCTCCGTCTATCTGTCTGTCTGTCTGTCTGTCTGTCTGTCTCTCTCTCTCTCTCTCTCTCTCTCTATATATATATATATATATATATATATATTCAGTAGCGAGCATAAAGATAAGAACAATGTTAAGAAAAAGGCTAAATGGGAAATAACATTTTATTTTAAAGATTCATAGAACATTTTATCAAGTAAAAATAGGGCTATAAAAGGTAATTATATAATTCCAAAATATAAAGCTCAATAAACTTATTTTGATAAAGTTATAAAAATAAATATACAGCATTCGAAAAAAATAGATGATTAAAAACATCAGAACAATGAAATAAATCCGTAAAATTTCATAATTATTTTGGATTATTGAAAAAATTTTAGGGTAAGAATATAAAACAGGGTATTTTACTAAATTACACCGGCTCTTTACTAGTTTTTGCATTGTAAACATGACGAAAAAATCTGTGACGCCATTGGAACTTAGAAAACTGATAGTCAAGTTATGTATTGAAGATAAACCCTCGATTGGGATATTTCAAAGACTGTGGGGGAATCTAAGTCTTATTCATAATATTTTAAGAAAACTTGAGGAAACTGTGTCGTGTGAAAACAAGAAACCACCTGGCAGGCCTAGGAAAACTACTGCAAGAGAAGACAGATGGATTGGTAATGAATCAAAAAAGGATCGATTTGCAAGAGCAACCGCTATCTCTAAAAGAGCTAATACTAATCTTGGCATTAAAATATCAAGGCACACTATTTCACGAAGAAGTAATGAAATTAATTTGAACAGTGGAGTAGCCTCTACGAAGCCTTACATTTCTAAAAAGAATCAAATGAGCCGATTTAAATTTGCCACTGAACATGTCATATGGACAGAAGAACAATGGGATTGTGTTCATTTCAGCGATGAGATAAAGTTTAACATGTTTGGTTGTGAAGGGAGAAGCTTCGTTCGACGCAGTCCTAAGGAACGATATTCGCACTAAAAGCAGCGTTAAATTTGGAGGAGGAAGTGTGATGGTGTTTGGCATGATATCAGCTGCTGGCACGAGACTTCTTGTTAGGCTACATCGTAAAATTAACGCAACTGTATACAAAGAGATATTGAAGAAACATATTGAGAACTTCAATTAATCAACCAGCTTTATTTATGCAAGATAGCGCGCCCTGTCACACAGTGAAGTCTGTTAAGACATTTCTATCTGACTAGGATGTTACTTTTATGGAGTGGCCTGCTCAAAGCCCAAACATGAATCATATTGAGAATGTTTAGAAGTTATTAATGAAAGAGCTAAGGAAAAGAATCCAAAAAACGTCGAAGAGCTATGGACTAATTAGAAAGGAGAATGGGAGAAAATATCCTTTAATGAATACAAGACATTAATTCGTTCATATAGCAAAAGATGACAAGCTGTTATTGCAAGTAAAGGTCTACACATGAGGTACTAATGAATTAAGAACGCTATTTTCATTTGGATATGATGTATCCATTATAATAGTATGATTTTGTTAATCGTTCTCATGTTTTTGATCATCTATTTTTTTACAATGTTGTATAATTATTCTTATAACTTTATCAAAATAAATTTATTGATCTTTATATTTTGGAATTATATAATTTACCTTTATATCTTTACTTTTCCTGGATAGAATGTTCTTTGAAGCTTTAAAATAAAATGTTATTTCACATTTAGACTTTTTCTTAACATCGTTCTAATCTTTATGCTCGGTAATGCATATATATATAATATATATATATATATATATATATATATATATATATATATAGGTAACTATACTCGTTTCGAAAAAGCTTCGAATTTTTGATTTGCAAATAATCAAATCAATCTCTAAGTAAAAAAAGGTTTTAAAAGAAGAAAGAGCTAGAAACATGAAAGTGTCGAAAAAAATCGCACAGATACAGGTTTAAAGCCTAAAGAAAAAAACACCGACACGAGTAAACAACTAACTAAAAAGAGCTCAATACAACCGTAGAGCAGACCTAGGTAAACCTAGTGAGCCAGACAAACCTACCCAGGTTTCACCTAAGCGGATCGTCAGGGAAAACTGGCTAAAGAGTCAAAAGAGAAACAGCATATTTATAGGCGATAAACAAAATCATACCACGTGACCAAAGAAGAAGAATAGAAAAACAAGAAAAAAAGAACACAACACCGGGGGGTGGGGTTAATGATTTAATCAAACGACTAAAAGGGGAGGGGATATTTAAGAAAACACGAACAATAAAGGTGGAATGACAATACAAACAGGGGAGATTAGACCTAATTCATAACCAAGGTATGATTTTGATTATCGCCTTTAAATATGCCGTTTTTGCCTCTTTAGCCAGCTTTCCCAGATGATCCGCTTAGGGGAAACCTGTTTAGGTTTGTCTGGGTCACTAGGTTTATATATATATATATATATATATATATATATATAGATAGATAGATAGATAGATAGAGAGAGAGAGATGGATATAGATATAGATATAGATATATACAGGTATTCATCCGAAGGTATATAATCCAAGTGAATCCTAATAATATGAAATATTATAACTTATCCACAAAAGTAGCTCAATATATTTATTATAACAGAGTAAATAAAATACATAGATTAAAAATCCCAAACTACCTCATTCGGAAAATAGTTCTTCCGATCCACAGATATTCTTGTGTAGCTTACTTCCCTCTCTTTCTTTTTTCTGTTTTCTTTTTTTCTTTCTCTTTTTCTCTCTCTTTTTCTATCTTCCCCGTCCTCCTCTTTCACTCGCTAAGTGCTTAAATCTTAAGCACTTATCTCATATTCTAACATCTGTGAAGTGATAACGTCTACAAGAAAATCATTGGCTCAAAATACCTATATATATATATATATATATATATATATATATATATATATATATATATATATATATATATATAAGGTGAGTCAAAATTATGTTAACACTAGTATGAGAGCATTCATTTATTCAGAGTTTACTGATCAGTCTCCACCAGCACGATTTATGCACAAAAACAAGTAATCGACAGTAAAATTTAGTGCCTTCATACATATTTCAGGGGGTGGGGAATGTTTGAAATTACACCTTTTATTATATCCTTGAGTTCTTCGCTGTCTCTAACATTTTTTGCTATATACGCGATCCTATATCATTTCCCATTACCAGAAGTCACAGGGTGTCAGAGCAGGGAAGTGTGGTGGCCATGCCAACGGTCCGCCGTGCGCTATCCAAAGATTTTGGAAATTTTGATCGAGACAAGCGCGGGCAAAATGAGGTGGTGCACCATCCTGTTTGAAATAACCAGCTCGTCTGATTTTTGGGGGGGATATGGTATCAATGGCAATTTCTTGCAGCATTTGTAAGTAAGCATTTGCAGTCACCGTTAGAGTTGTAAAAAAATATGGTACCATTACACAAATTTCTGGCGAGGTGAATTACGTCATGGTGCTCTTTTCTTACAGAACGTGTCCACCTGACCCTACTATAATGTGCAGTCAACAAAATCAAAACAAACAACGCGCATGCGCGAAAATAGAAATATAAAATGGCTACAATTTACCCATCGCATATATATACATATATATATATATATATATATATATATATATATGTATGTATGTATGTGTGGATGTGTGTATTCGTATGTGTTTTTGAACATAATAATATAGGTCCTTCTTAGATTAGGTAATCATTATATTTATTTCTTATGTGTATATTTGATTTGTAACCTGTAGTCGATATTAATTTTGTCAAATTTTCTTAATTACACGGCGGCCCTTTCAGTAAATGCCCTTCAGTTTTACTTTTCCCCCACCCCATCTCTCTTCCCCTTCTTCTTTCTTTTCCTCTCCCTCCCTCCCTCTTATTCTGATCTTTAACATTAGATCGTCTATAGTGTGTGTATGTCACCACGAAATGTATCTTTAATGTATTAGACATCCGACAACATTGATATTTCTCTCACTTAAACCGTCTTCACCTCTCTAAAACTCCTCTCTGTTAAGTTTTAATCTCCCTCCTTCTCTCGTCTGTTACCCCTCTTTTTAGCTCTAAGATTCGTCCCACACTCTCATACTTACACTCTCTCTAAATTCTATTTTTATTTCCGGAGTTGTTTTTTTCTGTTTTCTTTTTGAATTTGTAGGTCTGATGAATTGGATCGTATTTACGATTCCAATGGAATAAATTATGACCACGGAATATTAGTGTTTAAGCCTTTTTATTATATTCTTACTCTGTCCTGGACATTGAGTTCTACCTGAATTCTCTCTCTCTCTCTCTCTCTCTCTCTATATATATATATATATGGATTTAACAGACGGCTTAATGAAATATGGAGAAGAAAAAAACAACAACAAAATAATTATATTGGTAAAAAAAAAGATTGACTAAATTGAATCACGAAGAGAAAGATGTTAAAGTCGTAATTTTCGGACACGCCTGTCCATAACTTTGATGACATCAGATGCGTGCTTTTAGGGTATTCATTTAACAGCCGACAAGAAAGTTAAAAGATAAAATATATTTTCAAAACCAAATCACCTATTAAAGGATTAAACGGGGATTAGGTTTTACTTAAAAAATATACTTTCTACAGTGAGGCCTCACATTTCATTAACCGGCCAATTAAATCTACTTATTACAAGAAGCTCACGTAGACCATTTTTTGTTTACATATATATATATATATATATATATATATATATATATATTAGAAAAAGCCTTTGAAAATGCAAATGGAGTGTTTAAGTATATCTAATTATTTACTGTAACATTATAGGTTTCACAGTTCTATGGTTAACAGAATTTAAATTGAGATAGATGTTTAAAAGTTAAATAGAGATAAATGTGGTAAGAATCAATTTGCATTTTAAAATTCTTTGTTTTATATTTTCATGTGGGATAAAAACATTTTCTGAGATATATATATATATATATATATATATATATATATATATATATATATATATATGTAACAATAAAAAATATTAAAAAATTAAAATCTTCAGGCACACTGGGCTGTAGATTAATATTCTTTCATTTTTATTATTATTATTTCATTTAGATTCCTCGACTAGTTTCGGCCAACATGGCCATCATCCGGAGAAGAAAAAATTCTGCTTGGTGATTGCAGTGAACTACGGAAATGAATGTCTTGATGGAGAAAATGAACATTTGTCTGTAGTTTTCATTTGTTTTCTTTTTTTTTTATCTTTTTAACATGAATTTTTTAATATTCATTGTGTTGGTCAAACAGTCTCTTTTAAGTTGTTATTTGAGATAAGAGCTGAATGGATCCATGCTGCTCTGAATTCCCCTGGTCAGTTTGACAGTTTCATTGGTTCCTGGTACATATATATATATATATATATATATATATATATATATATATATATATATATATATGTATATATATATATATATATATATGTATATATATATATATATATATATCTTGGTTCCTTGTATATATATATATTAGGTTGGTGCAAAACTAATGTCTGTTTTTAACGTTAAAAATACGTCAAAAACCGAAATTATTTTTGCACCAACCTAATATATATATATATATATATATATATATATATATATATTGGTTCCTAGTATATATATATATATATATATATATATATATATATATATATATATATATATATATATATATAAAAGTGAACATTGAAATCGAAACTCAGAGGCGAAAGGTTTTAATTTAATGCTGGAAGCCGTCTTCTGATTGCGTCCAGCATGAAACAGCCTGTCGCCTCTGAGTGTTGACTTCAATGTTCACTTTTATATTTATATTTACATACGCTCTATCTCTGATATTGAGCACTCCCCATAATCCAATAAATTTTCCATAATTATTCCATAATTTATCCTATAAATACACAACACCTTAAAACTATATTTCTTTATATATATATATATATATATATATATATATATATCTTTGCGTGTGTGTGTGTGCGCGCGCGCGCACCTGCGTGGATGTGTGTCTGTGCGCGCGCACGTGCGTGGATGTGTGTCTGTGTGTGTGTGTGTGTGTGTGTGACAGGGGTAGAATTTGTAAAAAAGTTAAGAAAAGAACTGCATATAAATACATCAAAATTTGCGATGTTATTCGTGTAGTAGAGAATGCATTTTGTATTTGGTGAGACCAGACCCATGATCGGTAGAAGAGTGACAGGTTCATCGTCAAAAAAAAAAAATAAAAAATAAAAAATAAACACAGATCCCTCTAATTAGAGGGACGCAGGTTCAAATCTTGTCGGAGAGCGCATATTTCATTTAATAAGTTTTGTCAGAAATTCAAGCCGGTATTCGGAAACAGATAGATATACTGTTTATTTTAATATATTTAATTGTTATACTTTTTTTAAAATATATACACAAAACCTGAAGTAAATGCCCTGTTTATAATAATCAGTATTAACGACATTTAACGGGTAGAACAACCGCGAAATTTCGTAGAAAGTATGCGTCCTCCGACAGGAATCGAACCTGTATCCTACACGAAACCGTCGTTTAGCCTGATGCGCTATAGCAGTTTAGCTACGAATGAGAGTCTTGTTTACAAGGTCGAGTTTAATGATTTTAAACTATAAACTTCCTGTGATTTTCCATCGAATCTCCATATTTGCTGAAAGCGTATCCTAACGTAAACAAATGACGTTAGACATTACGAAATGAACTTAGTCCGACAATTATTTTAATATATGTTATTGTTATACGTCATTTATATATATATATATATATATATATATATATATATATATATATATATATATACAAGTATTTAAGTAAATGCTCTGTTATAATACGTTTATAATAAGGAGCGAATTTACTTAAATATTTGTATATATATATATATATATATATATATATATAACGTATAACAATAAAATATATTGAAATGGTTGTTCGACTTTTAATAATTAAAAGGATTGTCTAAAATACAAATAGCTACTAAAAATAACTTTTAAAGGGATGAAATGTCTAGAAGCATTAACAAAATAACCAATGAAAACAAAATCAATTAAATTTCAGGGCAAACATACAAAGTATATTTGTTATTTAAAACAGAAAATCTAAAAATGCACAAATTTACGCGTGAAGACACGATACTCTTAAAATCAAAATGATGTGTGAAGACGAGATATTTAAAAAATGATTTAACTGACACAACGCAAAATATCATAATTTCATATGTAATGTCATGTAATCAACTAAAACTTCTTCCTATATATATATATATATATATATATATATATATAGGCCCTATAAATATTTACAGATCGCACATTACATATTCAAATTGGCACCAGAAACCAGGTTCGAAGATCGTTAACTAAATTTCTGTAAGTGAAAATTTGCTCTTCCAGTTCAATAACAGAAATTATGTATCGATCTAGTGAACGATTATATCGATATACTGAACTTGGACTCCCGATGTATAGCAAACTAATTGCACAAGCATATATATATATATATATATATATATATATATATATATATATATATATATATAAATAAAAAAGACATTATTTATGTTGATATATATATATATATATGACGTCACACATTATGAAATGGACAATGTCCGACAATTATTTTTAAGACATTTTTATGGTTATACATTCTTTTTTATAAATACAAATATTTAAGTAAATGCTCTGTTTATAATAAACATTATATGTGAAGTCATTTCTTTACATTTGGATACGCCATGAGCAGATATGAATGTACTTGAGAGAATCATGGAAGATTGAAGTTTAAAGGCAGTACATTCGACCTATAAAAAGAATGTATAAACATAAAAATGTCTTATATATATATATATATATATACTACATAATTCGCTCCTTTTTCAATGCAGTTAATTTAGTATTGAATATTAAAATGTTCGAATATTACCAAATCCTTAGAAAAATGTTTTCTTATACTTTATTAATATTTTATTTTATTTCTTTTACATTTTTATATGATTGACGTGTTTGTCTATTATTTATTTAGTCATGCTAATTTAGTTTTTACTCCAGGCGTAACTCGGAGTTTTCATTTAGAATCAAGTGACAGCAAGTCTCTTCCATCTATCCACGTCATTAGTAGGTTACTTACTGATTCTTTCTGTCGAGGTGTCAATGGAGAAAGAAAACATCAACGTCTCTTTTTTAATTATCTTTCAAAGAGCGGTGTGAGTGAAGAGAAATACGCCACAACTGATGGTATAAAAACTAAGTCTTTATCCAGCAAGAAATAGAATATAGTGGTATTTCAAAGAATTTCACCAGAATGAACTCTTTCCCGTGAAGCAAATCATTGCTTCCTGCAAGATCTTTGGAAAGAAACTGTCCGGAAACCTATCAAAATAACGCGAGACCGGATGTCATTCTTACGATCAGGCAAAAATTGTTAGGTTTTCTGGCGAAACTTCATTCACGTTCTGCGTAAATCTGGTTTAGGAATTCGTGAAGAATTTGCATTTGGAAGGCTCAGCCGGTTCATGGTAAGTCAGCTCTAACGACGGTTTCTCCAGCAATGCCGCTCAAAAGTTCAAATTCTACCGAGAGCTATTTTTTCTTTTTTTAATAAGATTTCTTGGATATTCCGGTCAGTAGACGTAATTAAAGACATAATAACTGTTTAATAAACAAACAAATTAACTGTATATACTCAAGTAAGGGTATCCCTTAAAATGACGTTTAAAATGATAATATATATATATATATATATATATATATATATAATTACCTGGCTTATGTCAGAGGGTACCCCCCAGACGAGGCACGCTGATGCCGACTATCTATCTATCTATCTATCTATCTATCTATCTATATATATATATATATATATATATATATATATAGATATAGATATATATATATATATATATATATATATATATATATATATATATATATATAATCGTTTGAAGATGAAACAGAACTAATGCTTTTAATTTAATTATGTAATTAAATTTGAAGTTTTTAGCTTCAGTTTTTGAAACATGCTAATTCCTGTGTAGCGAAGAAAGCATATTTAAAATCATTTATATATATATATATATATATATATATATATATATATATATAATTATTTATTTTTAAAGAAAAAAAATATTTATAACATAAATATGTTATAAAATCACTACAAAAATAGCCATTTTGTTTCAACACCTTCGGTGTCTTATCAAGTGATGACGTTGAATGTAATATATATATATATATATATTGATAAATCAGACAACGTGTAAAACTGTTTAATTGACCTCGCGTTTTTCCTTTGTTATATAGGTTCCTCCGGGTAGGAATAAAAGATACGTTTCTCTCTTTAAATTGTTAACATCCGTTTAATATTAAAACACATGCACACATTTCTTTCATTCTGGCACGGAGAAGGCTATCTAACGAACGCAAAACGTGTAGTCAATAAATAGATATTTGACAAATCGTAGACCGTTTCATTGAAAGGGAGAATATATTAATAAATTTCGACATAAACAAGGGATTATAAAGAAAGATACAGAATATATATTAACGTCATTTTTAAAAAGTTACTAATTTTCCTCGTTTTTCTTTCGTCATTAGAAACGTCAGCTTAGCGGAAAAATACGTATTATTTATAGTTGAAACACATACACAAATACACATATTTCTTCTTTCTTTTTGGGATCTGATGAAAAATTAGAAGGACGAAACCCGTATTCAAATCTAGTTTCCTTTGTCAAATTTCTTCAAATATATCCTATTTAACACACACACATACACACACACGCACATATATATATATATATATATATATATATATATATATATATATATATATATATATGTGTGTGTGTATACATAAAATCTTAGATTAATTTTACAACTCCGCTTTTCATGCCGAAGATTAGACCTGAAATCCGGAGTTGCCCAATGAATATAAGATATGTATATTTCTTAAAATATATATTAAATAGCTCTGGTATTTTACATTGAGCACTTTTCTTCTTACACTATAGAGTATTTATATGTATTTGGATATGATGGCTCCGTCTTATACCTACTTATATTTGCCCATCCGTTAATATATATATATATATATATATATATATATATATATATATATATATATATGAATAACAAATAATTAAATTAACAAATAAAATAATGAAAAAACAAAAATAAAATCGAATAGAAGAAATAAAACAGAAGATGTCTGTGTGTGTGTGTTTTTTATGCACATCTACCTTTCTCGAGCGATTTCAATTAAATTGAACACTCATGTTGTAAATCTATTAAATAAGTCAATACCCCATTTTCGATCATCTCTCTACCCTGTTTTGGCAGAAAAAAAAATCGATAAAACTGAAGGGGGTACGACTTTTTACAGAAATCAAAGCAAAATTACACGGAATAAAATTTGTATTGGATGAGCTGGTGTTTATTGCGTTTAATGCAAATCATAGCACATGTTACGAGTTTTAAATCGAGCGCTTAATAGTTTTCCTGTGACATTGGCTTCACACAAAAAATTGCAAAAACTTGTGGAAAAAATCGTTTTTTTTTTTTACTAAAATAAAAACTTGAATAACTTCCTCACTTTTTATCCGATTTTCTGTACGTGCAATGTTCAGGACATGAGCGATCATGGTTCTCCACAGTTTCTTATTTTTGTTAGTTTTTAGTAACACTTACAATTCCAATCCGCGCGTGTTGTATTTGTGGTGTTTAGCCGGCCATTTATTGTCTCAAGCTTGTCGCTGCATTTCTCTGCTTCTCCTGGTTTTGATATATCATGTGAGTTCTAAATAAAACGCAAGGTATATCCAGAGGCTGACGTCGTGATGGCTGACAGGTTTTCTGCAGGCGATGTAGTAAATCATGCTGCAAGGTTTTAAATCATGACCCTCAAATATCGCGTTAAGCAACCCTCCAAAATTTCGGGCTCTAAATCTACCAACAAACATACAGAAATTAAATAAAGTAAAAACATAAAAAAAAATGTAGATAAATAAACTATAATTAGACACGTTGTTAGGAAAAGAAATTATCTAAAAACATTATCCCTGAAAAAAAGGCCAACACCCAATTTCCCCTTTCCACATGCCAACATAAAGAGGAGTAACACATAGTCAAAAAGTTTCTTACCAACCAAGTCGATCCTGCTGTTTACTACCCAATCAGTTTGAATTCAAACTGGTGCTTCTCTTAAATTTGTTAAAGAACACATTTTTACAATAATGTTCATCCAGTAAAAGGCCCAAAAGCCACTCTAGATAGAGGATTATAGAGTAAGAGGTAAGGGACAGAGTTTATATGTAGGGAAGATAGCTGTTGACACTAGAATGGGAAATGTTCAGATTGGGAGTGATCGAGGAAGCATCCTCTTGAAAGTCTGTTCCACACTTTAAAGGATACGTGGGAAGAAGCTACACGAGGGTAACCTACATATCAACAGTGGAATACGAGGGGAATCAGGGTGGTTCGCTACAATGGCCATGGCAGGCCGGTCGTAGACATGAAGGTTATAACTGGTGGAACTAAAAAATGTTGTTTATTTGAATACTTTCAATGGAAGAGCAGTGGAGGCTTGCGACCTTTTGCCAGTGGATCAATGGCGGTAGGATGGAATATATATATATATATATATATATATATATATATATATATATATATATATATATATATATATATTCAGATAAAGAAATTGATACTGTTTATTAAAAAGAAACAAAAAACAAACACCGCATATATTTAATTAAAGTTTATCTATTAAAATAACCTATAGACAGAATATATATATATATATATATATATATATATATATATATATAATAATCCACAGACAGATTGTTTCGCTTTGTCACAACCCATCAGTGTGTATGACGTCCAGTGTTCTCTAACTAGGATCGAAACCTGGCTGAATTGGCGTCAGTCATAGAATCTGCCCCTAATCCGTTGGCACACGAGAATGAGGAAGATATATATATATATATATATATATATATATATATATATATGTGTGTGTGTGTGTGTGTGTGTGTGCGTGTGTGCGTGCGTGTGTGTGTTTGAAAGGGGAAACAATTTCGTGTGATGCGTTTCGTCCCTACGCACTTCATCGGACGAAACGTCTCACTGGAAAACTATGTCATACATCTTTTCTACAAAACTGTTCCTGTTCTTAACATATATATATATATATATATATATATATATATATATATATATATATATATATATATTCATCTGTCACACACGAGTAGCTTCCCTTTGTCTTTTCTAAAAAATATTTTCTGGGTAATTGTTCTAATGAACTTTTCTCTGTGAAACCTCGGCTTTACGAATTTAAGCGCAATAGGGGATTCGCGGTAAGGTTTCATCATTTTCATAATTGAAAATAACTAGATGCAACCGTAAGTTCTGTGCTTAGATGTTTTTCTGTGGCACTTTTCGCTTGTGGAACTCTCTTGTGGTAGCTTCTTTCATCATCGTCGTCATCATCATACTTCGACCGCTCTATGGTTGGTCGGAACTCTATTAATACACACTTTCCCCCACGGCTCCGTCCTGTATTGATGTACCCAGATCCCTAATATCGAATCCTGAGTTCCGATCCATGGTGTCTGCGAAAGTCAGCTTTCGCGAGAAGTCACCCCAAAAGGATGGTAATCTGCAATCGCTTTTGTTTGAGCTTAAGAGAGATTGGTCTTGGTTCTCTGTGAATTGTGTTAAGCATTGCAAGGGATCTCCAACTAATGTTCTGGATTTTTTTCTAAGCAGGTTTGTATATGATCCATCATGTCGTCTTTAAAGACGAAACAGGTAATGTCCAAGCTTCTCATCTATATTGTCGGCCTGGTTCAACCAGTGTGCCTAACGTTTGGACCTTTAAATAGGATGGAAGCTCCGAACGATAAATCTTGTGAAGTTTGTTACACGCATCCGATGCAAGAGCCTCTTTAAAATCTTTGATCTTCAAAAATTTAAATCCAATATCAATTGTTATCTTCCGCATTCTTTATTGTCATTCTTTTATTGTTCTCTCTCTGTAATAGGTATTTTTCTTCATATACTCTCACGCTTAGTAATCCCTTACATTTTAGTGGTTATATTGGCTTCCTTGATGTCAAATTTATAAGATCATTTATATTGGTAGATTTTCGACAGTTAATTTTTGTTCATTAACCATGCAGTTTAACATTATATTATAGCGTTTGTGAAGATTAAAATATAAAGCTATATAAATTAAATCTTTGCAAGACAAACCAATCCGACAAATTAAAATTATATCGGACAGATTATTAGAATATATTCTGTTTATCAATCTCAAACAAAAGAAATATTTTTTTTATCGAAAATTATCAAGATACAATATTTTTCCTGGTTTAATGCATTTAAAACTTATATTAAATTCTTAATATGTAAAATTCCAACTTTAAAATTCTTATAACTATTAAGTTAGGATAGGTTCGTATGAATACAATGCGTATTCATTGTAAGATATCAGTTTGCAGATAGGGTTTCATTGACGTATTTTTGTAAAAAGGGTTTTTGTCGAAAGTAAAATGTATTGCTGGTATTTTTTTCCCAAAATCTTTTGCTCGTAATTTTTTCAAAAATGTATTGCTGGTAATATTTTTGGGTGTAAAATTTTTCTTTGGTAATATATGCTTTCAAAAAAGTATTGATGGTAATACTTTTTGGTTCAAAAATATACTACTGGTAATATTTTTTTCAAATATTTATTGCTGGTAATATTTTTTTAAAGAGTATTGCTGGTAATTTTATTTCAAAATATATCGCTGGTAATATTTTTTTCAAAAATGTATTGCTGGTAATATTTTTTGGTTGTAAAATTTATATTTGGTAATATTTCTTTTCAAAAAGTATTGATGGTAATATTTTTTTTGGTTCACAAACATACAACTGGTAATATTTTTTCAAATATTTATTGCTGGTAATATTTTTTTAAAAATATTTCTGGTAATTATTTTTCAGAATGTATCGCTAGTAATATTTTTTTTCAAAATGTATTGCTGGTAATATTTTTTTTCAAAATGTATTGCCGGTAACATTTTTTCAAAAATGTATTGTAGATAGTATTTTTTTTAAAAATGTACTGTTGGTAATTTACTTTTTTACAAGATGTATCGATGGTATTTTAATATAAAAATCTATCTTTATACTTTCATAGTGTTTTGGCCCGATTTTAGTGGTTAATTATTTGCCCATAGCTGGGATCGTAACAGGTGCCAGCACCCCTGGTCAAGGTGGACCAGGGGAGAAGAGCAAATAATAATAAGTGGTTCGAAGTTACAGAAAACCTCCCGATTAGAGGACTTGCTGCCGGATGTAGTTTTATTTGATTGTGTGAACGTGTTTATTTTATTTTCAAAGTCACATAGAATCTCCTTTCATTGTTTTTCAATAACACGTTATGTTAATTATCACAGAAGAAGGAAAAGCTTTTAGAGTCTGTTACGTAAAATTAATGTTATAAAATGTTCCCATTAAAAAAAGAAATCACGTATTTATGTATAATGTACAGATGAAAATCTACCCCTTACACCTTCTTTATATACATGAGAAGTTCATTTACCTCAATTATGAACACGTCTTTGCGAAGTTTTTTTCTCTCGTGTAGGCATTCAATTTACGCCAATTTGCACGCTGGAAAATTGGAAAACCTCGAGAATGTGTCAGAAGGACATAATGTACACAGATATATTCTATTATCATTTGATTTTAATAAAATTCCTAAGTGGACGAAGATGTCGTGCAATGCAAAACATAATTGCTATAATATAATGAAATTAAAACGAGGCTCCGGCAAAATTATCAAATTGTAAGTGACGAGAAGAAGGCTTTCAAAGAATTTAACGTTATTGGAAGAGAAATGAAGTACGTACATTTCTATATTTATTTTGTATTTATTTTTAAGAGACATATAATATACTGATCAGCAAATATATATATATATATATATATATATATATATATATATGTGTGTGTGTGTGTGTGTGTGTATGAGGTTTCTCCCATAAAACGTAAAGACATTTTGAATCTTACTCAAGATATAATTCAACCAACAAGAACAAACTATATCTAATTTAAATAATGCATGTGAGGACAGTATTTATTATAATGACATGCTTTTAAGATTTTTTTCATTGCATGTTTGAAATTGGTGTGCATTATAGTGCAGACATTGTTGACAACATGACGCAGTGAAGATGAGAAAACAAAGTGGAAAAGCTTCTAAACGACGCGTTTCGCCGACATGACTTCTGTTGGTTCAGATTTTCCAGGCTGAAATAAATGTTAAAACTATGAATAAGGAAAAAAGCTTTGTGTTTTTTGAGGATAAAGAGTCAGAAAATTTCCAGAAAAAGTTTGCTTGTTTCATATATATATATATATATATATATATATATATATATATATATATATATATATATATATATTACATGAATCATTCATACAAAAAATAGATATATACTTTAATGATATAAATGGCGAGAATATATCTTCGCAAACAAATTTAATAGAGTACATTAACCCCGAACCAGTATATGAAGGTTATGATCCCTGTTTATAAATTCCAGTTGTATAAGGGATTTTTTTTTTGTTTTTTACAAGCTTTCGTCTGTTCATACAGACATCTTCAGGTATGGAAATAGATTTGTTTTTGTTTTTTACTACTCGGTAAATACAGGAATGTCACAGTTATTATCCGAAAGTTGCACGTTGGATCAGTTATTTTAATATCAAGTATAAGGTGCAATTCAATTTGCATTACATCTGTGACATTCCTGTCTTTATTGAACAATTTAGTTCATGCCACATTGACTGAAAAACCTCCCAGTACAAAAGAATTGTCCTATTACTATATTAGCACAAAAACGCACAATCTTAAATTTAAAAATCCAAACACAGCGTTGCGACCGCACGCTCCAAAAAAATTTCTTGCAGTTGGCAGTAGCACATTCTTAAAAACATTTTTCGGATTACATCTATATTTTCGTTGTCCTCTTATTACCGAGAAGTAAAAAACAAAAACAAATCTATTTCCATACCTGAAGATGTCTGTAGGAACAGACAAAAAAAAAAGACCTTATGCAACTGAAATTTATAAACAGGGATCATAACATTCATATACAGGTTCGGGGTTAATTAATGTACTTCATTAAATTTGTTTGCGAAGATGTACTCTGGCCATTTAAATCATTAACTTCTATATTTGTTTTTTGCATGAATGATTCATGTAATGTAAATTGAACTGCACCACATAATTGATATATATATATATATATATATATATATATATATATATATATATATATATATATATGAAAAATTTCAAAGCTACGACAAACTCATGTATACGAGACGCGGAAGCGAAAATCGCATCGCATCTCGTGACGTCACACATGACCACGCAAGAGTGAAAACGAGAATTATTAAGTATGGGAGCTGCAATGCGATTTTGGCTTCCGCGTCTCGTATACATGAGTTTGTCGTTGCTTTGAAATTTTTCATGCAATAAAAACGGACTATCAGTACTGTTTCGTCCGTGTAATGTTTGATATATATATATATATATATATATATATATATATATATATTATAATAGATTATAATAAAAAAATTTAGAAATCGCTACACAAATGCTTTTATGTTTCAATACTATGATTCTATTTCTTCCGGCGATGGTAAATAACTGGTGATTCATCATTTACTTACCATCCCCTGAAGAAGTTATCGACCAAAGTTCACCTTAATGGATTTTGTAAATTGTGTGTGGCTAAATGATATTTTTGACACATTGATCTGACAAGTGGCAAATCAAGTTTTGAAAGTAACCCCATGCTAAAATTCACATAGGAACTCAGGGTTAATAACAAATGTCCAATCTTTGACGTCGATATAGGAATAGGGCTAAAATTCACACCTGTATAAAAAAAGAACACAAAAAAGCACAGAAAATTGAAATCACAATCCTTATTAACACTAATCAAATTAACCCCATTAAATGTAAACTAGCCATGGCCAATAAAATGTATCAAATTCACTGCCCAGTAGAAAATTGTGTTTCTTGTCACAAATAAATTCCATATATCGGACATACTACCACCTCCTTATTTAGACGCCCCATGTATCCCTTTTGCCGTTTAATGTACTATAAAAAATATATCTACTTACAATTTGCAAGAATCCTTAAGAAAAATTCTGGTCGAAAAAACAAAAATTCTATATAAATCACATTACCGGAAACACCTCACTATAAGAAAGCCCTGTATGTTATAAATCTAATATCCACTTTTGAAAAGCTCAACGCTAAAATTTACATACAAATTTATAGTTAATAACAAAATCCTATTCCTTGAGGCCTATATAGAAATAAAATCCAAAGTATTTACCACTTGCCTGTATAAAAACAAATCACCAATACGAACTTTTGTCTTCTCTCCTACCACAGCCAATTCTCGAATGATATGAAATAGCAGTGATAAAAAAATATCCCTGAATAGATAATACCTAAATTGATCTTTCCAGAGAATATTTCTGGTTGAACTAAAACACATAAAACAAATATTAGTCAACAATAATTTTCCCAAATACATGATTGATAAACAAATAAAATTATTCTTAGAAAAATTCATGACATCTGTAATAAAAATACCACACAACAAAACAACAACATATTTTACTGGAACCAGATGCAGATGCAGGATGAATTCGCTATACGAAAAATCTTTAAACACAATATTTTTGCCATAAATTCAGGAAAACATAAAATTTATAATCTATTACAGAAAATGGAAAACCACGAACTACTCTTCGCCTGTACCACGAAATCCCTATTCTATGATGATCCAAGCCGATTGGAAACCCATTAGTTCCTGCTTTATCAAACTTTTCCATCGAAAAGATGGTGTTTAAAGCAACTGACAAACAACAAATTTACACAAGGTACGTTGACTAAATTTTTGTTTAAATAAAAAAAAAATAAGAACGAACTTATAAATCTAAAATCAAACAAATCAGAGTTGTCTTTCTTCTAGACAGATCGTCCTAGAAAAAATAAGAGAGCCCAGTCTGCCCTGTTATTCAACCTATAATTTTGGGAAGATGCGTTTCTGACAAGCGGAATAGGGCGAAATGAACGAAAAAGAATAACGAGATTAGAAATCGAATCGGTGAGTTCACCATCCGCGCTGATAGCCGTTTCGCTTCCCTTACTTCTATATTTCTTCATATCAGTCACAATTGCTTTTTCTATTTTTTTTTTTCTCAAGAAAAACTATCAGCCATAAACTATGATCTTCTAAAAAGACTTTAGAGAAAGTTTTTCAACCAGAGTTCATGGCGCTTTCGACAAAAGAATAAAAGAATTAGAGCGGGTCTTTGTCAGGGCCAATAATAATGCCTTTCTAACTGAATAAATTTAATACATATTGGAAAGTTTTTTTTTATTCCGACTCCAAAACTTCCCCCCAATTTTACATACCCTCATGGCCTTGAACGTTTTTAAAAGGAAGTGCGTGGAAACGAGAGAATAGAACGTATCCAAATGCAAAAGATCTGTACAAATGTAAAAGCCAATAATTATTAAAAAAATAAATAAATAAACAGGACTGGGAATGAGTGAAAGAAAAAGAAAAAAATGGGAAGAGAACGAAAAAAAAATTCTGAAGAAATAGAAGAAAAGAAAATGGTTTCTAATGAAGAAAAAAAGCAATAAATGAAAGGTCGGAACGTTCGAAAGCAGATAGATCAAGAAGAAAAACCTTTCAAAATATCAGCGAAAAAATCGAAATATATATATATATATATATATATGTATATATATATATATATATATATATATTTACAGGGTGTCCATGAAGTTCGTGTGCACTTAAAAAAATAGATAACTTTATTTGTATTTGCGATAGATTATAAAGTTTAATGTACTTAGTTTTAAGTATAGCTAAAATAACTAATGTGATTTCAGGCATTTACTGTGTAAATCAGTTGGCAAATGTTTTCCGCGAACTGCAAAATCGTATTACCCTTTGTATTACGAATGATGGAGGACATGTGGAAACGTAATAAAATTTCAATAAAACCTTAAAAAATATAGATTTACTTCTTTCTAATCCTTTTTACAAAGTATTTCTATCGCAAATACAAATAAAGTTATAAATTTTTTAAAGTGCACACGAACTTTATGGAGACCCTGTATATATATATATATATATATATATATATATATATATATATATATATATATATATATATATATATATTCTTCCAGTTGCTAAGGACATTTTGTTTTTGCTATTATTAGTTAATTTGTTTAAATAAATTCATTTTGTTTTTGCTTTGAGAAACTCCACTTTGGACGAAACGCGTCAGCAACTACTACAGTTTTCCTATTGTCATTTATATATATATATATATATATATATATATATATATATATATATATATATATATATGTTATACCTTTGCCTTGTTTTGTTGAGATACAGGATCGATTTAATTTAAAACATCCTAAAATTCGAGATGATTTCAAAATCTGTAGGTAATTTCTGTTTTCTACTTCCTTCAATAAGGCTTCAATACCTGACCTCGATATATCGGTTGATGCCTCTCTCTTTCTATGTCCTTCAACAAGGCTTTAATAGCCGGCATTCAATACATCAATAGGCACTTCTCTTTCTATGTCTTTCAACATGTCCCCAATACCTGCCTTCGATATAGTGGTTGTTAATTCTCTGTTTCTATGTCTTTCAACAAGACTTCAATTCCAAGCTTCGATATATCGGTGAGAACTTCCCTTTTTCTATGTCATTCAACAAGTCTTTAAACCTGGCTTTCGATACATCAATAGGGACTTCTCTCTGTCTATGTCTTTCAACATGTCCCCAATATAGCTTTCGACATATCTGTATGTACTTCATTCTTTCAATATACTTCAAGAGGGCTTCAATACAAGGTTTCGATATATTGATAGGCTGTTCTATCTTTCTATGTCTTTCAATAATAACTGACTTTCGATATATCAGAAAATACTTCTCTTTTTCAATTTCCTTGAAGACGGCTTCATTAATAGGCTTCGATATATCGGTAGGTACTTCTCTGTTTTTATGTCCTTCAACGTCCTCAATTCCTTGCTTCGATATATCGGTAGGTACTTCTTTCTTTCTATGTCCTTCAACAATGCTTCAAGACCAGGCTTCGATATATCGGTAGGTAATTCTTACTTTGTATGTCAAATCTTTAATACGTGGGCTCGATATATTAGTAGGCAGTTCTCTTTGTCCATCAACGAGACTTCAATACCAGACTTCAATATATCGATAGCTATATCTCTCTTTCTATGTCCAACAAGGCTTCAATACCAGGCTTCTATATATCGGTAGCTACTTCTCTCTTTCTATGTCATATCTTCAATACCTTGCTTCAAAATATTGGTAGGCATTTCTCTTTGTCCTTCAACAAGGCTTCACTACAAGACTTCGATATATTGGCAGCTACTTCTCTCTTCGTATTCATCTCAACAAGCCTTCAATACGTGGCGTCCGTCAAATTTGTAGGTTGATTCATGCTATTAGGTTGGTGCAAAAATAATATCGTTTTTGACGTTAAAAAATACGTCAAAAAACGATATTATTTTTGCACCAACCTAATATCCACGTTCTTCCGCATCCATTCGCAAGGTAATTTTCTCTATGTATTTTCAAGAATTCAATAGCCGCCCTTAGACAAATGAGAGCACAATTCTCTCTTCCAACATCATTCAAAGAATCAGCAATTACTGTCTTCCGATATATCGGTATGTAAATATTGGTAGGCAGTTCTCTTGGTGCTTCAAAAAGTCTTCAATAGCAGACTAATATATCAGTAGCTATATCACTCTTTCTATGCCCCAAACGGCGTTTTCCCGCGTTTATCAATAAACCTTCAAAACCTGGCTTTCGATACGTCGGTATATAATTTCGCCTGTTCCACTTCCATCAAGAGGCTTTACATACCTGTTTTCCGATATACGGATATACCTATATTTTTTTAACAATCCAACAACACCTGACTTTTGACAAATGTGTAGGTAATTCATTATATCTACGTCCTTCAGTATACCGTCAATAGCAGGTTTTACTCAAATATATAGGTAATATTCTGCTCCTATGTACATCAACAAGCCTACAATAGCCGGGTTTCTGTAGGTAGTTCTTCCTTTCTACGTCATTAAACAAGAATTTCATCGTTGACTTTCGATAAATCAATAAGTACTTTTCTCATTCCATGTCTTCAATACCCGGCTTTCAATATATCAGTAGGTACTTCTCTCTTTCTATGTCCTTCAGTACCCGGCTTTTGGCCAATCGATCGTACATTTTCTCTTCTAATATCCCTTACGAAGTCTTTGATTGCTGATGTTCGATAAATCTGGAGGTAATTATTTTCTCCAGCACTCATTAACAAGCCATCAATAGCTAACTATCGACAAATCCGGAATTCTCTCTTCCTGCACTGTTCTAGAGCTGGTTTCGACTAATCTGTAGGTAATTCATGCTGGTTTCGACTAATCTGTAGGTAATTCATTCTGGTTTCGACTAATCTGTAGGTAATTCATTCTGGTATCGACTAATCTGTAGGTAATACATTCTGGTTTCGACTAATCTGTAGGTAATTCATTCTGGTTTCGACTAATCTGTAGGTAATTCATGCTGGTTTCGAGGAATATGCAGGTAATTCATGCTGGTTTCGACTAATTTGTAGGTAATGCATGCTGGTTTCGACTGTAGATAATTCATGCTGGTTTTGGCGAATTTGTAGGTAATTCATTCTACCAACACGACAGTTCAAATGTTTTAGGTTAGTTCTGGTTATCCTTTTTTTTAACTTGGCCCCAAATGTAGCTGTTTTGTACTTAAAATAAGAGAAAATGGTTTTAAGAGAAGTGAGACATTTTGTTTTTTATTAAAAATTTTATTATGACCAAAAAAACAAACATTTTATGGTTAAATTTCGCTCTTCAAAATATTCTCCTCGAGCCTTGATTACTGCAGAACATATTTTTCATTTTTGAAAAAGTTCCTCATAATCAGTCAGTTATGTAGCATGCGTGATACACGGTAAGGCGATCATGTATCATTTGATACATGTCTGACGAGGTAAATATTTTCCCGCAGAAGGTTGCCATTTCTTTATTGCATCTTAGTAGCTTTATTGCCTAGCTTAGTTTGAAATTATTTTTAAAATTGTCCGTATTTAATTCTGATTGCGGAAAAGCCTGAACAGAGTTAAAATATCTCGGACCCAAAACATCGATATCTGAACTATTGACAGGCTGATTACTTATCATTATATTTAATCTATTTTTCTTGATCCCAGACAAAATCAGATCATCTTCCCCATTACAGAGCGGCTTGGCATTACTCTGTTGGATAATGATTTACTGATTTCCAATTGACTGATTCTCCTTCAGTCAGTTATGTCCCATGCGTGATACATGCTTAGGCGATCTTTTGATACATGACTCACGAAGCAGATATTTACCTGCAGTTCTACAGACGAATGCTAAGGATATCATGGACCGAAACGTGTGAGCAACGATGAGGTCCTAGAGAGGGTGCAACAAGGAGAACGGTTATATTTAACATCAGGAAGAGGCAGCTGAAGTTTCTGGGACACATAATGAGGAAAGAGGGTCTGGAGAATATTATACTCACGGGTCGAATAAAGGGAAAGCGAGACAAGGGAAAGCAGCGCGTGACATACCTAGCGGGCTTAAGCAAGTAGATGATAGAACATGTTCTGGCGAGGAAGCAGAGGGAAGGAACCTGTTGAGAACTGTAAAGGATAGAGGGAGGTGGAGAGCCATGATCTCCTTTTGATACATGACTGACGAGGCTGATATTTTACCGCAGTAGGTTGCCATTTCTTTCTTGCATGTTAGTAGCTTTATTACCTTGCTTAGGTTGAAATTATTAAAAAAAAAAAACGTCCGTATTTAATTCTGATTGCGGAATAGGCCGAATCGAGTTGAAAGATCCCCGATCGAAAACATCGAAATTTGAACTATTGGCAGGCTGATTACTTATCATTATATTTAATCTCTTTTTCCTGCTCCCAGGCAAAATCAGATCATCTTCCCCATTACAGAACGGCTTGGCATTACTCTGTTGGATAATGATTTACTGATCCTTCATTCCAATTGACTGATTCTCCTACAGTCAGTTATGTGCCATGCGTGATACACGCTTAGGTGATCATGTATCTTTCGATACATGACTCCCGAGGCAGATATTTTCCCGCGGTTCTACAGAAGAATGCTATGGATGTCAAAGACCGAGCATGTGAGCAACAATGAGGTCTTAGAGAGGATGCAAACAAGGAGGAGGCTTATACTTAAAATCAGGAAGAGAGAGCTGAAGTTCCTGGGACACATAATAAGGAAGGACGACCTGGAGAATCTGATACTCACAGGTCGAATAGAGGGAATGAGAGACAAGAGAAAGCAGCGCGTGACATACCTGGCGACTTAAGCAAGTGGCTGACAGAACGTGGTCTGGGGGTTGAAGCAGAGGGATGGAACTTGATGAGAGCTGCAAGTGATAGAGGGAAGTGGAGAGTCATGACTGCCTTATTCCTGAAAGGACATGGCACATAAAAAGAAGAAAGATACATTAAGCAAGTGAATGACATAACATGGTCTGAGTGAGGAAGCAGAGGGAAGGGACTTGTTGAGAGATTTAAGGGATAGAGGGCGGTGGAGAACCACGATCGTCTACGTCCTGAAATGATACATAAAAAGAAAGAAAATTGCCATTTCTTTCTGCGGTAGACTAGTTGCAAACAAAGGTTATAGAACCCAATCTGCCCTGCCATTTACCCATAGCTCGGGGATTAATACTTTGCGCTGCCATTTACCCATAGCTGGGGGGTTAATACTTTTCTAAAGTTTACGCGGATGTAATAGATTCGACTGGAATTCGAACTCGGTTCTCCTAATCCGAGATCAGAGCCGCTACCCATTACTCCACCGTACCTCCTACATTTGACATAAGTTTGATATTTGATTCCATTCTTTATTCGATGACTAAGATCTTTTTTCCAATCTTCTGTCTAGTTCCTCTCATACCAATTCTGGAGATGGCTTCAAACTTTTGAACAGCAGTGTACATCATTCAGTAATAGCTAGTGTTCGACAAAGTGGTGTATATTTCTCTGTTCCATCATCTCTTAAAAAAGGTTTTAATTGCTGCCTTTTTACAAATCCGAAATTCTTTCTTCTTACGTCCTTCAACAAGCATTTAATAATTTTAGGCTTCGATATATCTTCCTAGTGTGACGAGATCTCGTGATTAAATTAAAACCTAAACATCGCGCTTTATTGAAAACAGTGAAAAGTTATTTGCTTTCGAAGTCAGTTATTTTTTTATTTTTTATTTTTATTTTTATATTTTTTGGTAGGAGGAATAAGCACAGTGATTTTAGTGGTTAGGTATTCAGGCAGTTTGATTTAAAGCTAGGGAAAATTAATTGTAGCAAAGCGAAGAAAACGAAAAACTGCATCAATGAAGGATCGTTGGATTTAAATGGGGAAAAAGAGATGAAGAAGAAAAATCAAAAAAAAAAAAAAGTAAAAAAAAAAAGTAAAAAAAAAAAAAGACAAACTAGGAATAAAATAACGAAAGAATTACAAAAGAAAGAATAAGAAGAAAAAAAAAAAAGAAATAGAAAAAAGAATGATGGAGGAAAAAAAAAGAAAAACAGAAATAAAAGAAAAGTGGGGGGAGAAAGAAGAAAAAATAATATGGAGGGAAAAGATTTTAAAAAAAATATAGAGTGACAATGAGATTCCAGCGTAAAAGCGAATGAAAAGAGAAAAAGAAAAAGAAAACAATTTATAAAACAAAAGAGCGGGTAACAAAAAATACATTACCGTAAAATGCTAATACTGATCTGTTGTTAACTGGGGAAAGCAATGGCTTGTTAATTTTAACGCTACCAGAACGAAACTGTTCTCTTTTCATCATCAGATGCCTGTTTTACCTTCCATTATTACGGCTGATTCTAACCTCCAGGAAAGTGATTATTAAGTCTTCCCGGATTAACATTTCCCGCTGACATGAATTGGAAATCTTATATTGAAAAATCTGCTGCTAGGAAAGTTGCTTCGCTGTGTCCTGCATGACGATTTTTTTCTCCAGAATCTATCTTACAGATTTAACAGTATATCATTCAACCTTGCTATGAATATTGCTGCCACATCTGGTCTGGTACTCCTGCAATATATTTAGAGAGTGTTGATAAAAACCAAAGAAGAAACTGCAATGATACTGGTAATGACCTGGCATCTCGCCTTCAGTTATTTTCCCACCGCCGTAACTTCTTCCCTGTAGCATTTCTATAAATGCTTTCATAATAATTATTCTGGTAAACAGTGAATTTCATCGCATTACTAAATTGGGAGTGATGTCACATCCAATTGCAGTTGAAATGGCTGGCTGTAACGATATGTTCTATGCTGAGAGTTCCTTCTCTCGCATTTATCGCTTGTGGAACTCTGTTCTGGCTTCTTGCTTTCACGTTAATGTCTATCTTCAAAAATACAATACAATGTCAATCGTTATCTTCTGTCTTCTTAATTCTTGTTATTTTATTGTTCTGTTCTTTTATTCAATCTATACACCGAGGCAATTCTAAGAGAATTGGAAATAATACCGGGATTCATCATTGGTGGCTCCAATCTTAACAAGATACGCAGTAGCGATAGCAGACACGGAAAATAAATTACAAAGCCTCCTACAGAATGTAGCGAAGGAGAGCGAGAAGAAGGGACTAAGCATAAGCTGCAAGAAGACGGAATGTATGGTCATTAATAAAAGGATGAGCCTGAAATGCGATTTGCAGGACGGGGGCACTGAAATTAAGCAAGTGCGAAAGTTTAAATATCTGGGATGTGTTTTGACACTTTCCAGATATTTAAAGTGCGACACTGAGATCCGAAGACGTATTGGGATAGCCAAAGACGAATTCCAAAAGCTGGACAGAGTATCACGAGACAGGGGGATTTTTTGATAACAAAGAAAAGAATACTGAGCTGCAACGTAATACCAGTCCTCCTTTAGGGCAGCGAATTTTGGAAAATTTCCTCAAAGATGAAGAAGAGACTCGAGGTGACGGAAGTATGGTTCTACACAACGATGCTGAAGATATCATGGACGGAGCGTGTGAGCAACGATGAGGTTTTGGAGAGGATGCAAACAAGGAGGAAGCTTTTACTTAACATCAGGAAGAGGCAGCTGAAATTTCTGATACATGTAATGAGAAAGGAGGGCTTGAAGAATCTGATACTCACAGAGCGGATAGAGGGAAAGAGAGACAAGGGAAAGCAACATATAACATACCAGGCGGGCTTAAGCAAGTGGATGACAGAACGTGGTCTGAGAGAGGTGGCAGACAGACGATACTTCTTGAGAGTTACAAGGAATGGTGGGAAGTGGAGAGTCATGAACGCGGCACATAAAAAGAAAGTTCTTAATAGCGTTTCTTTTTCCTATTCTCTAACACTCAGAAAGTGATTGCATCTTAGCTTTATAATCGCTTGTGATGAAAGGATTAAAGGAAATAAAAACGATTAAAAATAATTATCCTGTTTATTAGTCGTTCATCATTAAAGCAAAGAATGAGGACAAAAATATCTGCAAAAAACTTATAAAATCCAAGACATGCAGGGAAATATATAACCCCTGGAAGTTAATAAATTGAGGTTGGTGTGATTAAAAATATATTTGTTAATTGTTTCTTTTTGATAAATCATTTTTAGTATAATTTCAAGAATAATTGTGAAAAAGGAGAAAAACAGAGGGAAGAAAGAAAGATATGAGAATAAGAAAAATTAAGAAAAAAGATTTAAAGAAAAAAAGTACATAAGGAAAACAAGAAAAAAAAACACCGGGGCAAATAAAGAAATTAGAGTAAAAATGGACAAGCAAAATACGGCTAAAACAAAAGAGATAGGGCATAAGTGAAAATAAAACCAACACATAAAAGAGAAAGAGAGAAGAAAACGGAAAAGAGAGAAGAAAACGGGGAACTAATATGAAGTGTAAAAGAAAAATAAAGAATGTGAAATGGAAAAGAAAAGAATGTGAAGTGAAAAAGAAAAAGATGAGAATTAAAAAGAAAAAGAAAAGAATGTGAAATGAAAAAGAAAAAGAAAAGAATGAAAAAGAAAAAGAAAAGAATCTGAAAAGAAAAAGAAAAGAATGAAAAAGAAAAAAAAGAATGAAAAAGAAAAAGAAAAGAATGTGAAATGAAAAAGAAAAAATCTGAAGTGAAAAAGAAAGGAAAAGAATGTGAACAGAAAAGAAAAAGAAAAGAATGTGAAATGAAAAAGAAAAAGAAAAGAATGAAAAAGAAAAAGTAAAGAATGTGAAATGAAAAAGAAAAGAATGAAAAAGAAAAGAAAAGAAGGTGAAATGAAAAAGAAAAAGAAAAGAATGAAAAAGAAAAGAAAAGAAGGTGAAATGAAAAAGAAAAATAAGAGAATGAAAAAGAAAATGAAAAGAATGTGAAATGAAAAAGAAATAGAAAAGAATGAAAAAGAAAAAGAAAAGAATGTGAAATGAAAAAGAAAAATATCAAGTGAAAAAGAAAGGAAAAGAAGGTGAATTAAAAAAGAAAAGAAAAGAATGTGAAATGAAAAACGAAAAATGTGAAGTTAAAAAAGGAAACAAAAGAATGTGAAATGAAAAGAAAAAAAAGAATGTGAACAGCATAAGAAAGAAAAGAATACAAATCGAAAAAGAAAAGAAAAAATGTGAAATAAAAAAGAAAAATATCAAGTGAAAAAGAAAGGAAAAAAATGTGAAATGAAAACGAAAAAATGTGAAGTGAAAAAGGAGAGAAAAGAAAGTGAACTGAAAAAGAAAAGAAAGGAATATGAACTGAAAAAAAAATGTCAACTGAAAAAGATAAGTAAAGAATATAAACTTAAAAGGAAAGAATGTGAACAGAAAAAGAAAGAAAAGATTACGAACTTCAAAAGAAAAAAAAGGCGAACTGCAACAGAAAGGAAAAGAAAGTGAAGTGAAAAAGAAAAAAAAAAAAGAATGTGAAATGAAAAAGTAAAAAATGTGAATTTAAAAAAAGAAAGAAAATAATGTGAAATGAAAAAGAAATAAAAGAAAAATGTTAATAACGGAGAGACATAAACAAATGAAAAGTCGGATGAAGAAAGAAGAATAAAGACGATGAAGGAAAAAAGAGAGGAAAGTAAATGAAAACGTCGTAAAGAGAGAAGACATGAAGAAAGATAACGGAGAAAAAGAGGAATAAAGAAGTAGAGATAAAGAAAAGGCGAAGAAAAGAGAAGGAAAACAGATAAATGACGAAAAATAGAACGAAGAAAAAAGAAGAAGCATAAAGCAAAGAGAGAAAGAGAAACTGAAGAAGAAAATAAATGGCAAGTCTGGAGTAAAGAGCAAAGAAAAGCACGAAAGGATATAATATTAAAAATCGATAAACAAAAAAGAAAGGGAAAAAAAGGAAAAAGAAGAAGAGATGATTGAAGTAAAAGGAGAAAGAGAAAGATAAAGAAAAAAGAAATAACAAAGAATCGAAAGAAAATAAAATATAAGGGAAAAATGAAGAAGAAATAGGTGAAGAAAAGGGAGAAAAATAAAAATAGTGAAAAGATTATAGAGAAGAAAAAAACAAGACTGCGTTCCTCTTCCATAAGCTCGTCACAAATTAACTTAAACTAGACCTAATCCACCATTAGTAAATAACTTAGAGGCCTTACTGGGGAGAGAGGTAGCGTATATTGGGATTCTACCTTTACAAGAGCCAGGTACAAGAGCCAGGTCAGTGCTAAAATGGATTACTACTGCTATATTTGGGCACGAACCGCCCAGAGCCCAATAGACCTCAAAAGTGTCCCCGTGTCCTTGTGGGTAAAAAATGACTTTCCACCCTACAACTTCTCTCTCACAGACAGAATGTCGTAAGCCTCTTACTGGAAAATGCTCGAAGGAACTAAATTCCTTACTTCTACCATGCTACGCACACTGTAGCGAACCAGCCTCATTCCTTTCGTATCCCATCGATGAGAAGTAACTTCCAGTCAAACAGCTTCTTCTCGCGAACCACTGCCGTGTGGAACCGACTCTCACGAGAATATTTTCCCGATTAAATGATTTAAATAACAATTCAGTCTATTTCCCCGTACAGCAAAAAAAAATTATTAATTAATTATTTTAAAATTTAGTAGAATTCTATGACCAGAGATTGGCGGCTGATCTCTCACCCGATCTAGCTCTAAATGCTCAGTGGGGGTGGGGAACTGGCTGTTTACATCCAATGCCTCGAACACCAAACTAATTACATTCCATCATCGTCGATCTAAACCTGAACTATCACCAATCACGATGAATGCATGTTCCCCCAGGGAGACCCACCGCCTTTGAGCACCTTCTGGGGCTTAAACTCAACCAAGACCTCAAGTGGGACTCCTACATACGATCCGTCGTTGAAGACGCTGGAAAACTGGTAGGTTCCCTGTACTGCTCTAATCGTGCTATCTTCTACGTTTACAAGAGCCAGATCAGGCCTAAAGTGGAGTACTGCTGTCATATTTGGACAGGAGCTGCCTCGTCCTCAGTTTCCAGCCTCAATAGAATCCAAAAGCGTTTCCGTATCCTTATGGCTGATAAATGACTTTCAACCCTACAACCTCTCTCTCACAGACAAAATGTTGTAAACCTCTCAATGGAAAATGCTCAGAAAAACTTCATTCCTTAGTTACATCATGCTACGTATTCCTTCGGTGAGAAGAAACTTCCAGTTAAGCAACTTCTTTACACGAACCACTTCTCTGTGGAACCTGACTCCTCGTGCTATCTTCTACGTTTACAAGAGCCAGATCAGGTCTAAAGTGGAATACTGCTGTCATATTTGGACTGGAGCTACCCCGTCCTCGCTTTGCAGGCTCAATAAAATCCAAAAGCGGCTGCGTGTCCTTGTAGATAAAAAAAATGCCTTTTCCCCCTATAACTATTCTCTCACAGACGAAACGTCGCAGGTCCATCACTCTACTCCATCAGTATTTCCATGGAAAGTGCCCGGATGAACTACGTTACTTAGTTCCACTAGTGAATCATCCTCATTTCTTTCGTGTTCCTTCCCAGAAGGATATTCCATTCAGACATCTTCTCCCCAATAGTCGCTATTTTATGAAACAGACTCCCGAAAGGATACTGCACTACAGTCTTAAACTTTTCAAGTCTAGGGTCAAATGTAAACAATCGTACTATCCTTATATTCTGCATTTATTTTCTCTTTCTACGAACGACGTACATATGAAAAATTAATTCAGTAAACCATATACTTTGAGTCGCTCCTGGGCCTGGAACTGAATGTACCTTAATAAAAATGTCACATATGTTTCCAGAAATTCGTTTCGAACCTACAAAAAAGATAACATTTGAATGCTGATTTCCAGTTATATCAAACCTCGGTTATATAAGAAAATTAATTCAGTAACCGTCTACTTCGAGTGGCTCTTGGGCCTTGAATTGAATGCACCTAATTTCCGGTTATATCAAGCCTGGTGTAACGGTTACCGAACGGGTAACGCTAGTCCGAGTTCTAACTCAACACGCGTCTTTTGATTACGCGTCACACGGATGACATTGGGAAAGGAGGGAAGACATCATTTAACCAAGCTCCAGCTATTAGCAAGATATTGGGGCCGACTAGGATCATTTACCTGGATAGAGCAACCAACCTTGCAGAAGGAAAATCTGAACTTGTAACCGTAGAGAATGAAGCGGTAAAAAGGCTCTTAACTTTCCCCGAAAACAACTCTGGCAATTCACATACCGGGTGTAACGTCAAAATTGTCCAAATCGTGTAACTATCCCACAAAATGTTTAATATCTAAAAAGCCACTCATCTGAGTTTCTTTTTTCTAGGTTTTCTGATAAGACGTTTAACCATCTTGACACCATTTGTCGTAAGAATCAGAGAAAAATCATTTGAATTGTTCAGCTGGAAACAGAACAGGTTAAAATCGTTTTGTGTCAGCCAAACTATGTCTTCCAGACGGAGCAATGGTGAGAGGAAAATGATTATTAAGGCCTTCAGTAATGGTACCAACATTCATAATCTGGCTTCTATCCTCAATATCCATTCTAGCACCATCAAGGGGACAGAGAAAAAGTTTTCAAAAAGAAGGAACGGTAAAAGGGAAACTGGATCAGGAGGTCACAACAGGAAGAAGGATCATCGTTTAATCTCATCGCTAAATACACACTTATTGTTCAAATTAAAGCCTAATAGAGAATTCCGGCAATATATTTTTAATCATTTCTAAGATACAACGGTTCAAAGCTTAATCTAACAATTGGACAATTTTGCTGTTACACAAATTGGGCAATTTTGCTATTTCTCCCAGTATATTAAAGCAAACAAAATTGAACTAACGAGACATTTAGAAGAGACCCGCGCGCATCTGAGACATTGGCGCAACACTATCTTCCCACATTTTATTCCTTCGTTTTGCTCCGTGCTGTGTATCGGGAAGTTTAGTAAATATCTATCAAGTTAAACATTTCAGGTTACTGTCGGTGTGAAGTGGTTCTGACTGAACTTCGAACATACGAAATTTTTCAAAATTGGCGCAACACAATCTTCTCAGTTCTAATATTTTCATTTTAATACCTGCGGTCTCTCGTAAAGTCTAATAATATTTAGAAAGTGGTGCTTTTCAGGTTGCGGTCCATAACTGAGATTGAATTTCGAATGTAGGTAGAGTGGTCTCTGTTTCTGTTTGCACGTTTGGCGCAACACGATCTTTACACTCTTAATACTTTCATTTTATTCCATGTTGTACCTCGTTAATTTTATAAACTATCAAGAAAGTTATGCCTTTCAGGATGCCGTCAATGATTGAAATGTAATTTTCAGAGGAGGACGGTTGATCTCGTTTCTATTTGGGCGATTGGCGCAACACAATCTTTACAGTTTTAATTATTTCATTTTACTCTACGCTGTCCCTCGTTAATTTTATAAACTATCAAGAAAGTTATGCCCTTCAGGATGCCGTCAATGATTGAGATTTAATTTTCATAATAGGGCCGTTAGTCTTGTGTTAGGTGAATGTCGAAACAAAATCTTTCGACTTGTTCTTTTCCATCACAGTTACGGAAAGTTTGCTGTCGGTAGTTAGGGATTGAGACTGCAATTTTTCTTGTTATTATCGCTTTTCTCTGGCACTCCTTATTGCTGGTTCCCATATTGTATTCATTTCTATTGCATAGCAATATGAGCTCTGGTAAAAAACATGAAATAATAACAGCAAAAATTGCAATATGAGCACTGTTAAAAAATGTGTGCTGCAAACATCAGGTTTATAATACTCTGAAATCCATACACAGATGTCCTCAAGGACACATGACACAGTGGATAAGTGGATATAAAGGTATTAGTTAGATCCAGTGACAGGACTCAAAGAGTGTGATTCCAATCCCCGGAGAACTTGGAGAGGGGAATTAACAGGAGATAACTAATAAGTGACATCCATTAAACATGGCACATAGAACTAGAACAGTCTACCCCAGTGAGCGAAATAAAGGGATCAGTTAGACATTCCAAACACCTAAGAAGGCCGGAGCGTACAACGGCCAAAACGTTGTAATAAATATGGCGACAAAGATGAGAACAATTGTCTGAATAATGTAAATAGTGTACATAATACCTCATCTCTGAAATATAGACAGATAATGTAAGACTGTGTAGCGTGCATTTGAAAGCGTTGTGCTAGTCTTGCTTTCGATTGAAATTCTCAACGAAGAGACTATAAATAACAAAAACAGTTTAAGGGTAGAGAAAAATGAGCGAACGACAGAGAATGAAAGAAAGAAAGAAAGAAAGAAGAAATCCCGTGTCACAAAAACAAGGAAAAGCGAAACCCCAAAACAAACCGAATACAAATCGAAGAAATAAATAATAGAACCGAATAAAATGGGCAGAAATAAGGGAAGATGGGAATGGTAAAATTCTTTTCTTTCAGAAAGATCCTCACGCATCTATCGTGTTTCGGGCTACAAGCCAAGTTAGTAAATAAAGACAAACGAACTTATCTATACATAGAAAACTGTTGTACGTACATCAACTTATATATATTTCACTTATATCTGCGTACGTATTAATGTATGTTTCATGTTTCGTGGGGAGCATCAGAGGAAGCCAATTTAACATCAAATTGAAGACAGTAGGAGATAACTTTTTTTCCATTTATTTTATCACCTTCTCATTCCCATATATATATATATATATATATATATATATATATATATATATATATATATATATATATATATATATATATATATATATATATATAATTGTAGTAGTATACATAGATAGGAAGAGGGAAGTAAGTGTTTGTCATTATATATCAAAGTCATGTCTGACCCAGAGGTCGAGTGGGTGTAGAGGCTGGTAAGAAAAAAAAAACAGTTGTCTGAGTTTACAGAGCGGAATAACGAGAATTTACACCGCGATAATACGAGAAAATATACGAGAAGTCTTTCCTTTCCTTTGGTGTCGGTATAATTTAATTTGAAAACAGCATAAATTAAAAGACGCTGTCATATCTATCGCCAATGCTTTTCGCTCGCCGTCATTCAACAGAGAAAGATCTCTCAAGTGCTTGAGAGACAGCTTTTCTTTTTTTAATTCCCCACTTGAGAATATAATTGGTCATGGCTCCCCACAGTTTCCATTCTTTATTATCTGACATGCCATAGGTTCTTGGTAAATATAAATGAATGGTTTCCCGTTGAAATATCTGCAAATCTGCATTCAAAATCTTTTTCGTAGTTTCGAAACCAGATCTCTGGCATCATGTATATTGGTATTATTTTTATTTAGTTAGAACCAGTACAAGCCACAAGAGCATCTCAAGGTAGAATTGCTCTGATGATTTTTTTTGTATGAACATAAAGTCAAAATATATGTAGAAGAATTTAAAAGGGAGAAGAAAGGACAATAAAAGAACGCTAAAGAGATACATTAATAGCTTTCTCAAGGGTATTAGGACGTAAGTGAATTTAATGGATCCGACCAGAATTCGAACTCGGTTCTCCGATTCCTCAATCCGAGCCGTTATCCATTACTCCACAATGTCGTCAATATGCACTGCGGATATCAAATTTTCCAATCCCTCTTTTGTCATTGCATATTCCACACATTATCATCTGTCTCTCCCTGATTCTAAGTATAAGCGCCCGCTTTATTTAAGTTATTTACATTGCTCGGACATTTTTCCTCATCTTTACTGCCATATTCACGGCGTTTCGGCCGTTGTAATTTCCGGCCTTCTTTAGGGGATTGGGATTTCGAACTGAACTCTTTATTTCATCCACCGGGGTAGATTGTTCTAGTTCCACGTGCCATGCCTCTTCCGGATGTCACAGTTATCTCCCTTTAACTCAACTTTTGTTCACTACTGCAGTACCTACCCCTGTACTTGTAACGGCATTCACCCGGGGTGGGTTGACCCGGCTCCAATATTGGAGTTTCATGGGAATTTGGAATTCACAAGTGGTCCCCAAACCCGCATGTATAGGCTTCAGATCATTTCCCAGGAAACCGACAGCCCGACAACAGCACATGAGATTCGATTACAGTGGTGAACGTCTCGTGCAGGATCATCCACACTTTTTGAAGGGCCGATTACAGAGACCTGGTGCACTACGTGCCACAAGGTCCCCAAACGACCCTCCGCAAATTTTGAATTCAGAGTTTTCCTTCTCCTAGTTGCCATCCAAGGCTATAGAACCCAGTCTATCCTGCTATTTACCCATAGCTGGAGGGAGAAGAAGAGGATTCACATCTTTCCCAAGGGTATTAGCACGTAAGTGAATGTAATGGATTCGACTGGAATTCGAACTCGGCTCTCCGATTCCTCAATCCAAGCCACTATTCATTACTCCACCGTGCTTCCAAAAAAGTGTGGATAGTTCTGCACGAGGCCTTCATCACTATAATCAAATCTCATGTGCTTTTGTCGGGCTGACCACTGCAGTAGCCAGGTATTGAACTCAAAACACTTTGGGTCAAGTCACTGGATCTAATCAACGCTTTTATCTACGAGGCCATGTGACCCTGAAAAAGGCCGGACCGTACAATGCTGAAACGCCGTGAATATGCTAATAAAGGTGAGGACAACAGTTCGAACAATTTAAATAATGTAAATAATTATTATACCTGATCTCTAAAATATATACAGCGTCTGTTGTTTTTTTGTTTTTTTTTTCAATTTTCTGTAGAATTTCACCGTTGCACACATGTTTAGCTCATTTTATTATTCAAAATATTCTTTGGCGTCAACTTGTTTCTTCATCTGTGTTGAGATTACCCAGCATTCCTTGTCATATAGGAAAATCGATATTAGCTAAAAGCGCCATACTATTTTCTTTGTTTCTAACGGAATTTTTCTCATTACATAATATTTTGCTTAGCATTTGGAAAACATCTTCTGCTATTTTCGTGCGCCTTCGGATTTCTGTGCCGCAGTTTCCGTCCATTGTTGAAACACTTCCAAGATATTTAAAGTTTTGTTGTGGCTCAATCTTGCTGTCTCCAATTTGATGTATTTAGTCGGTGACAGTATTAGCGATTTTAAAAATATATATTTATATAATGTAATGACATTTAAAAAGAAATGCAATTTAAATAGTTTTGAAACGGACAATGTGGTTTACAAATCTGTTCCGCCTTTATACGATTTATCAATGCTAAATTAGGCACTTAATCATCTGAATATCGGTATTTATTCGCTGCTGACAGGTGGAACCCTCCCGAATATCTATTTTGTTCAAGAGAATGTATAAAAGTCTTTTAATAGTAGGCAATTTCGAAAATGATGCTTAAGTTTGCAGTCCAAGATGAGCAGAGTATTTCAAGAATGGATATTCTGATGGCTTGGTATGAGTTGTGTGGAGGACATTTTGAATAGTTAACGACCTCGAAGGGCATAAATTCATATTTTATGGGAATCGAATGAGACACGGGAAGTGGCAATTATAAACTTTCAGTAATGTTAAATATTTTTCCCTGTTTCAGCAAGTTATAAAAGATAGTTAAAGAAACAGAGAAAGTCAGAAATTTTAAGAAAGCCAGTACGAAATTATTTGAGACTGAACATTTAGCTTCTATTGAATTTGTGATGAAAATGAGCTTAAACATCTACAAATGCAAAAGGCTAAACACCATCAATAGTTCTTCTAACAACAAATCCAAAAGCTAAACATCATAAATTGCACTTATAAAAACAACTCCAAAAAGCTAAACACCATCAATAGCATTTCTAACAACAACTCCAAAAAGTTATATACCATCAATAGCACTTCTAACAACAAATCCAAAACCTAAACACCATCAATAGCACTTCTAACAACAAATCCAAAAAGCTAAACACCATCAATAGCACTTCTAACAACAAATCCAAAACCTAAACACCATCAATAGCACTTCTAACAACAAATCCAAAAAGCTAAACACCATTAAATGCTCTTGTAAAAGCAACTCTCTAAAGCTAAACACATCAATAGCACTTCTAACAACAAATCCAAAAAGCTAAACGCATTAAATGATCTTGTAAAAGCAACTCCCTAAAGCTGAACACCTCAATAGCACTTCTAACAACAACTCCAAAAATCTAAACACCATCAATAGCTCTTCTAAAACAAATCCAAAACCTAAACACCATGAATAGCACGTCTAACAACAAATCCAAAACCTAAACACCATCAACAGCACTTGTAACAACAACATAGAATCCATACTTCTGTCTTCTAACATTATTTCTACTAAACTTGTAAATAATTCCGAGACACAATTAGAAAGAATAATATATCCAACACCAATTCAGATGCCGGTACTCATCAAAAATATATTTACAATGGATAAGCATTTATGTTGGTGAGACATCACGAGATTTGAGAGCCTGTATCTACGAATATAAAAGACATTTACGTTTAGACAACCATTCAAACAACCTTGTAATAAACAGAAAGAAAACCTATCATAGCACTGATTTTGCAAATGCTAACCTAATTAAAAAAAGAACATAATTCTTTACGTAGAAAGTACTCCGAGAGCCTACTAATAATAATATTGCCAACTATAAACTGACGTCAAAAACATTTTATTAGATAACGGACCATTATTGAATACATTCTTAAAGTGCCTAACGTATATATATGTAAGCGTTCTGAAAGGAAGTATTTGTCGCAGATTACTTCCACAACACAAAGAAAAATCACTGTAAGTCCAGACTCGAATATCGGGGGCAGAAAGAAATGCTGAAAACTCTATTCGCCGATACTATCTCAAATCACAATGCGTGTAACTAGTCAGAAAAATAACTCTCTCTCTAACAAACGCCGTAGCCAAAAATGCCTGAATTTTCCGCTCTCGAATCAAGAACACCAACTGCTTTCATCGGCAGAACCTATTTTTTTCATTCGTCGACAGCTGGGATAGGATGTTCAGTAATTTACATATCAAAATACTTTTATAGCGACTCTTGCGACGGACTTGTTTTTTAATTCAAATATTCCATTTTTCAGCATGTTATGCAGAATACGTCTCCTTTTGTTTGGTAAGTAATTTTCTTTTTCGCCACTTTTTTCCGTCGTAGAATACACGCGACACGCTGTCGCTTGGTTTGACGAGGTAAGTCGCCGTTTTCTTCGCTACAGTATATCTAAGACAAACGGCGTGTATGTAAAAAAACGTTCCCAAATCAACTTGCAAAATGACAACAAACATAATGCATACAACACACGCACACATTCAAATATACATTAACATCTGGATAACATAGGATAAACTAGAATTATTATACACTTATTTCCCTAAAGTAATATTTACGGTTCTTTAGTTGGTCATGAAATACAATAATTTCTCGAAACTTCGAAGGGACGTGTTGTCTCTCCTTGAATTTGGAACGCGAATAACATTGGTTAAGAATTCGAATGCACGTGAAACATGATTAATCAATAAAAATCGAACAACACAAAAGTAAAAATATCAAAATGTGTTACGAAATCCGATTAATCAGTCAGATATCTTACCTCTAGGCCATCGTCGCCCGGCTGAATGAAAGGGAATTTTAACGTTATTTTTTTCCTGTATGAAATACCACAGCGGTCGGGAGAACTCAATTCGTACTTGAAGAGTAATGTTTAATAGCAGTAGGAGCCGCTGTTTTTTAAACCCCCTCTTTCTTTCGAGAGCTCAACCAGATTTCCGGGAGCATATATTGTTATCCACTGACATACTGTTTTGCTGTATCACAGCTCCTCAGCGTGTCTAGACGCCGCATTGCTTTAAGCTGGGATCGAAACTATCATTTGTTAAGTACTGACGTTGTGAAGCGTTTTTTTTTTTTGTTGCTTTTGTCTAGATAGACTACGTGTTGACCATTTTAATTTATTGTGTAGGTGGATTTTGCCTTTTTGTCTTTCTTTTTTTCTTTTTTGTTCGGGATTTGTTCGTGGTTAAGGCTTAGGTCATCTACTAAGTTAACAGTTGGTAGTTTTCTTTAATCGCTTGAAGGCATTTTACTATAAATTGAGGCGTACAAGTCGAGTTTTTAAGTTTCAAATATATTTCCAAAACAAAGGGTCGGCATATGTAGCAGCTATAAAATGCAAACGAGTTGTAAACAAATAGGTCCGAACTCCTAACAATTACTGCACATCACTTACCATAATATTTACCAAACTGCGACAAATATATCCCACTAAAACTTGTGTTTGATGAACATATTTAATGTGGTTTGGTTTGGTTTGGTTTGGTTTACGGCATATCAACCTCAACGGGTTATTTAATGCCGACAAAATTTTTATTGCTGCTATTTTTTTTTTTTAATATATTGCTGGTAATATATTTTTTTCAAAATTGTTTTGCTGTTAATAATGTATTGATGGTAATAATTTTTCTTCAAAGATTTATTGTTGATAATAATTTTTACAAAGTATTCTAGTATTAAAACCTATTTTTACATTTTCATATTGTTTTGACCCCAATTTGGGAGTTAACTGTTTGCCCATAGCTGGGACCCTAACAGGTGCTACCTACAAAAATGTATTGCTGGTTTTAAAACCTATTTTTACACTTTCATAGAGTTTTAACTCCAGTCTGGGGGTTAAATATTTACTAACTGCTGGGACCCTATCAGGTTTTACCAACCTGTGTCAGGGTGGACTTGGGAACACCAGCAACTAAGAGATCGTTCCACACTTCTCAAAACCTCCTGATCAGAATCCTTGCTGTTGGACGTAGTTTATCGTCTTACCCAGGACGCGGATGTAGTTTATCTTCATGCCCAGGACGGCATATTTAGTATATTAACACATAATATGAAATAATAAAATAGTAACACAAATTCAGTATACGATTAACATTAGAGTACACATCGCGTCCAAAATCTGATGCACTAAGTGATGAAGTCACCGGTTGTTTGTTTACGTCACTGATGCAAATGGCGGATGTGAGATTCTGTGTTTTACAATATCATACGATACGTAGCGTGCTATCACAAAACTGCCTGGCATGATGTGTAATCTACGGTATTAAGATTATATAGCATTTCATGTTGGTTATAACATTTTTATCAACAGACCTGATGAATTTTAAATGTTCGCTATGTCACACCAATGCAATATAGAGTACCTAACGATGTGTTGTAGGCTGTTTGCTATACAACGAATATAGAAAGATATTACAGTTAGTGTCTCAATATACAGATAAGTGGTGTGATAGTAAGTAGTTTTGGTACATGTTATCGTACATTTCTACATTATTTTAGTAACAGATAGACCTAAGTTTTGGGCCACTGGTAGCCTCCTGTATATTTGGATATCAACCTTTACGGCCTATAATGAATAGTTATTAGGTAAATATTTTGAGATTAAATTTTACGCCAGATGGACGCAGCAATTTTACGGTAATTATTTATGTTACTTTAGATATTTCTGAACGAATTAGACGCCATGCAAGAGATCTGTATATAAATTTAAATCTGACAAAGCCGTGTAAGAATATGGCCTCCGTTTTCCGGTCATTCTTGGTTTCGCAGGAAACTGAAGATTTGGGACAAAAGAACTCGTCACGCAATCTCTACTGTGTTCGGAATGCGACAGATATTACTGAGTTACATGGAACCAATAATACTCATAAAGTGATCTGACATAATGTGTTTAGATTGTATTTAAAGGTTTTAGAGCTGTTTTCATATTCTGAATGTTCATGATGGATTCAGGGTAGGTGCCATCAATACACTAATTGCTTACGGCCATATCACGTTGAAAGACCGGTTCCCGTACAATCACCGATCTTAAGCAATGTCGAATTTAGTCAGTATCTAGACGGGTGGCTGTTGGGAATACCAATGAGGGTGGGGGTAATTGGTAATGTCTAAGAATGATTAATCAGAGGGTCGAGCTCCTATTTCATTCAGGTTCATTATATTCACTTCTGCACGAAGACACCTGGGAAATGTATGAACCCGTCTCTTCTCCTCCCTGCTATGGGTTAATTAGTATGCTTTTTATTAGTAAATTATCATTATCTTCAAAAAATAATTTTACATTCTAAAAATATTTCTGACTTTAAATAGCCTGCTTACGGTTGATGAGCAAAAAAAGAAAAAAAACAAAAAAAAAACAGTCGAATGTTTTTCTTTCATTTTATTTTTATTTTTTTTATTTCTACCATTTTAATTTGTTTAATCAGTTCACCCCAAGCGAGTCAATAAAGCAAGAGGTTATGGAATGTTTCTGAATATGAGAAAAATACTTTTATTATGGAGAGAGGATAATAAAAGATTAAGACGACAAAAAACAACGATTGATATTGCATTTAAATTTTTGAAGATCAAAGAAACCAGAAGAGAGTTCAGTAAGTAAAATGATGAGACCTTACCGCCAATCCAGTACCGCGTTTAAATTCATAAAAACGATTTACTTTATTTTAGTTTTCTCTTATTTTCTCGAAGTTCTTTAATCTTTTTGTCTTTCTTGCTTTTTTTCTTATTTTAATAAATTTCTTTTTGGATATCATTCATTTCTATGAAAATTTCTCTGACATTCAGGCCGGTAAATGTTGTTAATACTGTTTATTATAAACAGAGCATTTACTTAAATATTTGTATCTATAAAAATAATGTTAAACATAAAAATATCTTTAAATAATTGTCGGACTTTGTCCATTTCATATTGTGTGACGTCATTTGTTTACATTTGATACGCCATGAGCAGATATGAATGTACGTGAGAGATTCATGGAAGATTGAAGTTTAAAAGCAATAAATTCGACTTCTGTGACCGAATCAATTAAAATGCACGTCAGGCTATACGACGGTTCCGTTATAGGATACAGGTTCGAATCCTGTCGGAGAACGAATATTTATATGTTTATATATGAACATTTCTCGGACATTCAGGCCGGTAAATGTTGTTTAATACTGTTTATTATAAACAGGGCATTTACTTAAATATTTGTATCTTTAAAAAATATGTATAAACATAAAAATGTCTTAAAATATCATTCATTCTTTTATCTTATTTTTGAAGCCATTCATTATTTCTGTTTTCGTAATTTATTTTCTTCATTCTCTCTGTGACTGCATGGAATCATTGTCCTGTCGAACAATATAATGTCTTGGCTTACGTACATTCATAAATAGAGGTGCGGATGGTGAATTAGGCGTGTCGACTTCAATCCCAGACTCAGTTTCGAAGCTATAGGTCAATTATTAAGACTTACATCACTAAATTATTATTACCTCAGAAAAAAAAATCTTACGATATAAAAATATATTTTGGGGCAAAGTAATGCGTAAAAGAAAGGTTTCTATGGTGAGAAAGAAAAGAGTACTGAGCCTCTACGTGTCATCTGTCCTCCTATACGGCAATGAATGTTGGACGGTATCCTCAAAGATGAAGAAGAGACTCGAGGCGGCGGAGATGTGGTTCTACAGAAGGATGCTGAGGATATCGTGGACCGAGCAAGACGAGATCCTGGAGACGTTGCAAAAAAGTAAGAAGCTTAAGTTTAACATAAGAAAGAGGCAGATGAAATTTCTGGGACAAATGATGAGAAAGGAGGACCTAGAGAATCTGATACTCACGGGACGAATATAGGGGAAAAGAGTCAGGACAAAGCAGCTCATGATATACGTGGCGGGCTTGGGCAGGTGTATGGCAGAGCGTGGTCTCGGGGAGTTGATAGAAACACAAAACCAGTTGAGGGATGGGGGAAGTGGAGTGTCATGATTGCCTACGTCAAAAATTGCTTCTAAATGAATGCCTCTAAAACGAAACTTCTCTCATTTATCCTCTTCTATCATTTATCATGCCCAACTCCACGAGAGCGCCTCTCGGCGCATACTTGGTCTCAGGCTAATCACTGGCCTGAAGTGGAATAACTAGATTGAAACTATAGCTTTATCCACCACAAGGAAAGTTGCTTCTGTGTCGCACCCGAAAGTTTTTCTCGTTGGAGTCCATCCTTCAAATCTACATTCGTCCTTTCATGGAATACTGCTGTCATATATAGTCTCGTGCTCTCGTTGTTCTTCTCGAGGTACTCGGCAAAATACAGAGAAGGATATGCAATGTGATTGATCCTGATCTGGCATCTCGTCTACAGTCACTATTGTTGTTCATGATGACGGTCGTCTTCGAGTATAGAAACCAGAGGTTAGCTGTGAATATCTTGAAGACAGTAGGAAAGCGTTGTTCAGGTTAGCAGTGGATATTTTGGTAAAAGTAGCAGAGCATAGTTCATCCTTCTGTTTCTCTTCGCCTGACAAGCTGGACTGGACATTCGGGTAGAGTGACCAAAATGGCCGCCTTTATCCGCGACAGATTGAACGTTCTACGTCTTCTGATTGGTTAACCTTCTATTGGTGGACTATAAAGTGAGTCAAGTCATTTTGACTGGCTCACTAGTTATATATATATATATATATATATATATATATATATATATACAAAAAACTGCAACAACTATCTCACAGACGTATTGTAGCTTCCCTCTGTCTTTTCTACAAGTATTTTCATGACAACTGACCCGAAGAGCTACTTTCATTGGTTCCCAAATTGCATGAATTTAAGCGTGCTACTAGTTTGTTATCTCGGTCCCACACATTTACTGTCGAAACGGCTAAATGTAGCCATCTCTTCTACCCCAACAGCTTCTTATCTCGCACCTCCCGTCATTGTAACCTTTGCTTTGCTTGGGTTGATTTCGTTAAAAAAAAAAACCTTCCTAAACATAATTATTGTTGAGGTCCATATTAGTTCCTATTTGATTTAATATAGAGATATCTATTTACTCCCGTGAATCACTAAGATAAGTCTTTAAAGTGTATAAGTATTATAATTACTCTCCTTATTATAATTACTCTCCTTATAATTACTCTCCTTGTTATTTATCATCGGCAAATACAACTGGATTCATTCTTTATTCTTTTTTTTTTCTCAAAACTTTTTCATAAAACAGGTCGTATTAATCTTTTTTTTTCTATAATAATTGCGTCCTGCTTTTGTTTTTTTTATTTTCTTTTTAAATTTGGAAACTAAAATCGGAATAATTTTGAATATAAACAAGAAACACCCAGAAAGAAAATGTATGCACGATATTTGTCGATTTCGCAATATTTCTAATTTTAATGTCGGATACAAATCACGCGAATGTCGAATTTAGCATCGCAATAAACTAAAACTCGGGGAATTATATAAAATCTACATTAGAACCAAGCTTAACTTTGTGTTTGGTAAACAGGTTTTGGTGCCAGAGTTAATATATAAATGCATCACTGAAACGGCGGCGAGTTTTCAACAGCACCTCATTACCCCACACTACGCAGCATAGTCATGTGATCTCAAGGTCAGAAAAAGATCTGAGGACATCTAACAAGCCGAATCTTTACTGATCTTTTTTTTTTTTACTTCTTATCAAACTTTTTAGGTTAATTAAAGCCGAAACTTAATTTTGGACTGTAAGAAATGTTTTTGAGATAATAATCATTTTCTGTAAAAAATTCTTACTGATTAACCCATAGCTGGGGATAGGCGATGTGGTGGATTCATGCCTTTACAAAGGCTATTTGCACATACGTGAATATAACAAACCAAGCTGGAATTCGAACTTGGTTTAGAGCCGTTATCCATCACACCACTCGCACATCCTGCTTATGATATTCGCAGACGGTCACCCATCTAGGTACTGACTTGGTTAAACGTTGCTTAACTTCGGTAATCGGTGACGACAACCGGTATTTTAACGTGATATGGCCGTAAGCTATGCCGTGGACTGTATAGACTATTCTGACGTCTGATTAGAAGTCTATGGTACAGAAAAATATTTGAAGCTATATATCTATAGATATCATTTCGAGGAGCAAGGGAAAAGACACAGATTACGACAGGGGAAAGGAACACGGGACATATTTAATGAGCTTGAGCAAGTTAATAGCGGAACGGGATTTGGGAGAAATATCAAAAAGACAAAACTTATTAAGAGCTACAAAAAACAGGATGATGTGGAGGGCCATGATCGCCTACGTTGTGAAGAGACACAGCACATAAAAAACAAAGGAGGAAGATCATTTATGCAAAACACTGATATTCACTCTGTACAATGTCCAAGAGCCACTCGAAGTAGAGAGTTACACAATTTATGGAGATAGATGAAGAAAATAACGGTTAAATCTAGACATGAATGGGTTAGGAAGCATCCTCTTGGGAGTCGGTTCAATGAGAAGCGGTTTTTGGGAAGAGGCTGATCGAGGAGAACTCACATCTCACCAATGGGATACGAAGGCAATGATTGTTTTTCGCTAACATGTGCCTGGCATGGCGGGTCCTTGCCGCGAAGGTTAGAAGTGAAACTAAGCAATGTAATGCGCCTGCGCACTTTCCACGGAAAGAGCGATTTGCTGAAAGTCTTCAAGTGATGTGGCATCTATTATTTTGGTACTGTTCTTGTCTTGTGATTATATAGCACTAGTTCACAAGGTTTAAAGTAGTGGTCTTCACAAAGGCGAATACGGTTCACTCGCTCAAAGACATTTGTACCCATTGGTCTTAGAAAGCGGTTGTATACAACGGGTAGAGATATGTTTGAACGGGTTTAGCACTATACCTGAAGAAATTATGAAATTTGGGGGAACTGAAATCGGCCCAGACCGAACATGTGAGCAATAAAGAGGTTTTGGCGAGAATGATGACAAAAAGGAAACTTATATTTAACATCAGGAAGAGGCAGCTGACATTTCTCGCACACGTAATGAGAAAGGTGGGCTTGGAAAATCTGATGCTCATAGGACAGATAGGGACAGGGGAAAGGAACAAGTGATATATTTAACGAGCTTGAGCAAGTTGATAGCTCAATATCATTTATGCAAAACAGAAAGAGTTGACACGAAAAGTGAAACTTGAGAGGTGGGGACGTCTGCGCTGATCGCTTGGGACTCGGGTGACATTCCCTGTTAACAACGACCTTTATGTTCACTCTCTGCTACCTTTCACTCTCTGCTCTCATTTTGTCCTTCTTCCATTCTTTCTTTATTAACGTATTCATTTAGGCGCTAGGCCTACTAAGGATGTCCCCAGGGCATATGCCCAGATTCATTCAGGCGGTAAACTCTCATTTATCATCCCTCACTGCGGCTTTTCGATGATCACCCAGGCGTCATGATATACTTTTATATTCTTTGACATAACTGCAGGAAACGGTGTACAAACAGTTCTTGGTTATGTTTATTGCTCCTACCGCGTGTTAGGGAGAGAATACTCCGTAAAGTGGAGCTTGAATATTGTCCCTGCAGTGTGATACAGTTTCAATATTCTTAACTTTACATTAAGAGAATGGATGCCAAAACGAGAAAGCTTCTTACTTGTCACCGCATTCATCATCCTAAGGCAAATGTTGATCCCCTGTATGTCCCCAGATCCGAACGAGGTAGAGGAATAGTTCAACTAGAACTAGAACTGTCTTACAAACCTACGACAATCACTCTTCAAATATACCTGGAAACTACAGAAGGTGAGATGATGATCTGTGTCAAAGAACATTTAAGAAATAAAATATGTCTTCAGTAATAAAGGAAGTCAATAAATTCAAAAGAGAATTTTACGTGGGTAAAGAGGTGAATCATAATACTCCTAGTGTCACTTCCAATTGTTTAAATATCCAACGTGGAATCTTACAAGAAGACACACTGTTAGGCTTTCTGTCCTTAATCCCCCTTACGCATGAACTAATTAATAGCTAGAGATACAAAGCAAACAAGAAATCACTTACTCGAAATGGATGATCTCAAAGCCTTTTGTCAAAGACGATAATATATTGAAGTGTACGCTCAATAATGTAAAATGATTTAGTGATGACATCGCATCGATTTCGGATTGGACAAAAGTGCAAAGGTAGCATTTAAAAAAGGGAGAATTAGAGAAACACACTCAATAAATCTAGATTCTGTCACAAAGATTAGGCATCTGGAAGAAGAAGAAGAAGAAGAAGAAGAAGAGAAAGAAGTAGAAGAAGAAGATGATGAAGAAGAAGAAGAAGAAGAAGAAGAAGAAGAAGAAGAAGATGAAGAAGAAGAAGAAGAGAAAGAAGAAGAAGAAGAACTGAACATTTAAGAAATAAAAACTGTCTTCAGTAGTAAAGCAAGCCAACAAATCCAAAAGAGTATTTCAAGAAGTGAGAGTAAACCATAATACTCCTCCTGAAGCGGCAAGAACCTAAAAATTAAAGCAAAAAAAAATTCAATGTACCAAATGCAAAAACGATGGTAAGATAAGCTTCTTCATGGCCAATATTCTGCCTGTATCTAACCTGATATAGACAAATCCCGTAGTTGTGTAGTGCATGGTTAAAATCTGAAATCTAAGGTTAATTCTTGCTAAATTGAAATTCCTTATTATACATACTGAAAAATTGTGTTCACCACAAATTCAGATTCTGTGAAAGCAAATTCAGATTCAGATTCAGAAAGCAAATTTGTATCAAGTTGCATTGTGTTAGCACCAAAGTTATATAAATCTCGGCATGATAAAGTGCGCCAATATCTGCACTGGAAAATATGCAACTTTTATGGGAAGGAAACCGGTATGAACATCACCCAGAACTGGTTACAAAGAGAGGACCTGTAAAAATTTTATGGGCCTTTAGAGTACACAAGTACAGAACAATCGAAGACATCGTGATTAGAGACCGCAAAGACTAAATGTATCTCCCGTATGGATATGGAAGTTCCTGCAGATTGCAATGTGATATGTCTCGGAAAGGTATATATTTTTTCAAAGTAGCTAAGTGGTTTTGGCTACTGTAACCGGGTAGGACAATCTAGCAGGTAGCCGTAATGGACTGGTACTCGCCGTAGTCGTAGGCAATAGGCGTAGGCAATAAGCGTAGGCAACAGGCGTAGACCATGTACCTCCACACCAGTCTGTATTTATGGCTGACACCAGCCAATCATATTACTGTGAGGGGGAACCCAGGTGTATGCATATTCATTACATCACAATGTATCTTTGATAATCTTCAAAAAAATATCAAAATACAAGAACCTTGAAATCGAAAAATGTGGCACATGAGGGCATCATTAAATCTAGTTGTTGTGGTAGCTATAGTCCGTAATGGACTGGTCCTCGTCGTAGCGGTAGGCAATAGGCGTAGGCAATAGGCGTAGGCAATAAGCGTAGACAACAGGCGTAGACCATGTACCTCCACCAGTCTGTATTTATGTCTGACACCAGCCAATCATATTACTGTGAGAGGGAACCCAGGCGTATGCATTCATTACATCAGAATGTATCTTTGAAGATCTTCAAAAAATATCAAAATACAAGAAACTTGAAATCGAAAAATGTGGCACACCAGGACATCATTAATTCTAGTTATTGTGGTAGCCATAGGACTGATTGGAAAAAAATTCTGATAAACTTATTGAAGTGATCCTTGCTGAGCCATGCCTTAAAGAAATCCATAAAAGTACTTACAAGTACAGTTCACATAATACGCAGAGGTTTATCTATGTAAAATGCGTGAGATCTTAGGTACTTTTGTTTTTTGTTTTTTTAACAAAACGATCAATGAAAAATATAATGATAGCTTTCTGACCTTAGATTTCTGGTTAGGACCCGAAGGGGAATGCGTATACAACAGAAATGAAAGGAAATAATAATAATAATAATAATAATAATAATAATAATAATAATAATAATAATAATGAAAAGAAGATAAACTTAAAAACCAATAATATCACCATCAGTTTTTGTGATGATAGTTGAAGAGAAGGTTTTGCAGTTATTCCTGAAGTCTTCCCCAAAGAAAATACATTAGCGTCCCTAGAAGGACTCGTTGTGATCATGGTAGCGATAAGGATGATTGTAAAAGCAATATTGATTTTCGATTACCTGGACGTGAAAGGATTATTGCTGACAACTATGATATTGTTCTACTTATTTGTGTTCGAGCAGTAATGGCGATGGGGGAAGGATTCGGCCCGTGTCCCTGGAAAACCTGTCAAGCATTCCCCGAGCTGCTGACAGTCCATTAAGATATGTCATCGGGTCCATTTGTACGTAATTCACCTGCCACACAGGAACTAACCACGAGCGGCAATGGGGAGTTTGGAAACTGGTCAGAATAAATATATACGAAGACACACAAACATGATTAATTCTAATGTACCAATACCAACCCTCTACTCGAGTGTAATTTCGATTTGTTAAAGTATTCTCTTGTGTTCTTTATTTGTCTTTAAGATTGTGTCCCTGCTAAGGTAGATTGTTTTTTGTTTTTGTTTTTCCTTGTAGTTTATTATTGTCCGCGTTTGGCTTTATTTTATTTTATTTATATATTTTTTTTTTTTTTTTCATATTTTAATTTGCTTTCAAAGCTTTTAAATGTTGGAGGTCTTTGACAATAGGTTGCATTCATTCACGACACGCCATTGGCTCTTTCTTTTGCATTCTTTTCGTTGTTTTCCTCGATTATATTTCCATTTTCCTAGGAATTCTTTTTCTTTATTTCTTTCTGTTTGTTTCCATTTTTCCTTTTTTTTTTTGTTTTTTCCATCTCTTTATTTGTTCCTTGTTTCTTTCTTGCTTTTCAAATGCTTTCTTTTATTACTTAAAATCTTTTTTTCTATCTTTTCCCCTCGTTTCCTTTTCATTTTCTATTTTATTTATTTCTTTTTTTAATCCCTTTGTTTCTTTATTCTCTAATTTTTTTATTTCCCTTTTCTTTCTTTCTTTTTTTAATCCCTTTGTTTCTTTATTCTTCTCTTATTTTTTATTTCCCTTTTCTTTCTTTCTTTTTTTAATCCCTTTGTTTCTTTATTCTTCTCTAATTTTTTTATTTCCCTTTTCTTTCTTTCTTTTTTTAATCCCTTTGTTTCTTTATTCTTCTCTTATTTTTTATTTCCCTTTTCTTTCTTTCTTTTTTTAATCCCTTTGTTTCTTTATTCTTCTCTTATTTTTTATTTCCCTTTTCTTTCTTTCTTTTTTTAATCCCTTTGTTTCTTTATTCTTCTCTTATTTTTTCTTTCCCTTTTCTTTCTTTCTTTTTTTAATCCCTTTGTTTCTTTATTCTTCTCTTATTTTTTCTTTCCCTTTTCTTTCTTTCTTTTTTTAATCCCTTTGTTTCTTTATTCTTCTCTTATTTTTTATTTCCCTTTTCTTTCTTTCTTTTTTTAATCCCTTTGTTTCTTTATTCTTCTCTTATTTTTTCTTTCCCTTTTCTTTCTTTCTTTTTTAATTTTATTACTTCTTTCATTTCTTTCTTTTTCCATATTTTTAATTTGCTTCCTCTTTTCTAATTTCATTATTCCTTTCCTGTCCTGATTTCATCTTACATTCATTTTATTTTGCATTCTAATTCAAGCATTTTAATTTCCGTCTTACAGAAATGAAAGATGTAAGAAAAAACTTACATCTTTTCTGTTTTCACCTAGAAAGGATTACTGAATGAGGAATAAACAAAAACGGAGGTTGCAAAAATGGAATGGTAATCTTTGTATCAGCAAAAAAATAAAATACTCGCCAGCGGCGCGAAGTAGGTAAACCACTGATAGTGGTGGACTACATAGACAGCATATTAACCCCAGTTGCAATAGTGTTCAACATATTTATGATGACTGGGACATACCCTTTCGTGTTCATAGGTACGGAACATAACAGTATCTATCTATCTATCTATCTACCTATCTATCTATCTAATCTTAATCGAAATTCCGTATCAGTTGTCTTTACTGAAATATATATATATATATATATATATATATATATATATATATATATATATATATAGAGAGAGAGAGAGAGAGAGAGAGAGATAGATGTTGTAACCTAGAAAAGGTTAATGAAGGATGAATAACCAAAACGGAGGTTGGAAATGAAATGGTAATCTTTATGACATCAACAAAATATAATACTCGCCAGCGGCGTGAAATAGGTAAACCACTGCTAGTGGTGGGATACATAGACAGCATTTTATCCCCTATTGCAATACTGTCCAACGCTTTTATGAGGATTGGGACATACCAATAATTTTCATAGGTACGGTATATAACAGTATCTATCTATCTATCTATCTATCTTAATCGCAATCCCCTATCAGTTTTCTTTACTGAAATATATATATATATATATATATATATATATATATATATATATATATATATATATATATATATTAATTTCTGACTTTCTTTGTTTTTTGTTTGCTTACGGCCATACCACGTTGAAACTCTGATTCCGGCACAATCACCGAAGTTAAACAACGTCGCGCCTGGTCAGTAACTACATAGGTGACAGCTTTGTAATAGCAGGTGCTGTAAGCTTGGAGGTGCGAGTGGCGCAGTGGGTAACGGCTTATAATTGGGAATCGAAGAGCCGAGTTCCAATTCCAGCCGGGTTTTTTTTATATTCACTTATGCGCAAATATCCCTTGGGAGAGGCATGAATCCTCCTCTTCTGTCAGTTATGTATCAATAAGTGGGACTTCCATTAAATTAGCATTATCTTCAGAATTTTTCCAACAATTGAAATATATTGCGTCCTGGATATGACGATAAACTACATCCGCGTCTTGGGTAAGACGATAAACTACATCCGCGTCCTGGGTAAGACGATAAACTACATCCACGCCCTGCGTAAGACGATAAACTACATCCAACAGCACGGCCTCTAATCAGGAGTTTTCCAGGAGCGTGGAAACAACTCTTAATTGATGGTGTTCACAGGTCCACCCTAACACGGGTTGGTAGCGCATGTTACGGTCCCAGCTGTGAGGGAATAGTTAACCCCCAAACTGGAGTTAAAACATTATGAAAATGTAAAAATAGGTTTTAATACCAGTAATACATTTTTGTAAGAAAATTATTACCAGCAATAATGGTTGATAAGTCATAATAAACACATCAGTCCATTTTTTTCTGTCATTTTTAAAAAAAAGAATTCGCATTTAATTCTTATTTTGAAGCATTTCACTCCAAGCAAGGCAATAAAGCCACTAAGGCGCAAGGGGTTACTGAATGTTAGAGAATATGAGAAAAATCTTCTAGTAAGGAGAGAGAACGGTAAATGGACAGGTTTTACATTGACAGAAGATATCGATTAGCATTGCATTTAAACATTTGAAGATCTAAGTTGACTGTGAAGCAAGAAGACCTAACCACCAATCTTGTACTGCGCTTAAATTCATAAAGTTTTTTTTTGGGGGGGGGAGCAGACTATCTTATATGAGACACACAACTGCTGGCATGGCTACAGTAAATGTGGCTCCTATGCGACCCTAATCTGTTACGGGACACACACATATATCTCCAGAACTTCTAACGTTTAAACAAAAGCCTGTAAAAACATTTGGACTGTTTGAACATTAACTAAAACCCTAGAGTTTAACCTTAATTGAAACTACACTTGGATGCTGAGAACTGTACTTCACATGTCTTGGAGATAACATTCAACTCAATAACAGCTATATAGGCCTATCCCTGATAATTCTATAATCTTATGCGAACGTGGATTGCGTTTGCGGACACTGCTGGTGGGCAAAACAAGAAGTCGCGTGTTATCTATGGATCTGGACACCTACCATGGAGCAAAACATGTTGGTCTCCCAGCAACCACTTACATTGACCAGCTATGTTATGACACCCTAATAATCTTGATGCAGGACTGTGATAGTTGGTGTGAATGTCTTAAGAAGGTCTGAGCCACCACGACCGAATAAAATGAATACACTTAATGTATAGACAACAGCAAAAAGATGAATCCAAAATACAATTTACAGGTCGAGGACACTAAAATCAAGCAGGTCCAGAAATTTAAATGTCTGGGAAGTGTTAGGCCGGAAAGCGGTACACTGAGATCTCAAGACGTATTAGAATGGCCAAAGATGTATTCGAAAATCAGAGTATTAACAGACAGGAAAATTTCGTTGGAAATGAAGCAAAGAGTACTGAACTGCTACGTGATATCTGTTCTCTTGTATAGCAGTATAAGCTGGAAAAATCTCCTCAGAGATGAAAAAGAGACTTGAAGCAATAGAAATGTGTTCCTACAGAAAGTTGAGTTCAGTCATAAAATATAGGTCTTCATTGGAAGGAAAGCAGTGATGTCACCGACACTGGATCTATCATAAGGAATCAGCGTGTGGAATTAGTAAAAGCCAAAAACTTGATGTACGGATGGTTTGGTTTATTTTGTTTTACGGATTATCAACCCCAATGCGTTATTTAATTCCAACAAGCTTTTTAGAAAGCTTCATATGAATAGACTATGTAATCTTTGTAAAAAAATCTGTTTGTAGATCAGGTTTCACTGACGTATCTTTGTAAAGAGTGTTTTTTTTGTCGAGAGTCAAATATATTGCTGCTAATATTTTCTTTATACGAAAATGTATTGCTGTTAATATTTTTTAAATGCTTTGCTAGTAATATTTTTGTTTAATAACTGTGTTGCTGGTATTTTTAATACAATAATTTATTTTATACATTCATAGTTGGTTGTTAAATATTTGCCCATAGCTAAGACACTAACAGGTTCTACCATTTCGGGTTTTGGTGGACCTGAGAACAATAGAGATTAAGAGATGATTTGACGCTCCTCAAAACATCCAGATTAGAGGCCTTGCTGCCGGATGTAGTTTATCCTCATACCCAGGAGATCATTCACGGATCAGTTATAACAAATTTAGTATAGAAGACAAGGAAGTTAAACATAGAATAGTCGGTACTACAGGTAGTTTCACCGAATAACGCAAATTGCTACAAAAAACATTAACTTAAGAAGCATGTCATTTTTCTCTCGTAAATATACCGTAATTTACGAACTATATTTTTTCACATCTAGCTCCCCGAAAACGGAGGAGTTTTCTCGCTGCATTTATGACCAGACGCAGTCCAAAGACCATCCATTTGCAAACTCTCGGCATTCCGAAAACTCTTTTGCACAGAACAAATAATAAGCCGATCAATTATAATGACCCACCTGAAAAGCCTCCACGATATCTTTTTTACTGTCAGCTGTAAAGATAACATTAACCTTTTTTGTCGTCATCTTTGTTCACAGAATCAGCTGAATGCGTGTTGAACATTCAGTAACATTAAACGTTTGCAATCCTTTCTTTTTTAGAGAAAGAGAAATTCTATGACACTTTACCTGCTATAAGTGCGCAGTGGATCAGCAGATTTATAACACGCATTGTGGTTTGGGAAAGAGAATTTCTCTCCAGATTTATATTATCTTCAATTCTTGATACTTTATGCTTGACAGTTGAATAAATATGAATAAAAATAGAGCTTCCGACTATTAGGTTTAAAATAAGACTATATATATATATATATATATATATATATATATAAATATATATATATAGATATATATATATATATATATATATATATAGATAGATAGATAGATAGATAGATAGATATTAGGTTGGTGCAAAAATAATGACGTAATAATGTCGTTTTTTGACGTTAAAAAATACGTCAAAAAACGACATTATTACGTCATTCATTTTGCACCAACCTAATAAATAGATAGATAGATAGATAGATAGATAGATAGATAGATAGATAGATAGATAGATAAGGAAGAGGGTATATTAGTTCCAAATAGAGAGAAGTGTGTATATTAAAAAGAAGAGAGAAACCGCAAACGTTTTTGGTTGTAATCCTTTATTTTCTATAATTTTTGCTACACGGGTTTCCGGTCTCGTGAAAGTCATCAGGCAAAGGGAGGAGATTTCCATATATTATTAAAACTAATTGAACGTTCAAGAAAGACATTTTGGTCACTAACACACAAAAAAGAGGATATCTCATATCAAGAATATTTAGCATCGAAAAGCATGAGAAAAAAAATAATATAATTTGCCTGATAACGGTCACGAGACCGGAAACCCGTGTAGCAAAATTATGGAAAATAAAGCCTGACATTTACAAAAGAATCTCTATAACAACCAAAAACTTTTGCAGTTTCTCTCCTCTTTTTAATATATATATATATATATATATATATTATTGTGTATTAATAACATATATGTGTGTGTGTGTGTTTTTATCTATGTATATGTAAAAATTCTGACAATTACTATAATATATATCTGTCAAAGGACAATATATCTCAAGACAAAGTGAAACTTATCTTAGCTGCCGAATTTTCTTAATTTGATGAAATTTACAAAACATTTATTCAGTGGTTGAAATTTGCAGATAAGTTTTCCTTTTGCCTTATATATATATATATATATATATATATATATATATATATATATATATATATATACTAGGTTGGTGCAAAAATAATGTCGGTTTTTGACGTATTTTTAATGTCAAAAACCGACATTATTTTTGCATCAACCTAATATATTAAAGAAAAAACCCAAACCGTTGGTGGAACCAAAGGAGAACTTGCTAAATGACTATATAGCCTAAAATAAAAGAAAATCTCGAATTAGGACAACGATAAGAAAACGACCTAAAGTCGAACACCAACCTACTCCATAAAGTAAAATGGTCATTATCTGGAGTAGCTATACAGAGAAAAAACACTTGATGAATGTTCAAGTCTTCAAAATATCGCGTTAAACTTGGGTTATAACTACGGCAATCCTTTATATATATATATATATATATATATATATATATATATATATATATATATATATGCCTCTGTGTGTGTGTGTGTGTGTGTGTATTTTTTTTTAAGGTTACTAATAAGTCACATTTTTATAATATTTTTCTTGAGAGTGGATAAGAGATTTCTTTTTGGGACATAGAGTGTGTAAGAATGATCCAAATTATCTTTGGCGCTGAGCTAATCTATTAGTCATTATCTTGGATGTTTTTGTTTGTCTTAATATGTAGATTGTGAAAGTTCGTTTTCTGGGAACTAGAAATGTTTGAATTCCTGAACACAGTCAACACATTTTGACCGTGTAAATAATTAATATTATGAGTGAGTTTTTTGTTTTGTTATCATTAGGCTTTCTATTATTTTTTAAGTTCTTTTGCCGTTAAATGAATATATGTTGTTGTTTTTTTGTTTTTTACCATAAAGTTTGCGCTAGGTATCCGTGTGTATTAAATGGGTCCTAATGGGACTATGATCCAAGTTATGTAAAGTTAATTTTCTTCATAGGCATGTAGTGGTATTTCCAATGTACCGTATTTGACGGCATATAAGGCTCACTTTTTTTTACTATAAAATCTTTTAA
>OZ010600.1:70720446-70760446 GCA_963932145.1 Acanthosepion lycidas
TTCTCTCATTATTATGATGTCAAATGAATTATATTTTCATGTTTTATTCTTCATATTTGCCATTCACTTTGCCAGAGATACTTTGCAAAAGACTTCCTAGTTGCCAGTTTATACAAAACTCAGATATACTGCTCATCAATAACGAATGATATTACTCGGTGCCATGTAGTAATTCGCCTGTTTAACTATGCTTTTCTTTGTTTTTAACAGTATTTTCGTGTTTCTTAATACTTTGCTTAGCTTTTGGAAGACATCTTTCGGATTTCGCTGTCGCAGTTTCCGTCCTCTTCTAAAATGTCAAATCGATGCCATCACAAATTAAAGTAAAGATACTATTTTGTGTAGAAGCCCTTCACTCGTCAACCGCCAACTAGGGGAGGTAACACAGTTTCGTTGGCTAAGGTAGTACTGCCACCCCTGGCGCCATCAGCAGCTTTTGCCACCGGACTGGATATTTTGTGTGTGTGTGTATGTGTGTGTGTGTATCGATCTCTTGCGATTTCTTTTTAAAACTGCAACTGAGATTTTCACCGTTGTGTTTAAATGCAGAAAGCGCTCGTAGCTAAGTACATCTGAATAAGACTTACGAAAGCTTCTAATAACGAAGCTTTAAGTTGAAATTAAAATCCCTCTTCCTGTTGTGACCACTTGATCCAGTTTTCCTCGCTACTATTTCCTCTTTTTTAAACTTATTCACCGTTCTCCTGATGGTTCTTGAATGGACTTTGAAGATGGAAGCCAGGCTATGAATGCTTGTATAATTACTGAAAGCCTGAATGATCTTTTTCTCTCTCACCATTGCTCAGTTAGGAAGACATAGTGGGGCCGAGACACAATATGATTTTAACCTGTTATATTTCTTGCTGAATAACTCAAATGGTTGTTCAGTGATTCTTACTAAAAATGCTGTCAAGATGGTGAAACGACTTATCTGAAAACCCTGTAAAAAGAAAGTTTAGTTTAGTTGTCTTTTAGACATTTTCTGGGATGGACAACTATCACATGCTGTTTCACGATTTGGACAATTTTGCACTTACACCCGGTATACAATTCAGCAATTTCCGTCTATATACCATCGCATAGCGCAAAGAGAGTTAATCCTACCAAATTTATTGTGGTTATTAACGTGTATCTGGTTTTAATTTGTTAGTGTTTAGAAATTCCTAAAAATGTTAAAATAGATATCGGGGTTCTATTGATGATGTAGCTAAACTATTTAATTGCACCCTTTCTCTGTGTTTATCAGGTTAGTAATATTAAATATTTCTCTTTTGATTAACGATAGTGCATAAAGAATCGCAATGAATAGACTTCGCTAAAAACGTAATTTCAGCCAAAAACGCAAACTGCTACAAAAACAAAATAGAAGTATAAAAAATGTGCCATGTACTTAAATAGTTTCCGTATATCGAAGGTTTCATTTCAAGGATGTTTTATTTGATTAAAAAAATTAAAAAATACAAAAAAATATATTTCAATCGAAAGTATCAGGTACTGTTTAATATATAAGACGAACAGCACACGGCAAACACAGACGACACGAGACGAGTTAAAAAAAAACAAAAACAGACGATAAATTTATTAACGGACAAAAAGTGAGAGAATTACTCAAATTAAGTTCTCTGTGTGCCAAATGATAGCCAATAACACGTATGTAAAATAATTACTGCAAATAAAATCTGCCTCTTTTACAATAAAAATAACAATGCTGGGTAATGTCCCGAGAAAAGGTAAACGGCATAAAATAAATGTAGAAGGGGAAAAGAGTAATTCTTTGAAGAATTTTCAAAGTACAGATACAAAGTTCGAAGCAAAGGTGGTGGTAACAGTGAAGAAAAGAACAATCACACCAGCCGAAGAAATTTCCTTAATACAGGAAAGACTTTGAGGTTCCTTTCAAATTCTCTTCAGATCGTCGTCAAATTTCTGCGTTGTTTGTTAGTCGACCGAGCTGACCTGGGTTCCTGCAGCAGTGTGTTCCTCGACTCTACTCATTTAATTCTCTTTTTCTTTTTTTCTTTTCGCTTTTATTCACCAAGATAGGCTCCGGATTTGCCACTCGGAATTTGGAGGGAAACCTTTTGATTAGTTCTGTGTGAAGACCAAACGCAGTTATTTTCTCACAAATCGGAATGGTCCAAAAATATTTTTGAAATTCAAAAGTTTAAGCAACAGCGTCATTTTTCTCTCGGAAAAGCAGACACACACGCAGCTTAAATTTCTGATTCATTTCGATCCCTGGCACTAAATCAGTGCTGTAATATTTAAACTGATAGCTCAATGCAAACGTTTTCCCAGATCAGTGATTAGAAATGGCTTTGAGCAAAACGTGTAGGCGTTAGCAAGGACTAGTTTTCGTCGAAAGTTGTTGACTGGCGCTACAGAATCACAAAAAAAAAATTACCGAATAACATAAACCACATGACTTTAAAACATTCAACATATAAAAGGATGCCTCATGTAGCTTGAAGAGAAAATACCAAAATAGAAATGTTGACGTTCCACACAACATTAAAAAAAAAGTTATGGGGGCAACCCCCATCAATGCTGCAAAGAACAGTAACAGATAACTTTAGAAACCTGTCATCCTGAAAAAATTCTCATAGAAAAACTATCATCATCAAATGAGACTAGCACTAACTGTTCGGTCAATAAATGCGTAATGTTTCCTTATAAGGAAACGGATAATATTAATTCTTTTATACAACGTGGCATAGAAAAAGCTGATGCTAAAAACGTTACTGCATTAAAGATTTGGAGAATTTATTTCTAGTTTGTAATCGCATGTTTAACTACGCTTTCCTTTATTTTTACCGATATTTTCGTGTTGCTTAATATTTACTTAGCTTTTGAAAGGCAACTTTCAGATTTCGCTCTCGCAGTTGCCGTTCTTTTTAAAAATATCATTTCGGCGCTTTTTCAAGGTTATTTTTTAGCATGTGAATTAGTATATTCTTCTGTACATTTTTATTGTAACATATCAAAGGCACATATGAAATAACGAGAAAATCTGTCTCTAGTTATTTAATTTTTGTTTGATTTTTGTCATCTCCAATATGTAATTAGCTTGTTGGGATATATTGTCTTCTTATAATTCGGGATAACTCGACAAGCGAATCAAAATGTCAATTTTGCTCGAGTCATACAACATAACTGGTAAATATTGTTAAGCAGCGCGGACAGATCCTACACTCTGATCCAAGTCTCGATCTTAGAATAAATAACACTGTCTAATAATTTTTAAAAAAAAGTTTTCGTTCAGAGTTGAATTGCACCAGGATACATATGTATTAAAAAGTGCTCAATACACATATAAGCAAAATGAAAAGAAATAGAAATTTAACATGATGACCCGTAAAATTAAAATACAAAACATTACGATATCAGACAATCACGCTACATCTTTTTTTGCTTATATCCCATGAGGATAGCTAAAGGTTGAAACAAACGTAGCGTCATTAGCTGATATCCGAATATATATATATATATAACGTCACACATTATGAAATGGACAAAGTCTGACAATTATTTAAAGACAATTTTATGTTTAACATTCTTTTTATAGATACAAGTATTTAAGTAAATGCTCTGTTTATAATAAACAGTATTAAATAATATTTACCGGCCTGAATGTCCGAGAAATTTTCATAGAAAATATTGGTCCTTCGACAGGATTCGAACCTGTATCCTATACGGAACCGTCGAATCATGGAAAATTGAAGTTTATAAGCAGTAAATTCGACTTTGGCAACCGAACGATCCTTTGTGGCCAAGCGGTAAGGCACGTCAGGCTATATGACATTTCCGTATAGGATACAGGTTCGAATCCTGTCGAAGGATGAAAATTTCTCTGACATTCAGGCCGGTAAATGTTATTTAATACCGTTTATTATAAACAGATACTTGTATCTATAAAAAGAATGTTAAACATAAAAATGTCTTTATATATGTGAACATTGCAGTCAACACTCAGAGGCGACAGGCTGTTTCATGCAAGACGCGATCGTCAGGCCGCTGATTGCGTCTAGCATGAAACAGCCTGTCGCCTGTGAGTGTTGACTTCAATTTTCACATTTATATTTATATTAACATGCGCTCTATCTCTGATATTAAGCACTTTATCCCATAAATTTTGCACACCTTAAGACTATATTTCTTCCTATATATATATATATATATATATATATATATATATATATATATATATATATATATATATATTGAAAGAAAAGTTGCATGACATATTGTAAAAAAATATTTTGTCACTCGTAACATCAGTTACAACTTTATCGGACTGGGTTTGTTTATGTTGTGATTACGCATGCGTACGAATGAGAGACGATGGGAGTTTTAAAATTTAGAAATATTTTTTTTTTTTTATTTTACATATAATCTAGCCAGTTTCATCTAGATTCTTTTTTTTCCGTCACCATTGTTATAAAATATCTCACATTGGGATAACAGAAAATCTGTCAATAATGATGAAAGTTTGTCAGAATCAGGAAAAAACTTTACTGCAGCTGAACTAGCATAAAATTAGCTACAACTACATGCAAAACAATAAAAGACGTAATCAATACAAAACAAAACAACAAGCCAAAAATTGAAGAACGAATTTAGTCTGTCGCTTGCGAGGATTGACAGAAAGAATATATTGGATAAACATCAAGAATTTTAAATAAAAGATTATATGAACATAAAAGAGACATTAAGAAAAAACAACACACAAAACATAACGAAACCGACCACAATTTTGACATGGCAAAATGCTACTCTAATGAGATAAGAAAATAATTCCCTAAGACGAAAATATCGAGAAAGTGTTTTAATCGCAAGTTCATCCAGAGTCAATTTGCATCAAGGTTACAACGTTTAACCTTGGCAGATGTTCTGTTTTCACAATAAGAAATATGATGCAAATAGAAAGAAAAAATGAATCTATATTTGCTTTAATTTTGTGTAAAAATAACGAAAAAAATTGTCCAACATTTGCGTAGTTTTTTATTAAGCTGTTCCTTGATTTAAGTTTTCGGCTCACATGAGCCATCTTCAGAGTGGTTATGCGGGCATAATGAAGGTGGCATTATATTAACATTAAAACAGCATAATTGCATATAAGGATTTTTGTTTGTTTTTTCCGTATATTTTTCTTCATACTGTCGGATCTATATCCATATATTTGCTTACATATATATATATATACTGGATGGCCTGACGATAGCATTTACGCCGCATGAAACAGACTGTCATCGCTGGATGTTGACCTCAAGTATACTTTTATATTTACATACGCTCTATCTCTGATACTGTGTACTTTAACTTATCAATATAGTATGCCTTAAAATTATATCTTTATGACATACACACAAACACACACATATATATATATATATATATATATATGTATGTGCGTATGTATGTATGCATGTAATTAATGTCATTCAAAAATGCATGCTTATTTTGCTTGTGAACGCCACTTTGTTTATCAAGTCAAAACGAATTACTCGTCTGAGAAGGACGAGCGTAATAATCATCAATTCACGTGTCTTTTCTGATTATACAATCATTCCCTCGGATTAAAATGAAATTTATTTACAAACATGCAACAGATCAATCCATCCACTGGCTCGTAGGTCGTCCTGCCATTGTGTTAACTCCTGGATTGAATTACCCAGTCCGGTGAATATAACCCGGAGCTGCCAAAATTCTATCCTACAGAGGAGCAGCTAATGCTAAGTGGTTACATTCTAGCAAATCCAACAATTCTTGATCTATGGCAAGAAAAGAAAGTCTGTCTCGCGCAAGCGAACACAAACTACCCTTTTCCCAATATCAAATTGACCCGTTAGTTCCAATCTTTTTACGGTTTCCTATATGGCAGAGAATGCGGGACAGTGTCCATACAGCTGAAGAATCGACTTTAAGCAACAGAGATGCAGTTTTACAGAAGGATGCTGAGGATACAATGCGCGGAATATGTGAGCATCAACAAGGTTTTGGAGAAAATGGAAACAAAAGGAAACTTATACTTAACATCAGGAAGAGACAGTGGACATTTCTACAGAAAGATGCAGAGGATACCATAGATCGAACATGTGAGCTTCGAATAGGTTTTAAAGAAAATGGAAACAAAAAAGAAAACTTAGACTTAACATCAGGAAGAGATAGTTGAGGAAGAGACAGTTGGTTCTTAGGGCACATAATGAGGAAAGAGGGCTTGGAGAATCTGATACTCACAGGACAGAAGAGACAGAGGAAAATAACACAAGACATACTTAGTGAGCTTGAGTAAATGGATGGCAGTACAAGTTTTAGAAGAAATAAAGAAAAGACAAAAATTATCAAGACCATAAAAGAAAGGAAATTGTGGAGAGCCATTAACGTCTACATCCTAAGGGGACAGTGTAGATAAAGAAGAATTGGACCAAATACACATATATATTTCTAAAGAATTAATGAATTTGATATTTTAATGCGAGTTATTGTTTTTTACTTCCAACGTTATAGACGCCCCGTTTTTGTTGTTATTTTAAACAGTGTTTATTTCGTCTTGCGGTCTGCATAGTTACTTGACTGTGAAGCTATCTGTAGCCAAACAGTCAAAACACACTTAATCAGACGGTGTCTTCTGCAGAGACGTAAGGCACTTCTTTTTTTTAAAATTTAAACGGCTTAATTGCATTCACTGATTTCTTAACCAGAGGCCTTGCTGTTGGACGTAGTTTATCGTCATACCCAGGACGTTTGATTCTATAGAAGGATGCTAAGGATATCATGGACCGAGCATGTGAGCAATGACGATGTTTTAGAGAGGATGCAAACAAGGAGGAGGATTATACTTAACATCAGGAAGAGGCAGCTGAAGTTCCTGGGACACATAATGAGAAAGGAGGGCGTGGAGAATTTGATACTCACGGGTCGAATAGAGGGAAAGAGAGACAAGGGAAAAACTCATGACATATCTAGCGGTCTTAACCAAGTAGATGTCAAAACGTGATCTGGTGGAGGTGGCAGATGGAATGAACTTGTTGAGAGCTGCAACGTATAGAGGGCGGTGGAGAGCCATGTTCGTCTACATCCTGAAAGAACACATAGAAAAAAGAAAGAATAAGCTCTTCATTAAGTAGGTATGAGAATTCAAAAAATAGTTTTTGGTTAAATAATCATGCGAGAGAAGCAGCAGCATAACCCTAGAAGACTAACCATGGCTATATAGTACACAGCGCAACTTTTCCCATTTTTATTTCCAATTTTCGGTACCTGATTTTCTCTTCTATATCCAGAAATGATTTGGCATAAAAATGAAGATATTTTAACCCTAGAACATTAAGATGGATCTATAGTACCCAGCGCAAATTTTCCCATTTATAATTACAATTATCAGTGCCTGACTTTCTCTTCTATATCCAGGAAGGATTTGGTATATAAATGAAGACATTGTAACCCTAGAACACTAACCATGGCTATATAGTACCCAGCGCAAATTTTCCTATTTTTAATTACAATTTTCAGGACCTGATTTTCTCTTCTATATCCAGAAAGAATTTGGCATATAAATGAAGACATTGTAACCCTAGAACACTAACCATGGCTTTATAATACCCAGCGCAAATTATCCAATTTATAATTACAATTTTCAGTACCTGATTTTCTCTTCTATATTCAGAAACAATTTGGCTTATAAATGAAGTCATGTTAACCCTAGAACAGTAACCATGGCTATATAGTACCCTGAGCAAATTTTCCTATTTTTAATTACAATTTTCAGTACCTGATATTCTCTTCTATATCCAGAAAGGATTTGGCATATGAATGAAGACATTTTAATCCAAGAACACTGAACATGACTTTTATAGTACCCAGGGCAAATTTTCCCATTTTAATTACAATTTTTAGTACCTGATTTTCACTTCTATATCCAGAAAGGTTTTGGGACATAAATGAAAACATTTTAACCCTAGAACACTAACCATGACTATATAGTACCCAGCGCAAATTTTTCCATTTTTAATTACAATTTTCAGTACCTGATTTTCTCTTCTATATCCAGAAATGATTTGGGACATAAATGTAAACATTTTAACCCTAGAACACTAAAAATGGGTATATAGTACCCAGCGCAAATGTTCCCATTTTTAATTACAATTATCAGTACCTGATTTTCTCTTCTATATTCAGAAAGGATTTGGCATATAAATGAAGACATTTTAACCCTAGAACACTAACAATGGGTATATAGTACCCAGCGCTAAATTTACTATTTTAATTACAATTTTCAGCACCTGATTTTCTAATCTATATCAAGAAAGTAATTATGATTATATACTAACCATTGCCATATCGTACCCAGCGCAAATTTTCCCATTTTTATTTAAAATTTTCAGTACCTGATTTTCTCTTCTATATGCAGAAAAGAGTTGGCATATAAATGAAGATATTTTAACCCTACAACACTAACCATGGATATATAGTACCCAGCGCAATTTTTTTCATTTTTAATTACAATGTTCAGTACCTGATTTTCTCTTCTGTATCCAGAAAGGATTTGGCATATAAATGAAGACATTGTAACCCTAGAACACTAACCTTGGCTATATAGTATCCAGCGCAAATTTTCCTATCTTAATTACAATTTTCAGTACCTGATATTCTCTTCTATATGCAGAAAAGATTTGGCATATAAATGAAGACATTTTAACCCTAGAACACTAACCATGGGTATATAGTACCAAGCGCAAATTTTCCTATTTTTAATTCCAATTTTCAGTCCCTGATTTTCTTACCTAAATAATGTTTTTCAGTTCCTATTAATGTTAACTCAAAGTACAAATTTTGAAGCGCCTTCATGTAAAATATTTCAAATTAAGATTTGTACAGGGTGTCCATAGTGTCCGTGTGCACTTAAAAAAAATTATAACTTTATTTGTATTTACGATAGAAATAATTTGTAAAAAGGATTAAAATGAAGTAAATTTGTATTTTTTAAGGTTTTATTGAAATTTTATTTAAGTTTCCACATGTCCTCCATCATTAGCAGTAGAAAGGGTAATAGGATTTTCAAGTTCACGGAAAACATTTGCCAGCTGATTTACAGTAATGCCTGAAATCACATTAGTTATTTTAGCTATACTTAAAACTAGGTACATTAAACTTTATAACATTTTTTACAGATTATTTCTATCGCAAATATAAAGTTATAAATTATTGAAGTGCACACGAACTTTATGGACTCCCTGTTATATATATATATATATATATATATATATATATATATATATATATATATATATATATATATATATTTCGTCATCCACAGATTGTTTCGCTGTATCACAGATCATCAGTGTGTCTAGATGTCCGGTTGCCTCTAGCTAGGATCGAAACCCGACTGAATTGGCCTCAGTTGGGATTCTACCACTAAGCTGTTGGCGCACGGCAAGGATGAAGGTGAATTTAAGCGTATTTATTTTTAGATAAATACACACTGACTGAGATTCGACTTACCGAAGAGTCTTGCCTTCATAGCCGCAATAGTAACTGTTTACAAACGCGCACTTCCTCCCCAGAGAGCTCAACTGAAATAAACTTTTCAGGAGCATATATAATGTCATCCACAGAAAGACTGTTTCGCTGTATCACAGTTCACTAGTGTGGCTAGATATCCAATTGTTTCTAGCTAGGATCGAAACCCGACTGAATTGGCGTCTATTGGGGATTCTACCACTGGCGCACGGCAAGGATGAAGGTGAATTTAAGCGTATTATATCCATATTTGTGCGTTTAGGCAGAAAACCTTTTAGGTATATCAGATTGAAAAAGTTACAAACGTTATGTCTGCTTATTTTGGCCCTAATCCTTTGATATTCACAAATATTTTGCCGTATATCAAAATTAAATGAGGCAAAAAATGCACTGTAACAATGAGAATCATTTTTATTACCCAATTACTTTCTTTCTCTTTCTGAGATCATCGTCAGTGATGTAATTGGTAAGGCTAAATCTCTGTGTAGCTAGCCATTACTGATTCTTTCTTTTACGATTAAATGCCATGGCTGACAGTGATACTTTAGCGTTCATTATAACGTGAATAGTATCCATTATAGAATTTTTCTTTTGTGTTTATGATCGAGCGTGCATTAAATCGTCAAAGTTATTTTTTTATCGGCATTTTAAAGCATTATTACACTATTCGTAGCTGATTCTATTCAGTGGCGGCTTCAATTTTTTTTTAATGAAGTCGGCTTCCAGGAGCTGTAGTTTTCATTTGTTATTTTCTTGCTGTACGTTAGTTGTGTTATCAATCAGCATATTTCTCTATTTTGAATGTGTCACCGGAATGCTGACGCAAATGTTTCGCAATGGACGAAAGGTCAGACATATGTAGAGGAAGGCGTCTTGATAATGTAGTTGTTGTACGTCCAACATATATATTTCTTTTCGGAGATACATTCACAAGGGACATTTGAATTGATATATGATGTTTGTTTTGTGTAATTCATTAGCTGGTGAGGAGGAGTTATTGCGAATAATTAAATTGGTTGTATTGCATTTTGTATAATATATGATTAAATTTATTTGGGGGGGAATATATTATTACTAATTAGATTTTTATATTTTTTGATTCTGTTTATAGTTAGCATACATTTGGTAACAAACAGTTTGATATTGTTTTGAACAAGTAAATGGTGAAGAATTACAAAACAAGAAATTGCTTATAAATTGTGTATTGAACAGTAAATACAACAGAAGAGTATTACACGACTTGGGAATGTGTGTCGGTTGACCAGCGTTCAGTAAATCACTGTTCCAGCTGAGGCCTACTTCTCCAAGTTACTTTATAGTAAGTGGAAGAGTCCACTATAGCCTTATTAGAGGGAGGACGCCACAACAGATATATTTTAAGTTCTTTAAGGAAACACTGTGTTCTATTTGACGTGTTTTGATGTTTTTGATAAATTCTCTTATTTTTTCATTTACAGTGTGGTTAGGGAAGTCAATATTAATGAGAGTCCGCGTTGTGTTTTTTTTTTTTAGTATTTTAATAACATGCACAAATCATAATCATGAATGATAATAATTTTATTTTTTTAATTGGTCAGTGGAAAATATCATGATGTCATTTCTAACCTTAGGTCTCTGGGCGGGACCCGAAAAAGAAATGGGTACACATCAGAAATTAAAGGAAATAAAATAATAATAATAATAATAATAATAATAATAATAATAATGGGAAGAAGAAGATGATGGTGAATAGGATGGAGAAGTAGAAAATGAAGAAGATGAGAATAAAGAAGAAGGAAAAGGCAGAGGTGAATAATAATAATAATAATAATAATAATAATAATAATAATAATAATAATAATTGGAAGAAGAAGATGATGGTGAATAGGATGGAGAAGTAGAAAATGAAGAAGATGAGGATAAAGAAGAAGGAAAAGGCAGAGGGGAATAATAATAATAATAATAATAATAATAATAATAATATTAATAATCATAATAATAATAATAATAATGGGAAGAAGAAAATGATGGTGAATAGGATGGAGAAGTAGAAAATGAAGAAGATGAGGATAAAGAAGAAGGAAAAGGCAGAGGGGAATAATAATAATAATAATAATAATAATAATAATAATAATAATGGGAAGAAGAAGATGATGGTGAATAGGATGAAGAAGTAGAAATTGAAGAAGATGAGGATAAAGAAGAAGGAAAAGGCAGAGGGGAATAATAATAATAATAATAATAATAATAATAATAATAATAATAATAATAATGGGAAGAAGAAGATGATGGTGAATAGGATGGAGAAGTAGAAATTGAAGAAGATGAGAATAAAGAAGAAGGAAAAGGCAGAGGGGAATAATAATAATAATAATAATAATAATAATAATAATAATAATAATAATAATAATAATAATGGGAAGAAGAAGATGATGGTGAATAGGATGGAGAAGTAGAAAATGAAGAAGATGAGGATAAAGAAGAAGGAAAAGGCAGAGGGGAATAATAATAATAATAATAATAATAATAATAATAATAATAATAATAATAATAATAATAATGGGAAGAAGAAGATGATGGTGAATAGGATGGAGAAGTAGAAATTGAAGAAGATGTGGATAGAGAAGAAGGAAAAGGCAGTGGTGAATAATAATAATAATAATAATAATAATAATAATAATAATAATAATAATAATAGTATCAATAATAATAAAAATAATGTTAATCATAATAGCAACATCTCCATCTATCAAAGGCAGGATGTGTGTGTGTGTGTGTGTGTGTGTGTGTGTGTGTGTGTGTGTGTGTGTGTGTGTGACGAATGCACGGCTGCAATTTTCGACGGATTTGCACTAAAATTTACATGCACATGCTCCAAGTTAGCGGGAAGGACAACACCGACTTTGCATTTCCCAACTCCCATCGATAGTGGAAATAATCGATTTTTTCATGCTTCTACGCCAGTTTTCATGTAGTTTGCGGCCATTTTGTACTGGCCACAGTGAAAGCCTATAGCTGGCTGCCACGAATAGGCAGGAAGATTCTATTGGCCAGCGTGAGAGCCAACAGCTAACTGACACGAATTTTAACTAGCATGCCAAAAAATCTATAACTGCATTCGTCACAAGTGGGAAAAATTTAAATCTGCATGGCACTTTACTTCAATTGGTTCATTCGCTTGCTTAAACTCAACGTTGATTCTGATTTCGCAGAACTGGGTTGAATGTGAAAAAGTATTTGTTGTTAACATTCTTTTTTTCATTCGGTTTTTCCAGTTACGAGTCCCTTTTTTTTAAAGCTGATCGTTTTTTGTTCATTTTGTTTAGTTCTTTATATTTAATGTTTAGTGTAGAGCTTAGAAAAAATCGCAGTGTGAGATAGACAAGAAGTACGGTATGTAGCAACATCAGCACGGAAAAGGGCACTCCTTTAAAGGCAAGGAGGGGCAAAAATATTTTAATTCAAGTGATAGCGATTACTGTATGAGGTGTACGATTTTTGAATTAAGCACAGGCAACGCCAGGCCATGCTGCTAGTCAATAATAATAAATTCCCATCAATAATATTAATAGTAATAATGATAATAATAATAAAACTTTAATAATAATAATGACAATAACAACGTCAATAATAATAATAATAATAATAATAATAATAATAATAATCCCAACATCAATAATAAAAATGATGATGAAGAAAAAGGATGCAGTGTCTGCTATCTGGAATTTCAGAGTTCTGATTGATAAGGAAATCCAAATAAATCAACCAGACATAATTGTGAAAAATCATGTTGGAAACACATGTCTTCTGGTTTGACGTTGCAGCATCGGCTTTCAAAAAATCTTGAAGTACATTTGGGAGACGAATTTCATGCAAAGATCTCGAGATAGCAATCAGTAGAATGGAATTCAGCATTCCATAACAATAACATTACCTGTTCTTACTGGGCTGTGGAGGCGGAGGCTTTGGGAATGATATTAAAAGACGTAAAGCAAATACGTGGAACAAATTCCTGACAGCCGTAGAATAAGAGAATTGAAATACTCATCGGCACTTCTCACTTCCTACGCAGATTTCTCTCTACGAAACGTCCACAATTACATGTTCTTTTCTCTCCCGTTGGCATAGCACCTCACCTGTTCGCATCTTCTAATACAACAAACTTGTCGTCTCTTGAAGACGCTGGTTGAGATTTTCGGGAAGATCCTACCACACAAAGAGGCAACAACAACAAGAAGAACAAAAACAATAATAACTGAAACGGAATGTTTTGATCTTGCTTTATAATAATAAAAATAATTCTCTTAAACAGATGAAACAACTCTGGCAAGACAAATCTCTGCATGGCCAATATCCAGAACGAGGCTAATAAAGCCGCTGTTGATAAAGTTAACACTTATCAATGGTTACGAGCATCTGGATTAAAGGCTGAAACGCAAGGCTTTATTCTTGCAGCGCAAGACCAGAGTATTTTCACTAGAAACTTTTAGGCAAATATCATACATAATTGTGTGGATACAAAATGCAGGTTCTGTGACAGATATCAGGAAACCGTTGACCATCTAATCTCAGGATGTTCTGTACTTTCGCCAAATGAATATAATATCGCCACGAAATTATTATGAAGATCACCCAGCACCGGTTACTGAAATAGAAACCATCATAATTCTATGAGATTGCATCATCTTTACAGGTTGAAGCAAATAGTACGGACATAATTGCTAAAATCAGTAAAGAAAAAACATGCCTCCTAATTGATATGGCTTGCTCAGCGGACTATAAAATCTCAGCCAAGGAATTTGAAAAAACTACCGAAACCTGGAAATCGAAATAGAAAAATGTGGAAATTGAAGAAAAATATCGTATCAGTCATAGTTGGTGCGCTTGAAATGATAAAAAAGGAACACAACAACACAATAAAAAATCCCTGGAAATCACAGCTTAAGAGAAATGCAAAACATTATCTTGATAAGTACAGGCCACACACTAAGATGAACTTTGTCCATTTAACGCTAGTGTGTGATAAGAGTTAGAAAATGTAATCATGAAATGTAGCCATAGCAACGCATCACTACATGTCTTTGGTCTTCCGTAGATTTGATAGGTATTGTGACCATAGCAGAAATCGAAATAGAATAATAATAATAATAATAATAATAATAATAATAATAATAATGATATGACATTGTTATTAAAGACAACAAACAAAAAAAGTGCCTTCTTTTTGATATGGCAATCCCTGCAGACTGCAGCGTATCTTTGAAGATATTCAAAAAGCTGTCAAAATACAAAGACATTGAAATCGAAATCTCAAAAATGTGGCACATAGGAACATCAACAATCCCTGTAGTAGTTGTAGCCCTCGGATTGATTGGAAAAGATCCCAGTAGACTAATTGAAGGGTTTCCTGGAAGTCCATGCCTCAAAGAGATACAAAAAATTGTTCTGACAAGTACAGCCCACATTTTACGAAGGGCTTTATCTATGTAATTTTTTTTTTTTTTTTGTCAGTGGAAAGTGTCATGATGCCATTTGAAGCCATAGGTCTCTGGGCGGGACCCGGAAAGAAATGTGTAAACGGCAGAAATCAAAGAAAATAAAAGTAATAATAATAATAATACCATCAGCAGAGGCAGTTACAGAGATAGGGCCTATAACAATTTTATAAGACTTTCCAATACACACAGAGAACAATCAAATTTAATAGTTGAGACATGGTGATCAAAGACCACTAGAACAGAATCCGTTTTCTTATTGACATGGCAGTTCCTGCAGATTTAATGGATCTTTGAAGATCTTTAAAAACTATCAAAATATAAGGATCTGGAAATGGAAATCTAAAAATTGTGACACATGAGAAAAATCAATAACTTCTCTTGTAGTTAGAGTCTTCAGATTGATTGGAAAAGGTTCCAGTTGACTCATTGAAGGGATTCCTGGAAGCCTATGCCTTAAAGAAATACAAAACAAAATGTTCTCATTAATACTGCCCTCACCTTACGAAGGAATTTATGTAAAATGTGTTTGGTCAGTAGAAAATACCGTGTTAACATTTCTGAACTGGCTGGGACCCGAAAGAAGTCAATGGCAATAATAATAATAATAATAATAATAATAATAATAATAATAATAATAATTTATGTCTTACAAAAATGATCAGTAGAAAATGTCATGAAGCCATTTCTGACCTTAGGTCCCTTGTTGGAACCCGGAAGGAAATATTTACAAAACAGAAATCAAAGGAAATACTACTACTACTACTACTACTTCTACTACTACTACTTCTTCTATTACTAATAATAATAATGAATAAAATATTTGTGCGTATATATGTGAACGTGTGCGAGTATGTGTGAGTGTAACAAATATATGTATGCATACATTTGCCGAAGAATAATATGGAATAATCTGCACATAAACATATCTATCTATCTATCTATCTATATATATATATATATATATATATATATATATATATATATATATATATATACACACAAATCTATCTATTTATCTATCTGCAGGATGGAATGTGTAAATTCGCGCCATTTTATATTACCAATTCCGCGCAGGTGCTTTGTTTGTTTTCTATTTTGTTGACTGCACAGTATACCATGGTCGATTGGGCACCGTCTATGAGAAATAAAAACACCAGAATGCAATTCAAATTAGAAATTGTATGATGTACTGCTTGGAATTCGCGCCGGAAGCTCAAATATCAAACATGAACTCAAGGCAAGGATTATGGAAACATTCACCAACTTAATCAATGAAATCGTCTCGGAGAGTTACAGGAAATTCCTCTGGAGACCGAGGTTGGAAACAATTTCGATGATGTTGAATAAATTTACGCTGTAGTATTTCAAGATATTTTTGTGGAAATTTGGTAAATATATCTGATAAAATGAGATATCAATAGTATTTCCATTTTTCGTAATTTAGACTACAATTCATCCATCGCACATCGAGTATATATATATATATATATATATATATATATATATATATATATATATATATATATATATATCGGCCTCTCTCTCTCTCGTTATATATATATATATATATATATATATAAAATTTGCCGGAACTTCAATAGGTTAATAATCTTCTGCAAACGCGATAGAACTCTGATATATGCATGCATATATATATATATATATATATATATATATATATGCATATATATATATATATATATATATATATATATATATATATATATATATATATATATATATGCATGTATATATATGTTTTGAACAATAAAAATATTAAAAAATTAAGATCTTCAGACACACTGGAATGTATATTAATATTCTTTCGTTTTTATTATTTCAGTTACATTCCTTCATATATATATATATATATATATATATATATGTGTGTGTGTGTGTGTGTGTGTGTGTGTGTGTGTGTGTGCAGAGGTGGCAGCAATTTCTCTTTTGTCAATGTTTAGTTGCAAACATTATACGGCTACTGTTATTTTTTATATATAACATATGATTGTGTCCTTATAATTTTTCTTTTTTGAACATAAATTATGCATAAATTGCACAAATTTTCTGCATGGCTGAGCGCTTTCGGCTATTCTTTTAGCCATTATCAAGGAATATTGTTTTTTTTACTTTTAACTGAAGATACGAATTTTTATATATATGAATCTCGAGTTAATGAATTTTTATTTTTATTTTGCAAACACGGTCAGTTTAGAAACTACAGGATATGCTAACAATGTTCTGCAAACGCGATAAAACGTTGATATATATATATATATATATATATATATATATATGTGTGTGTGTGTGTGTGTGTGTGTGTGTATGGTATGTATATATAGACATACATGTATAGACATATATGCATTTCTCTCTCTCTCTCTATATATATATACATATATATATATATATTTATATACATGTATGTATAGCGTGTATATATAGACATACATTTATATACAAATATGTATTTCTCTCTCTAATTATGTACATATATATATATATATATATATATATATATATATATATATATATATATATATGTATGTATGTTTGTGTGTGTATTTGTGTGTGTATGTAAAGAGTAGGAAGTACAATATTTTAACAAGTTTTTGCAAACGCAATTGGTCGGTGATATATATATATATATATATATATATATATATATATATATATATATATATATATATTTATATGTGTGTGTGTGTGTGTGTATGTGTGTGTGTATCGGTTTGTTTGACGACACATGATACCTACTACCAACAACGCGATAATTGTTTAGCCTCTCTACATCTAAGACACCGGCTGAGGCGAAACATTAACGTGAAAACCTATTTAGCCTTGTAAGGTTTCCTTCCATTTGATTGGGTCGATAGATGAGGGCTGCCACTAATTATCTGCCCCCAGTGGTCACGTCAAAATTCGACCGAGGGTAATGGGATGGGCTGTGGTTGATCGATGAATAATTGAGAAAGTGTACGACGATCGGACGTGACGCTATGTCGGAAGATGATGTTACAGGTGAATGTCGTTCGGAGAATGTTTTGAGGAATAAACAATTTTAGACTTATTGAATTGGAAACAAGATGAATGGATCCGTTTCGAGGTTAGACAGGAATTGTAAAGCGGAGAGCAAGCTGGTGTTGGCTTCGGTAAAAAAAAAAAAGAATGTCAGCAGAGGGTTCTATAGATTAAGAAGTAATGGATAGGCTTCGAGATGTATGCTTTTAACATGTAGGCATGCTGACCTCTGCTTACGACATACGGATATATGGTAACAACGGAGGGATGTCTTGTATTATATCAGTTTCCTTACTGAAGAGCTATTGACGTTTAATGAGGTTCTAACAGAAACTAGAAGCGTCATAGATCTCCATGTGACTAATAAGCAAGCTTATACGTATTTATATATCTATATGTATCTTTGGACATGTTACAATCCTATCTATCTATCTATCTATCTATCTATCTATCTATCGATCGATCTATCTATCTATCTATCTACCTTTCTATATATCTCAATCCTTTCAGATCTATTTATTTATCTATCTTTCTATCTGTCTACATAGTTTTTTTCATTATTTATCTATCTCGTTTTTTATCTATCTATCTATCTATCTATCTATCTATCTATCTATCTATCCCAATCCTTTCCGATCTATATAGTTATCGATCATTTTATCTGTCTGTCTACATAAGTTTTTGTTATCTATCTATCTATCTATCTATCTATCTATCTATCTAAATGTCTATCTATCTAAAAGTCTATCTAGCTATCTGCTTTTATTATCTATGTATGTAGATTTTTTATTATCTATCTATCTATCTATGTATCTATCTATCTAGCTAGCTAGCTAGCTAGCGATCTTTCTAACTAGATACATAGCTAGCTATCATTCTATCTAAACAGATACCTATCTATCTATCTATCTATCTATCTCCGTCCACTTCATATCTATCTGTCTAGATATCTAGATATCTATCAATCTCAGTCCACTTCATATCTATCTATCTATCTATCTATCTATCTCAGTCTGTTCATATCTATCTATCTATCTATCTATCTATCTATCTATCTATCTATCTATCTATCTCAGTCTGTTCATATCTATCTATCTATCTATCTATCTAAGTCTCTTCTGATCCATTCAGTTTTTATTGTCTGTCTATGTATAGATATACATATATACAGTTATGCATTTCGTGAGGTGGGCATTTCGTCGTGGTGTAATGGTTAACAAGCATTTCGCTCTCGATCAATTGCGAATATCTACTTAGTTTCCTTCTCGCTACCTGCTCTATAATTTCGGTCGTTGTTCCACATCTTAGCAACCCAGAGGTACTCTCTGTACATTAATTCAAATTCTTTAAATAAACGAGAAGTATCTATCTTTTGTTTGTCAGTAAAAATATTCTTTAAGACTTACCACAATTTTACTATTTATTGTAAACCACATTTGCATATATTTCAACAAAACGACAGTAAAAAATAAAACAATATATTTTTATAAGCAGCTTTCTAACAATAAAACTATCAAAATAAATATGTATTTTCATACTGCTATCATTTCAACTTATGAAACTATTTAGAAGTTATAACATCGAAAAAATTAAAATCACTTGTTTCTAAAAAAAATATCTAAGATTTAAACCTTCTGAACTAAAATCAAACATGTTATTGTACTTGAAACGCAATCATACAAACTCAAACATTCTTTCTCTTGGTTTGCATCCTGCAAAGTCAAATAAATAAGAGTTTGTCATATTGAATCATTTCAGTTTATGAAACTATTTAGAAGTTATAACATTCAAAAAATAAATATTTTTTGAAGATTTAATGATTCTGAACAGAAATCAAACATGTTATCAACTTGAAACACAATGATACAAACTAAAACATTATTTTACTTGCTTTTCTTATTTCAAAGTCAAACAAATATGTGATTATCGTAGTGATGTCATTTCTCTGTAAGAAACTATTTAGAATTTGTACGATCAATAATATCAGAATCCTATATATAAGTACAGTGTATGTGTGTGTGTGCCCAAGCAACTGCACTGCTTCCACTGGTCCAATTCCAATGATTCATAGTTCATTCAAAATATCTAAAAAAAAAAAACTAGATGCAAGGAACAAATTTTGTTGAGCTCAGATTCAGGGTTGTCAGATTATGCGAGGTTAAGAATATATATTAATATATTATTCTAGCCATTATCGTTGCTTTCATATTTCAAGTAGAATAACTGATTTTTCTTTTGTATCCAAAATTGCAAAATTTTATTATAAATGCTGCCCTATCGGGCGGCATTTAAGCTAGCTCCTGTGGGGGACTCTTGATTGGACCATCATCACAATAGCTAGAAAGGATTAGATGCGAAAGGCATCAATAAACTACAGAAGAACTCAAATTTGATTGCTACATTTAAGTATTGAATTAATATTTAAGTTTACCTTTTAAAAGTTCAACGATAATAATTCTACTGACGCCACTTGATTTAAAGTCGATTTAATGTACGTAGGTTCTTATTTTCCGTACAGTTTTTTTTATTTCATGGGTGACAGAACAGGGGGCAATTTATAAGATAAAATTAATATAGTGTAAAGATGAGAAAATAGAAGTTAGAATTAGTTATACATTCAACATTGAAAATTATTTTAAAACATGAATTGGTGGTAATATTTTTTTTTCGAAAACGTATTGCTGGTAATAGTTCTTTTACAAAGTATTTCTGGTATTAAAACCTATTTTTACACTTTCATAATGCTTTTTACGTTAGTTTCGGGGTTAACTACTTGCCCATACCTGCCCATAACAGGTGCTACCACCCCGGGTCAGGGTGGACCTGGGAACACCAGCAATTAAGAGGTGCTTCTACGATCCTCAAAGCCTCCTGATCGGAGGCCTTGCTGTTGGACGTAGTTTATATTATGTGCCTCACATGATTCTTGGGTACTTCCATGTTAGCAAAAATCAAACAAAATTTAATTTTATTGATCTTTGAAATAAAATTTGATCAGTTTAAATGAATCTAAACATAAAAATAATGTTCAACTCCATTATAAAATACTCTTTAAATTTCGTTCATTTTAACAAAAAGTTAAAATTCGGACAGAACTTATGGGATGACCTGATAGTTTTTCGTCAAAACGAAGGATTTACCGTTAGATACCTATGACAGAGGAACCACATATGTACACGAATGAAAAATATAACCTACTCTACATGATAACACAGCGCCATCTATCGTAAACTTTTATAAATTTAATGACTCAAAACGATGTATTTGCAGACATATAGTTTATGGATTTTTGTCCTTATTTTTGTTGTGAGGAACCTGCTACCAAAGTATTTTTGATACACCCTGTATAGGAGGAACGTTCGGCTCATCTGTCTGCTATTTTGTCTGCTTGAATATCACTGTGAGCATTCTTTTAACTCTGTTCGATTTCAAGTATCACTGATTTTTTAACTTATTTGATTAGCCAGTTTCATGATACGTGAGTCGAAATACACATCAACCCGTATTGAATAAATCCATCAAAGAAATGCTTTCTGTCAACGTCGATTTTAAATGATAAGCTAAAGAGACGGAAAAGGAAGAGGTAAGATATTTGCATTTACCCGCCAATCCCGGACCGAATTCAATGAGGAAACATCCAGATGTATTTCTCTTGGGCGTTGTCCATGTAATGTTTAAAAAATGTTTTTAAAAAGCCCATCACAAAAATGTATTCTCGAGCAAGCGGTTAGATATTAAATAAATCCGTGTCGGTTTCTAAAAATAAGATACGATTTTTGATAAACACGTATACATTCTGTTTTCCTCAGTCTATTATTTCTTTAACATGTTGACTGCAGACCTTAAAATCAGTATAGGGTCATGAGGAGGCTACTACATTTATATGTTTTAATTAAAAAATGTATATTATTTTTAAACATAGTAAGTATCATGTCTATGTTTCTGAGATTAGGTATTGTAACTATTTGTTTTAAGAGAGAGAAAAGGGGGAGCAAGAAATGCACATTACGAGGACGTAGAGGATAGATATCGGGTGATATAGGGTTGTAGTTGCATTGGGATGTCTGGGGAGCTTGCTTACGCATGCGCATCTGCACAACATGGACACTAACAAACATACGCAAGATATATATGCACACACACATACACCCTTGAGCAAATTAATTAAACAAAACGAATAATTCCATATCAATTTGTAGTAAAAATTACTAACACTAACCATTTATAGTAAAAATTAGCAACAATACATATCTATAGTAAAAATTAGCAACAATCCCTATTAATAGTAAAAATTACGAACAATACCTATTAACAGTAAAATTTGCCAACACTACCTATTTATAGCAAAAATGACCAACAATACATATTTATAGTAAAAATTAGCAAAACTGACTATTTATAGTAAAAATTACCAACAATACCTAATAATAATAAAAATTACCAAAAATACCTATTAATAGTAACAATTGTCAACATTACCGATTTATAGTAAAATTTACCAAACAATACATATTTATAGTAAAAATTACCAACACTATTTATAGTAAAAATTACCAACACTACCTATTTATAGCAAAAATGACCAACAATACATATTTATAGTAAAAATTAGCACCAATACATATTTATAGTAAGAATTAGCAACAATAACTATTAATAGTAAAAATTACGAACAATACCTATTAACAGTAAAATTTGCCAACACTACCTCTTTATAGCAAAAATGACCAACAATACATATTTATAGTAAAAATTAGCAACAATACATATCTATAGTAAAAATTAGCAACAATACCTATTAATAGTAAAAATTACGAACAATACCTATTAACAGTAAAATTTGCCAACACTACCTATTTATAGCAAAAATGACCAACAATACATATTTATAGTAAAAATTAGCAAAACTGACTATTTATAGTAAAAATTACCAATAATAAATATTTATAGTAAAAATTACCAACAATACCTAATAATAATAAAAATTACCAAAAATACCTATTAATAGTAACAATTGTCAACATTACCTATTTATAGTAAAATTTACCAAACAATACATATTTATAGTAAAAATTACCAACACTATTTATAGTAAAAATTACTAACACTACATATTTATAGCAAAATGACCAGCAATACATTTTATCTATAGTTGAAGGTATCCAGTTACATTCAAAATATATATTAAATATCTGTTATAGTGGAACACGCCTATTCTATAGTTAATAGACCCTCCAACCTATAATAAGTAGGAGTAGTAAGAGTAACGAGGAGTCGCTCAGTGCGTCAGTCAGGCTGACCGGGTGATCGATTGAACTCTCTGCCTTCGGGCTGGGAGGAACCGGAACGAGGCTACGCCGAAAGGCGGATTCTCTTTCGGGGAGGTAAACCGACCCTGAACCCGTTCATACGGGTTCAATGGGCATATTTTTGGCCGACCCCACGGGCTCGGAGATCCCACGTTAAACTGGCCTTGTGCCACATGATGCCCTCGTGGGGGGGGTGACTAAATATAGTCGCCCAGGGAGTTGGTCAGTCAGTCGATGCCGGACGACCGATAGGTGGATACTAAAGTATCATCGACCACAACTAGATTTACTCTGCATCATTACCTATTATATCAAGTTCCTAACGTTTTGTACGTCGAACCTATTTTAGGACCGACTTAGTACAACTACAAGCCTCCACTGTGAAATCACTCCATAACAATATCCCTTAGAGGTACTGAAATACCGCTAAACAAAATCCCCCAATGAACGAAAATTTTTACTAAGGTTGACTGAATCAATAACATGTTCACATGTTTTGCCCAATCGAAACGAATCAAATGAATCTTAAGTTTTCATCGTCGGTGAGAAGAGCGTACTAACCATTGCTCCAAGGTGAGACAATTAATGAGACAACCGACTTGGGTGGAGGGACAGGTGAATATATATGGGTTTATCTACATTTTGTCTATTATTAATAAATGACACGTGCGTATTTAATATCCATCTACTCAATCAAGAACACATTCCTCTAATGGAATGTTTCGAAGCGTTTCTTTTTCATTTCATGCCCAACGCCCCAGAGAAATCTATCCGCATATTTACTCATTGCATTTTATACCGAGATTGGCACATAAATACAAATATCTTAATGTTCTCTTTAACTTATTTTAACCCATTACCTGCTATGGAGCCTCACTTGAGGATCTGTTAGAATTAAACTCACTACATGATATTCCTTGTATTTACATTCAATTGCTTGCATACACTGCATTTGCAGAAGTATATTTTACAACACTTATCCATTAAAGTTTTTATTATTCGCCGTAAGAAGACACATTCTGTCGTAATTTTACATTTCTCGAGTAGAAAAATAATGAATATATTGAAAAGCACTTTTTTATTATTTCTATTCAATATTATTTTTTGATGTTTTATACACATATATATTTGATGTTCTAGTTTCTATAAAAATGACGATGGTAACTACTGAAAGTAAACATAAGGAATAAATAAACTCCTAAGACACCTGTCTGGACCAAAAATGCGCATTAGAAAAATTGGGCAGTTAATGGGTTAAAGAAACGTTGGCGAGAGAAGAGTAAAAGAATGAAAATTTGCTGATAAAATTTGCTGATAAAATTTGAAAATTTACTGATAAAATTTGCAAATTTGCTGAAATTTTAAAGAAACGTTGGCGAGAGAAGAGTAAAAGAATGAAAATTTGCTGATAAAATTTGCTGATAAAATTTGCTGATAAAATTTGCTGATAAAATTTGCTGATAAAATTTGAAAATGTACTGATAAAATTTGCAAATTTGCTGAAATTTTAAAGAAACGTTGGCGAGAGAAGAGTAAAAGAATGAAAATTTGCTGATAAAATTTGCTGATAAAATTTGAAAATTTGCTGATAAAATATTTCTCTACGGGTGAATATATATTTCGATCCATTTATCTCGAGTAATCGAATATAATAAAATCTAACAGAGCCTTAATTCAGAAAGCATTTTTATAGTGATGTTACAGAAAATTTGGCTCAGTGTACGAATGGAAACTTATTACTTTCCCTGAACATGACCTCCTCCTTAATAAAATGTATGTGGTTGTTAGTGTAGGTTGAAATATAATACTGTATTACCCGTAAGTTCTATGCTAATAGTTTCTTCTCTCGCACTTCTCGCTAGAAGAACCCTCTTCCGACTTCTTGCTTCCCAGTCAACTTTGATCTTCAAAAATTGAAATGCAATGCCAATCGTTTTCTTCTAACTTCTTAATTCTTATTCTTTTATTGTCCTTTCTCCTTAATAATAGTTTTTGTAATATTCTCTAACACACAGTAACCTCCTGCGTCCAAGTGGCTTTATTGCCTTGCTTGGGGTGAAATGATTTAAAAAATTAATATGAAATGAATAAGAAAATTAAAAAATAAAATAAAATAAAAAACAATACACTGCAACGTTTATTTGGATTCAAGCTCACTCTAGGTTTCAAGTGCAACTCGCATATAGGATTCATCGCCGAAGATGTTGATTAAAAAAAAGGCCGTTTCCTTGGATGGCTCTAGAAAGTGACTGACACCATCTGCCATTCAAGGGTCAGCTGTAATCAAAAATGGAGTTGTGCTGATACCTTCCGCACGTCGCTGCACAAGCTGTGATGGCAGCCAAGATCGCCTGTATGCGCATATACACCAGGCTCCCTATGTTCACAGGTTTGTCGCACGTGATCGAATTAAACAAAGAATACCAGCAAATGTTTCTCAAGACACTGATTAGGAAATAGAAAACGATAGATTTCTCACTTAATCGGCAATCTCGTCCTTCGGCTTGGAAAAGGTGTACTGCTATCTTCCTAATTACCGAGCATGAAAAAAAGAGCCTTACACCCAATGCCCGATCGTCACGATGACTGCCGATTTACGCACTGATGGTCCTTTCCACACTGACGGTTGATTTCCAACCTCTCTCTGCTGATGTGGATACTAGCTGGGGTTAACACCATCCGTCCACTGGTAATCCGGAAAAGCAGATCACCCATTTAGCATTTAGGTGGTCAGTTTTTCAAAGGACTCTATTTTTATGATTGTCTAAAGTTACTAACAAAATTTTATGTTTGCCAATTCAAAGGCGGGCTGGAGACAGGAATGCTGAAAAATCCTGCTTATTAAATTAACTCAAAGATGAACTGGAAACGAGATTCCTAAGAACCCTGGTCATTAAATGGAATTCAAAGGAAAAGAATCTATTTATCTCCTAAGGATGCGTGACAAATCGTATTGCTACAGAGTACAGCTGCAGGATATGGGGTGTAGCTGGCCAGTTCTCACATTTCATCTTTAAAAGCTTTTGCACGTCTTATGGGTGTTGAGTTATTCTCCACTTTACAACCCCTTTCCTACAGATGAAACATTGCTAGCCTTTTGCTACATTATCGCTATTTTCACGGCAGATATCCGGGCAAACAATACTGCTTCGTTCCATCAGTCCAGATTTATTACAACTGGGACCCGCCAGTCCACGTACACTGAACCGAATCATCCTCATTTCATTTATATTGCTTTGGTAAAGAGAAAATTTCACTAAGACTGCTTCTACACCAGCAATATAGAATTGGGTAACAGGCTCCCGAGAAAATACTTCCCGTCTCTCTGGAATCTTAAACTTTTTCAAGTCGAGGGTAAATAGTTATTTATCCTACATATCCTCATAATACCCACCTCATTTTTATCTCCATGTATACCGTTAAAATAAGCCAAATAAGCAAATTGTTGTATAGACTAAATAACCACGCCTACTGACGTGTAAAAACTTAACTCCCTGAAATCACGTTCTATCTCTCTAACATTCCCACTTTCGGCTCAGCCAGTGAAAATCGACATCCCTATTTACTCTACCATCTGACCATAAAGGTCAGCCCCAGAATGTCTGAGCCAATATAAACTGCTATTAAAAAATAATAGTGCGACACTCTTATTTAACACATCTTGAGTCGCTCTTGGACCATGTATTGGAAGAACAATAGGAAAAAGGGCTTCACCAAAAACAGAAACCGTCTTATTTGACCAATTCCAATAGAAGCAATATATATATATATATATATATATATATATATATATATATATATATATATATATATATATATATATAGTTTTAAGGTGTGCTATATGTATGGGAAAAAAACTCAATATCAGATATAGTGCGTATGTAAACATAAAAAGTGAGTATTGAAATCAACACTGAGTGTTGACTTCAATGTTCACTTTTATATATATATATATATATATATATATATATATATATATACTCCAGGTGTCGCAGGTAAATCCTACCCCGGACGTCTATTTTTAATTAAATATTTGTTTTATGCTAGTTTCTTAATTACAAGCTGAACACACACTGGTGGTAGGATTATCAGTTTTTTAGTCAGGCAAATGTCCTCTCAAAGATATGGTTCTACAGAAGGATGCTAAGGATATCATGGACCGAGCGTATGAGCAACGATGGGGTTTTGGATGGGATGCAAACAAGAAGGAAGCTTATAGTCAGCATCAGGAAGAGGCAGATAAAATTGCTGGAACATGTAATGAGGTAGGGGGGCTTGAAGAATCTGATACTCACAGGTCGAATAGAGGGAAAGAGTGACAAGAGAAAGCAACACATGGCATACCTGGCGGGCTTAAGTAAGTGAATGACAGAACATGATCTGGGGGATGTGACAGAGGGCAGGAAGTTATGGAGAGCTATAAGGGATAAAGGGAAGTAGAGAGCCATGATTGCCTACGTCCTGAAGGGACACGGTACATAAAAAAGTAGTTGGGCACAAATTGAAGCCGTCACCAGCTCATTTATATGGTCTTAATTTGGCCAGTACTTTCCTGGCAATGGTAGCCGCCACCTTTCAGCTGTCATTGACGTTCCAATACTAGTTAGGAAAATATTTATGTGTGCGCGTGTGTGTTTTACCTTAGTAAAAACAATGAACACAACCTTTTATGAAGATAATACCTAGAAGGAATATTAATCCTTTAAGCCCTACGTTCCAGAACAATTTTAATCCTTCCGCCTGAGCTCCTGAGTCAAAATTCGTAAATAATTTTTATGTAATGTTTCAGGGTAGATATAAAAATAGTTACAAGTGTTTACTCAACGTTCAACTGGTAGCTGGGGATTAAGTCATTTTTTTTTCTCTACCACTGTTCAACCGGTAGCTGGGACTTACGTTATTTTTCTCTACCACCGGTAAAGCGGTGGTCAGGGCTCAAATCATTAATGGAATATAAAGGGAATATGGATGATCTGTTCGACTGTAGAATGCATCTTAGATTGGAAGGTCTGAACTGGTGCAACTAAATAACGTAGCTCGTTCGAACGTTTCTGGAGGAAATAAATCTAAAGTACCGATGCTGTTCGAACCCTAACTTCAGGCAGCACTGAAGAATAGACAACTATTTAAGATTCCACAGCAGGCCACTATCTTCTCTGTCTTTTAACCCTTTGAGCCCTGTGTTTCTGAACAATTTTAAACCTTCTGCCTGAGCTCCTGAGCCAAAAATCGCAAATAATTGGTATGAAATGTGTCACGGTAGATATAAAAATAGTTACAAGTGTTTACCCAACGTTCAACTTGGCATTAAATCAATTTTCTCTACCAAAGGGTTAATAGATTAGCAACATACAATAAATACTCAGAAAACATTTCTTTATATCCCATATTTGCATAAACCCAAAGAATGCAAGATGCAAACATTTGTAGACAATGCAACCTGGTATTATGCATTCATTTGCACCATTTGTCATATACATCAAGCAATTTAAATGCATTAATATAAGTAATTTTTAATACACACCTAGGCCAGGCTAACACTTCAAGAATGAATATGAAGACGCCATAAGATATACACGTGACGACATCACAACCAATGAAAACAAAACAACATAGAATTTGAAGGCAGGAAATATAACGCCGAATCACTTCCCAAAATGTCTAAGGAAACTAAATTAAAGAGTGAAACATCAGGAAATTTATAAAGATTTTCCGACATATTCTTTATTGAATCATGAAATTAGTTGTCAGCGGACATGGAATTGTATAAGCTTTATTTTGCTTTCATTCTTTTATTCTTTCTTTTTTTTTCTTTTTTTCTGTTGTAACTAACTTCTGTTTTTTCTTACTATCTTTATTTCTTTCTTCCTTACTTTTTCTTTTTCTCTTTTTAGTAAGCTTCTTTCTTAGATTGTTTTTCCTTTTTTTTTCTCTGTTGATACAAAGCTTCTTTCTTTATTTCTTTTTCTTTTTACTATTTTTCTTTTTCTTTCTTTTTTTTTTTTTGTTGTTATTAAACTTCTTTCTTTGTTTTCTTGTCCCTATCATTATTTCATTTTTTTCTTTGTACTAAGCTTCTTTCTTTCTTTCTTTTTCTATCTTTATGTTTCTTTCTTTGTTGTTATTAAACATTCTTTCTTTCTTTCTTTCTTTCTTTCTTTCTTTCTTTCTTTCTTTCTTGTCCCTATCATTATTTTTATTTTTTCTTTGTTGGTATTAAGCTTCTTTCTTTTTTTTTATCTTTTTTTTTCTTTCTTCTTTGTTGTTATTAAACTTACTTTCTTCATTTTCTGTGTTGTCCCTATTTTTTTTTCGTTACTGAGCTTATATCTTCCATTTTCCTTTTTCCCCCGTTGCTTCGGAAAACAATCTTCGGAAGATTCCACAGATATGTACAGTAGAAGACCTCATATCCGAACTTTAGAGTAGTTCGGATCTAAGGTCAGGTCAGGATCTAAGGTCAGGTCCGGATATAAGGACAAGTTCGGATATAAGGACAGGTCCGGATATAAGATCAGGTCCGGATATAAGGACAGGTTCGGATATAAGGTCAGGTCCGGATATAAGGTCAGGTCAGGATATAAGGACAGGTTCGTATATAAGGTCAGGTCAGGATATAAGGACAGGTTCGGATATAAGGTCAAGTCCGGATATAAGGACAGGTTCGGATATAAGGTCAGGTCCTGATATAAGGACAGGTCAGGATATAAGGACAGGTTCGGATATAAAGACAAGTCCGGATATAAGGACAGGTTCGGATAAAAGGTCAGGTCCGGTTCGGATATAATGTCAGGTCAGGATATAAGGACCGGTTCCGATATAAGGTCAGGTCCGGATATAAGGACAGGTTCAGATATAAGGCCACGTCCGGATATAAGGACAGGTTCCGATATAAGGTCAGGTCCGGATATAAGGACAGGTTCGGATATAAGAACAGGTTGGGATATAAAATCTGGTCCGGATCTAAGGACAGGTTCGGATATAAGGTCAGGTCCGGATCTAAGGTCAGGTTCGGATATAAGGTCAGGTCCGCATATAAGGATAGGTTCGAATATAAGGTCAGGTCCGGATATAAGGTCAGGTCCGAATATAAGGACAGGTCCGGATATAAGGTCAGATCCGGATATAAGGACAGGTTCAGATATAAGGTCAGGTCCGGATATAAGGACAGGTTCGGATATAAGGTCAGGTCCGGATATAAGGTCAAGTCCGGATATAAGGACAGGTTCGGATATAAGGTCAGGTCCGGATATAAAGAACAGGTTCGGATATAAGGTCAGGTCCGGAAAGAAGGTCAAGTCTGGATATAAGGTCAGGTTCGGATATAAGGACAAGTTCTGATATAAGGACAAGTTCGGATATAAGGACAGATCCGGATATAAGGTCAGGTCCGGATATAGGGACAGGTTTGGATATAAGGACAAGTTCGGATATAAGGGGAGGTTCGTATATAAGGTCATATCCAGGTATAATGTAGCTTGTGTAATATAAATATAATTTAACAAAACACGAGTACGTATCACAGTATATGAAAAATTAAGTTTCTCAAAGTAAATACTAATTTACGATGTTTTAAAAATATCGTCAGAAACATACTTAGGACGTGTAAATAAATGTTATTCGGTTTTTCTGGCAACTAATGAGGCTTTATTATTATTATTATTATTATTATTATTATTATTATTATTATTCACCTCTCCCTATTCCTTCTTCTTCTTTATCCTCATCTTCTTCATTTTATTCACTTCTCCATCCTATTCACCATCATATTCTTCTTCCCATTATTATTATTATTATGTTAGATAGAAGAAGACCGAAAAAGTAAGGAAATATATTTTGTTTTGTATTTTTTCCTATTCTTTGCCTTATTTCATTGAAACGCGAAGTCGCCATTCTCAATGTTGGGGAGGAGACAATGATAAAGTTGTATGACAGAACGTGGTCTGGGGGAGGTGGCAGAGGGAAGGAACTTGTTGAGAGCTGCAAGGGATAGAGGGAGGTGGAGATCGCCAACCCCCTGAAAGGAAATGGCACATAAAAAGAAAGAATGCTCAATAAGTGTTTTTTTTTATTTCTTTTCTCATTTCGCTTAATTTTCGCTGTTCTAGATTTTTCTTTTTTTTAAAGTAAGGCCTTTCCGCAATTTACGAGCACTTGCACTTTGTGTATGACTGAACAATTTTTTTTTTTTCTCCATGAAAACTGTTGACCTTATGAATAGCTTTCACTACTGAGTCCAAGTCTTCTTCATCATTCCTCATGTTTTTACCATTATGTGAAGAATTTGATTCTTGCTTTATTTCTTGACGATCCAAACCGTTTTGAAGCGATTCTACCTTTGAAATCTTTAGTAATTCATTAGCTTCTTCATGTATCCATTCTTTTAAGTCATCCAAAGTGGGGGCATTCTGTGGATCAGATCGCAACTGAAAATATTACTCAGAGATGTCCGATCTGTTCCCCTCGGCAGTAACTTCATCATTGCCCGAAAAAAGAAGAATTGGTTGCAATAACTATATCAGGCACAATCGAGCTGTGGTTGGGCCGGGCTATTTTGGGGCCTGGCCCTTATGCCGGCTCGTCGGGTTCCCCACATTAAACAGACCCCGTGTCACATCCTGCCAGCTTGGCGCAGCAAGAAAGGAAAATCGCTAACAAATACTACACATGGATCATAGTAAAAAGTCCCAGAAGTGAGTGTGGCATCTCTCTGTCTTTTCTACAAATATTTTTCCATGTTGCACCGACTAATTTAAGCGTGCTACTAGATTGGCATATAGGTCCCACTTGTTTACTGTTGAAATAGCTAAGTATCAACCATCACTTCTTCAACAATTTCTTTTCTCGCAGTTCCCGCCTGTGAAATCCTTTCCGTTTACTTGTTTCCCTGATAACTACAATCTTCAAAACGTTAAATGCAACATCAACCGCCATCTTTCGTCTTGAATCTCGTTCATCTTTTTGTCTTATCTTTTCTATACTTTATCCCATTTTAAATCCCTGTAGCTCCCACCTTTGTATACTAGTGGCATTTCTGTCTCGTTTGCCGATGAAAAGAATGATGAAAGGGATAAAATTAAAAGAAAGTTCGCGTTATCAGGTTATGTACCTTACAAATGACACGTCTCTGTTTTTTTTTTTTCCTTAGCAAAATCTGAAGCCAGTTTAAACGCTGGGCTTCTGAAAGTTATTTTCAATGTAAGCCGTCTCCACTTGGAACGATTTCGTATATCAGTCGCTATTCAGACAATATATCTACATTTGGCCATTTGCTGTAGAAAACCAAGTCTAATCAATATCATGACGATGTGTCGTCTGTTTTCATTGAATGGCGATACGAACGAGGAAATATCAAATCTTATATAGCATCATTTTGATTTATTCCAATTCTATTTTTATATTTCGTTGCTTTAGGAAATTTCGCTTCCGGTAAGAACTTTTTCGTTAAATGTAAGCCTCATAGAGCGAGTGGATTAAATCCTACGGTTCAAAAGTCATACTGTAATTATGAAGAGCAGGGTCCGGATCGGATGTAACCAATATACACAAGTGACCTTTACGCGAAATCGTTGGAAGAGAAGACGAGGGAACGGAGATGGCTGGACAGGTAAGAAATGATAAATGAACCCATGGTGGATTGGCGGGTCAAGGTCTGTGTGCTGGCTTCGGGGTAATAAATCAGGAGTTGTCGGTCGTTCGCTGAGCGAACAGAGTGTGACCTAATAAGAATAAGAATATAAGGCGCTTTTAAAATTGTTAATCCTTAACGTTGGCTTTTGTGCTTTGGCTGCTTATTAAAGATGAAGGTTGGAATCAGGAGAAATCATGTAATTGTAAATTCAAAATAAAGAAATGGAGAACTGACTGGGGAATTTCGAGATAACGAAATAAAAGAGATCCTACAAGCTGCAACGAATAATAATAATAATAACAATGACGATAAGAAGAAGAATATGGTGACTAGGATGTGAACGAAAAAGATGAGGATAAATAAGGAGAAAAACGCAAAGGTGAATAATAATAATAATAATAATAATAATAATAATAATAATAATAATAATGGGAAGAAGAAGTTGATGGTGAATAGGATGGAGAAGTGGAAAATGAAGAAGATGAGGATAAAGAAGAAGGAAAAGGCAGAGGTGAATAATAATAATAATAATAATAATAATAATAATAATAATAATAATAATAATAACGGGAAGAAGATGATGGTGAATGTGATGGAGAAGTAGAAAATGAAGAAGATGAGGATAAAGAAGAAGGAAAAGGCAGAGGTGAATAATAACAACAACAACAGCAACAATTACAACAAAAACAATAACAACAACAACAATAACAACAACAACAACAACAATAATAATAATAAAAATAATAATAATAACCGTCCTGGGTGTGACGATAAACTATATCCAGTAGCAAGGCCTCTGATCAGGAGGTTTTGAAGAGCGTGGAACTACCTCTTAACCCTCAAACTGGGGTCAAAACACTATGAAAGTATGTAAAGAAAGATTTTTATAGTAAAAACACCAGCAATATATTTTTGAAAAATATAACGAGAAAAATTTGCCTCTGCAAACTGATTTCTGACGCAGAATAATTATTGTTTTCATATGAATCTATTCTAAAAATCTTGTCAACATTAAATAACCCATTGAGGTTATAACAAAATAAACTCCAAACCAATAATACTAACACTTCTACTACTACTACTACTACTAATAATAATAATAATAAGAAGAAGAAGAAGAAGAAGAAGAAGAAGAACAACAACAACAACAACAACAACAACAAGATGGTGAATGGAATGCAGAAGTACAAAATGAATCCGATGAGGGTAAAGAAGAAGGAAAATGCAGAATAATAATAACAATAAGAGATCTTGAAATTGAAATCTCAAAAATATGGCATATGTGGACATAACTTATTCCATTTATAGTAGGTGCCCTTAGATTGAGTGAAAAATGTTTCGATAGACTCATTCAGGGGATTCCTGGGAGGCTATGCCTTAAAGAATTACAGCTTACGCATAGATCACACTCTTTATGGAATAATAATAATAATAATAATAATAATAATAATAATAATAATAATAATAATGGGAAGAATAAGATGATGTTGAATAGGATGGAGAAGTAGAAAATGAAGAAGATGCGGATAAAGAAGAATGAAAAGGCAAAAGTGAATAATAATAATAATAATAATAATAATAATAATAATAATAATAATAATAATAGGAAGAAAATCATGGCGAATAAGTTGGACAAGTAAAAAAATCTATTAATCATACTGTGCAAAAATATAATGCTACATTACAGACGACTGGAAAACATCAGAGAAGTAAATAATGTCATATTCAACAACTTTAGCAGCTACTGCGAAACGTAATATGAAGACAAAGAAAAGATTAAAAACAAGACAAAAAGAGCCTTGTGGGAAGGGAAATGAAATCGAGAAATTGAGGAAATCAGATGTGAATTTCGATACTAGATGAGATTTCAAGGAATTCAAATCTTTCAACACTGAAAATCAGGGAGAACAAGCGGAAATATAAAATTAAATTACTAGAGGAGATTACACCAATCAAGGATGTCCTTAAACAAAAGTTTCAATTAAAGCCACGAAAAACTGAGGATAAGAAATGCATTGTTGATTCTATCAACAAAATACCATATTCGAAACGAATTTCAAGAAGCTTTACAGGGAAATTGGAAAATAAGTTATGGAAGACTATTGAAGAAATGCAAATGAATCTATTGAAGCAATGCAAAATATTTCTGAGAATATTTGGAGTAATCCAAAGGAAGATAATCCCAATGCAAAGAAAGAATAAAGGATTAACCTAAGAACGGATAAATATATAAAAGTATAATGTGAAGCCGCTCTACCAAAATCATAAAAAATGGAAATCCCCAGTAAATGATAAGGAACGAAATTGCTGGCTCTATTATCTATCATCAATTACTAACACTTTTGCGAAAAATGTATCAATGCTAATTAATAACACTAATTGTTGTAACCTAGGGAAGGTTACTGAATAGAATAATCAACCGAAGGTTGGTAAAGAACGATAATACTTACGACAAGAACAACACATATAAGATGCGCCAGCGGCGCGTAGAAATTGTCAACAATTTAATTTGGGGTATCCGAGCCCGTAGGCTCGGCGAAAAATTCCCCGCAGAAACCGTATAAAACGGGGTCGGGTAGCTGAGACGAGACTCTGCCCTTTGATATAGCTTCCTCTGGAGATCCTCTATGTCCAGAGGTAGAGAGTTTTACCGGCACAGCTGGAGACTAATCTCCGACTGCAGACCAACATACAGTATTTAGTACTGTATTTATGTGAATGGGGGCATACACATTATCGTCCGTAATTAAGCTACTACACTAATGAAATGCCACAATGGATCACTGAAAGTATTATATATCTCCTTCAAAAAACGGGTAAAAAAATGGTACCGAAAATTATTGGCAAGTAACATGTCTGTTCATCACACATAAACAGGTCAGATTTGTCCTGAGTATCTGTACTTATGCTTTTTTTATGAAAACAAGATTCTTCCAATGCCATGAATATCAGGAGACTCTTGGTTACCCATTCTCTTTTGTCTGTCCTTAATCCCCCTTTCGCATGGACTAAACAGTCATAATTATGTAAACAAAGTAAGCAAGAAAGTATTTAATCACCCACTGTCAAACGCTTTCCCAAAGTCGACAACGTGTTTTTTCAATACTGTAAAATGTATCAGTGAGGATATCGTTATGGAAATCGGATTTGATAAATTTGCAAAATTAACATTCAAGAAAGGAAGGATTACAGAAACACACTTTATAGATTCATATTTTGTCACAAAGATTAGGGAACTGGAAGAAGAAGAAGAAGAAGAAGAAGAAGAAGAAGAAGAAGAATGAGATGTAACAGAAGAAGAAGAAGAAGAAGAAGAAGAATTAGAAGAAGAAGAAGAAGAAGAAGAATGAGATGTAACAGAAGAAGAAGAAGAAGAAGAAGAAGAAGAAGAAGGAAGAGGGGAACAGAAGAAGAAGAAGAAGAAATACCAAGGAGTCACCGAAAGGAATAGAATAGAGCATACCGAAACCTTCCTGGGTAAAACGATAAACTACATCCGGCAGCAAGGCCTCTAATCAGTAGGTTTTGAGGAGCAGGGAACCACCTCAGAATCACTGTTGTTCCCAGGTCGACCCTAACCCGGGGTTATAGCACCTGTTAGGGTCCTAACTATGGGCAAGTAGTTAACCGTTAAGCTGGGGTCAAAACACCATGAAAATGAAAAAAAAATGTTTATTACCAGCAATACATTATTACCAGCAATACATTATTTTGAAAAAAATATTACCAACAATAAAAATTGTTGGGATTAAATAAATGACTGAGGTTGATACACCGTAAAAAACAAGTATACCGAAATAAGTAAGAAAAGAATACTATAGGGATGTGCCTCTGGTGTTAAATACCGAACTGAATACACAAAACAGAATATAAATACCTTACCTCTATCTGTGGTGCTGGGTGGGGCAAGTTTCAACATCCTTAACTGGAGCATAGCAGACATTAAGCAAATGGACCCCAATAGATAAAAAAAGGTTCTCACCTGTACAATTACAGTTAAAAGGGATTTATCGAAACTTAACAATGAATTTGTTACCTCTCTTCTAAAATAATAAGATAATTAATTAATATAAAACAAAATAATTTCAACCTAATGATGGTTTGGAAAGAAATCACTGAACAAATCTTTGAAGAAATATTGAAGCCTGTGAAAGGATAAGATTTTTAAAAGGGGTAATTTGCTTTTTAAGCCCCGCGCTAAATATGTAATAACAATTTGCTGAATAATTATATTTGGGTGTAAATTTACATGCTTAATTCGAAAATAACAAAGAAATTTTGATAAAATCTGCCGTTTCGGAGTTATCGACAATAAAATTTCGGACTCATTCGCGTTACGGCACGGCAGCCATTACTGGCGTTGTTTACATACATTCTCTGCTGATTAGATTTGCGCTGTAGATTACATTGTTAACAGCCTTTTTACGGTTCTTACTTGATTAAATTACTGCGCAACTGAGGACTCACTGCGTGCGTAGTAATCAAGACTGTTCCGCAGCAAATGTAAGCAAACAACGCCAGTAAGGCCTGCCGCGACACGAATGATCCGAACTTCTATTGTTGATAACTCCAAAACGGTAAATTTTATCAAAATTTCTTTATTATTTTCGAATTAAGCATATACATTTACACCTATATATAACTATTCAGCGTGTTTTTATTACATACTAGCAGTAGAGCCCGGCGTTGCCAGGGGATGTAACATCAAGAGATAGATCAAGTATCGACCATCATAAAGACTGAAAAATAAAATTGACAAAGATTATTGTTTAAGGTTGACGGACACGCATGCCTTAATTAGTGTTTTTTTATTATTTTTTTTTTACGAATTGGTCAAACCCAAACTCAAACAAAAACATTGTTTTCAATCGTTATGAGTCTACCGATTGAATAGAATTTTATTATAAACAATTGCCTTGTAAATGGAATTTTTAAAGCGTTCTGAATGTAAAAAATAAAGAAAAAGGTGTGCAAGACAATAAGAAACACTACCTGCCTAAAAAAGGGAAGTTTTCTTGAAATCGGTTGAAAAATGTAGGAAATCCGATCCCATATATAAACGAACACACACACACAAACAAACAACCTGGGTTTTATAATAAGTATAACTTGATATGAATTGTCCCCCTTTCATTCTCGCGTTGCCTCTTAATCGTGTTTTTAAATAGATTTTGTGCAAAAACAATTGTGTTTTTTCCAATTTTTGGCGCTGTTATAACCACCGCAAGGTAATTTTACGTAGTCCTGTGAAGTTTTGTTGAAATCGGTTGAAAAATGTAGGAAATCCGATCCAATATATAAACGTACAGACAGACAGACAGACAGACAAACAGAGACACACACACACACACAATCCGCGTTTTATAATAAGTAAGATTTAACGTGGGGCTTAAAAAGAAAATTAACCATTAAAATAAACAGGTCTGAGGAGATTTTTTTTTAAATTGTATTCTCGAGTGAAACACCAGAAAAAAAAAATTGTAGTGAAAAGCCTACCGTGTGATACTAAAGAATAGTGGTTGGGGATGTTAATTTATTGAGCGGGTTTCTGAAGAAAATGCTGGACCACTATGTCATAACTATCTTCCTCTATCACCGGGAATACTGGACAATTTTCTCACAAAGAAAGTAAAGACTAGAAACAATAGATTACCTGACTGATTGATTAGTTTTTTTACGACTTATCAACTCTTTTCAGGTTATTTAAAGCCAGAAAATATTTTTAGGCTGTAAGAATTTTGCTAGGGAGATAATAATAGTTTAGTAGTACAAGTCTTACTAATTAACCCATATTTGGGGGGCATTTGCGCGTAAGTGAATATAAACTCAACGGGAATTGAAACATGGGTAGTGTAAGATGAAGTGGATTCACACCTAATCAATTTTTATAAACAACACAGAAATTACAATGTGAACATAGAGTGGGGGATCGATTCTATATTAAAATCAAAATATAAATTGATCCCTCACTTTTAGGCCACTGTAGTTTCTATGCAGTCATATTACAGATAATGGAAATAAATCTAAAATACATGCCTGTGTAGCTAACCACTTTTCATTGATTGATTTGTTTTCATCGACTTATAAATACGTTTCAGGTTATTTAAAGCCAGAAAATATTTTTAGACTGTAAGAATTTTGGTGGGGAGATAATAATAGTTTAGTGGTACATGTCTTACTAATTAGCCCATAGTTGGGGGGTATTTGCGTGTAAGTGAATATAAACTCAACGGGAATCGGAACACGGTTAGTGGAAGATGAAGTGGATTCATAACTGATCAATTTTTATAAACAAAAGAGAAATTATAATGTGGACGGAAAGTGGGGGTTCGATTTCATATTAAACTCGAAATATAATCTGATCCCTCACTTTTTGGCCACTGTAGTTTCTATACATTCATATTACAGATAATATAAATAAATTTAAAATCTATGCCTGTGTAGGTTAGCAATATTTAAGTGATCGATTTGTTTACATCGGCTTATCAACCGTTTGCAGGTTATGTAAAGCAGGAAAATATTTTACATTATGAGAATTTTTTTTAAGTAATATTTTTTTTTAGATAATAATGACACAAGTTTTACTAATTAACCCATAACTAGAGGAATAAGATCTGGATTCATAACTTTGCGAATTGTATTTGCGCGTAAGTGAATATTACGAACGTAATGAGAATTCGAACTCGGTTTTCCGGTTAACAATACCTAGCAATTCTCAATTACACCATCCACACATCCAAGCTTACCGTACCTAGTATTCCCGAATTTGATTAACTCCGGCGTTTCCACGTGATGTGGCGTTTCCACGTGATGTGGCGTTTCCACGTGATATGTTTCTAAAGACGGATGCTAAAAATGCCATAGACAGAACATGTAACTAATAAGGAAGTTTGAAAGAAAATGGTATGCTGAAGGACAATTATTCTTAAAATCAGAAAATTAATAAGAAAGGAATAGCTGGAAACTATAACACTCACAGGGCGTATTGAAAGATGGGTAGAGAAGAATATCGAACAAATGGCCTCAAGATCTAGTGCGAA
>OZ010600.1:70765446-70792946 GCA_963932145.1 Acanthosepion lycidas
CTTGGGTCAACCCATGGTATCGTTTTCAGGTACTTTCCAAAAGTGCCACACGCTGGGATTGCCTCCTCCAAACCAATAACATCAGGAAGTCTGTATCCTGACAAATCAACTGTGCGGAGATTCGAACATTCTAACCACTAGGCCACAACCACACACACACACACACACACACACACACACACACACACACACACACACACACACACACATATATATATATATATATATATATAGTCATCCACCGACAGACTGTTTCGCTGTATCACAGCTCATCAGTGTGGATAGACGTCCGGTTGCCTCTAGCTAGGATCGAAACCTTGGCGTCATTCAGAGATTTTACCCCAAAGCCGTTGGCGCACGACAGGGAAGAAGGTGACATTTAAGCGTATTTATTTTTAGATGAACACACAGTGACTGAGAGAACTCGATTCGGTTTACTAAAGAGTCTTGCATTATCAGCCATAATAGTCGCTGTTTACACTCACATCTCCTTCCCAGAGAACTCAACCGAAATAAATTTTTCAGGAGCATATATATTGTCATCCACAAACAGACTGTTTTTTTGTATCACAGCTCATCAGTGTGGCTAAACGTCCAGTTGCCACTATAGATAGACAGATAGTGCATTTGAGCAGCAATCGCTTTTTTATACAAATTTCATTAGATACTACTGATTAACAAGATACTACGGTTAAGTTTTTATTTTATTTAATTTCTTAGAATTTTGTTCTTTTCGGGACAATTTCTATATTTCAATAATTTATGAAGACTGTAGGGACCAACTGCCACAGAGTTTTCATAACAACATAAACGATGTCCTCCGTCTGGATGTAAATAATGACCGCACTTCTCGCTCGTGGAACTCTCCTCCAGCTTCATGTTTCCACGCCGACTTTCGTCAACAAAAACTTAAATTTACTGTTAATCGTTATGCAACAGTCTTCTTGATTCCTCTTCTTTTATTTTTCCTACTCCTTAATAAGCTTTCTATAATATATATATATATATATATATATATATATATATATATATATATATATATATATATATATTACCTCTTTAAACATTAGGTTAGTTGATATTCATATTTCAGTCTAACGCTACATCATTTATTAAACAATATATTTATTTATTTCTGTCTATCATTTCTGTCAGGATGAACGAGAAATAAAAAGAAAGTTTACTCTCTCTGATAGATATTCGAATCTGCACAGATTGAGCTATCGTTAAATACGATAAGCTCTGACCAATTGACTTACAGAGAACCAATTAGTCAGGTGAGGCCGAATGTGTACCTTTAAGCGAAAACTTCTCTCGTCATTGATCTTCCGAAATTGTTTACATCTACACAGTTTCGTATCCAAACGTAAGTAAATAGAATTTTCACTCGTCATAGATCTACCGAAATTGTTCACATCTGCATAGTTTCGTATAAAAACGTAAGCAAAGAGAATTTTCTCTCGTCATAGATCTACCAAAATTTTCACATCTGCACAGTTCCGTATTCAAAGGTAAGGAAAGAGAATTTTCTCCCCTCATAGATCTCCCGAAATTGTTCACATCTGCATAGTTTCGTATAAAAACGTAAGCAAAGAGAATTTTCCCTCGTCATAGATCTACCGAAATTGTTCACATCTGCACAGTTTCGTATAAAAACGTAAGCTAATAAAGTGAATTTTAGAACTATTTTTTATTAATTCGACTGATTTGTATCACTTTATACGTCATTTTTAGTGGATATTTGCATTTGAGCAGATTCATTTATTTAATAAACCGTATATTTATTTTAGCCTATAATAAACCAAATAAGGACGCTGGAAGAACGATTATCGACTCAAAATATAGAAACAGAAACAATATAAACTATAAAAAAAAAACAATATTCAAATATGGATGCCTTTCAGTCGACTTATCATTGCATGTGGTCTCCCATGATGTTATTCGGCTGTCTCATATTCTTCAGGCAGTTCAAGGGACATGGTACTCGACTCTATATTTGGGTGGCCTTTATGTGGCTTTCGGTATATATTACGCAACGAGAGGAGCTGGCAGAGATGGGCTGTAAAAGATGGTTACCGATTTGGGTATAATACCATTTAAGGCGTGCTGGCTGTGGAGACCAGAATGTACGTGTCTTGGCAAACAGGCAGGTTGGTAGTGGCTATAAATTTAACCCAAGCCAACATTCTCTATTACAGATTTATTTCTATTTCTGCAGATGGATACACACACACACACACACACATATATATATATATATATATATATATGTAGAGAGAGAGAGAGAGAGAGATTGAACGAGATGTTGATTGCTATATATTATTAAGAAATATATTGATATATTTGAATACTTTAACACGGTTCATCTATTTATATTACTGTTTCAATAATACTGTCAAGGTTGACAACGCGACCAACAGTTTTATGCTTTCCTACCGCTGTAACGCAGATTCTCTGTGCCTTTTCTATAAATATTTTCATGGTAATTGTTCTGATTGATTTTCCTCTAGGACTATTATGTTAAGTTTATTTTATATAAATTGTCTTCATTGTAAATATTCATTGGTGTTTCATTTTTCTAAATGTTGCTATTTTATCCCCCCACCCCCACCGAAACAAATTGTACATATAGGAACTGCACCCTTGTGCAAATTAATTGAAACAAAACGAATAATTCCGTTATTTATTTATTTTTCATATTTTTCCAATGAAACATAAGCCAGTGCACGTGTTATTACTTCGTATGTCCATTCCACGAAGTGGTTCCTTGCAGATTGACCACATATTCGCGACTGGATTTAAATCAGGAGATTTTTCTGAACAATCTATAGTACTTTGATTCGCTCACTGGAAAGGTTTGCTACTCGTTCGTGCAGCGTTACAATTTTCGTACGCTTCCTTGGAGTAACGTCCATCGCAGACAATGGCCGTAATACAACTAATCGACAGTCGAGAAAATAGTGTCTGGCGTGATAAAAATCTGATGCAATTACGAATGACGCAATATTTTTCAGTGCCAAACAAATTTCATTCTACACCCCGAAAATAGATTCATATTACTGCACACCACTACAAATGACCTAATCTATGTTAAAAACAGAAATCTATTACACCTTCTCACTCCAGCGGATCTAAAACTGAGCGTATGGTGAAAAAAAGGAAACTAAAGCGGTCGTTTCAATTAATTTGCACAAGGTGTAGTTAAAACTACATAGAGACTTTAAGGTATTATGGTGTCTGTAGTAAGAATGGTATGTAAGAAAGTATTGTTTTAGTGTAAGAGAAACTGTGGTATGTTTGGATCAGTAATCGTGGATAAGTCAAATACCAGCCTTCACCTATCCCCAGCTTAGTCCTTTATCACTTTTTTGTATTATATGAAAATAAAAGTTACTTTTCTCTATGGTACTCGGATTTATTACTTTAAGCGTAGTACTAGAATGACAACAAGATTTCATTATTTTACATTTTAAATGGTTAAATGTAATCGTAAGTTCAATGCTAACAGTTTCTTATCTCGCACTTCTCGCTTGTGCAACTCTCTCCCAGCTTTTTGCTTTCGAATCAATTTTGAACTCCAAGAATTTAAGCGCAACTTCAATCGTTACTTTCTGTCTCTTTATTGTTCATTATCATTAATAAAGTTTACTTTTTCTGCATCAGTAACCTCTTGCGTCTTGTTAGCTTTATTGCCTTCTTTGGGGTGAAATGATTAAAAAGTTACATACAATAGAAATGAGCATTTTTCTCATAACTTTCTCCCAGCTTTTCTCTAGCTTCTTAACTCTCAATGACTTTCAAATCTATCTATAACTAATTTTTCATTAGTGGGACATATATTAATGCCTGCAATGCATATCCTATAAATTCTCAATGGCCGACGGGTAAATATGGTGAGCGCTGCGCAAATAGAATAATTTTAATCCCCATGGGTAATTATGACATTATTTTTGTGTTACCCACGCACGATGGGGAGGGGGGGCTTATCTTTCTGGAAAAAAAAACATTACAAGAAACATGGCGGATATAAAGAGATACAAATAAGTTGTAACAAGAACACAGGTCATAATCGTATATTTCCTTTTAATTTTTCTCTATAAACGACACTTATTTATTAAGTAATACTGATTAAGCATTCTTAAATGATAGAAAATGTTATAAAATGACAGAGTAGTAAATACTGAAGGAGGAATTTACTCTATCACCGGTAATGATTACCACAAAGAATACATCGGTGAAACCTCGATGAATTTAAATATAAGATTACGCGAACAAAAAAAAAAAGATATATTTTGCAAAACAAAAGACTCCATGCATCAGTCGCTTACCGTAATGAGTCTGATCATAATTTCGATTTAAAAATTGCTGCTTTGATTAAAAGACAAAACAATTTACCAAAGGGAAAGTGAAAGTGTATAGAAAGTGCTTTGATCACTAGATCATTCACGGTAAATTTGCGTCCAGCTTATTATATAATTTCAAGTTTTTTAGCAGATCTATTATGAAACTGGAGGATACCTATTAATAAAGGTGAGAAAAACACAAACAAAAGCATCAAGAAACTTGATGAAATCGGATAGACTATATGTCCAGACACGTTTGAAAAAATAAATAAAATTTAAAAAGTTAAAATTCCAATGCCCCAACATCTTCAGCGTTTTCTGTCGATACATAATTATAAAAGACGCTTACGTTTTTAGATTTCCCCTTTTCTCTCATATGTATGTATAATCACTTCAAGAAAACAATTACTTTAGTCTGATGAAGTTCTTTTCGCGGTCGAAACGTGTTAGACATAATCTTTTTTTTTTTTTCCACTTTATCATTCATTTGCCTAAGATTCTTAAATACATATCATCTCCTTGATTGCCTTGGAAGGGAAACGGAAAATTTAAATGTAAATATCTACCTGAATATTTCTTTATCACTATTGTTTAAAATCTCATTAATATGAGATATTTCTTCCATATACCATCCGCCATTTTCCCTCAGCTCTTATTCTGCGAAGAGAAGCGACGAGACATTTGGTATCCAGTCGTATTTTCATGCAACTTCCACTGAGTTGAGATGATAATATATTTCTTGAAGATGATAATTTAATTTACCAACTGACGGAAAAAAGGCTCCTAGATGCCATATTCTAATAATATGATAGAGATAATGTCCTTGTTGCAATAATAGACAGAAGAAATTTTAAAAAAACATCCTTCTTTGGTTCCAATATAAAGATGTAACTGAAATCGACTTTGGCAGCTCGTGGCAGTAGCAAGCGCATTGATAGGGAAATTTGTCGCCTTTCGACAATTTGCTGAAAGAAGATTGAGTTTTAGCGAGAAAATATGAACGCGATAATTTTTCATTCTTTCTTTTACGCCTAATTTTAATATTTACATGTTACTGTTATTTAGTATTCATCTATCTATCTATCTATCTATCTATCTATCTATCTATCTATCTCATTCTGTTCATTATCTATCTATCTATCTATCTATCTATCTATCTATCTATCTATCTATCTATCTATAAGGATATATCTCTGTTCTGATCTATCTATCTATCTATCTGAATAAATTTAAATCAATCTTCGCGAATCATTTCAATATCTATCTATCTATCTATCTATCTATCTATCTATCTATCTATCTATCTATCTCATTCTGTTCATTATCTATCTGTCTATCTATCTATCTATCTATCTATCTATCTATAAGGATATATCTCTGTTCTGATCTATCTATCTATCAGAATAAATTTAAATCAATCTTCGCGAATCATTTCAATATCTATCTATCTATCTCATTCTGTTCATTATCTATCTGTCTATCTATCTATCTATCTATCTATCTATAAGGATATATCTCTGTTCTGATCTATCTATCTATCTATCTGAATAAATTTAAATCAATCTTCGCGAATCATTTCAATATCTATCTATCTATCTCATTCTGTTCATTATCTATCTATCTATCTATCTATCTATCTGAATAAATTTAAATCAATCTTCGCGAATCATTTCAATATCTATCTATCTATCTATCTATCTATCTATCTATCTATCTATCTCATTCTGTTCATTATCTATCTATCTATCTATCTATCTATTTATAAAGATATATCTCTGTTCTGATCTATCTATCTATCTGAATAAATTTAAATCAATCTTCGCGAATCATTTCAATATCTATCTATCTATCTATCTATCTATCTATCTATCTACCTCATTCTGTTCATTATCTATCTATCTATCTATAAGGATATATCTCTGTTCTGATCTATCTATCTATCTATCTGAATAAATTTAAATCAATCTTCGCGAATCATTTCAATATCTATCTATCTCATTCTGTTCATTATCTATCTATCTATCTATCTATCTATCTATCTATCTAACTATCTATCTATCTCATTCTGTTCATTATCTATCTATCTATAAGGATATATCTCTGTTCTGATCTATCTATCTATCTATCTGAATAAATTTAAATCAATCTTCGCGAATCATTTCAATATCTATCTATCTATCTATCTATCTATCTATCTATCAGAATATATCTCTGTTCTGATCTATCTATCTATCTATCTATCTATCTATCTATCTATAAGGATATATCTCTGTTCTGATCTATCTATCTATCTATCTATCTGAATAAATTTAAATCAATCTTCGCGAATCATTTCAATATCTATCTATCAGAATATATCTCTGTTCTGATCTATCTATCTATCTATCTATCTATCTATCTATCTATCTATCTATCTATCTATCTATCTATCTATCATGATATATCTTTGTTTTGATCTATCTATCTAGCTAGCTATCTATCAGTTCGGCTCTTTTTACCATAGTGTGAAATTATGTACATACCCGAAATATATATATATATATATATATATATATATATATATATATATATATATGCCAAACTATTCTTATGTGAATTTTGTGATAAGTGAAAATTGTGGCAAATTAGATGCATTCTTTTCGTTTGTTGCTAATTTATATCTTGAAAGAAAAATATCCTGTCAGCAAACACACACATACACCAGTCACACCCATACAGAAACACAGACACCCTCCACACACACACACGCACGCACACAAAGAAGACGTGTGCCGTTTACAGGGAAGCTACCCTACCTGAAAGATCTGCTTCACTAGTCTTAGAAGTGGTGCCTGTCTCTATTTCTGAGTTGAGGTTTTGTAACTATTTCACTATTTACAGTGTTCGAACTGTTATCTTCATCTTTATTTTCACATCAACTACATTTCGCCCATTCTTTTGAACCGAACCATTTAGTTAGTCCACGTGGATAGATTGTTCTAGTTCCACGTGCCGTACCTTTCCTGGATTCAGTTAATTCCTTTCAGTCACTCAAATCTCCAAGCTTTTGGTGCACCTCTGCTGTGGTCAGGTATTTAACTAACAACTCTTTGGGATTAGTCACTTTTGGATTACTTTAACCAACGTTTTTATCTATAGGAGGGGCTATATGTCCTCGTGTGGTTTTTCATTTTGACCTGAAAAGGCCGAAACTAGCAGGCGTCGACGAAACCCGATGATTATAGCTTTTACACTTTGGCTAATTAACAAACTTTCGCTTCGGAGACTATTATATATCTTAAAAACAGAAACACATACACACATTATACCAAATACAACTCTTCCTGGACTACATTAAATAAAAGTTAACTCCCCCCCCCAAACCCCCCCCCCAAAAAAAAACACAAAAATCACTAAAAATTTTGATTCATCAAAATGACCTCCCATGTCCGCTGCCACTGCTTCACATATTTCCGGCGTTTTTCCCCCAAAGACAGGAGGTAGACTGAAGATAATTCTGCCCAGCTTTCCTGCAAGAGTTGCCAGAGGTGAGCCGCATTTGTGGGTTGTTAAGCTGTGAATTTTCGGTCAAGTTCATCCCACAACAGTTTAATTGAATTTAAGTCCGCTGATTGCGCCGGGCAAGACGTCAATTGAGGAACGTGCTCTTTGCTTTTAGTGTACCGCTGGTAGAGTTTACTAGTATGCTCTGGGTCATTATCTTGCATGAATCCAAATCCTTGACCCACAAGCCGCTCTCCAGATGGGATAGTGTGATGCTGCAGTATGCAGTGTTAGCCGGTCTGATTCAATTTACACTTCACCTTGCTCACATCCCCATTTTTACAATTGGCAAAAGCACCTCACACCATAACAGAGACTACCCATACTTTACGATTGGCGTAATACATGGGGCTTCGCCGCACATAGACCCTCATACTTGACCCAAAGATTTCGAACTTTAATTCGTCAATCTAAAGGACTTTATTTCACTGCTCTATTGTCCAGTTTTTGTGTCCCTTGGCCCACTGAAGCCTTTTGGCATTGTTTTGATTCCTCAACAATGATTTCATGTCATCAGTTCTGCCAAATAAGCCAGCTTGACAGAGTGTTCTCCTAACAGTGGTTGTTGGTACATTTTTTCATGATATTGGTTCAGTTGTGCAGTGATGTTTGAAGCAGTCAGTCTTCTGTCCCGCAATATGGTGATTCTGATGAAATTGTGCTCTGCTCTTTTTGTGGCTTTTGGTCTACCATACCTACTTTTGGTCTTGTTTTGTCCCGTTTCCTGGGGTCTCCTAACAGTATAACCCACTGTAATTCTTGAAATTGTTGGTATATATACTACTGATAAAAACTCTTAGGGCGGATGAAAATAAAGAAAAAAAATACATTTTGTAGACTCAACCATATATTTGAGTAGAGCTTAAAAAAGGAAATTAAGAATAAGGAGAATTAAAAACTGTTTTAGTACATAATCAGGAAATTTTGAATACTAGGAAATTATGGAAAATACTAACTGGTCGCAAGTTTAACAGCAGACATAAAAGAAGTCCTAAAAAGAGTAGCAAATGACCAACAAGACGTCTCAGCAATGAGATAAACGGCCGTCATTGTCAATAAATTAAAATTTTGCTTTGGCATGGTCGATATAAGCATTTGTAGAAAGCTGGTTGGAATGTTATTCCAAGTGGTGAGAATTACTTTACGAACACCATGCCTTGTTTGGAATTGACGATCAGATATCGCTTGCCAACTCCACCGAACATTTTCAATGGGGTTCTGGTCGGGAAAAAATAAATAAATAAATAAAAATCACTTTAATCGCAGTGAAAATGTCCTTTGCCATGCGAGCATTAAGAGATTTAAGCGATTCTCCTGCTGAATGATCCAATCATTTCTACCTAATCTCTTGCTTGATTGTCATAAGGATTGTTTCTCCAACATGCCAATATAACCAGCCGCGGTCTGTTCTTTGGCAAGAGATGGTACCCCAGATCATGATCGAACCTCCTCAACCGTGTCGTGTAGATTTCGCCAGGAGGCCAATGTCGCCTTATCGTGCCAATGACGGTGGAAGCCATCTGGATCATCCAGGTTAATTTTTTCACATCACAGAACAAAACCTTCCACTTTTATATGTGCCACGTTTGGCGCTTCTCAGCAAAGTTTCAAGCAGCGGTTGGGGATAATTCCAGATTGATATTCTTAAGGGCAACCGCTGGAATTTTGTCTGAATCAATGGTTTTCTTAAGGTCAAGGCCCGTGGAAATCTAGAGTTTTCTCGTGCTGTAATGGTAATATTACTGAGATTGTACCGGGTGAGACATGGGTACTTTAGGAGAGAATGGTCTTTGTCACCTAACGTTAGAGGTAAAGATGGAGGCGAAGAGATTTGCCTTATCTGTCAAGGAAGATATAACCGTGGGGCCATTTTCACTTGTGGGCACAGCCGCTTTACCTCTATTTTTGATTTTGTTTGTGATTTTCCAGAATTAATGGGATCCAGTTTGTTTCTCTTCAACCTTCGTCTAGACTGCATGTGCGTAGCTGAAATTGGCGTTTTCTAGTACCTTTTTGAGGCGATTATGGACGCAGTTCTTAATGCGTTAAGGGCAGAACTACATCGTACCTTGCGGTAGATATTGAAGTAGTGATTTCGATGAGTTATGGCTGCAGCGGATTTAGAGGTGAACCAGCGTTGACTGTTTTTTGATGAAATTATTTTTCGGGTATAAAATTCTCCCTTCCAGTAAGGATCCAATCAGTGACAAGGACAGTAATAAATTAAGTGATGTAAGATTTGTGGGGTGTGCAGAAGAGAAAAAATTCAATTAAATTTGAATCGGAAGTGGAATAAATTGCCAAAAAAGAAATAATTAAAAATCTTAATTTGTTTGAACCAGTGGATGACTTGATAAAATATAGGAAGAGGCCATTTTGCTGCCCTGTAAAATAGACACACCTGCTTATTTTACTGGTCTCGTCAATTATTAAAAGAAATATAAAAGTCTCTGAATATTTAAGCACTTCAAGCATAACAGTCTTTGCAAATCCAAAACCTGCCCTTTGGTAGGGTACTCTTGCCAATACTCTTCAGGTACACCCACTGAAAACAACAGTCACAGGCCACAGAATCTATGTTGTTCAAGTCTTGTCTACACAGCTCACACAACCACTGTGATAATGATCTCCAATCTCTATCTATAAAAGGCAGGATGTGTGTGTGTTTGTGTGCGTGTGTGTGTGTGTGTGTATGTGTAACGAATGCACGGCTGCAATTTTCGACGGATTTGCACCAAAATTTACATGGACATGCTCCAAGTTAGCAGAAAGGACAAGAACGACTTTGCATTTCCCAACTCCCATCGATAGTGGAAATAATCGATTTTTTCATGCTTCTAAGGCACTTTTCATGTAATTTGCGGCCATTTTGCGCTGGCCAGAGTGAGAGCCCTGTAGCTGGCTGCCACGAATAGACAAGAAGATTCTATTGGCCAGCGTGAGAGCCAACAGCTCACTGACACGAATGTTAACTAGCATGCCAACATGCAAAAAAAAAAAATCGATAGCTGCATTGGTCACAAGTGGGAAAAATTTTAATCTGCATGGCACTTTACTACAATTGGCTCATTCGCTTGCTTAAACTCAACTTTGATTCTGATTCCGCAGAACTGGGCTGGGTATGAAAAAGTATTTGTTGTTAACATTCTTTTTTCATTCGGTTTTTCCAGTTACGAGTCCTTTTTTAAAGCTGATCGTTTTGTGTTCATTTTATTTAGTTCTTTTTTCGTAACAGATTTAATGTTTAGTATGGAGGTTAGAAAAAATTTGCAGTGTGAGATAGGCAAGAAGTAAGGCATGTAGCAACATCAGCACGGCAAAGGGCACTCCATTAAAGGGAAGGAAGGGCAAAAATATTTCAAGTCAAGTGATGGCGATTGCTGTATGAGTCGTACGATTTTTGAATCAAGCACTGGCAACGCCGGGACATGCTGCTAGTATATATATATATGTGTATGTGTGTGCTTCTATGTGATGGAAATTAGGAGGATTTGAGAGAATTATAATTAAGTAATTCATCGAGTCTAGAAGAAACCTCAACAGAAATATGTTTGTGTGTGTGCACGCGCGCGTCGTGTGTGTGTATACCGTTTATGAGAAAGGCGCGCTCATTGACGAAGATAGAGTTTGTTGACTACTATTTTCACACTATTCATATCTCTCTACTATTTCTTTCGAGGCTCTATCCTGGGTACTACACACTCCCTGATGTCATCAGTTCCCAAGTAGGCATCCATGCAGACTACACTGCTATTTACTCTAGTCTCAATAGTAAGCCCGGCAGCGTTGACAAAGTGAACCTGGCCGAAAAGTACCGCCATTCAGTGGTTAATTCGGGCAGGAAATGGTTTGGAAATATTAATGCCTCTAAAACTAAAGTGCTCTCATTTAACCGCCATAGAGACACTTCCGTGTCCCCCAACCACACAGTTGATGCTCGTCTCCGTGAGAGCGTCTCAATGCGCCTTCTTGGTCTCACCATTTCAACGGACTTGGAATGGAACAACTACATTAAATCAATAGCTGCATCTACTGCAAGGACAGTTGGTTCACTGTGTCGTGCCAGGAGGTATTTCTCGTCAGAAAGCATCTTACACATCTACAAATCTACCATTCGTCTGTGCAATGAATACAGTTGAATATTTGATCTGGTGTTCCTGCAGTCCGTATCGATGTTCTCGACAAATTCCAAAGAAGGATCTGAATTGTCGTCTCGACTTCAGACACTTTCTCACAGACGTGATGCAGCTTCCCTTTGTCTTTTCTACAAATATTTGGGGTGAAATACTTAAAAAATATATATTTGGGGTGAAATACTTAAAAAAATAAAATGATATTATATGATAATATTTTTTCATGTCCCATATATATATATATATATATATATATATATACTTACAAATTTTATACCCGGTTTCATTCTTTCTCTTTCACTCTCCATCTGTCTGTCTATATCAGTCTGCTGACATATCTATCTATCCCTGTTGATATTTTTCTTTATATCTATCTCAGTCAGTTCGTGTCTATCTATCTCAGTCTGTTAGTATCTATCTATCTATCTATATATATATATATATATATATATATATATATATATATATATATATATATATCGGGGATAGTCGTACATATAATCAGAAATAATTATTTCCGACCGTATATTTATTCTTCTTTTCCTCTTTGTAGCTAATCATGTCATTTGTTTAAGCCAATTATTTTAATTCCCATTTTCATTCCATTCCAATATTTTCCCTTCGTCTATTCTTACCTCCTTGTTAAGTTGGTCTTTCTTTTTTTGTTTCTCTCTTTCTATCGCTGGAAAGCGAATTCGTTCACTTCCGGTATTTGATTTCTCGTGAATTCCCCTGCCTCAGGTGATGGTTTTCGCGCTACGCCCGCAGGATACCCCCAGCAAGATCGCTCATTATTGAATACCCAAGAAAAGAAATCACGCCCCAAGTTTGATAGATAGATAGATAGATAGATAGATAGATATAAATAAATAAATGGTTTGCTATGATAGGTTTATGCTTATATATATATATATATATATATATATATATATATATAGAGAGAGAGAGAGAGAGAGAGAGAGTGAGGTAGATATATATATATATATATATATATATATATATATAAACGAATGGTTTGCTAAGATAGATATTAGGTTGGTGCAAAAATAATGACTTAATAATGTCGTTTTTTGACGTTTAAAATACGTCAAAAAGCGACATTATTACGTCATTATTTTTGCACCAACCTAATAGATAGATATGAACAGACTGAGATAGATAGATAGATAGATAGATAGATAGATAGATATAAACGAATGGTTTGCTAAGATAGATAGAAACGAATGGTTTGCTAAGATAGATAGATAGATAGATAGATAGATAGAAACAAATGGTATGCTAAGATAGATAGATAGATAGATAGATAGATTTTATGCTTATATATATATATATATATATATATATATATATAGAGAGAGAGAGAGAGAGAGATAAACTAATTTGGATGCTTAGATAGATATGATAGATAGATAGATAGATCAGAACAGAGGTATATTCTAATAGATAGAAAGATAGATAGATACATAGATACATAGATACATAGAAACAAATGGTATGCTAAGATAGATAGATAGATAGATAGATAGATAGATAGATAGATAGATAGATAGATAGATAGATTTAATGCTTATATATATATATATAGAGAGAGAGAGAGAGAGACAGAGACAGAGACAGAGAGAGACAGATATAAACTAATTTGGATGCTTAGATAGATATGATAGATAGATATATCAGAACAGAGATATATCCTGATAGATAGATAGATAGATAGATAGATAGATAGATAGATAGATAGATACGAACAGGGATGATTAGATAGACAAAATAGTAAGATAATGAAGAAACCAATATTTTTCTTCTTGTTCTTTTCATTCTATTCCTTCTGGATTTTGTTGTTAAAGAAAAACAACGAAAGTTCTTCTCGTTCTTATTTGTCTTCTTCTTCATCTTCTTCTTGACCTTTCTTCTAATCTTCGACCAGGTGTAATGAGATATATTCCCTGGATCATGTATTAGGTTGGTGAAAAAATAATAGCGTAATAATGTCGTTTTTTGACGTTAAAAAATACGTCTAAAAACGACATTATTACCTCATTATTTTTTCACCAACCTAATAATAAAATGTCAGGTGGTTGAAAAGCCGAATGAGGCTCTAAGAAGTATTTTTGCAATGTTCCGTGTTTTAGAATTACTCGTTACTCTGAGCAAAATATATCTTATTGTTGAGGGGTCCTCCCCTTTTTACACAAATGGACTCACCCAGTATATACATATACTACAGCTACGGGAAGACCCGAGAGAACGAGAGCAAGACCGAAGTGTCGAGTCCAGAGTGACAGAGTAAAAGGTTGTAGGTAACCGGAAGAGTGAGGGTGAGGTAACAGTGTTGTAGGAGTCACAGTGAGCGAGCACGTAGATTCAGTAAGAAGTCATACAGCGATACTTCAATACCAAAGACGGTATAGATATTTTGCTACTAACCCGTATTCCTGGAACTACTAATCTGCTTTACCAGTTTGTATTATTACGTTAATACATTATTTCCACATAATCATTCCTGGCGTTTATTATTTATTGGTACCGGATTTCAACCCGGAATCCACAACACTTCTCAAAATATATTGTCTGGAATTGTAAAATAAAGAGATCGCTATTTACCTAGGAATTTACTTTATTTTGCAATGATTAGAATTTTCTGAAAATTCGCCCTTCAAATATGTAATTCTTCTTAAACTTTTAACCATTGTACTTAGAAAACGATTGAATTGGTAGTTTAGACATTTCTAAGCATGTTTGGCGCTATGAATGACATCTGTACAAAGGTGTCGATGTGACGAGGCAATTTAAGAACATGGCTTAATATTATGCACCTTTTTTCCATTGTTCCAAATGTTGTCATTATCCACGTTGTCCTATTCATGACGTTTCGGCTGTTGAACCCTCCAGACATTCTTCAGATGATTGAAATTTCATATTGAAACCTTTATTTCGTCAACCGGAGGAGATTGTTCTAGTTCAATGTGCCATGCCTCAAGGACACATGACACAGTGGTTAAAACTGCTTGTCGAATCCAGTGACTTGACCAAAGAGTTGTGAGTCCGTTACCTGGCTACAGCTGAGTTGAAAAAGGAAAAAAAAAACTTGGAGAATTAAGTTAAAATGAAACTAAGTGTTACTGGGAAATCCAGAAGGGGCATGGCACGTGGAACTATAACAATCTACCTCAGGGGATGAAACGAAGGGTTCATTTCAAAATTCCAATCACAGAATGCTGCATCGTAGAACAGTCTAAATCTGAATATGAAAGCAAATATGCAGACAACAGTCTGAACAATGTAAATAGCTTAAATAGTTACAATATCTTATCTCAGAAATATAAACAGATCCTGAAGAAGGCCGGAGCGTATAATGTCCGAAAGGTCGTGAATGCGAAAATAAATATGAGGACAACAGTCCGAACAATGTAAATAGCGTAAATAGTTACAATACCTTATCTCAGGAATATAGACAGATCCCGAAGAAGATCAGAGCGAGCAACAGCCGAAACATCGTGGATATGACAATAAATATGAGGACAACAGTTCGAAATATGTAGTTAGCGTAAATAGTTACAATACTTTATCTCAGATATATCGACATATCCTGAAGAAGGCCGGAGCGTACAACGGACGGAATGTCGTGAATATGATATTAAAGGTGAAGACAGTAGTCTGAACAATGTAAATAGCGTAAATAGTTGCAATACCTTATCTCAGGAATATAAACAGATCCTGAAGAAGGCCGGAGCCTACAACCGCCGAAACGTCGTAATTATTAAAGTAAAGATTAGGCCAAAAGTACGAAAAATGTAAATAGTGTAAATAATTACAATACTTGATCTCAAAAAATATAGTGAGATGACTCAAGATTTTAGGCTAATATTCTGTAGCAATTAGCAATGTTGAGTGAATCGACCCCCCTTGCTTAGTCTATTCAATGTTAAATTTCCTTATCTAGTCTATATTTATATTAATTAAAAGAATATTCGTTGAAGAAGTTAAATCATCAATTATTTTGTAAAACAGAAAAACTATTTACCGATAACATGCTTTGAAACGTAAAATAAAAATGCAATAAAACTAAGACTTTATTTAATTAAAACAGCTTTTAATTGCTTTTATAAATAAGATATATTAAGGTTACAATTGACTTAAGAAAGATGTTTGATGAATAATAAATTTTACAAGAATGTTTTCCACTTTTTAAAATTTTAATTAGAATAATTTATTTTTGATCTTTTAAAATTCGCAGGCTTTTAGATGATATTATTAAAAAGAAACTATTTACTAATCATAAATTAAAGACTTTGTACAATTCACAAAATATCAATACAGTAGAAACCCTGACAACCGGCCTAAGAGTGCCTTCCGGATACAAGGAATTTGTTACAAAGTCCATATATGCGGGGTTATATATATATATTAAAATAAAGGGACGGAAATCAGGTTTAACATTTATTTTCAATGTTTTATAGTAAACAAAATAAGTTAATGATGAGTGTAATATAACAGAATTGATTTTAAGGAAAAAGAAATATATTTAATGTTAATGAAAATTCATTAAATTAAGTATGCCACGTATGCAAAACAAATAATGTAATGAGAATTTTTTTAATCGCTGTTGCATGATAATTCTTTCTCTTCTAATGTAATTCTCAACGCTTTACGCATTTCATTTTGTTTTTGCTCATGAAATTATTGAAAAAAATTGCTCCTTACCTTTATAAATTGAGCTATCCTTGGTATACTTCCAGTTAAACTATTTTTATTCCAATCTATTTAGATGAAGATGGAAAAATTTACTCCGGATTATTCCTTGAAAAACATTCCTTACCCTTCATTGCACCTTTTCTCTGTCTGTAAGGCAGACAGAATTATTGACCTTATTAAAAGAATGCGGTGGAAAACTTTTTTCTCTCGTAATCCCCAAAATGACCAAGAACTAAATTCTGAAACGTATAACATGAAATCCCAGAAAACTCCACCGTGTGACAAGCCACTTATACCGTTCGAAGGCGATCTGATCGATTTAATTAAAAAGATTAAGTTCAAGAATTATCCTAACTACTTCCAAACTAAAATTGGTAGAGACATTAAAAACATAAAGAAATCTAATAAATTATGGATTAAAGTCGACAAATCCAAAAAATTCTATAAAATTAAACCCTGTGAATATGACTAAATCGTCACTGAAAAATTACCAGCTCTTATAAAAAAGACAAAGACAATAGCACCTTATCATCTATCTATGAAGACATCTGCAAATTTGCTAACAAATGTGGAGTTGCTGACAGAATGGTCAAATTTAATATGAAAGATGCATACATTCTCTTCAAAGATCATAAGCCGAACTTTATCAATAGCTTGCAGTCCCGTCTAATTAATCCCTTCAAATCTGAGTTGAAATTAATTTCCAAGAGTATTATCAAGAAAATAACATCATGTGTCCAGTCAACCTTTGGAAAGACTCGGCAGAAACGATTAGATGGTTCCGAAAGATCCCTAACGAAAGAAGAGCCCCTTTTTATCCAATTTGACATCTTGGACTTTTACCCTTTTATTTCGGAGGAACTATTAATTAACAGCCAAAGGATATACCGAAATAACGGATAATGATTTGGACATTATTTTAGCATCAAGAAGATCAATACTTACATACAATGACGCTACTTGGGTGAAGGAGAATAATGGTGGTTTCGATGTACCTAGGGGAGCCTTTGATTCTGCCCAAATTTTAGATTTGGTGGGGATATATATTCTTGACACCTTGAGTAGAGTATTTAGCCGTAACCAAGTCGGAATTTATAAAGATGACGGCCTAATCATTGTCCCAAATAGCAATAGTCCCTTGACTTCCAGCTTACATAAGAAGATAATTAGGGCCTTCAAATACCAAGGCCTTAAAACTGAAATATCTTCCAACCTGAAAATAGTCAACATAATATTACACTCAATCTATCGAATGATACCTTTAAACCCTTCAATAAGTTGATCAAATAAACATATACATCAACGTCCACTCTCACCACCCTAAACATGTGATAGATCACATCCCCCAAAACTGTGAATACGAGAATAAATAGGCTAGCCAAAAAATATTTAATGATAATAAATTTATATACAATAAGGCCCTAAAAAATAGTGGTTTTAGACACGAATTGAACTTTAACGGAGAACTTGTAAATCAAAATAATAACAGAACTAAAAACAGAAAGAGGAAGATAATATTGTTCAACCCACCATATTGCAGGCTCTCTAACATTGATATAGGAAGTTTCTTTCTGAAATTAATTGATAAACATTTTCACAGTAAACATCCACTACGTAAAATTTTCAATAGGAAGACACTGAAAATTAGTTACTCATGCGTTAGAAATATGGAGAAAATCATATCTTCCCATAATTGCAGAATACTTAGAAATTACCATAGTAATGAAACTCAATCTAGTAACCCTACCTGCAATTGTAGGAAAAAAGACCATTGTCCAATCGGGGTAAATGTAAGTATGAAAATGTCGTATACGAGGCAACAATCTTTCTCGAGGAAAATATAAACGAGAAAAAAAGAGCCCTTCAGTTTTAGTTTCTCCCGTCCAATCTATCTCCCCCAACCCTTCTTCTTTTCTTTTCTTTCCTCTCTCTCCCTCTTATTCTGATCTTTAACATTAGATCGTCTATGGTGTGCGTATGTCACCACGAAATGTATCTTTAATGTATTAGACGGGAAGAAGAAGATGATGGTGAATAGGAAGAAGGAAAAGGCAGAGGGGAATAATAATAATAATAATAATAATAATAATAATAATAATAATAATAATAATAATGGGAAGATGAAGATGATTGTGAAAAGGATTGAGAAGTAGAAAATGAAGATGAGGATAAAGAAGGAAAAGGCAGAGGTGAATAATAATAATAATAATAATAATAATAAAAATAATAATAATAATAATAATAATAATGGGAAGAAGAAGATGATGGTGAATAGGAGGGAGAAGTACAAAATGAAGAAGATGAGGATAAAGAAGAAGGAAAAGGCTGATCTGAATAATAATAATAATAATAATGGGAAGAAGAAGAAGATGATGGTGAATAGGATGGAGAAGTAGAAAATGGAGAAGATGAGCATAAAAAGAAGGAAAAGGCGGATCTGAATAATAATAATAATAATAATAATAATAATAATAATAATAATAATAATAATAATAAATTAGATAAATGTGCAAAAGTAACATTCAAGAAAGGTAGAATTACAGAAACACCCTCAATAGATTTAGATTTTGTCACAAAGATTAGGGAATTGGAGCATGAAGAAGCTTATAAGTACCTAGGAATTAGCGAAGGAGATGGCATACAACACACCCAAATGAAAGAAAAAATAAGAAAAGAGTACTACAGGCGTGTACGTCTGATACTAAATATTGAACTAAACTCAAAAAATAGAATATCAGCTATAAACACATTGGCTGTCCCAGTGGTGCATTACAGCTTTAATGTCCTTAACTGGACCATAGCTGAAATTAAGCGAATGGACGCCAAAACGAGAAAGCTTCTCACTTGCTATCGCATGCATCATCCCAAAGCTGATGTTGATCGTCTGTATGTGCCCAGATCCGAAGGAGGCAGAGGATTAGTTCAACTAGAACTGTCCTACAAAACTACAACAATTGGCCTCCAAAAATACTTGGAAACTACAGAAGACTGGATGATGGTATGCGTCAAGGAACATGAAAGTAGTAAGCGTCTTTACTCCGTAATGAAAGAAGCCAACAAATTCAAATTGGAGCTTCAAATGGGCGTAGAGATGCAACTACAGCACAATACACCGGCTGAAACTGCAAAATACTTGAAAAAGACAGCAAAGACGAATGCAACCGACCAGATACAGAAGCGATGGCAAGATAAACCGCTTCATGGCCAATACTCTGCCCGTATCAACCAAGCTGATGTAGACAAAACCCGTACCCATCAGTGGCTACGCAGTGCAGGGTTGAAAGCGGAAACTGAAGGTTTTATCCTTGCTGCGCAGGACCAATGCTTGCTAACTAGGAATTATCAAGCACATATACTAAAATATTGTGTCAGCCCAAAATGCAGATTCTGTGATAAATATCCAGAAACGATTGATCATCTTGTATCAGGGTGCACGATGTTGGCACCCACTGAATATAAAACCCGACATGACAGAGTGGGCCAATATCTGCACTGGAAAATCTGCAACTTCTACGGGAAGGAAACTGAAAGAAACTGGTACCAACACCACCCAGACCCAGTTACGGAGATAGGACCTGTTACAATTCTATGGGACTACACAATTCACACTGACAGAACAATCAAGGCCAACCGCCCAGATATTGTTATTAAAGACCACAAACAAAAACGGTGCCTCCTTATTGATATGGCAGTTCCTGCTGACTGCAATGTATCTTTGAAGATATTCAAAAAGCTGTCAAAATACAAGGACCTTGAAATAGAGGTCTCGAAAATGTGGCATATGGGAACATCAACAATCCCTGTTGTAGTTGGAGCCCTAGGACTGGTTGGAAAAGATTGCAGTAGACTAATTGCAGGGATTCCTGGAAGCCCATGCCTCAAGGAGATACAAAAAATTGTTCTGACAAGTACAGCCCACACTTTACGAAGGGCTCTATGTATGTAATTTTTTTTTTTTTTTTTTTTTTTTTTTTTTGTCAGTGAAAAGTGTCATGATGCCATTTCTAACCTTAGGTCCCTGGGTGGGACCCGGAAAGAAATGTGTAAACGCCAGAAAGCAAAGAAAATAAAAATAATAATAATAATGGAAAGAAGAAGATGAGGGTGAATAGGAGGGAGAAGTAGAAAATGAAGAAGATGAGGATAAAGAAGAAGGAAAAGGCAGAGGTGAATAATAATAATAATAATAATAATAATAATAATAATGGGAAGAATAAGATGAGGGTGAATAGGATAGAGAAGTAGAAAATGAAGAAGATGAGGATAAAGAAGAAGGAAAAGGCAGAGGTGAATAATAATAATAATAATAATAATAATAATAATAATAATAATGGGAAGATGAAGATGAGGGTGAAGAGGAGGGAGAAGGAGAAAATGAAGAAGATGATAAAGAAGAAGGGAAAGGCAGAGCTGAATAATAATTATAATAATAATAATAATAATAATAATAATAATGGGAAAATGAAGATGGGGGTGAATAGGAGGGAGAAGGAGAAAATGAAGAAGATGAGGATAAAGAAGAAGGAAAAGGCAGATCTGAATAATAATAATAATAATAATAATAATAATAATAATAATAATAATAATAATAATAATGGGAACAAGAAGATGATGGTGAATAAGAGGGAGAAGTACAAAATGAAGAAGATGAGGATAAAGAAGAAGGAAAAGGCTGATCTGAATAATAATAATAATAATAATAATAATAATAATAATAATAATAATAATAATGGGAAGAAGAAGATGATGATGGTGAATAGGATGGGGAAGTAGAAAATGGAGAAGATGAGCATAAAAAGAAGGAAAAGGCGGATCTGAATAATAATAATAATAATAATAATAATAATAATAATAATAATATTGGGAAGATGAAGATGAGGATGAATCGGATGGAGAAGTAGAAAATGAAGAAGATGAGGATAAAGCAGAAGGAAAAGGCAGATCTGAATAATAATAATAATAATAATAATAATAATAATAATAATGGGAAGAAGAAGAAGATGATGGTGAATAGGATGGAGAAGTAGAAAATGAAGAAGATGAGGATAAAGAAGAAGGAAATGGCAGAGAGGAATAATAATAATAATAATAATAATAATAATAATAATAATAATAATAATAATGAGAAGAAGAATAGCTGCCCACTCTTATTTGAGGATACCCGTCTACTAGAGCGACTAATCAGTCCCTACTGTAGTCGCCCGCTCAGGCACATTTGTGTTTGTTGAATAACCATATTATCATTACCAACATAGCCAACCTGTGGTTTATACTGCAACTATGCTGAGCAGACCTTAGTTACAGTTTCTGGGAGAGAGCATTTTAACTAGCATGATCAACAATCTGAACAACGCCAGCACAGTCAATCCCTCAGCCACGATGCTTTTTGACTTCGTGCCAGCATAGCTATCGTTGGTCCCCATATGTTCCGTCTACACAATTACACTCTGAAGGTTTGGCTGAACGCGTAGTATAATTTTCAGTCGCTTTCCGAAGGTGACGCAAGTTGGGACTCATAACATCTGGAAGTTCAAGTCTCCTTCCTGAACGTCAGGAAGTCTTCTTCCTGATAAATCACCCGTGGTGAGATTCGAACCCGGGCCATGGTCAGAAAGCGAACGTTCTAACCACACCGACAAGCAACCATGGGACCTAGATGCTAGTCAATTCGCACGCTTACGTTCTTGAAGTCGGGGATTAGGTCAATCCGTTGTATGTTTTTCACGCAATTTTCAAAGGTGCCGCACGGTGGGATCGTCCCCATCCAGGCCGATAATTTTAGGAGGTGCAAAGTACCTTCCGGAACCTCAGGAAGTCTCTCATTCCTGACAAATCAACGCTCTTATTTAACTGTGTCCAAGCATATTCCAATATAGAAGATCATTATTTACTTTAAAATAAAGAAAAAAAATTAAATGTTAAACTTAGGTTTTACACATTTTGTTAAAATCAGAAATCAAATTAGCGAAAATTGTCTATGGTATTAGACAAGAAAATCATGTCAATTTTTATGAGGACATCTTGTATAACTAACTAGATGAACATTTATTTTTTTTATATAATGTTGATAAAAAATAACATGAATTAATTATGGCCCAACCTATCATATACATATATAGGGCTAGCATACGTACAAACATTTCACTAGTGTTGCTTAATGCAGGGTAAAAAAACTAAGAGTAGACAGTACGATTATGTTTTTCCCTATCTCCCTATCATGAACATCGACAATTGAATTCTAGGAGTTCAGTTAAGCCAGTGGAAATACTGTGATTCATTTTATGTCAAACGAGATGAGTCCCCTTTAAAGATATATGTTTAGCTTCGCTTGATAAAAAACTTTGACTGGATTAGTAAGAAATGCGAAAAGGGATTTAGAAAAAAATGGATTTACGTTAATAATCCGAACGAGAAAAGCCTGCTTTTATCTTCAAATATCTATATCCGAAACTACGTTGGTGGCCTTGCTAGTGAGAATTACGCAACTCATTCAAAATGTGGTTTAATTTACAGCTATTTACTAAGCTTCACGCTGCCTGATTCAAGTAAAAAAAAAAAAAAAAAAAAAAAAAAGGTGGAAAGTCGTGGACAGGTAATATAAAAATCCGGTTAGATCAATTTGTCCTTGTGGAAGAGCTTCTCTGCTTCGTGTAGCAATCTTCACTATTAGGTATTCATCGGGGGCTTTGTTGTAAAAGGATCCTAGCCCACAACTTTGTTACCAATTTCAATACCAAGCATTGTGGACACGGCAGAATATTACGTCACTGAAGCTGAACTATTAAATATATTTTCCAAATACTTATTGTTGGGTAATAGGGGCAAGGTGGAGTAATGGATGTTGATTCGGAGAACCGAGTTCGAATTCCAGTCAAGTTCATTACATTCATTCACTTGTTAATATGTTGGTTAACTGTGGGTAAAGCTGTGAATGTATCATATAGCCTTGGAAGGAACAATCAACCTGAACAGGGTTGGTTTCTGCCAGGCTATCTTATCGACAATGTACCATTGTTACTGCAACACTCCAGTGTATATATTACCCATACGGCACTAATGAATTACGGTGGATTATTGGGTACTTGAAAGACCAAATAAAAAAAGCGATGATCCACTATATATATATATATATATATATATATATATATATATATATATATATATATATAGAGAGAGAGAGAGAGAGAGAGAGAGAGAGATAGATAATATTAGTGGTAAATATACACATACATATGCAAAATATATAAATATATATATATACACACATGCATACACATACATATACATTTTTTGAATAAAAAAAAATTCCAAGAGGATAGAATCCAGGTAGAACTATATATATATATATATATATATATATATATATATATATATATATAATATAATATAATATAATATAATATAATATAATATAATATAATATAAAAGTCTTAACAACTAATATTCCATGGTTATAATTTATTACATTGAAATCGTAATCACTATCCAATTCATCAGACCTACAAAGAAAATATAATTATATAATATATATATATATATATATATATATATATATATATATATATATATATGATTATTATTATGCAAATTCAATATATATATATATATAATTATTATTATTATGCAAATTCAATATATATATATATATATATATATATATATATGTGTGTGTGTGTGTGTATGTGTGTGTGTGAAAATATATAGAAAATAGGAAAGAACTGGCTAGGTAAATAATCCAAAATTCTTTAGTATTTTTGTTATTATTTTTTAAAAATAGTGCTCGATACAAAAGTAGAGCAATTTAATTCAAATAATTATATTGAGCTTTTCGTCTCTTATTTTGAAACATGAGAACTCTTATGTAGCGTGTTGGAATCATATTTTCAAATAAATAATTATATATATATATATATATATATATATATATATATATATATATATATATATATATGCACTGCGTGCCAAATTATTATCGAGATAATTTTTTTTCTAATATTTCAAAAACCGTCCAATTAATTCACACAGAATTTTCACACAACGTTAGCAATACTGACCTGCGCAATCACTGAATTTTTTGTATTGATCTGCGCAATGGAAACAAACTGGCGCCATATTTGGTGATTTCAGAGTGCCAAATTATTATAAAGGTTCAGTAAAACGTTTATTAATGTTGCACGTGAATGTTTATTATCAAAAGAACCTAATAATTAAGATAACCAAACAAATAGTAACAGATGCAAACAGAGGCACAGTTATAAACAAATTAATAGGGAATGTGCTTTCCCTGTTTTGAAATTACTTGAAGAATTCTACGATCCATAGAATTTGTTAATTGTAGGATGTAATCTGCAGCAATGCCGCGAGATATGTCAAGAATTGCTTCCCACAACTCAGCGTTTCTCCCGGATGTTCGTCTGTTGGCCTACAGTCTTCGCTTCATGATGCTCCAAAGGTTTTCGATTGGGTTCAAATCCGGAGAATTTGCTGGCCACTTCATTTTTCGAGGTCCATCGAAGCCTGTTTCAAATATTCAGTAGTCTTGTGAGCAGCATGTGAGGGAGCCTTATCTTGCATAAAAACAATTGCCCTTCTGAAGGCAAGTCTTTGCCTTTTCATCCACGGTTAATGATGCTCCTTCATAAACGCTTTGTATGCATAAGGAGTCATTTTGACGTCATCTGGTACTCTCCATGGACCCGCTAATGTTTTTCCATTAATACCACCCGAGATCATTATGCCTTCACCGACTTCTTGGCGTCTCAAACGCTGATGTCGAATCTGGCCGTACATTACCCAGCCTTTGCACCATCTATCTGGCCCATCAAGTGTTGCTCGAGTTTCGTCTGTGAACAAAACTTTAGAGAAATCAATCTTCATATTGTCCTCGGCCCATTTCAATCGATTTTGAATGTGATTTCTCGTCAACGGAGGCTTCGATATAGGTTTGACTATTGTTGCTATTTCCCTCAGATGCCGACACCGAGTACTTTTAGACACAGTAGGATCCCCAATGCGACTGAAAAGCTCTTGACTGGTAAGTCCAGGGTCCTTCGTGGCCTCTCATTAAGTCGTGACATCAGACGACGTGAAATAATATTTGCCTTTATCTGCCATTTTCGTACTTGTGTAGGGTCAGCGGTGAACTTTTTTTTTTTGATGACACCTCCCTATCATTTTAGAAATTTCTAGGGTAAATTTACATTTTGAGAGTTCTGAGGTGATAGTTTTCTTTTCAGCATCACTTAAACTGCTTTTACGACCAATCTTTTCACTAAATTCTTACACTTTTCTAGTAATTTGGCACGCTCAAATCACCGGGCTGATAACAAATACGACGCCAGTTTATTTACATTGCGCAGATCAGTACGAAAATTTCAGTGATTGCGCAGGTCAGTGCCAACATTGTATGAATTGATTGGAGGGTTTTTGAAATATTAGAAATAAAGTTATCTCGATAATAATTTGGCACGCAGTGTATATTATATATATTATTATGGTGTTTTATTATAATAGACTATAATAAAAGTGTTTTACATCCCTACAGAGCTTTCATTTATCAATACTATGATTGTACTTCTTCAGGGGATGATAGTAATGAAACATGAATGCTTTTGTGTAGCGATGTAAAATGTTTTTACTAAAATCTATTATATTAGGTTGGTGCAAAAATAATGACGTAATAACGTCAAAAACCGACATTATTACGTCATTATTTTTGCACCAACCTAATAATAAAATGCAATAATATTTTGCTCTACTTTCAGACTTTTACAACATCTGTTCTTTTTCTTATTTGTATATATATATATATATATATATATATATATATATATATATATATATATATATAAATGTTGAATGAGCTTATCAATTTGACCTACTCCATATTACTAATATGCATATTATTATTATTATTATTATTATTATTATTATTATTATTATTATTATTATTTTCTTTGCTTTCTGGCGTTTACACATTTCTTTCCGGGTCCCACCCAGGGACCTAAGGTTAGAAATGGCATCATGACCCTTTTCACTGACAAAAAAAAAAAAAAATTACATAGATAGAGCCCTTCGTAAAGTGTGGGCTGTACTTGTCAGAACAATTTTTTGTATCTCCTTGAGGCATGGGCTTCCAGGAATCCCTGCAATTAGTCTACTGCAATCTTTTCCAACCAGTCCTAGGGCTCCAACTACAACAGGGATTGTTGATGTTCCCATATGCCACATTTTCGAGACCTCTATTTCAATGTCCTTGTATTTTGACAGCTTTTTGAATATCTTCAAAGATACATTGCAGTCAGCAGGGACTGCCATATCAATAAGGAGGCACCGTTTTTGTTTGTGGTCTTTAATAACAATATCTGGGCGGTTGGCCTTGATTGTTCTGTCAGTGTGAATTGTGTAGTCCCATAGAATTGTAACAGGTCCTATCTCCGTAACTGGGTCTGGGTGGTGTTGGTACCAGTTTCTTTCAGTTTCCTTCCCGTAGAAGTTGCAGATTTTCCAGTGCAGATATTGGCCCACTCTTTCATGTCGGGTTTTATATTCAGTGGGTGCCAACATCGTGCAACCTGATACAAGATGATCAATCGTTTCTGGATATTTATCACAGAATCTGCATTTTGTGCTGACACAATATTTTAGTATATGTGCTTGATAATTCCTAGTTAGCAAGCATTGGTCCTGCGCAGCAAGGATAAAACCTTCAGTTTCCGCTTTCAACCCTGCACTGCGTAGCCACTGATGGGTACGGGTTTTGTCTACATCAGCTTGGTTGATACGGGCA
>OZ010600.1:70797946-70822946 GCA_963932145.1 Acanthosepion lycidas
TGTTCTTTAAGATAAAATTATGCCGGGAGCGCGATCATTAGTAATTTGAAGATCCTATAGAGTAGAACATCACGGCGAAGATGTACCAATTCTTGCAGGGTCTTATTCTTTTAAAACATTTCAACCCTAGCAAGGTAATAAAGCTACTAGCACACATAAAGGTTGCTGAGTGAGAAAGAATAAGAAAAATAATTAAGGAGTGAGAACATAAAATAAAAGGAATCAAAAAGACAAAAAAAATCCCACTGACATTGAATTTTAAATTTTAAAGATCAATGTTGGCTGGAAATCAAGATGATGAATCATTGGCGAGAGGTGGGGGAGAAAAGAAACTGTCAGCAAAGAACTTCCTGTTACATCGAGCCAATTCACCTGTTAAATGATGAGACCTTACCGCCAATCTAGTACTACGCTTAAATTCATAAATCTAGCTACCATAAAAAAATCCTTTAGAATAATTACCATTAAAATATTTATAGAACAGTCCCAGGGAAGCTATGGTACGGTAGTGGGAAAGTGACTGAATCCGATATGCCAAGTCGGTATCATTAACATTGCTGATTCTTCTTTGGACTTCAAGAATCTCGAAATAGACAGCAGGGCATCGGATCAAATGCGGCAGCAACACTGAAAGTATGGGCGAATGGTAAGCATAAATATGTAAGATTCTGCAGCAAAAATATCTTGCACAACACCGTGAAACAACTTTTCAACGAGCAAAGATAATGCGATAGTCTTTCTAATTAATATCAGAAGAAAAGACGCAATGAGCCACTCTTCTGAAGGTTAGCATCAGCCATGCTGATGGGAGTCTCTCATATGATTAATAAAAAGCAGTTTTGTTTTTTTTGGGGGGGGGCTGTTAAAATTAACAAGCCATTCCTTGATTCAATTAACGGCAGAATTTAGGTCACTTTTGGTCTGAAATTTTTACGTGCCAATTTCACTTTATCTAACCGATCAAACTCACTTCAAAGGGATATGAGATTTCTGTCCGATTGCTTATTTTCGAACGCTAAACGTTTATTGCTTCCCTTAGTTGGGCCAATTGTGAACAGTATTTGTTTGAATTCAACGTCTGATTTTGTGGAATGATCTCGTAGGGACCTTTCAATCCCGTCGGATGCAGAGAATCAGCTTCTTCGAATGCAGACTGGCTTGTTCATTGATTAATATCGCTTCATTTTGCTTCCCACAAAACCCTTTTTCGCAGAACGTCGCTGTAAACCATTTATATTCCTTCGCCAGTGATCGCACTTTTGCCAAATTTTGCTTGAAGAGAAGACTGAGAATTGGGAAGATAAACGAGATTCAAGATGGCGATTGAATGGTTGAATTTAAATCTTTGTAGATTGGACTTATCAGTGAAGCAAGAATTCGGAAGTGTGTCCCAGAGGTGGGATGTGAGGGAAAAGAAACAGTTAGGGTAGAAGCGGTGGTTGCATCTAACTAGTTCAAGAGTAAAAGTGTTGAACCTAGATACTAATGTATTAGCATGCTTAAATTCCTTTAGTCGGGGTACTAGGGATAACAGATCATCAGAATAGTTGCATCAAAATATTTGTAGAAAGGACAGAGGGAAGCCATGTCACGTGGCGAGAAGATGATTCAAGTCGAGATGCCTGATCAGGATCGATTTAATCGAAGAATGTTCTTTGGATTTTGGTAAGAATCTGGAGATGTCCAACATGAGCAACCAGACCAGATATGGCAACAGCATTCAATGCACGGACGAATGGTAGATTTTTGAATAATCAAGATGGATTCTGACGAGAAAAAAAAACATTGTTACGAAACACGGAATCGACATTCCTTGCAGCAAGACACAGAAATTGATTCGATATAGCCACTCCATTTCATGTCAGTGGAATATGTGAGCTCAAGAAGTGTTGATCTTCTCGAATTTATCATTAGCTATGATGACGATAGGCAGGAAAATTTCTCTGTGGTGATCAAAAGTAGATTTGTTTTGGAGGCGTTCAGATTTACAAGCTCTTTTCTTGCACCAGTTAACCACTGATTGGAGGTCCTTTTCAAGAGCAGTTGCTAGGTTTACTTTGTTGAGTAGAGAAAATTTTAGAAATGGGTTCTATTATATTTTCCTCCGATGAATCATGAGACACGCAAATATTCACGTATCTAAGTGTTTTCAATTAACTTACAACGCTTATATGATATACAAGCTTAAAAGCCGCCGTATGGGCTATTGATTGATCTTTCACAAGAGGTTTGGTTTGGTTTCTTTCATTTTACGGTATATCAACACCACAATGGGTTATTTAATGCCGACAACATTTTTATTGCTAGTGATATTTTTGTTCAAAAATGTATTTCTGGTAATATTTTTTTCCAAAAATGAATTGCTAATAATAATTTTTCTTCAATATTGTATTTCCAATAATATTTTTTACCAAAATGCATTCCTGGTAATATATATATTTTTTAAAAATTCATTGCTGGTAATATTATTTCCAAAAAAGTATTGCTGGCAATATTTTTTTTTTTCAAAACTGTATTGCTGGTATTAGGCTGGTGCAAAAATAATGACGTAATAATGTCGTTTTTTTACATTAAAAAGTACATCAAAAAACGACATTATTACGTCATTATTTTTACACCAACCTAATAATTATTTTTTCTTCAAAAATGCAATGCCCGTAACATTTTTTTTTTTCAAAAATGCACTGCTGGTAATATTTTATTTTTTTTTTTTTTTTTTTTTTTTGAAAAATATATGACTGGTAATATTATTTTCCTTCAAAAATATATTGCTGATAATATTTTTTTCAAAAATGTATTGATGGTAATATATCTTTTTAAAAAATGCGTTACTGGTAATATTTTTTCCCCAAAGAGTATTGCTGGCAATATTTTTTTTTTTTCAAAATTTGTTGCTGGTAATAGGTTTTTCTTCAATAATACTATGCCGGTAATATTTTTTTTCAAAAATATATTGCTGGTAATAATTTTCTTCAAAAATGCATTGTTGGTAACATTTTTTCTTCAAAAGTATATTGCTGATAATACTTTTTTAGAGATGTATTGCTGGTAATTTTTGTTTTCGAAATATATTACGGGTAATAATTTTTTCCTTCAAAGATGTATTGCTGATATTTTTTTGTTTTCAAAAATGTATTGCTGGTAATATTTTTTTTTAAATGTCTTGCTTATAATATTTTGTTTTTTCAAAAATGTAGTGCTTGTAATAATGTATTCCTGATAATAATTTTTACAAAAATGTATTGTCTTCTACTGAAACTTATTTTTACACTTTCATAGTGTTTTGACTCCAGTTTGGGGTTAACTATTTACCCATATATGGGACCATAACAGGGGCTACAACCGCGGGTCAGGGTGAACATGGGAACATCACCAATTAAGAGTTGAATCCACGCTCCTCAAATCCTCCTGATCAAAGGCCTTGCTCTTGAATGTAGTTTATCTTCTTACCCATAACAAAGACGGAGTTTTATCGTCATACCCATGAAGCATCAAAATAGGTCGGGAGGAGTAGATGCGATAGACAATAATAAACTAGAAGAGAACTCAAAATTGATCGCAGCATTTAAGTATTACATTACTATTTAAGCTTACCTTTTAAAACTTCAACGATGATTCTTCCATCACCACTTAATTTAAAGACAATTTGATGTACGTAGGTCCTTACTTTCCGTACAAAAAAATTATTTTTATTTCATGGGTGACTTTCGCTGAATTTTGCAATTAATTTCGATTATTCCCAGATTTATTTCTTATTTTATTTTTTTTATTTCTTTTATTTATAAAAATTGCTATCGTACCAAAAAATTCGTCTCAAAAAATGAATCATGTAAAAAATCGCCGAAAACAATCGCAGTAATGAAAACTTGGGAATTCAAAATTTCAGGATTGGGGGTCTGGATCCGGCCCAGATTTTTCGGTTCAATTTGCTCCCAGAGTCGGCCTGTTTCAAAAAATATTATGTTATGTCGGGCTACGACCTCTAGGAGTAAAGTTGAAAAAGTGTCACAGTGATCCATTACATTGACATTCATATTTATTACATCGATGTAGCTTTGAGGTGTTCAGTTTCAGGGAAACTGGATTACATTTAATCAGTGTTCCTATTTGCTCATAGTCTTACCGGAAAGTTTTTTCAGTTTTCCAGATGAAAATTTCCACTTCTGAAACAAGCAAACAGCTTAAGAAGTTTTCTCTCAGCTCTAACACCTTATCCATAAATGGCACATAGCTATTTTGCGTTTATACAATTTTATTTTTTTTAATTTCTAGATACTAAGAATCGGTTTGAAAGATGTTGAAATGAGACCGTTCAGAATGTGTACATATGTCAGAATTTTCAGTCTCGTATGAAACGAAATTATTGGTTCAAGCGCCACATATTATTGTCATTATTATCATTGCGTACTCACAGCTTGACCCGTAAATCTAGGTAGGGTATCAGTTCCCATGACACCTGTTTACTTTGGTGTTTCATATTTTCAGTTATTTATTTGAGAAATGTTTAGAAAAAAAAAAACTCAATATATTAAAAAAACAAACAAACAAAAAACAGAATAAAGCTTTAATTCGTCAAAATATCGATATCAACACTATAGTGGTAGAATAGAACATTTTGTATTTAAATCGTGCTTGTCTACAATTACGATAATAAAGATATAATTCAACAAACATATTTTCAATCTCTTTATAATATGTATATATATATATATATATATATATATATATATATATATATATATATATATATATATATATGTGTGTGTGTGTGTGTGTGTGTGTGTGTGTTTATATGCAAACGCACACACAAACACAGACAGACACAGACACACACACACACGCATATATATATATATATATATATATATATATATATATATATAATGATTTTCTTTCATTCTTTCTCTCCATTACTGCTATTATCGTTTCTGTTCCTCCCCACGTCATAACTTCTTACACTGTCTCTTTTATCATTTTTTTCATTTTCTTATATGTTATCAATATATTATTCTTCTCATTATTATTATTATTAATATTATTATTATTATTCCCCTCTACATGTACACACACATAGACGCTGATATATATCTATATCTATCTATCTCTCTCTCTCTATGTATATATATATATATATATATATATATATATATATATATACAGTGTAACCCGGATATAAGAGAGTTGTTGGGGCCGGTGGAAAAGTCTCTTATATCAGGGTTTCTCTTATATCCGGGTTTGATCTATTATATATACATTAACAGAGGCTCTAATCTCTCTTATATCCGGGTATCATATATCTGGGTTACACTATATATATATATAAAAGCAGGAGAACTTCTCACAGGCACGCACACAAACCCCACACAACTTAGAAAGTATGTGTTTATGTCTGTACATATATATGTGTGTATGTATGTGCGTGCATGTAAACGGATTCCATGTTACTTGGGAGGTATGTAATTGTATGTATGTGTGTATGTATGTGATTGCGTATGGATACTGATTCCATGTAACTTGGGAAGTATGTGTATGTACGTGTGTGTGTATGTGTGTGTGGGTGTACAGATGAGTTCGCTGATTACTCGTATTAAGACAGTGTGTATGTATGGAGAGGGGATATACACATATATACCCGCATACAGAGAAAAAACATACGAAAATGGAAATAGATGGAAGGACACACAGGGGTCATTAAAAGATAAGAATGTCGATAACTACTCCATCATTTCTCGAACTAATCTTAATTGTTTTATAACCCTTCACAAAGAATTTTTCCGTGCAAGAAAGACGTTTGGATCACTGGCACAAGAAAGAAAATGTCTCATATCGAGAATATTTAACATCGAAAAACATAAAGAAAAATTGAATTACTTTTAATAATGTTGTGGAGTGACTTCACAGTGGAGGCTTGTATTTGTACTAAATCGGTCCTAAAATAGGTTCGACGTACAAAACGTTAGGAACTTGATATAATAGGTAATGACGCAGAGTAATCTAGTTGTGGTCGCTGATACTTTAGTATTCGACTAACTATCTTCCGACATCGACTGTCTGACCGACTGTCAGTCACACCCCACGGGGGCGTCATGTGGTACAAGGCCTTTTTAACGTGGGATCTCCGAGCCAGTGGGCTCGGCCAAAAATATGCCTATTGAACCCGTATAAATGGGTTCAGGGCCGGTTTACTTCCCCGAAAGAGAATCCGCCCTTCGACGTAGCCTCCTTCGAGTTTCTCCCCGCCCGAAGGCAGAGAGTTCAACCGAACAACCAGTCGACTGACTGACCGACTCACTCGTTACTCTTATTACTCCTACTTATTATAGGTTGGAGAGTCTATTAACTATGGAATAGGTGTGTTCCGACATAAAAAATAACTTGTGGAAATCTCCACCCTTTGCCTGATGACGGTCGCAAAACCGGAAACACGTGTATCAAGATTGTGGAAAATATATTTTTTCTTAAATCCACATTACAACCAAACAGGTTTGCGGTTTCTCTCTTCTTTTTAATATACAGAATTTTCTCTCGTTGGAACTACTATAACCCCTTCCTAATTTAGATATAGATATTATTTTAATATCTATATTCGGGCTGTAAGACAAAAAAAGAAGCCGACAAAAGACATCAGTGTCAGTAAAAAAAAAACAAAAAAAAACACCGACACTTTTAATTTAGTAAAAACATAAAAGTTCTCAATACATTAAGTAGAGCAAAATCTAAAAAAAAAAAAAAAACCCCTAGAGAGCCAGAACCTACCTAGCAAGTTTTCACCTAATGGATCTTCAGAGTACTACTTGGTACGTAGGTTCAGCCTCACTAAGTTATATATTCATTATATATATATATATATATATATATATATATATATATATATATATATATATATATATATATATATATATATATATATGAAGAAATATAGTCTTAAGTTATGCTATATTTATGGGATAAAGTGCTAATTTCAGAGATAGAGCGTGTTTAAATATAAAAATGAACATAGACTTCAACACTTAGAGGCGACAGTCTGTTTCTGGCCTGACGATTGCATATATAGGCATACATATACACACATTGGCAAAGACACCCTCTGCTTAGATAGAAAGTTCTGCTAGAAGTGTGAAAAATTAAGAGAAAAAAAAAACAGGATAAAGAAACAAAATTAAAACAAAAATTGAAAGAAAAGGAAAATGTTAAAATTACATAAAGTCAGACTTAAATTACAATTTCAGGGTTTTACAAAATAAAACACGAGCACAGAGTGCCATCGGCAAAAATTATTATTATTATTATTATTATTATTATTATTATTATTATTATTATTATTTTCTTTGCTTTCTGGCGTTTACACATTTCTTTCCGGGTCCCGCCCAGGTACCTAAGGTTAGAAATGGCAACATGACACTTTCCACTGAAAAAAAAAAAAAAAAAAAAAAAAGAAAGAAATTACATACATAAAGTCCTTCGTAAAATGTGGGCTGTACTTGTCAGAACAATTTTTTGTCTCTCCTTGAGGCATGGACTTCCAGGAATCCCTTCAATTATTCTACTGGAATATTTTCCAACCAGTCCTAGGGCTCCAGCTACAACAGGGGTTGTTGATGTTCCCATATGCCACATTTTCGAGATTTCTATTATTATTATTATTATTATTATTATTATTATTATTATTATTATTATTATTATTATTCACCTCTGCCTTTTATTTTTTCTTTATCCTCATCTTCTTCATTTTCTACTTCTCCATCCTATTCACCACCATCTTCTTCTTTCCATTATTATTATTATTATTATTATTATTATTATTATTATTATTATTATTATTCACTTAGAAAAAAAATGTATGAGTCTTTTCTTTCGCCAAATGGTTAAGTTTTAAATGAGGGTATGTATATTTGGATAGGATATACATTTGAGTTGATCCAAACAGGATTAAAAAAAAACAAAAAAACTTCCGATGGGATTTGCGAAAGCGCATTTGGACAAAAAATGATACGTTTCGCAAAGTGAGGAAAATATTAAGAAACTGGGAAAATTGCGTTACAGAAAAAGCAAAGAGTACTGAATGGTTACGCAATATTGGTCTTCCTATATAGCAATAAATGTTGGACAATCGGATCTCGGATGAAGAAGAGACTAGAGACAACGGAAACGTGATTCTACAGAAGGATGCTTCGAAAACCGTGGACTGAGAACGCAAGCAATGACGAAATTTTAGAGAAAAGGGAAACAACAAGGACACTGATGTATCACATCAGAAAGAAAGACTTGAAATTTCTAGGGAACATAATGAGGAAAGAGGGATTGAAAAAATTGATCCTCACAGGACAGTGAAGGCAAGAGGGACAGATGATAACTTACCTAATGAGCTTCTGTGAATGGATGGCAGAACAGCAAATTAGTAGAGATAGCAAAACAAAAATTACTAAGAGCTTAAAAGGTCATGAATTTGTGGGGAGACATCTTCGATCACATCCTGAAGGGACGGGCCACATTAATAGTAAATATAGCTATATAGCAAACCCAGAAGGAAGCTGTAAGATCTAGAAAGGAAAGTGAAAGTGAAAGTGAAAGTGAAACCTAACTAGAAAAAGAGAATATGTATCATTTTAATAAGAAATACAACGAAAAATGTGAAATTATATTTGGGGGCATCAAAATGAACTTATTAACGACATGGGGTTATGCGGGGTCGAATGGATTGTGTAACACAGATATCCAGACGCTAATCGGGAATACCGAATGTGACTTTAAGAAACTCATCAACTTATCGTACACTTTCGTTGGAAACAAAGAAGACAGCGTTGGATTCCTATCGTGATTATCTTCCTGCACGTAGCAGCAAAAAAATTCGAAAGCTGCCTTCCAGAAACAAAACAAAATATAAAGAAACATGAAGATTATATTAGAAACAAAAATAGGACTGCTAAACTCTTATGTAATATCAATCCTCCTACTTTCGACAGGAAATGCTAGCCAATTCTTTTATAGAAAAAGATAAGACTTCAAGGGATCGAGATTTGGGTCCCAAGATGCATTCTGAAAAATACAATGAACTGTGGAGATGTCAGGAACGGGGAATTTTAAAGAAAAGGCACAGTAAAAGAAACTTCTCCAAATAAAAAAAAAGAAACTGCTGAATAGGAGTTATAGAGAGAAGAAGGCTTGGAAAATATAACACTGACAAGATATTCTAAAGACAGCGGGTAGAAGTACACAATGAGTAACATATCCGGCGACTTTCTTTTTTAATTGAGAGCAGAGAGTTTGGACAAGAGGTCGTGGAGAGCCATAGTCAACTATTTTTTCAATGAACAAGGAGAATAAATGAAAGGGGATTAACAACAAAAATTATATTTTATATATTACTGGAGTAAATCTACACTGACATTAACCTCAGCTGTATGATTTCAATTTTACTAAAAATATTAACTTGCATAATAAAATCATTCCAAGTATACATACATACATATATATATTACATAGATTATGTGTAAGCAAGAGGAAAAGGCAAAACAAATATTAATGACAAACAGATAACCGAACATCCTTATGCAGAAACAAAAACCGGAAGGCGATTATCCTTGACAATCGATCTCCTTTCAAATAGCCTCTGGCATCAACACAAACATTTTTGAAATCTAAGAGTCAAGTTAACAAAACTATTGTCGCCAAGAATGAAGTGTTTTTTTTTTCTTTGTGTTATTCTACACGCAATACTATCATCTCTATCTGAAACGCTCGCACGCGCGCACTCACGCAAAAACACACATACAGACACAAAAACACATACACACGCACAAACACACGCACACACAAAAACACACACGCACAAACACACACACACACAACACACAAGCACAAGCACAAACACACACATGAACAAGCACACGCATAAACAGACACACACACAAACACACACACACAAACACACACACGCACAAACACACAAAAACACACACACAAAGACACTCACACAAAGGCACACGCACAAACACACACACAAAAACACACATAAGAATAAACACAAACACACACACAAACACGCACACACATAAACAAAACACAAAAAAACAGACACAAACACACACACCAAAAACACACACACAACCAAAGACACAGACACAGAAAAACACACATTCAAAAACAAAGACACAAACACACACACAAACAAACCCACACATATATATTACCCCAAGATAAAGGAAAATAACATTTTTTTACTATAAATTGTAACAAAAATAGGTTTTATAAGATAGAGTCTACTTCACGGTATACTTTCGTTTTCTTATCCTTTCTTTTTTGTCGTTCCTAACATATAATTGCCTGAAATAAACATTTTAGATAACAGAGATGATCGTAAACAGCCGAATATAGCAAATACACCAATAGAAAAATAAATGCAACCTCGTCTAGAATGATACTTATATGGAATCGGGTGTACCAAGTGTTTGATAAAGCTCAGTAAATATTCTAAAATAAAAAAAAAACTAAAAAAAACTTTCAAAATCGTCGGTCATTTTGAGATGCAACTTATTTTCTTATGAAGCATACGAGAAATTTTAAACGAAATTTAAAGCTTAAAAATAATATTCATATCATAGTCAAGTAGAGTTTTTTTAGGATTTTTTTACTCAGATTTTAAAAAAACAGTATCCAATTTTAAGCCGAGTTCGAATTCCAGTCGAAACCATTATGTCCACTTAGATGCTAAAACCCTTGGGAAAGTTATGAAGCCTCTTCTTCTCGCTCCAAGTATGGGTAAATAGCAAGACAGACCTGGTTATATAGCTTTGGATGGCAACTGGTCTACCGCAGGAAGAAATGGCAACATACTGCGGGAAAAAAAAATTGCCTCGTCAGTCATGTATAGAAAGATACATGATCGTCTACACGTGTATCACGTATGGCACATAACTGACTGATTACCTTTTTAGGACACATTACTTTCCCTTTTCGTTTTCTTCTTCTTCTTCTTCTTCTTCTTCTTCTTCTTCTTCTCTATCTTCGTCTTCTTTCTTTTTTATTTCTTTACCTATTTTATTTATCTGTTGCCTTTTTAGGAGGCACAGTGGAGTAATCTGTAGCGGCTCGGATTGAGGAATCGGAGAGTCGAGTTCGAATTCCAGTCGAATCCATTACATTCACATACCTGGTTATATAGCTTTGGATGGCAACTGGTCTACCGCAGGAAGAAATGGCAACATACTGCGGGAAAAAAAAAAGGTATGAATCCATTTCTTCTCCCCCAGCTATGGGTAAATAGCACGATAGACCCGGTTTTATAGCTTTGGATGGCAACTGGTCTACCGCAGAAAGAAATGACAACCTACTGCGGGAAAACACTTCTACCACGTCAGTCATGTAATGAAGGATACATTATCGCCTAAGCGTGTATCACACATGGCACTTATAATAATAATAATAATAATAATAATAATAATCAAATTTAAAAGAGAAACATTGCAAATGCACTTGCATCAAGCAGCAGAGTGTAGAACCACCACATAACTGTTGCTATTCACAAATCCACCCTAATCCGGAGTGGTAGCACCAGTTAGGGTCCCAGCTATTGGTAAATAGTGAATCCCCAAACTGGTGTCAAAACACTAAGAAAGTATAATAATTTATATATTTTATAGTAAAAATACCAGCTATATATTTTCATGTAAAGATAACCAGCGATTCATATTTCGTGAAAAATCCCCATCAATGCATTTTTAAAGCAAAATTGCCAACAATATATTTTTATAGCGACATGACCAACAATATTTTTTCTTGTAATTGAAGCCATAAAACTATGACGTCCTGGGTATGACGGTAAACTACATCCACGTCCTGGGTACGGCGATAAACTGCATCCAACAGCAAGGTCTCAGATGATGTTTTCAGAAAAATAATGTTGCCAGCTCTAAGTTTTTGAAACAATAATGTTGCCAGCTCTAAGTTTTTTTTGTAAAAAAGTAATGTTGCCAGCTATACGTTTTTTTGTAAAAGAGTAATGTTGCCAGCTATACGTTTTTTTTGTAAAAGAGTAATGTTGCCAGCTATACGTTTTTTTGTAAAAAAGTAATGTTGCCAGCTATACGTTTTTTTGTAAAAATGTAATGTTGCCGGTTATACGTTTTTTTGTAAAAAAGTAATGTTGCCAGCTATACGTTTTTTTTTGTAAAAAAAGTAATGTTGCCAGCTATACGTTTTTTTTGTAAAGGAATAATGTTGTCAGCTATACGTTTTTTTTGTAAAGGAATAATGTTGCCAGCTATACGTTTTTTTGTAAAGGAATAATGTTGCCAGCTATACATTTTTTATTCCATACAAAATAGGCATTTAAAATTCGTATAAACTGGATTTGGCATTAAATAACCCACAATGGTTGATATGCCATAAAACCCAAACAAACAAACAAACAAACATAAAACTATGTTCGAAATATTTAGATTTCGGCACTAAATAACCCATAGAGGTTGATATGTCGCTAAACAAAATCAACCAACCAACAATACATATTTATAGTAAAATTATCAACAATACATATTTAAAGCAAAATGATCCAGAATATATTTCATGTTTAGTTGAAGCCATAAAATTACGTTCGAAATATTTAGATTTCAGCATTAAATGACCCATAGACGTGTTGATATGCCACTAAACAAAACTAACCAACCAAACAACGAACATGAAAAGACCTTCCGGACATTGATCCATATATTATCCTACAATTTCTTAAAGTAATCAAACTCTATTCCAAAATATAACTTCAATGTAAGACACACATTAACAACCTCTTTTAATTATTTTCAGACAAACATATACAAAAACTGGGTACCATTTATCATGGATTCAATGCTGAAACTAAAATAACGAAGTTGCCAAGAAAATTATATATCGACATTAAGTGACTCATAATCAATTGCAATGCCGTTAAAGACAGAAACATTCAATTGGCACAATAAATAATAATAATAATAATAATAATAATAATAATAATAATAATAATAATAATAATAATAATAAACAGCAAAAAACAAAGAAGGCAGGGGTAGATAACCATTGTCTACAAAATACAGGGTGTCCCGAAAATTTTGACATCATTTTAAAAGCAATTACCCTGAAAACTCCTAGATTAAATTAAAATAAATTAAAAAGTGTTATATAGGAATAAAGTGTCGCTGATGACACTTGAGTTTTGACATAGATCGCCAGTGAGCAAACACAGACGATTCCATTATTTAATTAAGTAGACAACGTGACCATAAAGGAAACGCATATATAGCGTGTGTCTAATTGATCTCTGCAATTATAGCCGATTCTCTATAATATACGGGTTGTTATTCCTTCTCTATTACTATACGGACCTCTATTCTCTAATTTATTCAGTATACTATTTCTCTATTCGGATCACTATACGGTGGTTACTTGTCGAGCGAGTATTATCGAGCGAGTATTATCGAGCAAGTACTATTAACACCAGCATTGTTCAATCGCGTACTGCAATTGTATCTGCGATTACAAAGTCTCTACTACAACGAGGATTACGAAAGTAACAACGAGTATTAGTTGACACCAAAAAAAGAATATACACTAGTGGCAACTAACAACAAAACAGTGAATATTTTTCTTGTTCTTGATGTCCCTCATCTGATTTATATCCGAAAAAATGCTATGGCGTCTGAAGAACTATATATATATATATATATATATATATATATATATATATATATATATATATATATATATTAGGTTGGTGCAAAAATAATGACGTAATAATGTCGTTTTTTGACGTTAAAAATAGGTCAAAAAACGACATTATTACGTCATTATTTTTGCACCAACCTAATATATATATATATATATATATATATCTATATATATATATATATATATATATATATATATATATATATATATATATATATAGAAAAGACCAAAATATTTGGTGTTTGCAAGGACCGTGTATCTTATCTAGGCATGTGACTAAGTTATTCGCATTTTTTTTGTTTTGTTTTTTTTTTGGTGGGGGTACAGGCCTTGGAGAAAATCCTATATTTTAAAGACCTATTATATTATGAAATTTAACTAAAGCTATTTAATTGCATGTCATATCTATTGTAAATACGTTTATTTATCTAATTTACTGTTTTTGTCTTATTTATTTTTAGAATTTAGTAAAATTTAAGCTAAATGCGTGACCTCTCCGAGTTCGAAAAAGAGCAAATTGTTGGAGCTCGCATGGCTGGAACCTCGATCACTAAGGTTGCTGAACTGTTTGGTTTTTCAAGAGCTACCATATCAAGAACACTGATGCAATTCGAGAAACAGGGCAATACCTCTAGCAACTGTAGCAATTCGAACCGGACTTGCAAACTTACTGACAGGGACTGATGTGCATTGAAACCCAATGTAGCAAAAAATCATCGAACAAATGCGGCCAAAGTGACTGCTGGGTTGAATAACCATCTGAATAGTTCAGTTTCTACTAAAACTGTTCACCGTGAGCTCCAAAAGTCTCCATATCATGGAAGAGCCGCTGTGAGGAAACCACTTCTCTCCACTCGCAACATTCGAAAGAGGTTGAAGTGGTGCAGAGATCACAATGCCTGGTCTACAGACCAATGGAAGCAAGTCATATTCTCAAACAAGTCCAGTTTTTCTCTTTTCCCAACTTCAGGGCAGCCCAAAGAAGCTTACAACCCTGACGACCTTCTTCCAACAGTGAAGCATGGAGGTGGATCAGTGATAGTTTGGACAGCCATAACATGGAAATGTCTCAGTCCAATAGTTGTCCTGCATGGTAGAATCAACAGCAAAGTTTACCTGAACATTTTGGGAGATCATGTTCACCCAATGGCCAAGACTTTATTCCCTGATGGTAACTGCATCTTCCAAGACGATAATGCTCCAATACATACCGCTCGAGGGCTTAAGAATTGGTATGAAGAGCATGAAAGTGAGCTAGGACACATGGAGTGGCTTCCCCAATCTCAAGATATCAGTATTATTGAACATTTGTGGTGCATTTTGGATCAACAAGTTAAGAGCCGATATCCTCCACCGTCGTGTCGTAAAAGGCTGGAGAAGGTTTTAATGGAAGAATGACTGAAAATTCCTCTGGATGAAGCCAGGAAGCTGTATTGTTCCATTCCGAGACGTATTAAAGCTGTCTGTGAGGCTAAAGCAGGACCAACTCCATATTAAATAAATTTTCTTTGAATTTAACAAGTGTTCCAATTATTTTGTCCAACCTCTGTAGGTACTTTACATATATTTGAATATTTTTTTCCGGTAGCATGTGTCGAAATATCTTTTTAATATTCAAATTCCTTTATCGCCGACCAAAATTTCCATTCACCCACTATTTTATGCTAAGTTCCTCATCACCCGCCCAACAGATGAAATCTCCCACTGGTGGACGATATCTCCCAGTTTGAGAAACCCTGTATCAGACAAGCATTAATTTCGCTTATTTTATCGATAATATACAAGAAAAAGAAAAAACAAATTGACATCATTTTAAAATCAATTAGCTTGAAAGCTACTGACGCTAGATCATTGAAATTGAACAGATTATATGTCGAACATCATAAGTCTATTAAGGGACCGATTTCATAAAAATTTAATATCTTCACCGCCTGTGACACGACACACGTCAAGTTGGTAGTTATGCACTTGCCAAACACGCTGATGTCGATAATGGTCTACCAGATTCTTTAGCCCTGCATAAGCATCCTTCTTCTTTAAATTTTGGGTACCAAGTTCAAATTTGTTTGCAAGTCGGTGAAGTTTTTCCCAAATTTTACATTGCAGGCAGTCTTGGATGATTGTGCGAACATATTCTAAGACGCAAAAATAATTCTCTTTGGGAGGGAACGGCATAGCTCCACCTGAAAACAGAACAAAAATAAAACATTAAATATAAAACATTAAATATAAAACATTAAATATAAAACATTGATCTGTTTCTAGATAGTCTATGAAAATTTGCGGTTATTTCAACGAGAATTGTCAAAATTATTGCCTAACGAAATGATGTAAAAATTCTTGAGACACAGCCATATTTGTTCTTTGGGAATCAGCATAATTTTTAAAATTAGAAGTTTTGCTTCCAACATAATGTTTGATAAAATTTTCATTCTCATATTTTGTAGTTAGTTTTCTTAATGAAAGACAATAATACTGTTTAAAATAAATGGACCGTCTACTCAAATACGGATATACACTAAAAATAACGGTTGATGTAAAGGAAATGTGTCAGATTAAAATTAAATAACAAATAATTCTTTAGAAATCACCTCGTTTAAGTTCCGATATGAAACTGAACAGATCTGTTTTACAGTAAGATTCATGCCGTACTGGGTCACTCTGGTAGGTTAAATTATGGAGTAGTCTATATGGATATGAGGGGAAAAGAACGCTTAACTCTACACATGAACAGGTTAAGATTACAGTGATTGGGAAACATCTTCTTGGGAGTCTGTTCCACAGAGCGCTGTTTGAGTAGAACTTCTCGCCGATGGAACAAGGGGGGGAATGAGGATGGTTTACCATTATGTAAGTGTCATGACAGGTGCTTTAGATGTCAATCTGAAGGATGAGGCATGCTTTAAGGCAAATAGAAACTTTCTCCGCTGTAGGTTCTCCATAGCCGAGGGGTCAATAGCACACCAGAGGTAACTGTGATTCATAATACGAAGGGGGACTCCGGTTTGAATTACATGGGAGGGAACTATTTCTTTATTAAATTTTCTTGAATACCCAAACCGACAAACGAAATAAAGATTGTTCTACATAAGTAAGGGTATCCACAAAACTGATGTTTATACATATATATATATATATATATATGTATATATATATATATATATATATATATATATATATATATATATATATATATTCAATTAAAAGGTGCAATTATAATTTATAAATTCATGAATCATTCATACAAAAAACAAATATAGAGGTTAATGATTTAAATGCCAAAAATACATCGTCGCAAATATTTATAAATAAGATACATCAACCCCGAACCTGTATATGAATGATATGATCCCTGTTTATAAATTCCAGTTTCATAAGGTCTTTTAAATTTTTTACAAGCTTTCGTCTGTTCCTACAGACATCATCAGGTATGGAAGTAGATTTTGTTCTTGTTTTTACTTCTCAGTAATAAGAGGACAACGAAAAAAGAGATGCAATCCGAAAAAATGCTATGAGAAATGTGTTATTGTTTTGGTACGTGCGGTCGCAACGCTGAGTTTGAATTTAAATTTAAAAGTTGTGCGTTTTTGTACAAATATAGCAATAAAATAATTTTTTTTTACTGGTAAATTTTCCATGAATATGGCATAGGGTTAGGTTTAGGGTTAGGTTTTGTAAACGGGGATCATATTATTTATATACAGGTTCGGGGTTGACGTATCTTATTTATATTGTTTGCGACGATGTATTCTCGCCATGTAAATCATTAACCTTTATATTTCTTTTTTGTATGAATGATCCATGAATTTATATATATATATATATATATATATATATATATATATATATATATGCACCTCGACGTGGTGTAATGATTAGAAAGCTACCACTAAGGTTACATATATAAAGGGTGCTCCAATAACTTGGACTGATTTTAAATGTGAATTAAGTTAAAGACTCTAATGATTTTATTTTCTTTTTCTTTCAGATTTAACAACTTGGTCTTTGGCAATTTCAAACCCACTACTAAGTGGTAGCTTTCTAGCGCCGGTCGATTACATATTCCGTTGTGGAACTCATCCGAGTTTCACTTAACCATAGGACTGTGCCACGACAAGCCACGGCAAATATCTCAAGCCGCTCCATCCAGAGCATTAGAAGCAGGTTCCAACAGGAATATACAAGTGAGAGAAATTATTAGGACGATTTGAGACAATCGTAATTAAGTAATTCCTCGAGTCTAAAAGAAAACTCCACAAAATGCAGAAAACAATGGACGTTCGTTTCGTCCTATATTTGGGTTCCACCACGGAATACGTAATCGAGCGGCGCTATATCGAGTATAATTAATTACCTTTGCGCCACCGAGGCCCGTTGGTACAGTTGGTATGACGTTCGCATCATATTGTACCTGCCCCGGTTTCAATACTTGGTGGAAGATGCGCACTGCTGATGAGTCCCAAATATAATGAAAAAAAAACTGCCGTCCTGCGCATTTGCTTGAGGTTTCTTATAGATTCGATGAATTACTTAATGAGTTGATTTTGTTGCGTAATTCTATTTGGATCTGCTATAATAAATACAGTGTGTCCATAAAGTCCGTGTGCACTTTAAAAAAATTATAACTTTATTTGTATTTCCGACAGAAATATTTTGTAAAAAGGATTAGAAAGTAGTAAATCTATATTTTTTAAGGTTTTATTGAATTTTTTAAAAAGGTTTCCACGTGTCCTCCATCATTAGCAATACAAAGAGTAATACGATTTTGCAGTTCGTGACTCTTTCAATTGTTTCATTATTTAGCAATAGTGCTCCTATGAAGCGTTTCTTTATTGTATTCAATTCTAAAGTTTCTATGTACAGCAATGGTAGATTTCTATTCAGCCAAGCAAAGAACACAGTTTACTTTTTCCTCAGTTAAATGGATCAAATTGATTCTGGGAAAAAGAAAATATTTTTTCTTATCTAAAACTTGCTGCAAATTTTTTGGTAAAGAATTATTCAATAACTATACTTAAAACTAGATACATTACACTTTATAACATTTTTACGGACTAATTCTATCGCAAATACAAATAAAGTTATATTTTTTAAATGCACATGAACTTTATGGACACCCTGTACATTGAGCTCTTTTTCCAGATCAGTTTTAATATTTCATCTTGAATCATACGCAAAAGGATTTATTACCTTTACTATATATATATATATATATATATATATATATATATATATATGCTATCGAGGATCGATCCTTTTACCCCTGATGTTACCGGATATATGTGGTCAGTCCTAGTCTACGGTACTTGCGGATAGTGCCTGAAAACCATACCACGGGTTGACACAAGACTTGTGAGTGAAATTGGGTAGACGGAACCCTTGGGTGCCGTCGATAGCTAGGCTAGCACGAAGTAAAAAGTCATCGTCGCCGAAGAGTTGAGCATACTGGTCTTGTTCAAATTGTTGAACACGCTAGATAACACACTCTTTCCCAGAAACTGTAACTAAGGTCTGCTCAGCATAGTTGCAGTATAAAACACGGGTCGGCACTTTGGGTGTTGAATAAGCAGAAATGTGCCTGAGCAAACGTCTACAATAGGGATTGAATAGATGGGTATCCACGAATACGAGTGGCCATCTAAACATATCTCTCTCTCTCTCTCTCTCTGTATATATATATATATATATATATATATATATATATATATAACTGACATAAGTACGTGCACTCTAATATATAAAAGCGAGTGTCCGTACGAGTAAAAATAGTTATAAAAAATTTAATAAACCTTGCAAAAGTTAACTCTTCCACAAACCACAAATAATTTCTACATTGAATTCAAAAATATTAAACAAATTCTCATTAACAATGATTTTCCTAATTACATCGTTGATGAACAAATTAGACAAGACTTTAAAAATATCAACATAAATAAAAAAGAACAATACTTCTTTAAATAACTCTAAACGTAGCAACCTACTATAACGTAATCAGATGCACTCCAGCTATAAACAAGATAAAAAGTCCTAAAATATCTCGTAGGTAGTGATGCCAGTAAAATAAAACTAATTATATTATTATATAAAAATTAATACAACCATTTAATCATATGCAATAACTCTTCTTTGTCAACTACTGTTTTGGAAAATACCAAAATTGTATATCAGTTTAAATGTCCTTCGGGAGGATTGTATCACTGACAAAAAATTAATTACATATGTTCGTTTGATAATCTCATCAAGACTTCTTACACTCAATGTGCTGGGTACGAGTTGTCTGCTACAATATCTATAATCTCATTCCTGCCCCCCTTCACAAGACAGGAAAATACTTGTTGACAACACCGATAGACTACACCACGAAATTAATAAACAAACACTTCAAATTATCGAGGCCCTCTATATCAAAAGCAAGAAACCAATAAAATGTATTAAGAGTGGAGAGGCAAAATATATTTAACAAATATTTAATGCTATTTTGTAATTCTAACAATTTCTGGGACAGATGTTGTTGACAAAAAAATCTCCATAACTACAACGGATATATTTATAATTTAGAAATAATTATTAGGTTGGTGCAAAATCATGACGTAATAATGTCGTTTTTTGACGTATTATTAACGTCAAAAAACGACATTATTACGTCATTACTTTTGCACCAACCTAATAGAACAGAGCGCTTTTACGCATGATTTTTTTTAAAATCAACATCACAACGATCACAGTTACAAAAAGTTTGTCTTTGTAAATAATCCTTGAGGATGATTTTGGAGGAGAACGAAATTAACAGGTTATGAAAAAAAAAACTACGACGCCTTCTTTGATGAATTTCATCTTACCATGAAGAATCTCATTAAGGAAAGGAAAGGATTATTAATAAAAATTAATAGACATAATATGTCTATATTATTCAATGAAACATGTTATATATATATATATATATATATATATATATGTCGCTTGGTTTGACGAGGTAAGTTGCTGTTTTCTTCGCTGTAAGCTTAAACAAAAACGATTCCATTTTTCCGGCAACTGCCACCGAACGGACAGGAAATCGTCTCACCCTTACTCCTATGGCATCCTTCTGGAAGTCTCTTATCACGAAAATTGACTTTCCCAGACACAATAGCACGGGACTCTTCTTTGGACATTGAGCATTTTTCGACAGAACTGGTAGGACTGAACAGTGTGGAAAGAGATTGTCAATAGAGTTCCGACTAAATATAGTGAGGTCGAAGAATGATGCAGAATTAAAAACACACTTGTTTTCTAATTTCTTTTTGAAGCGTCACACCAAATGTTATTTGGCTCCGATTGAATGCCAATATTCCTGCCAGATGAACAGTCAAAGAGTTCAAATAATTTTTACTTGACGCGAACAGTCGGTGGAAGACTGTCCAGTGACAAACTCAGCTCATGGCTTTCCCTACCATGCAAGGAATCACTTCCAATAAGCCGTAACCACTTAACGACGTTGTTACTTTCGTATTTTGGCAGCAACCCTTCTTTCATACAAGTTTCATTAAATATGACAGGCAAGATGCTTTTATTAACTTTTTTATATAGTTTCTCGAAGATCATATAAATGTTTCTTTTCAGTAGATAAATTATACAAAAACTGTCCAAACGTTCTTTTTTTGTCCAGCGCTTTCGGCTATATATTTAGCCATTTTCAAGGTTGAAATGTATCAATTATTAAGTAGAAATAGATTGTTGTATGTATGCATTTATATAAAGTTTAATTTTCAAAACACGGTCAATATATCGTGTCCATGTTCATTATCTACTTTAAAAGAAAAAAATGATTAAATCACATGATAAATTATATAAAAAAATACTTAATCAAAGCACCTTGTCCTTCATATTTAATGAAACTAACATGAAATAAAGTATATATGTATATGTGTGTGTGTTTGTGTACCGTCATCCACAGACAGACTGTTTCGCTGTATCACAGCTCAACAGTGTGGCTAGACACCCGATCGCTTCAAACCAGGACCGAAACACGAATAATTCGGCATCAGTCGGATATATATATATATATATATATATATATGTGGGGGGTTCGGATGTTTGCATATATATATATATATATATATATATGATATTATTTTATACATGTAGATGAAAGCACCAGACGAATAAGCACGTATATGCAAGTCTACATGTGAATATGTACTGTTTGACGACGCAGATGCATATATATATATATATATATATATATATATATATATATATATATATATATATATATGAAGAAAAATATACGGAAAAAACAAACAAAAATCCTTATATGCAATTATGCTGTTTTAATGTTAATATAATGTCAACGTCTGACGTTTCGGTCTAATAAACCATCTTCAGGACATATTCATAAAATATAATTAACATTATCAATTCAACATGACAAAGACGATGGACATAAGAACAAGACTTATCCAAACAGATAACTGAAAGTTTTTGATGGTTTATTAGACCCAAACGTCCGATGTTGACATTATATTAACATTAAAACAGCATAATTGCATATAAGGATTTTTGTTTGTTTTTTCCGTATATTTTTCTTCATACTGTCGGATCTATATCCATATATTTGCTTACACACACACATACACACACACACACACACACACACATATATATATATATATATATATATATATATATATATATATATATATATATATATATATATATTCTTAAAATCTAAAAAAAATATTTTGAGAAATGATTTAAAAGCCGTTGAAAACGAATCAACGAGCCATCGAATTTATATTGTGTGTGTGTCTGTGTGTGAATCATGAATATTCCGCTTTATGTTTCTACAATGATAAGTAATCGTTCCTGTTTCCCAGTAATATGTTCATAACATTATTTATGTGGGGTCGCAAATCCGTACATTTACTATAGGGAATCGAAATATATATCTTTCGGTTATATTCAGCTGCTTGTACCTGATAATGGAAAATCCCCTTCGACAGGGGAAGATAGGAGATTGCATATACGAATTGAACCGTCACACGCCGGCTAGGATTTAGGTGTCTCCAACGAGGGTTGATAGATTCGTTTTGCCCCACTGGGAATGCCGGTTGTCTTAACAAATGCGCCGAAATAGTTACCGTCTTTAGGCACACGGGAAACAAAGTATTTCCGTGTCGTATCTAATTAAGACATTTCTAACAGACAAAGCTTCATAATATTGTGTGTGTAAATTGTGTCAGCTGGGAAGAATGAAGAGAGGCGTGTGATTTGGTGTCGAGAAAGTCAATTGAAGAGAAACTACAGTTAATATTTATCAGAAGCGCGGTCGAGATGAACCGTGAGACCTCGAACACACTACAGAATCTCTGCATTCTCAAAAATAATTGAATTCAAAACAGATATTAACTTTAAATAATGCTAAACCAAGGAATCTCCTAAGACAGAAGGGTTTACCGATGATGAAAGAAACTGAGACAAGGATAAAACAAATATCCAAGATTTAAAGAGATAGTAGATGACGCTCAACATCTGCATACAACATCAGTTGGAGAATCCCTGCATCGCTTGACACAATTTGAGACCAGTCTGTCTTAAGCTCTGTAAGGGAGTGCAAACGAAATATTTGTCGCAGATTACTCCCGCAACACAAAGAACAAATCACTGTAAGTTCAGACTCAAATATCGGGGGCAGAAAGAAATGCCGAAAACTCGATTCGCAGGTACTATCCCACAAATCACAATGCATCTAACCAGTCAGAAAAATAACTCACTCTCCGACGAACGCTGTAGCCAAAATACAACAACTTCCCGATTCGAGAACACCAACTGCTTTTATCGCCGAGCATTTTTCCATTCGTCCATAACTGGGAGAGGACGCCCAATTTTTGCATATCGCCGAGCATTTTTTCCATTCGTCGATAACTGGGAGAGGACGTCAAATTTTTGCATATCAAAATACTTGTATAGCGACTCCTGTGTCGGGCTTCTTTTTTTTTAATTTAAATATTTCGACTTCAACATGTCATGCAGAATACGTGCCCTTTTTTATTTGGTAAGTAATTTTTTTTCGCCACATTTTCCGTCGTAAGATACACGCGACACGCTGTCGCTTGGTTTAACGAGGTAAGTCGCTGTTTTCTTCGCTGTAAGCTTAAACAAAAACGATTCCATTTTTCCGGCAACTGCCACCGAATGGACAGGAAATCGTCTCACCCTTACTGTTATGGCATCCTTCTGGAAGTCTCTTATCACGAAAATTGACTTTCCCAGACACAATAGCACGGGACTCTTGTTTGGACATTGGGCATTTGGCGACAGAACTGGTTGGACTGAACAGTGTGGAGATTGTCAATAGAGTTCCGACTAAATATAGGGAAGTCAAAGAATGATGCTGAATTAAAAGCACACTTGTTTTCTAATTTCTTTTTGAAGCGTCACACCAAATGTTATTTGGCTCCGATTGAATGCCAATATTCCTGCCAGATGAACAGTCAAAGAGTTCAAATAATTTTTACTTGACGCGAACAATCGGTGGAAGACTGTCCAGTGACAAACTCAGCTCATGGCTTCCCCTACCATGCAAGGAATCACTTCCAATAAGCCTTAACGACGTTGTTACTTACGTTAGCTAGATGACGGTCAGTTGAAACTTTTCGCCTATGTCCCTCCTTACCGGTCGTGGGTTTAATCTCAATAGACTTAACCCGTTTACGCCGTTCTCTCTGATAATACTCCTCTAGGTGGCCATGAATGACACTGGGGTTTATAGTGCAGTGGTTTTACGTTGACTTCTCCACGGTGATATTATTGAGACACTACTGCTAAGTTAACTGACCCTTGACTAATCAAGTTGATCTTCCGCTGTTTGACGGGTCTTATTTTTCATCATACAGGTGTGCCAAAGACCCACATCAGTCGCAAAAAATGGAAGCGCTGGTGGTAGTTCAGTCGCCGAAAATGAACTATAAATTTTATATTCAAATTGTCAACAGTATAGTTTGTGCCAAAATTAGAAATGATAAATAAAAACAATTGAACCTGCGACACACTTTGGCGGAGAAACCACAGCAGGACACAAAAACAAAAGACAAAATTTACCAAAGATAAGGCGAAGGGGAGCGGTTTTACTGAGGCCAGATGCGGGAAAGATAAAAGCAAAAAAGTGTTAAAAAGAAGTTTATAGATCAATGGAGAATTGCGATAAAAGAAACGAGAGATAAAATAATGATGAATATGAAAAATAACATAATAATAATAAAAAAAAAGATGGCGAGAAGAAAGAAAAAGAAATCGAGAGCAAAAGAAAAATAACTGAAAATAA
>OZ010600.1:70827946-70837946 GCA_963932145.1 Acanthosepion lycidas
CTATAATCAAACAGATACCAAAATCGATTAACGGCAGCCTTTCCGACAATTCCTCCAATGAATCCATATTCAACAAACCTAAGAAAGACTACGAAACAGCCCTAAAAGATAGCGGATTCCCAGCAACACACACATACTCACCACAGAACACAAAAAAGGCCAACGGGAAAAGAAATATACGTATCAAGCCACCATACAGCAAAAACGCAAAAAAAAAATGTAGGAAAAATATTCTTCAAACTCTTACACAAACACTTCACGGAATCAAGCACCCTACACAAAATATTCAACAAAAACAGAGTAAAAATCAACTACAGCTGCGCCGAGAACATGGCACAAATAATAAAAAAGCACAACAGGAAAATTATTAACAAACCACACGAACAAATTAAACCTACATGTAACTGCAGAATAAAAAATGAATGTCCGTTAAACGGTAATTGTTTACAAAACAACGTAATATACCAAGCCACGATAAAATCACCAGTTATTGGCGAAAAACTATATATAGGAGTAACTGAAGGACCCTCGAAACAAAGAAATTGTACACACAAAATATCTTCCACAAATAGTAAATATGCGAATAGCACAATGCTTTCTAAGTATACCTGGAAAATTAAAAACAAAACGCACATCACACCAAAAATATCTTGGAAAATAAGGAAAATATCATCAACCTACAACACCCATCAAAAAATTGCAAACTTTGCTTGGAGGAAAAAATAGATATCATTACTTGCCCAGACCAAAATAATTTATTAAATAAAAGATCCGAGCTCATCTCAAAATGCAGACATGAAAACAAATTTTTATTACGTTACTTAAAAATCGAAAACGGAAAAAATAAAATAAATAAATAAATAAATAAAATGAAAATAAAATAAGCAAAATAAATTAACCCAAACAAATTACCGAATCCCACCTGTTAGAATAGACAAAATAGAATAAAGAATAAGAAAAAAAATCAAGGAACCCAAATAAATACAGTAAATAATAATTAGGAAACCATTATGACCCAAATATTAGTTAGACTATAAAAATCAAACCAAAAATCAGACGAAAAAATAGCTATAACTGTTATATAACGATAAATAATACTACGTCACTTAAAAATCGATAACCGAAAAGAGAAAATATACAATATAAGAAATAAATAATAAGAAGTAAAATAAATTGACCTAAATTTATCCAAATAAACTAACAAACACTTCCCGATGTGTTTCTTTAGAAAAAAACAAATAAAGATAATGAATTCAAATAAATACATGAAGTAATAAACAAATTAAAAACTGTTCCCGCGGAAATAATAGTTAGAATAAACTACAACAATCAATCCCAAAATTGAATAAATAGCATTATCTTCCCAAACCAAAACAAAACTATTAAATAAGCGATATAAACAAATTTTTATTACGTTAATAAAAAACACCGATTGAAATAAAAATTTTAAAAAATAAGTAAGTAAATAAATAAATAAATAAGATAAGAAATTAAGAAAATAAAAAAAAATAAATAAAAACAAGCAAAATAATTTAATCCAAATGAATAAATAAATAAACAAATAAACGACTTCCGCTAAAATAACCGCCAAAATAGACTTCCGACAATGCACCACTGACCAGTATATATAAATAACCGAGTAAAATAACAGCACTCGTGGCCTGACGATTGAATCTAGCATGAAACAGACTGTCGTCTCTAAGTGTTGACTTCTATGTTCACTTTTATATCTATATCTATATCTATATATATATATATATATATATATATATATATATATATATATATATATATATATATATGTGTGTGTGTGTGTGTGTGTGTGTGTGTCTGTGTGTGTGTTCAGAGTGAGAAAGAGAGAGTGCGAAATAGTTTTAAAAATTCAAGGACATGTGTTCTGTTTGATATCTATCTATTTATCTATCTAACTCGCTGATAGATAGTTTTACATAGATTGGTATAGACACATCTGAAAAGCGATAGGTTGAAAACCCACTAAAATAGATCGATAGATACATTCATTGATAATGACCACGTTATATATATATATATATATATATATATATATATATATATATATATATATATATATACAGAGAGAGAGAGAGAGGGTTATGTATAAAAATTAAAGGACAAGTCCGCTCTTTGATATAAAAAAAATAGAAACACGTAACTCTTCATATATAAAAATGATTTAGTAAGCGGAGTTTTAAGAAAATAAACAAGAAAAACGCTAGAACAAAAACACAGACATTTAAAAAGCAGGCAACAGAAGAAAAAAAAAAAAAAACGGCACAGGAGACTGGTAAAAAATCCGTAAAAAAGACACAACTCCACAACAAATTTACAAAAAACGGAAGATACGGAAATGTTTTTTTTTAATATATAAATTAGAACGCAAAAGTAGAGGAAATTAAACGCTATGGACACACTACATAAATAAAAAAAATAAAAAAAATTATGTTAAAATTGACAGAGGATCTTCCCCGCCACTCTCTCTCTCTCTCTCTCTCTCTCTCTATATATATATATATATATATATATATATATATAGAGAGAGAGAGGGGGAGAAAGAAAGAGAGTGAGAGAGAAGACATTCGCGCGAGTCACGTAGCTCGCCTATGTACTCGTTGGACTTGTCGTCGAGTAATGCAAGTCGGTGCAATGAACACAGCTGGCGAAGAAAACGATGTGTTTGCACTTCACAGGTAAGAACATACGCCAGGTGAAAATGGTAGACAGTCAAAAAAAAAAAAGTATTAAATTGAACAGCCAATGGATGTGGGTTCAAATTAGATAACATTTTGTTTTTACCCTTACCTATGGCAGATTTTACAAGTGCATGAATGTAGTGAATACAAAGGAGAAAGAAAATCTGACATCTTATTGATGTTAATGGATGAAGTCCAGAAGCGAGAAAAAAGAATTTTATTGTTGAGAGTGTCGCGTTCTTAAGTTTCTGCAACAGCGATATTGTCCGGAAGAAAAGGCATTTATCCGAATAGGGAACAAACTGGTTTCATTACAAAAGAAAAAGAAGGTGTTTTCTTCTGGTGTTTATTATTAACGGACATCATATTAACAACCTACGCCCCAAAGATGTCACCCTGTTAATGACAATTTGTAAAAGAAGACATTTACGAACTTGCAAAATGTTGCATTGTAAAAATATTCAACATGGACACAAAGAAAAATGAAGCATAAAGCAAACAGTAAATAAAGTTCAAATACAATATTTTATATTACAGAAATTGTTGAAGATTTTCTTTTTTATTCGTCATGTTTCTTCTTTTACATACAATAGCAAGGACTGTGAATAGGTTTGGTTTGGTTTACTTTGTTTTACGGCATATCACCCTCAATGGGTTATTTAATGCCGATAATATTTTGTATTGCTGACAATATTTTGTTTTGTTAAAAATCTGTTTCTGGTAATATTTTTTCCTTCAAAATTGTATTGCTGGTAATATTCTTTTTCAAAAAAAGTATAGCTGGTAATAGTTATTAGGTTGGTGCAAAAATAATGTTTTTGACGTTAAAAAATACGTCAAAAACCGACATTATTTTTGCACCAACCTAATAACTATTTGCTCATAGCTGGGACCATAACAGGAGCTGCCACCCTGGGTCAGGGTGGACCTGGGAACACCAGCAATTAAGAGGTGGTTTCACGCATCTCAAAGCCACCTGATCAAAGGCCTTGCTGTTGGATGTAGTTTATCGTCTTGCCCAGGAAACGGATATAGTTTAACGTCTTACCCAGGACGGCCTCTGAATAGGAACTTTTGAGAAACGAGTATTCAGCTGTTACGTGACATCTGTCCTCATTAACGGAATCGAATGAAAAATGAAAAAGAGGCTCGAGGCAACGGAGATATGGATGTACAGGAGGATGCTGAGCATATCATGGACCAAGCGTGTGAGCAACGATGAGATTTTGGGGAGGATGCAAACAAGGAAGAAGCTTATGCTTAACACCAGGAAGAGGCAGCTGAAATTTCTGGGACACGTAATGAGTCAGGAGGACCTAGAGAATATGACACTCACGGGTCGAAACAGAATGAAAGAGAAACAAAGGAAAGCATCGCATGACATACCTGGCAGGCAAACAAGTGGATGACCGAACTGGCGTTGGAGATGTTGCAGAGGGACGAAAATTATTGAAATCCACAAGGGATAGGGCGAAGTGGAGAGCAATGATCGCCTATGTCCTGAAAGCACACGGCACATAAAAAGAAAGTAAACATAATTGCTGTTGTTCCCAGGTCCAACCTGACCCGGGCTGGTAACACCTTTTAGGGTCCCAGCTATGGGTATATATTGAACCCCCAAACCGAGGTCAAAGCTTTATGAGAGTATGAAAATACAATTTTGGGATAACACGGAAGCATCTACGCAGACGACACTACTATTTACTCCTGCCTCAATAGTAAATCTGGTATCGCTGAAAAAACTATCCTGGGCGTTGGTCTTGAAAAGGGCCCCGATCTGGGGTTGACTGGGGCAGGAAATGGCTTGTAAAATATAATGCCTCCAAAACGAAACTGCTCTCATTTGCCCGCCACAGAGAACCCTTCCTGCCTCCCATCAGAATGGCGGAAGCCCAAGTCTACGAGAGCGCTTCTCTGCACCCGCTTGCTCTCACGCTGTCCGCTGACTTGAGATATTAGGTTATTGCAAAAATAATGTCGTTTTATCACATAGTAACATATGTGAGAAAACGACATTATTTTTGAACCAACCTAATAGAACAATACATTGAATCAATAGCTTTATCTACCGCAATGAAATTCGATTCTCTTTGTCGTGCCAGAAAGTCTTTTTTCGCCTGATTCATCCTTCAAATCTATACATCAACCATTCGTCACTGCATCGAATACTGCTCCCATATATGGTCCGGTACCCCGCTGTACGTCTCGACAAAATCTAGAGACGGATATGCAATGCGATGTGTCCTGATCTGGCATCTCATCTACAATCACTTTCTCGCAGACGTGGCGTGGCTTCCGTCTGTCCCTTCTACAAGTATCTTCACGGCAACTGCTCCGACGCGCTATTTTGGCGGATTCCCAGACTGCATAAATTGGAATGGTTAGCATCTTGCTCCCATCCTTTCACTGTGTAAACGGCTAAATGTAGCCATGACTTCTCTACTTCAGCAGCTTCTTCTTTCGCACCTCGCGTAAATGGAACTCCTTTCCTATCACTTGCTTCCTTGATAGCTATAATCTTCAAATATTCAAATGTAATGTCAATCGACATCTTCTGATGCCTTGATCTTGTTCCATTTCCTTCTCTATATCCTTTCCTCAAACAGGTCTTTTTACTTTTTTTTCTCTCCATCTTCTGTAACCCCTTGCGTGCTAGTGGCACTCCCTCCCCCTTGATTGCAGTGAAATGCTTAAAAAATACCAGCAATACATTTTCATACCAAAATAAAATTGTCGTCAATAAAGAGTTAAATTATAACCCCCCCCTTTTTTTTTTACATTACCAAACCTGCCAAGAAAATTTAATTTCGTCATTAAGTGACCCATAAGGTGTTGATATGCCGCTCAGGAAACCAAACAAAATCAACATTTTTTTTTTTTTTTTTTTACATTGAGGTTCACTCTGTACAAGGACCTGGGGCCACTCGTGGTAGAGGTTGCAAAGTAAGAGGCACATTTTATAAGGATTATTGGGGAAAATAACGGTAACCAATAGACTTGAACAAGTTAAGATTGCAGTGATAGAGATAGTATCTTCTTTGGAAGAGCAGTGGTTCACAGAAAGAAGCTGCTCGAGTGGAACTTACTTCTCAACAATGACATACGGGGTGGGGAATGTGGAGGGTTTGCTAAAATGTGTGTGCCATGGCGGATTTTAACATTGATCGTTAGAACTAACGGGACCAAGGGATGAGATTCGTCCTTCCATGGAAGTAGAGCAGTCAGACGCTTGCCACACCTCGCCCGTGAGAGAGGGGTTGCAGCTTGGAAAGTCGGTGACGATCCTACTCACTACTAAGGAGTAATGGTCAAGCATAGTAGCCTCGTTAACAATTACACCACACCTGAAGTACCTGAAAAATATTTTGCCATGAAAATGCATTGGAAAGAATTTTTTTCTGGCTGCTTTTACGACATGGCCACACTTAAGGAATCATTTAATATCTAATTTTTTCTATGGGTCACCCAGTAATGTTCAACCAGAATAGCCTCGTTAACCATTACTCAACACTCAGGTGACTGGCAATTCTTTTACTATGAAAATGCTCTAGAAACTATGTAATGATTTGTGTTGAATTTACGATATCCCTAACCTTGGGTTATCGAGTATCGAACTTTTGTTTGGAGGACCCCTTCAGGGTCGAAATCGTTGCTCTATAGCTATCATCAAGGGGAATAGGTTCGCTAACCATTGCTCCCCAATGTTGCAGGTTACTAGGTTTAGGTAATAATAAGTTAAGGGAATCATTATTTTTTATATGACGTTGTAAGTATTTAGGGGTTCCTGGAACATTTGTCTAGCAAACAATATTGGCGGACTCAGATGTGGGATGCCAGATAAGGATAAGTAACAAAGTAATGAATTTAAAATTATCTGACCCGAGTTAAGTCCCCTATCTTGCGGACTCTTCTCCCCACTGGATATACTAATCAGTTCCTGAACAGTAGCCATTGAATAAAGATGTTTTAGTGTTTTTAAACCTGCCTGCTTCCTTTATTTATCTCTTCGGAACTTCAGACGAAACATGGCGGCAGATGTGCGATGCTAGAATGTGTTCAGTACATGGATCATAACCTCAATTAACTACACATTTTATCAGGTACCCACATGGAATTGCTAAAAAAAGAGCATAACATGATTAAAAAGACGCCAAATTTGATGAAAAAAATATCGTCTAAATGTTTATGTTATTATTAAGAGGAAAAAACAAAGTATTCTTTTTACTTGAATTTACGTTTGCCGAGACAGAGAAGGAATTAACCTCCACAACAGTAACAACAAGGTTCTGTCTTTCAGGCTTCCTATTTCCGCCTTTGCAACAATACTAGTCTCGTTCAAGAAACTCACCTGCAATGTAAGGGATATAAATCAGAATTTAGTATGCATACATCATTTGATAAGCTGACCTGGTCTATATCCAGACGGAAAGCGTTTGCAAAAAGCAAAAGACATAATGAAAAGCGCCAAGCCAATAGGCTTGAAAATTAAAGTATATAATAATTATATAATGCCAACTTCGAAATACAGCTGCGAAATATGAGATAAAATATTGTCACGTGTGCATTTAACTGCCCCGAGTTAAGTCCCCTTGTGGATCCTTACTTCCACTGGCTATACTGACCATTTCCTGAACGGTAGCCATTGAATAAAGACGTGTTAGTGTTCTTAACACAGACTGCTCTCTTTATTTATCTCTTCGGAACTCCAGACGAAACATGGCGGCAGATGTGGAATGCTATAATGTTTTCAATACATGGAAGACTAACATTGAAAACAAACTCAGAATAATACAAAGGCCAACAGAAAGAAAGAGAGACAAAGAGGTCATCAAGAGAACGGAACAAGCAAAGAGATGTTGCGGGTTGCTATGATGTTTGGGTAAAAATAAGTCACCACTTTATAGTCGGAATCACCACTTTTGATTTGAGTGTGTGTATGATGTATACTATGTATTTATGGGCTCCTGGAACATTTGGATTTAAAACAAACGGCAATTGTATGCATGTATTACCAAAAGTAATCGTATGTGTACACAATTGAAATGAATGGAAAAGACATTGAAAATAGCTATAAGAATGATTGAGTGAGAAAGAGAGTTCAAAATTCAATAGACGACCAAGGAAGCGAACGTGTCCCGTCGGCAGTGTTTTATTATCTATGTTCGACTACATTGGGAAATTAAAAAGAGAAAGAGAAAGAATATGTTTGCCATTTTATAGTTTTAAAGAGCACGCCCTAACGAGCATTTTTTTTTTTTTTTTGCCAAAGCCAAGTGCAGTAACCGACAGATATACAGAGGGGATCAGGTCACAAAAATGGAGGAAGGAGAGACACATAACCAGAAGGAAGGGTGAGATATAGGGCGAAAGGGTGATTAAATCGTGTTTAATCATAAAATATTGTCACGTATGTAAATAAGAGACAAAGAGGTCATCAAGAGAACAGAACAAGCAAAGAGCTGTTGTGTGGTACTATGAACTCTGGGTAAAAATAAACGGTAATTTTTATGCATGTATTAATAAAAGTGCGTTACAAGTGAATTAAAAGGAAAACGCATTAAAACAAGTTATCAGAATGTGAGTGAGACAGAGAAGGAGAGAGAGAAGGAGAGAGAGTTCAAAAGTTAACAGAGGACCAAGGAAACGAACGTGCCTCGTCGGCAACTTTTTTTTTATCTATGTTCGAGGAAATCTAGAAGAAAGAGATAAAAGAAGAGAGATGAAGGAAATCTTTTTACAAATCTAAAGAGCGCCCCCCAACAGGCGTTTTTGACAAAGCCAAATGGGGTAAGCCACACCAATGAGCCGTTTTCTCTGAGAAAAAAGATTGGAATATCGTAACAAGAGGATGTCGGTGGAATTGACATATTCCATAGCAAATGATACACCAAATTTTCGCTTCGCTGGTAAAACATTACACTAGCTGGCCGAAATGTTTTGGTCTTGATCTACTTACGAATGTGTGACGGAAGATTTGTTTTTCTTAATGGCTTCCTTTGTCCGGCTGAGAACTAATCAGCAGGCCTTCATAAAATCGGATTCAATTGACGATGACAACTATTTTATGTGTTAGTTGCAGAGGTATTGAAACGTGAGTGCATATATTATTACTTTCTTGTAGTCTGTGAACTTGGGCCGTGATTTCCATTAAGTTAAAGTGAACATGACCCAGCTATATAAATGAAGTGGAGGGGAAATAAAGACAAGAGCGAACAAAGGAGCATTTACAGGATATGTCCCATGACGTTTTTTGAAAGTGAAACTTATCGCATTCATATGCTCTTTTCTAGTTCTTTCTCAACGTATAGTTTTGGAATGAAAGGGGTTGCTTCTGACACGTTATGGGTTACACAAAGAAGGGGAAAAATGATAGCGAATCATATATATATATATATATATATATAGGTGCTGTTCAACTTATAATTACATGAATCATTCATACAAAAAACACATATAGAGGTAATGATTTAAATGGCGAGAATACACCTTCGCAAACAATTTCAAAAAGTTACACTAACCCCGAACCTGTATATGAATGATATGATCGCTGTTTATAAATTCCAGTTTCATAAGGTCTTTTTTAGTTTTTACAAGCTTTCGTCTGTTCCTACAGACATCCTCAGGTATGGAAATAGATTTGTTCTTGTTTTTGAATTCTCGGTAATAAGAGGACAACGAAAATATAGATGTAATCCGAGAAAATGCTATGAGAAATGTGTTATTATTTTGGAACGTGCCGTCGCAACGCTGAGTTTGAATTTTAAATTTTAAGGTTATGCGTTTTTGTACAAATATAGTAATAAGAGAATTCTTTTTTACTGGTAGGTTTTCCGTCAATGTGACATGAACTATATTGTTCAATAATTACAATAATGTCACACTTATTATCCGAAAGTTGCACGTTGGATCAGTTTTTTTAATTTCGATTACAGGTGCTGTTCAACTTATAATTACATGATAAAGGGAATTAATACAAACAAAATGATGATAAACTAAAAGGGGGAATTTAAGTAAAAAACAACAACAAAAAAAAACCCAATGTACATTAGTTGCTCACCGTAATGAAACTAACCATAATTTTGACTTAAAAATGCTACCTTAATTAAAAGGGAAAGCAATTTGCTAAGTCGAAAATTTATAGAAAGAGATTTAGTTGCCATATAACCCACAGTATATATATATATATATATATATATATATATATATATGTGTGTGTGTGTGTGTGTGTGTGTGTGTGTGTGTGTGTGTGTGTGTGTGCAATTATTTATTCAAAAATTTATTTATTTTTG
>OZ010600.1:70840446-70875446 GCA_963932145.1 Acanthosepion lycidas
TCCGTCAAAACAGCAATAATAACAATAGCTCCACACGTGACAGCAATTGACGTAATTTTCAGTTGACAGAATGAAAATAGCGTAATCTAAATTCTTCCAGTTGCTAAGGGCATTTTGTTTTGTTATTATTAGTTACTTTGTTTAATAAATTAATTTCGTTTTTTAAACAACTTGCTCTCTGCATATAAATTGTGTATTTAGGTTGCAATATATATATATATATATATATATATATATATATATATGTGTGTGCGTGTGTGTGTGTGTGAGTGTGTGTGCGCACACGCGCGTGTGTGTGTATTTAGGCAGCAATCCTTCATTCATACATGTTTCATTAAAGACGACAGACAGGGTACTACGATTAAGCATTTTATTTCATTTTTCTTGTGTTCGAACAAGTATATTCTTTTCTAGACACAGAGTATGTAGAACCTGCCCAAATGGTCTATAATTCCAAGCGCTTTTAGCTATATTTTTAGCCATTATCATGGATGATTTTATTTTTGCTTTTTAATCGGGTGTATGTGTTCTGTGCATGTTTCTCGGGTTATAGGGATGTTTTTATGTGGCCGTGTTCGTAGTTAATATTATTAAGTGTTGGCTTTTTTTTATTATTAAGGCTTCCATTATTTTTATTTTTTTTTTACATATGGATGAGGTTATTATGTTTGTATTTTCTACTAGTATGGTAAATTTGTGTGTGTGTTTAAATAGATTGTAATAGAGCTGTGATCAGATAGGTGTAATGTAAGGCGTTTGGATAGGCATTTAATGACTAATGCAATTATTTATGAATTCGCTTTGATCAGGAAATCTGTTCCATAAGGGGCATTTGAACTCATAGAAAATGTTCGTTCGTTGTAATTTTGATTTTGCAGGTGTGTTGTTATTTTTTTTAGAATATGGTTAGAAGTTTAAAATTTTTTGTAGTAGATAATTTATCTGATTTTTTGTTCGAGTTAATATATATATATATATATATATATATATATATATATATATATATATATATATATGGGGAGAGAGAGAGAGAGAAAGAGAAAGTATGAAAAAAGTCAGTTTCTTTTGCCGCAACATGTATATAAGCACATCAATATTTGCATCGTTATGATAAAAATGCCTCTTATAAAACAAATATTTTAATGGCATAATCTTATTTGTAAACGTATTTAATTCCCTTGGGAATATTAATCGAATAGATCGCAGAAAACCTAGTGAATTTTCCAGATTAAAATTTAGTTAGTGCTGACGCATTGTCCCTCATTTAAATGATTCGTACATTTGCATAGATGCTTCGTATAAGGAAAATATATTTTTAACTTTTATACACACGAACATAAGGCATAAACGCACGAATAAATGTTCCGGTGAGGAAGAAAGATGCTTGGAAGAATCGTTTTCACTGCAAACTCTCTTGCTTTTTTTTTCTCTCTTTCTCAAGACACCTCACTCCCCACAAACAAAAAAGAAGAGAAGTTGACGAGGAAATAATATAAAATTCCATACACAAAATGCTGTCAGCTTCTCACGTGTTTGGCAAGTGAAATCGAGCTGATCCAAGAGACAGGCCCGAATTGATGCCACTCAATATTTTCTTGTGTCGAATACACAATTAGAAAGAAGCGTGCAAATGCAGAAAACATAGACGCCTGCATGCGGATGAGCCCTGAGCCTCAGAGGCATAGCAAATCATTTTTTTTTTTTCAGTCAACACTGTCTACCTCAATGTTGTGGAATTCCGGCTCATATAACTATTTATTGATTTTTTTTTACGGCGTATTCCTCTTTTGAATATAATTTGAAGCCAGGAAATTATTAGAGTATAACAATTTTGGTGGATAATTGTTGTAAACTAGGGAAGGTTACTGAATAGAATAATCAAACGAAGGTTGGTAATGAACGATAATACTAAGTCAAGAGCAACATATATGATTCGCCAGCGGTGCGTAGAAGAAGTATTCAACTGCTAGAATTTAGTCAAGTGAAGTCTACAATGAATCTTCAACTGCAAGATATCTACCAACCGTCCCACCCGGTCAGATGTGGCACAAGGCCGAATTTAATGCGGGGTATCCGAGCCCGTATGCTCAGCCAAAATTTCCCCGTAGCCATTGTATAAAACTGGGTAGGGTGGTTGTTCCCCGAGACGAGACTCTGCCCTTCAACAGAGCCTCGTCTGGGGATCCTCTCAGCCTGGAGGCAGAGAGTTTAACCAGCACAACTCAAGACGATGTTATTCATCATGACGGTCGTCTTCGAGTATAGAATCCAGAGGTTAGAAGTGAATATTTCGAAGACAGTAGGAAAACGTTGTTCAGGTTAGCAGTGGATATTTTGGTAAAAGTAGCAGAGCATAGTTCGTCCTTCTGGTTCTCTTCGCCTGATAAGCTGGACTGGACATTCGGGTAGAGTGAACAAAATGGCCGCCTTTATACACGACGGATTCAATGTTCTACGTCTTCTGATTGGTTACCCTTCTATTGGTGGACTATAAAGTGAGTTAAGTCATTTGAGCTAACTCACTAGTTATATATATATATATACACAAAAAACTGTAACCCCCCCCTTATTTTGGGTATATTATGGAATCTTCCTTCAAAATATTAGTAAAGTCAATATTAATATGCAACAAATACTTTATAATTCCAAATATTTTTTTAGCATTCATAAAATACATTTTATTTTTTATTTATTTATTTATTTTATTTTTTTAATTTTTTTTTTTAAAGAAAATTAATATCCACAAAAATTAGTCATCACTTTGTCCACAGTTAAGTATTCGGGTTAATAAACATTAACAACAATATTATAAGTTTGGGTTGTGATCATAACAAAAAAGTGGAAAGAATTGTTACTTTACCCATAGCTGGGACCCAATCTCCAACTGCAGACCAACATACAGTATTTACTATCGTATTTATGTGAATGGCGATATAGCCATTATCGTCCGTAGGTATGCTACAACAATAATAATGGTGTACTGATACATGTGCTACTATTTAGCACATAGATAAGGAAAGAAGAGGTGGATTCATATATTTACCACGGGTATTTACGCGTAATTTAATTAGAACTCGGCCTTCGATTTCAAATTCCGAGCCGATATCCATTACACCACCCTCACATCCAAGCTTACAGCATTTGGTATCCTTTAAATGGTCGCCCATTTATAATTGACACCAATGAGGTCAATCCTACTTATCATGCCTTTGTTTTCCTCTGGGCATTTCATGAGTTCCTAACGGCTCAAACTATCTACGGCCCGAAACTAGGACACAACACATGTACTTGTGAGACGTGAGATCCAGCTCAACTAATCTCACTGGGTAGCTGTTTACATAACCGCGTATTACTGTCTATAGCACTGATATAAGATATAATTATTTACATTATTCGGACTGTTGTCCTCATCTTCACTGGCATATTCGTTTCGTTCGTTTTAGGCACCGGCCTTATTTAGCTGATTGGAATTTCGAATCAAATCCTTTATTTCGTCCACCGACGTAATACGGGGTTCGGTTCGATATATATATATATATATATATATATATATATATATATATATACACACACATATATGTATATATATATATGCATACATACACATATATATGTGTGTGTGTATGTGTATGTGTGTGTGTGTGTGTGCGTTAAATAAAAAAACAGACATTCTGAAGGGTCCATATCTTATAATTTATTTCCCCAGCAATGGGATTTTTCTTGGTCCCTCAGATCACATATCCAACCATCCATTTCATTACCTAATATATATATATATATATATATATATATATATATATATATATATATATATATATGTTGACTGAACCACAAATCGAGCCTAAGCTGTGAATGTTTTCTTTGATGTTATGAAATGTCTATCCTGGTACAGAATGCACATGCATGTTTTAAATTCTACATCGTGACGCGATCAAACTGTTTCAGAGATGAAATTTTACATTTTACGGATGAAATTTAATTTTTTGTGGCAATTGATGAAAATAATGCAAACTTCAAGATATAACATTATCTCCGTAATTGCTGCCAGATAAATAATGCAGTCAAATAAAAATGACGTCAAAGAAAATGTGCTCAAAAATAAAATACTCAACGAATAATGCACACAAAAAATTTAATAGTCGAAGTATAATGCAGTGAAAGGAAAATACAGTGAAAGGAAAATGCAGTGAAAGGTAAATGCAGTCAAAGTATAAAACACAGGAAATAATGCAGTCAAAAAAATAAGACAGTCAATGTACAATGCTGTCAAAGCGAAATGCAGTGAAAATCAAATACAGTGAAAGGAAAATGCAGTGAAAGGAAAATGCAGTAAAAGAATAAAACACAAGAAATAATGCAGTCAAAAAATAAGATAGTCAATGTACAATGCTCTCAAAGCAAAATGCAGTTACAGACAGTTACAGTTACAGGCAAAAGAAAATGCAGTCAGAGAATAAATCAATAATTTATACAGTAAAAGTATAAGATAGTCAATGTATAATGCTGTCAAAGAGTAATGCGACCAAATGCAAATGCAGTCAATGCATATAACTCACTGAATAATGTACCCAAAGTATAAGAGAATCAAAGTAAAATTCTGTCAAAGAGGATAAATGCAGTGAAAATACAATGCAGCCAAAGAACAGAGCTGCCATAGAAAAATGATCTCAATGAACAATAAAAGAAAGAATAATTAAGTCATAGAAAATTAGGGTCCAAAAATAAAACAAAAGAAATATTGCTGCCAAAAAATAAAACAGTAAACTAAAAAATTTTCGAAGGAAAAGGCTGTCAAAATAACAAAGCAGGCGAAACAAAATGCAGTCAAAAATAATGCAGTAAAAAACAGTAGAGTTAAAAATCCAGTCAGAGAAGTATGAGGTCAAATAACAATACAGTCAAAAAATATTGCTGTGAAAGAAAACAAAAACAGTCAACGTTATGGGAGAAGAAAGCAGTCAAAAAATAATGGCGTCAAAAAACAGTACGGTCAAAGAAAATGCAGTCAGAAAATATAACGTCAAATAACAATACAGTCAAAAAATATTGCTGTGAAAGAAAACAAAAACAGTCAACGTTATGGGAGAAGAAAGCAGTCAAAAAATAATGCCGTCAAATAACAGTACGGTCAAAGAAAATGCTGTCAGAAAATATAACATCAAATAACAATACAATCAAAAAATATTCCTGTGAAAGAAAACAAAAACAGTCAACGTTATGGGAGAAGAAAGCAGTCAAAAAATAATGCCGTCAAATAACAGTACGGTCAAAGAAAATGCTGTCAGAAAATATAACATCAAATAACAATACAGTCAAAAAATATTGCTGTGAAAGAAAGCAAAAACAGTCAACGTTATGGGAGAAGAAAGCAGACAAAAAATAATGCCGTCAAATAACAGTACGGTCAAAGAAAATGCAGTCAGAAAATATAACATCAAATAATAATACAGTCAAAAAATATTGTTGTGAAAGAAAAAAACAGTCGAAGAAAATCCAGTGGGAGATGAAGCAGTCAAATAATAATGCCGTCAAAATAAAATTAAAACAGCTGCAAGAACTTGTTAGGGATGTCCTCTCGTTCACATTAAATTGGTAACACTACGAACACTCTTAAAATAAAAAAAATCTTATGAAAGAAACACGATTTTATCAGTATACGATTATATCAACTATATATATATATATATATATATATATATATATATATATATATATATATATATATATATATATCAGACAGATTAAACAACGCAACAAGAGGAAAGTGGAAGAGAGAGAAAGTAAAGACTAGTGCCAGATTAAATGGTAATATCAAAAGAAAAGAAAAAAATGATATGGAATCATCTGACCGATCCATTCATAGACGTCGTCAGTTTTGGCCACACACTAGATAAATCAGGTCTCAATTTTTTTTTCTCTGACAAATGACATCACTCAATACACACGCTAGATTACATAGATCTCAGCGATCATCTTCAGGCGAGCATCAACATATAAGCATAGGAGCTTATTCAGCTCTCAGAAAAGTCAAGAATCAGTCAATCGATTATTACGCGAAATTAGTCAGTTGTCAAAAAATTTATTGTCAACGATGTAATTCTGCCCATACATTTATCAACGATTGTATTCAAGAGGCCATCAATGAAAGTAATCACGTGATTAAACATTTGTTCTAAATTCGTTGCAAGAAGCCGTTGGGCATTTCAGACGCCATAATTGCCAGTTCGCAAGGATTCGTTTGAAGAGAACGTCAATCAATCCACAAGCGATATTATTCAGTTATCAACTATTTTAAAACGTCGTTCCATCAATTCACTTTAAATGTACTAATATAGCAAATTCAACGATTATATTCAACGATTATCGAAACATATTCTACATTGTTTTTAAATCATTTCACCCCAAGCAAGGCAATAGACCTACTAAGATGCATGTCGTAGTCAGCGTGTAGAAAATGTTACTGAGGAGAATAATAATAATAAAACAGGATTCAAGGAGACAGAAGACAACGAGTTGCATTTCAAGCAAGAAGGCAAGAAGCCGAAACGAGAAGTGCAAGAGAAGAAAATATTAGATTAAAACGTAGCAATTTCAACGGCACAATGATGAGACCTATCTGCCAATCTAGTACTGCGCTTAAATTCATGAAGTCAAGGTAGCAATGAAGGAAGTTTTTCGGGACAATCAGCGCGAAAATATTCTTTGAAAAAAGGCTGGGCGAAGCTACGTTACGGCGGTGGGAAAGTTACTGAAGACGAGATGCCAGGTCAAGAACCATATTAATGCAGATTCTTCTTTCTATTTTATCAACATTTTTCTTAGATACATAACTTTTAAATTAATTAATGAAATCATTTTAAAGAAGTAAGAGGGTATAAATGAAGATATCTAAAATTGGCAAGTTTTTCAAACATAGCAGAAAAATGATAATCTAATCAAAATCCTCCAAACTACCAAAACATTTGAAAGAAAAACCCACTTAGTTATAGAAAGAGCTATATCAGTTAGTGGACTTGATAAGTTTGGTATAATATCTGTTTTTATTTCTGAGATGAGGTATTGTAATTGTTTACATTCTTCGGATTGTAGTCCTCATCTTTATTGTCATTTTCACGACGTTTCGGCTCTCGTACGCTCCGGCATTCTTCAGGTGTTTGGAATTTCGAACTGAAACCTTTATTTCTATACCGGGATAGATTGTTGAGAGTTGAATTAAAGGGAGATAACTGAGACATCCAGAAGAGACGTGACACGTGAACAGGGCGTGAGAAAATTCTGAGATGAGAAAGAAAAATAAAAACAGTTTTAAAGATGAATTCTCGTCAGCCGATAATATCATAAACTTGCACTTACGCATACGCAAGTTTCGCATTACAAATGACCGCCTATATACAAAGCACACAAAACATCGTTCCGATTTATCTTCGTTATTCGGCACATTTATAAAAAGATTTCTTAAAAAGAGTAGCTTCATTCTTGCTCTGTTGGTGTTTCAGCATTTGTACTATTATATCTGCTTCAAGTACAAGAATTGAATAAATATACTATAAAAACGAACCACAGTTTGTCTACCGTACATCAAAATTAGGTCGAAAGTGGGTAGACTTACTTTCCCCTCGGCAGCCTCTTGTCAGCAGTGATTCGTCGTATATACAGTTTATACCCATCAGGATAGTCTTTAAAAGCATTTCCAACTTTCGGATATCAACTTCACAGTAATCCAGATCTGCATTAGAACAGAAGCTGACCAAGAATAGTGTGAATGTTTCCTGAAGTTGTGTTAAAAGATATAAATGTATGACCACATTTTCTCTAAAAGTAAAGCTTAAAGAACAGCTGTGAATCACGAGAAACTAGGAAATCTGATATGGCTGATCATGTGTGAATGAAAACGGAGTCACCAATGGAGAAATAATATAGGTAAGTAAGTAGGGCTCTTATAATTAGAAGTTAAGTTGATTTTAAATCAGTGCATATGTTCCGTTTTGACAACAACATCAGAAGATCCAGGATAGAAATGAACACCATATGTAAATATTTGTTTACGACCGAACAGACATTAAGACTAGCGTTCAAAAACATTTGGCCATATGTATTTTTACTGTTTAGTAGATATAACAATGGATAAAGGCAATGTTTCTCTGCCATAAGCAAGGGCGCACTTAAGTGCAAATGAAAATAGCCGGTCACACTTGGTAACATTTTTGCAGTGTATACAATTAAATGCTATGAAGCAAAACGATGGATTAAAAACCACACACGCACAAATATGAACTTTATTTCAGTGTTTCTGTAGAACTATTTGTGCAGCTTATTTAGAGTGAAATCAGTTCCTGGGGTAGTTTTCGCGATTTTTTTTAAGCATTTCATCCCAAGCAAGGCTGGAAGCCACTATCACGAAAGGGGTTACATAGAATTTGGAGCGAGAGCAGATAGGAGTGATAGAGGAAAGGATGAGGAGAAAGATAGTGGATAGATCAAGGCAACTGGAGATGTCGATTGACATTACATTTGAATAGTTGGAGATTGTAGCTCTCAGGGAAACTGGGATAGGGAATTAAACAATCAGAGGTGCGAGATATGAAGCTATTGGAATAGAAGAGGCGGCTATATTTAACAGTTTCAACAGTGAAAGGGTGAAATCGGGATGCCAGCCTCGTAGGACGCTTGAATTCATGAAGCCTGGGAACCATCGGAGCAATGACTCTGTATTTGTAAAAAAAGACAGAGAGAGTCGACGGCACGTCTGTGAGAGAGCGACTGTAGACGAGAGGCCAGATCAGGGCCAATTACATTGCATATCCGTCTCTGGATCTTATCAAGAATCCTGAGGCAAACAGAAGGTGGCTCCAGACTATATATGGCAGCAACATTCCATGCAAGTGCGAATGGTTGATTTGTAGATTTGAAAGATCGATTCCGCGGAGAAAAATTTCCTGGCGCGGCACACGGAGCCAAATTTTTTTGAGGTGGACGAAGCAATTGACTCAATGAATTTGTTCTATCTTAGGTCAGCAGACAATGTGAGACCGAGCAGCCGCAGAGGGGTGCTCTCGGGAAGTTGAGCATCAGACATTCTAATGAGTGGGAGGAGCAGGAAAGGATCTCTGTGCTGATTAATAGAGAGGAGTTTTGTTTTTGAGGCATTAAAGTTGACCAGCCAATTCCTGCCCCAGTTCACAACCGATTGGAGGTCCTCTTGACTGTTTGGTCGAATTCGCGATATGTAGATCATCATTTCTTCAGTTGGTCATTCTCGCTTCTTATTTTTGATGTTAGTTAGGGTTGAGAAGCTTAATTCACATAAACAAGAAGTAGAAAATTGCAATAAAACTGATAAAAGCCTTTTTTGGATAATGTGGAGTGTTCCTTTTGTATTGAAATCCAAAATGCATCAATGGGTACCATCGAATGTTTTCTTTTGAGCCCTCGATCACTAGAAATAGTGGCCAATTCTTCTTCTTCACATAACTGTTATGGTAATTTAGCCACGTACGCATGGACTCTCCCAGCTCTAAATAGGAGCAGGCACTGCCTTTTGGAGAGGGAAGTTTCCAGCAGACAGCTCTGACAGTCGGGCCGAACATTCTTGTTGCAACACTCTCGTTTATATATGTTTGTCTTACTGTTTCTGTTAATATATTTAACTCAATTCATCTGTTGTGTCTTTATTTCTGGCCCTAACAAGGCCACAACAATAACTGATGTTCAAAATTAGAAAAAAACATTCATGAAGGGATTCAAATCGAATCATACTTTCTCGGCTCATTTAAGAGAATCACGCGGCACATCTGTGACCCGCGGCACGACGTTTGAGAATCACTGTGTTAAAATTATACAGTTAACTGAGGGTCGTGAGTTCAATCTGTTTTTCAGGCAGTGAATTTCAGATATTCATTGGGACAAAATAGAAGAGGTATCACGTGAACGAATTATCTAAGAATAATAAAAAAAATCTCGATGATGGAGAGCTGAATGAGAAACCCGCAGATAAGACATTCGACGGCCGAGGTGTATAACGGTTGAATTTTTACAATTCTAACAACGAAGAGAAAGTAATTTTAGATAATCTTTTCGGTAATGATAAAATCTTATCTTAGAATTGCAGACAGAACTTCTTTTTACTTCTTATTTTTTTATGTGCTGTCTTTTCAGGACATTGGCGATCATGGCCCTTCACCTCCTCCTGTCACTTGTAGCTCTTAATCTTGGACATTATCTGCTCGTCTTGAAAGACGACTTCGTAAATAATGGACTTTTCAGTTTTGCTTGCGATCATACACGAAAAAAAAAAAGACGTAATCAGAGACACTTAATTAATCTACTTAGAAAAATCCAGAATATCAATTGGAGATCCCATGCAATGCCTAACACAATTAACGGAGAACGGAGACCAATCTCTCTTAAGCTTAAACAAAAACGATTAGAGTTTGCTGGCCACTACCACGAAGCGTACAGGGAAATCGTCTCATCCTTACTCCTATGGTATCCCTCTGAAAATGTTTTCTCGCGAAAATTGACTTTCCCAGACACTATAGCTCGGGTCTCAGGGTTGAACATTGGGGATCTGGGGGCAGCAATGCAAGACAGTACAGTGTGAAAAGTGAATGGGTACCTCGAGATGGTGTTAATGGTTAGAAAGTTTGTCTCACTAGGAAAATTGCTACTGAGTAGTGAGTTCGATCCTCACTGGGTGGCCCATATTTACGGCCTTGTGACACATCTAAGCTACGTTTGGAATATCGTTGCCACAATTCTGTATATTAGAGAATAAATATTCAGTGTGAAAAGAGATTGTCAGGAGAGTTTCGACCAACCATTAAGATGATGATGATGATGATGATGATGATGATGAGCGCTTAATAAGTTTTGTCTTTTTGTTATTTCTCAAAGACCCTTTTTCCGAGATCCAGTTACTCAAACCCGTTAAATAAGTTACGCGTTGCTTTCTCCTGTCTGCCTGTCCCTCTATCCGTACTGTGAGTATCAGATTCTCCAAACCGTCCTTCCTCATTACGGGTCCCAGAAATTTCAGCTGCCTCTTCTTGATGTTAAGCATAACTTCTTCGCTGCTCCCATTTTCGGTCCATATTATCTTTAGCATCGTTCTGTAGAACCACACTACAGTGCCAGACTGTAGAATTTGCGGATGGTAGCAGTATACCCCTGGGAGTAGCTGCTGATTGATGGAGTACTTTTTATCTGTAATTTTATCTTCTTTTCTTTTTTTTTTTTTTTTTTTTTTTGTCTTTTATTTATTTTCGTGGGTACAAGGGAGCACATCAAAACTGACGCCTAGGGACGATCTGATGCACACTGACAAGTACCCGGAGCAAAACTGACAGGTACCCGGGATAAATTAAATGGGAGGAAAAACCAGTTAAGCTTTTGGCGGTGGGAGTGACTTGACGTCTAGAATGATCAAAGGTAGGAAGTGGAGATGATCAAGTGGCGTGCCTGTAGATTTCTTAGATATACACGTTTTTTGTTTTTGCCTTTTTTTTTTTTTTAAAATGAAGCTGTCATGACGAATTTCAGTAAAATCGGATTATATTTCTGCTTGCTCCTTAGCTAGTTACTTACTTGGCAGATACGTTAAACTTTTCCAATACTTCGTAAATAATGGACTTTTCAGTTTTGCTTGCGATCATACACGAAAAAAAAAAAAGACGTAATCAGAGACACTTTGATAAGACAGAAGAGGTGATAATTCTCTTATTTATTTAGGGTCTGCTTCAGTTAAATGAAAAACAGCCCTTTTCTCTCGCACTTATCACTTGTGGAACTCTCTTTCGACCTTTTGCTTTCCTATCAACTTTGATTTTCAAAAATTTAAATCGTCACGTTCTGTCTCTATGAAACGTGTTCTTGTAGTGTCCTCTCTCTTTAAAACTGTTTTTATTTTTCTTTCTCATCTCAGAATTTTCTCACGCCCTGTTCACGTGCCACGTCTCTTCTGGATATCTCAGTTATCTTCCTTTAATTCAACTCTCAACAATCTATCTCTGTATAGAAATAAAGGGTTCAATTCGAAATTCCAATCACCTGAAGAATGCCGGAGCGTACAAGAGCCGAAACGTCATGAAAATGAGAAGGTGAGGACAGCAATCTGAAGAATGTAAATAATTACAATACCTCATCTCAGAAATAAAAACAGATATTATACCAAACTTATGAAGTCCACTAACTTATATAGCTCTTTCTACAACTAATTAGGTTTTTCTTTCAATTTTTTTTGGTAGTTTGGAGGATTTTTATTAGGTTATCCTTTTTCTGTTATGTTTGAAAACTTACCAATTTTAGATATCTTCATTTATATCCTCTTACTTCTTTAAAATGATTTAATTAATTTTAAAAGTAATTTCTTATAGCAAAACCGTAAATTTCCTCGATTTCCGATTCAGTTTTAAATGGGAGGATAGAGGGAAAAGACAAATCAGAGACACCGTTTACCTACAGTGAGAAAAAGAAAGAAAAAGAAGATAGAGACTATTTGCATTATTGGGATTATTTTCCTCATCTTTGTCGCCATATTTATTAAAACGTTTCGACCGTTGTAATAAATATGGCACAGTGGATAAAGGCGTTAGTTAGATCCGGTGATAGGACCCAAAGAGTGTGAGTTCAATACCCGGTTAAGGCAGTGGAGAACTTTCAGAGGGAAATTAACAGGAGATAACTGATAACTGACATCCATTAAACATGGCACGTGGAACTAGAACAGTCTACCCCAGTGAGCGAAATATAGGGTTCAGTTCGACATTCCAAACACCTGACGAAGGCCGGAACGTACATCGGCTGAAACGTTGTAATAAATATGGCGACAAAGATGAGGACAATAGTCCGAATAAAGTAAATAGTGTACATAATGCCTCATCTCAGAAATATAGACAGATAAGAAGATAGAGGTTCTCATGAGTTTAATGCCTTCTTCAGTGAAATGGATAAAAATTGCCAATTTTCATTTTTTTTATTTGTACCCTCTTACTTCTTTGAATAATGATCTGAATTCCTATTTATGAAGGTTTTGTGAAAGGTGGTAAGCTGAAATATTCACGGTGCAGTTGGGGAAATTCTTTCTTAGATTCTTAAAACATTCATTTCTGATCAATTTCGAATCGTAATGTAAACAAAGCAATTTCTGAAGAAGTAATGGATTTCTTAAAACTTATTAATCCGGCTGCTTTTTAGCTTAAACGTTATTTTAGTGGATACTCATATTTGCATAGACGCTCCTTTTGTTTATTAAACAGCATATTTATTTATTTTTATCTACCGGCCTGAATATTCGAGAAATCTTATAAAAGAAAAATATGTGCTCTCTGTCAAGATTCTAGCCTAAATCGGATCTAACGACTTTTTCTCTTAGCAAAGGAGGTGGAGGTTCGAATCCTGCCGGAGAGTACATATTTCTCTTTAATAATATTTCTTGAATATTCAGGCCTGTAGAAGAAAAGAAATACACGGTTTCATAAACAAACGGATGGTCTACTGAAATATGCGGAGTGTCTACTGAAATCTGACGGATTAAAAAAAAAAAAGAAGCCATTACTTCTTTAGAAATAGCTTTGTTTACATTAAGAAACTGAGCTGATAGGAATGTTTCGAGACTCTGAGAAAGATTTGCGTTTATAAGGTTCCGCTTCATTGGTAACGTACTCCGGCAGGATTTTAAACTTCGTCCATCTTTGCGAGGGAAACCATTGATAAGTGATACAGTCAGACTGATTAATAAATAAATAATCCATTGCTTGCTTAGAAATTCCCCATGAAGGTATGTATTTAGCTGTTGATCACCTGCTAGAAAAGCTTATTTTCATCAATTTACCAAAAATTGTTTCATTGTAAATCGTATCCAATGATAAATTAGAAATTTCCTCTTTCTCATTCTAAGTACTTTCATGGCAATCGTTCTAATGAAATTTTCCTCCATGGTACCAAAATTTTTTGAGTTTAAGCGCAGTACTAGATTGACAATTAGGTATCGTCATTTTACAGCACAGTACTAGATTAGCAATTAGGTCTCATCATTTTACATTCTATGTAATTCTATGGTTATTCTTCTGATGAAACGTTCCACTTTGGTACCTAGACTTTATGAATTTAAGCGCAGTACTAGATTGCCAATTAGGTCTTATTATTTCACAGCGCAGTACTAGAGTGGCAATTACGTCACGCCATTTTACATTCTAAGTACTTTCATGGCAATTATTCTGATGAAACGTTCTATCGTTGTACCTAGACTTTATGAGTTTTAGGGCAGTACTAGATTGGCAATTAGGTCGCATAATTTTACAGCGTTGTACTAGATTGGCAATTAGGTCTCATCATTTTATATTCTATGTACTTCCATGGTAATTGTTCAGATGAAACGTTCCTCTGTGGTACCTAGACTTTATGAATTTAAGCGCAGTACTAGATTACCAATTAGGTCTTATTATTTCACAGCGCAGTACTAGAGTGGCAAATTAGGTCACGCCATTTTACATTCTAAGTACTTTCATGGCAATTCTTCTAATGAAACGTTCTATCGTTGTACCTAGACTTTATGAATTTTAGGGCAGTACTAGATTGGCAATTAAGTCGCATAATTTTACAGCGTTGTACTAGATTGGCAATTAGGTCTCATCATTTTACATTCTATGTACTTTCATGGTAATTGTTCAGATGAAACGTTCCTCTGTGGTACCTAGACTTTATGAATTTAAACGCAGTACTCGATTGGCAATTAGGTCGCATAATTTTGCGGTTGAAATACCTAGATGCAATCGTATGTTCTATGCTAGCAGTTTCTTCTATCGCACTTCTCCCTTTTAGAACTTTGTTCCGGCTTCTAGCTTCCATGTCAACGTTGATCTTCAAACGTTACCTTTTATCTTCTTAATTCTTGTTCTCTTATTGTCTTCCCTCCTTAATAGTATATGTTTCTCATATTATCTAACTCTCAGCAACCCTTTGCGTCTTAGTAGCTTTATTACCTTGCTCAGGGCGAAATGATTAAAAAAGTATAAGTATGTATTTTGCTGTCTAACTCAGCTCTCACTGGCTTTAAAGAACATTCTTACAGATGGTTAGTCTATATAAGTCCAAAGTGTCATTCAAAGTGAGAACAGATACTACAATTTGAACTGATACTACACAGATACTACACTTTGATTCCAGCCCGATGGCCACGGAGGGAAGTAATCCATAACTTAAGCAGCACTGGCTCCTTGGAAGTAACTCCCGAATGTTACTTTATAAAAAAAACAGTACCATTAGAGACGATGAAAACAAATACTATACTTTGATCTTAGTCCAGTGGTCATAGAATAATGAAAAGCTTAAATTAAGGGGCGCTGGCTCTTCGGTCAATGAATGCCGAATGTTTCTTTTGTGATGTCAACGAACACTCGTTGTCACTTTCGTAAGGCTCGTTGTAGTAGAGACTTTGTAATCGCAGATACAACTATAGTAACGCCGTTGAACAATACTGGTGTCAGACGCCTTTGAATAACAGTCGCACTAATAGTACTGGCCCGATAATACTCACTCGAATAGTAATCCGTATAATTATCCGAATAGAGAAATAGTATAGTGAATAGAGTAGAGAGTATCACATTATCGCATATCCCCAAAACAAAATACAACATTTGTCTTTATTTCTGAGATGAGCTCCTGTAACTATTTACATTGTTCGGACTTTTGTCGTCATCTTTATTCCCCCATTCACGACGCTTTCAGCGTTGTACGTCCTGGACCTCTTCAGGTGATATGGCAGTAAAGATGACAGTTCGAGCTAGATGAATAATGCAACCAAAACACGTGCTTGCAACATTACAAAAACGGGTAGCTTGCATTATTTACATTATTCACACTGTTATCCTTATCATTGCCATATTCACAACGTTTCGGCCGTTGTACGCTCCGGTCTTCTTCAGGTGATTGGAATTTGGAACCGAACCCTTTAATTTGTTCACCGGGTAGATTGTTTTAGTTCTACGTACCATGCCTCAGTTATTTCGAAAACTTAAGGAGCCAGCATATATGCTAGGATACAGAAATCTCCTGAGCCGACCAAGAATAAAAATGAGTACATGGGAAAAAGTTATAAAGAGTGCTAGAGAAAAGCAATATAAGCTCTGGTAAAAAATGCAATAATAACAAAAATTGCAATATGAGCACTGGTAAAAAAAATGGTTGCTGAGACGTTAGTTTTATAAGAACCAAAAATTCTTACACTGATGTCCTCAAGGAAACATGGCCCGCTGGATAATGACGTTCATTAGATCCAGTGACTAAATCCAACGATTTGTAAGAACCAAAAGAGTTGAGTTAAAGGGAAATAACTGAGGCATCTGAAAAGTCTAACCTGGTGGACGCAATAAAGTGTTCAGTTCGAATTTCCAGTCACCTGAAGAAGGCCAGAATATACAACGGTCGAAACGTTGTGAATATGGCAATGAAAATGAGGATAACAGTCTGAATAAGGTAAATAATGCGAGTAATCTTAATGCTTCATCTGAGAGATATAGAGGCCGACACGTTTTTAATATGGCAATGAAGATGAGGATAGCAGTCCGAATAATGTACATAATGCAAGTAATCATAATACCTCATCTCAGAGATATAGACGAAAATGGATAGCTATTTCTTTTTCAACTGTTAAAAAACAAGGTGTTTTGTTTTTATTATAGAATGGTGGTGTGGAAAGATAATTTCGCTGATATACGAAAGATTACGACAGCAGGCTTAAAATATATTGGATGTTTCTGTTCAATTAGAAAATAGAAGACTGGCGATGGTACTTTGATACTAGAGCAGAAATAACGAACGCGAATAACATACGAATGTTTGCGTAGTTTGATTCGCGCCAGGGTTAATATACACGCGTTTCGCGAAATTGAATCTGACATCCAGTTTGAGTCAAGTTCTAAGGAGGAGAAAGGTAAAATTTTCGGCTAGTGGAAAGGGAATACAATTTTGCAGGAGAATTACAATTTTCTATGTATAGTTAGCATCAGTTGCTGATAGTCTTGCTCAGTTAATGTTCATCTGAAAGGGGAGGGGAACTGAAAAATATCAGGCATGTTGAAAAGGAAATGTGTGTTGTAAGTGACGAAGGATGGAGAAAAATTTAGCAGCCTCCACCCCATTCTCTTTCTCCCCCTCTCTCTCACTCTCTCTCTCTGTCTCGCTCTCTCTCTATCTCTCGCTCTCTTTATCTATCTATCTATCTATCTATCTATCTATATATATATATATATATATATATATATATATATATATATATATATATATATAAAGAAGAGTTACTTCTATCGGATTATAGCTCCATTAGGACCCATTTCGACACTCACGGAGACCTATCAACTTCGGGCCGCAACATACTTATGGAAAATACTATACTAATAGACTCTAATAATGGAAACTGTAGCAAGAACAAATATCTTTGGGGAAGGTATGAACCCATCTATTCCCCACCAGGTATGGGTTGAATAGCAGGACAGACTGGGTCCTTTAGCCTTAGTTGGCAACCAGTCATCCGCCGAAAGAAATGGCAACCTTCTGAGGGGAAAAAATCTGCCTCCTCAGTCTTGTATCGAAAAATACATGATCTACCAAGCGTGTATAACTTATAGCACGTAACTGATTAAGTAATAACGAATAAAACACCTCTCAAGATTATCAATTATGATTATCTCTACAAAGTGCTGGCCGTGTTCGGAAATAAAAATCATCGCCATCACTATATATATATATATATATATATAAATATATATATATATATATATATATATATATATATATATATATATATATATATATATTAGAATGTGCTATATTTATGACTGAAGAGTGCTCAGTATCCATATACATGAATTTGTGGCGAAATATACAATAAACATAGACAACAACCTTGGATTGTGATTGCCTGTTTTATGGTACAAGAGATCATCAGACAGCTTATGTCTTTCCTTTTCTCTTGCTCTCTCTCTCCCTCTCTCTCTCTCTCTCTCTCTCTCTCTCTCTATATATATATATATATATATATATATATATATATATATATATATATATATATACCGTACCTATGAACTCTAATGGTTATGTCCCACACCGCCTCAATACATTGGACACTATTGTAAGTGTGGGTAATATGCCGTCTAAGTAGTCTGCAACCAGCAGTGGTTTACCTACTTCAAGCCGCTGGCAAGTATTGTATTTTGTTGCTGTTATAAAGATTACCATTTCACTTCCAACCTCTGTTTTGGTTATTCCTCATTCAGTAACCCTTTCTATGCTGCAACAATATCTATTAAGGCAGCATATCTCCAATCAAACATATTTCATAGAATAATATAGATATTTTATGCATATTTATTTTTATAATAAATCTTTCTAGTACTTTAATCAGTTTTTCGATGTTAAGATGAAATTCATCAAGGAAGGCGCTGTAGTTTTTTTCATACCCAAGTACTTTCGATCTCCTCCAAGCAATCTCAGGGCTAAAAACAATCTTATTGTAACTGTAATCGTTGAGATTATGATTTTTAAAAGCACGCATGAACGCATTCTGATGTACTTATTTCAAAATTTTAGATTTATCCGTTCAACAATACAATAAAAACGAAATTATTCTTCAAAATAATTGATAATATTTCCCTAAAAACAGCAAATTATCAAAAGTTTTCAACAAAAATTCAATTAAATTTAGTTACAGCTGAATGGATAACATGAAGAAAATAACTAAGCACAATAAAAAAAATACTCAACAACATAATATACAAAGCTATCATAACTAATAACATTAGCATAGACGAAAAAAATGTACATAGGTGCCGGAGAAAAAGTTTTTTTCGAAAAATATTATAACTGCAAAATGTCATTCGACAAAAAATTACAGAAACATTAGAACCATATGAAAATATATGGAGCCAAAACGAAAAAGATATCCTCGCCAAAAACAAATGGTAAATTATAAAAATATAGTCCCATACAGTATTAACAGTAAAAATTGTAAATTAAGCTTAGAGGAAAAATTAGAAATAATTAGTTTTAAAGACCAGAATAAACTCTAAATCAAGAAAACTGAAATAATTTGTAAATGCTGGCACATAAATAAATATTAGGTTGGTGCAAAAATAATAATCGTTTTCTCACATATGTTACTATGTGAGAAAATTATTATTTTTGCACCAACCTAATACTTCTAAGCACTAATTAAAAATAAACGAATAAATATAAATATAATAAATATATTATAGAATTTAAATAAATAAATGAATTAAATATACTAGAAACATTAAATAGATAAATAAAATAAATAAAATTTATATTTAATTAATTAGGAAAATAATAAACGAACAAATATTAAACATGCACACATATACGCGTGTGTGTCCATGTACATATAAATATATAAGTACACAGACACTAACACAAAAAAGAACAAACCTAACCCCACTATATATATATATATATATATATATTATAAAATTTTTATTTACATTGCGACATGGATATTTCTAGGTTTTAGAACTTAAATCTGTTCCATTATCAAGCGATTTTCGCAACTTTTGACGAAAATGCGTTACTTTTGAAAACAGAATGCTAGTTTATTTAAGATTTAAAAAGGAGGAAGGAACAATATTTCGAAATTTTTAACGGTATATCTTCTTTGACCAAAGAAAAGTTTGTCAAAGCTAATGCAGGAAAATGTAGAAATGTAGGTTAGAGGTTAGGGTGTGTATGTGTTATTCAAACTTGTCGAGATGAGCTGTCATTTTTAAACACCAATTACATCCGGATGGAAGTGTATTCATCGACATTGGTAATATTAAATTTAAAATCAAGGAATTAAATAAATATTATATGTAATATTATATATAATAAAACAATGTATATATAATTGTCACAAAATTTTTTTAGAAACATTCTGTTAACTATATTTTAACGTAAATATTATACAATGCCTACAAATTACAGTTAGTCCATTTCGTTGATTTAATAGATCATTAATTTTAGGAAACTTAATAATATGTAGCTTTTCATGTCGACTCAGGGGACATGGATCATTAATGATTTACAAATTCTAGTTTTTTCTAATATTTTCCATTTTACTGTGTTTTTTATTATCTTTTAAATACGAGAAATATTTTGAAAGGGATGTTCGGTTTCGGTACCCATTGCTGTTAAAAGGAGAAATATGTTCTTAACATATACGTTTAAAAGTATTGCTGTGCTTCCAATATAAAATTTCTTAACATCTGGGTTTTCACTAGATGAAATGGTGCACTGGTTTAAGTTCCGAAAATTAGAAATTTCCGTGTAACGATGTATAATATTTTTTAAATAAAAATATTATGATATTATGCTCTACGTTGTATTGAGCACTTTTTAAAATAATATATGCTAAAGAACTGTGGGTTCTTAAACTGACTGTCCTTTCTCTTTATTTGAGCACTATTTTATTAATAACAAAGCACAGGCATAAGGGTACATATAGCTACACACGCGCATTTATATTTTTATATGTGTGCGTACGTATACGTAAAGATGTGCAGGTGTGCGTATACATCAGCGTATAAATACAGACATATGCACAAAAATTCAAACAAAGATAAATAAAAGTGTAAATATATATCTAAACTCCTACAAATATTCCTTATGATACCAGCAAACCAAATAAAAAAACGCAATAATAGCTTAGTGTAGATCTCAGTTTAAGTATATATATATCTGTGTGCATGTATGTATTAGGACCTTGAATAAGTTCTCGTTGTTTCCAAACAGATGACGTTCGCAGAACTGCGTGCGTGCAGTTTCAGATGGTAACGCATCTATAATGAAATACTATAAGCAAGCTTGAAATTCAGTGTATGTCATTTCGTCGTAGTATAAAAACTTTGTTTTATCATAGCGTTAAACATGTCGGATTTCGTGCCAAACAAAGTGTATTTGCGGGAAATCTATTGCACAACTTTATTCAAAAGAAATCTGCAGCTGAAGCACACAGAATACTTGTTGAGACTTACGGCGACCATACTCTGTCGGAAACAACAGGCAGAGATTGGTTTAGACGCTTAAAAAAATAATGATTTTGATGTTTAATATCAAGAACGCTCTGGCAAGCTGAAAAAGTTTGAAGACAAAGAATTGGAGGCATTACTTCTTGAAGACTGATGTCAGGCGCAAGCTGAACTGGCAGAATCATTAGGAGTTGATCACACAACAGTTTCGAAATGTTTCAAAGCATTAGGAATGATCCAAAAGTGACGACATTTGGTGCCGTACGAGTTGAATCTGCGAGATATCGAACGCTGTTTTGTCACGTGAGAACAGTTGCTTCAACGGCAGAAAAGGAAAGTGTTTTTTTATATTGTATCGTGAGCGCGGATGAAAAGTGGATACACTTCGATAACCCTAAGCGTAGAAGTTCGTGGGGTAAACCCGGTCAAGGATTCAACATCGGCGCCAGAACCGAATATCTATGGTTCGGAGCTTCTGCTTGGTGGGATCGTGTGGGTGTAGTTTATGAGTTGCTCAAATCGAGCGGAAAGACCACGGGAGATCACTATCGACCACAATTGATGCGTTTGAGCCGAGCATTGAAGAAAAAAAGGCCTCTATACAAGAAGAGACACGACAGAGTGATTTAGCAACATGATGCCATCCGGGCACATGTTGCAAAAGGGGTGAAAACCTCCTTGGAAACGCTTAAATGGGAAGTCCTACCACGCCTGCCGTATTCACCAAACATTGCACCGTCCGATAAGCACTTGTTCCGAACTATGCCACATAGCCTGGCAGATCAGCCCTCTCATTTTTATGAAAATGCCAAAAAAATCGGTAGATTCATGGTTAGCCTCAAAAGACGTGTCGTTTTTTTTTGACGTTGAATTCAAATGCTGCCAGATAGATGAGGAAAAGTAATGACTAGCGACGGATAATATTTTCAGTGATATATTGCTTACGACTATTGGTAAATAAAACATTACTTTTCATGAAAAATTAACGAGAAATTATTCAAGGTACTAATACATACACACACACGCACACACACATATATATATATATATATATATATATAAAGGCATGTTTACAATGTAAGCATAAATAAATATACGAAATGGACTTAGTCCAACAACTATTTGAATATATTTTATTGTTGTATGATATTTTTATATATACACAAATATTTAAGTAAATTCTCTGTTTATAATAAACAGTATTAACCGGCCTGAACGTCCTAGAAATTTCATAGAAAATATGCGCGTCCCAACAGGAATCGAACCTGTATCCTACACGGAACCGTCATATAGACTGACGTGTTATTCCAGTTTAGCTACAAGAGAATGCCTGATTAGCAGGATCGATTTTACTACTTTTAAACTACAATTTTCACAGTTTTTCAGCAGTTTGATAAATATAAAAGACAACACGAAAAATTGATTTTCATATTTCGCTACTCAAACAACGTTATCAGAAAAATGGATTTTATTTCGAAAATTATATTGCCATCCTAACATGATATAATTTTCTATTTCAGGTTTCACGAGCTCCTACAGTTTGGAAGAGATGTAGGTGGTGACAAGACCGTACATTAAAACTTCAGCTGTCTCTTCCTGAAGGCTTATAATTAACATCAGGAAGAAGCAGCTGACGTTTCTGGGACACATTATGAGGAAGGAGGGCTTGGAGAATCCGATACTCACAGGGCTAATAGAGGGAAAGAGAGACAAGGGAAAACAACGCGTAACATGCCTGGCGGATTTAAGCAAATGGATGACAGAATGTGGTCTGGGGGAGGAACTTGTTGAGAGCTGCAAGGGATATAGGGATGTGGAGAGCCATGATCGCCTATGTTCTGAAAGGACATGACACATAAAAATAAGAATATAAATGTAAGTTAAATGAAAGAAGCGAAATAAAAAAAAAACTATAGTAAATCTGACATGTTATGGAATCATTAAATACCAAGGTGACCTTTGGTTTATCCTATATTCCACGATACCAACATACGTCTTTTCAAATATAGGATGAAAAAACGAGACGAGGTAGCCAGCACCTTCTAACTAAACATAAAGGGTACCCTGACCCCTTTAAACAATTTAACAATAGACTATGATTACGCTTCCAATATATAAGACAACGTGATAACTCTGACCAAATAGAGCAATACCACGGACAAATTTACGTACCCTGGCCTCTATGACCAAATGTGCAAAGACAATCTGATATTCATCAGAACACAGTAAATATCAGTTACAGTTGCACTGAGTATTGACAACTAATTTAAAAAAGTATAACAGAAAAAACAAAAACATTCCCGCACAAATTAAAACAAGCTGTAATAAAATAAATAAATAAAATGAGCAAAGAACGAATGTCCTTTATATGGTAAATGCTTGCAAAACAGTATAATATACCTAGCCCCGGTATATCAAAAGAAAACGAAGACAAAATATATGTAGTAGTAACTAAATAATCTGGAAAGTGAGAAACTACACACGAAACATTCATTCGCCCCCGTCTTCTTTGGCGGCAGTATGGCGATTGATATTCGCAGGCCTTTTGGTTGTTTGCATGACGCTCTGAAAATAAATTGAAAATTAAACACGAATTTTCAATTTTTTTTATATAGTTGTTTCAGAAAACTTTCAATCTGGATCTGTTGTAATGAAAATAAGGTAGAAAATGATGATCTGTGTTCGGGAATCAATGCAACCTATACTGACCAGAATAGGGCGTTTATCTTATTGTAATTCACCAATTTTCATTGTTTTATTATTTTGGTCCACCTGTCATAACATAGATCAAGTTTGGTTAGATCTATCATAACCAAATTGTCTCTACTTAAATCTTAGAATATTTTTTTTAATCAAAAAAAACTTTTTAACACGGTTTGATGTACATGAGAAACCCGACCCTTTACTTGGTGTCCGTTAAGTCAACTCAGTCTTAATACTTTTATTTAACTGTATGAAGTAGTTACCACGCAAAAATCCCCTATTCCGAAATTTTAAAAAAAATCGTTTTCTTATAATTGTAGTTTGAGCAATGGGTGCCAGTGGGCCATAAATGATAACCACTCAACGAAGTTTATATCTTTACAAAATCATATTTCGGTGTTATGCTTGTGTTTATCTCTAAAAGAAAAAAAACTTCTAAAATTCCAGATTTACTAAAAATGTGAATATTTGAAATATTGAATGTGATTCAAGCGTTCATAATTTATTTTTTTTATTAAAAAGGATTGATGTAATAAGTACACTGTTCAAATCCATCATCACCTATTTTTTTATTTGACGTTCTGATGAGGTTAGCTTGAAATCCAGCCTGTAAGGTTCGTCTTTCATTCTAGTATTGTATCAATCAAGGGCATTTGTAACGCCTTTCATATGGAAATGTATTGAAAAGAAGTTTGATAATCATTGTCAGTTGTCATGAATTAAAACAGACACTGATGACAAATTAATTAGATATAATCTAAATGAACGCTAATGATTTTCCGATAGAAATGTAGAAAACATGAACAGAAACCAATTTTTGGTCGCTAAGAATTAAGACACGTACCATCGACAAAACTTCAATGCTTCTCTCACCGACATAACATATCTTTTATTTGCTTTTTATATAAATATAATCATGGTAAATAGTAAATGGTAAATGTTATGATAGACTATACTCATTAGTACACCGAATTCACCAATTTAAGCGAAGTACAGAGGCGTAAGGCGTCTTCTCACTCGACCTGTTCAACCTATACAGAGAAATAATTCTCCCTGTTTGCAACCTCTCTAAGATGTCATCGTTGTTCACACGCTCGGTCTATGATATCCTTAGCATCCTTCTGTAGAACCGCATCTCCGTCGTCTCGAGTCTCTTCTTCATCTCTGAGGAAATCGTCCAACATTTGCTGCCGTAAAGAAGGACAGATGTCACGTAACAGCTCGGTATTCTTTTCTTTGTTACCAAAGATATCCTCCTGTAGGGAATTAACCAAGTAAAAAAAATCACACCGGAAAAAATCCTGGAATTTTATTTTGGGTCACTGGATAATTGCTTGAAATTCCGAAATTTTATGACCACCACGTTCCCCTGAAGTTGACACCTCCCGACTATTTTCTTTGATGGCACCTTAAAGAGCAACTATAGATAAATAGATAGTAGATTTATTAGCAACTCACAAAGATAACATCTCGGTAAAAGTTCAGTGTATTCACACACAGTTATTGACCATTCTTTTGGAGAACGCTATCGAAAGAGCTCGTCTGTCTGAAGTCAAAATAGAGAATATTTATATTTTGTATAATCTGTCATAATTAAATGGGAATATGTGTCTTGTGTTTGAATTCATACCTTATACAAAAGCCCTAGAAAAGTTAGGCGTAGTGAACGATTTTCGTTGAGCTCAGATTCAGGATTGCCAGATTATGTGAGGTTAAAAATATATTTTAATATATTATAATAGCCATTATCGTTGTTTTCATGGTTCAAGGGAAGTTACTCTTATTTTCCTTTTGTATCCAAAATTGCTGCTAGCTTTAAATTCTAAGTTAGCTAAAATTTTAAGCTAGATTAAAAGCCACCCTATCGGGCGGCATTCAAGTTAGCTCTTGTGGGGGACTCTTGATTGGGCCTTCATCACAATAGCAAGGGAGGAGTAGATGCGATAGGCATCAATAAATTACAAAAGAACTCAAAATTGATCGCTGCATTTAAGTATTGAATTAATGTTTAAGCTTAACTTTTAAAAGTTCAGCGATAATTCTTTTGCTGACCCTTAATTTAAAGACGATTTGATGTAAGTAGATCCTTATTTTACGTACAATTATTTTTATTTCATGGGTGACAGAAGAGGAGACAATTTATAAGATAAAATTAGTATAGTGTAAAGATGGGAAAATAGAAATTAGAATTAGTTTTACATTCAATATTTGAAGAGTTAGAGAAACAGAAAAGCTAATTAAGTAAAACCTATATAATGGAATCTATATGAATAAATGCGAAATTGGAGCTCAATTCTCCCAGCTCTACTTTAGAGTAATTTACAAACGGTATTTACTCTGTCAACCCAGTGAGACGAGATGTGACACAAGGTCTTCCTTAAGACGGGGGACCGAGCGCGAACACCCGGACAAGGAACAAAAATTGCCCACAGCCAGAACAGAGTAGAGGATAGAAATCATTTCAAGATAATATATATATAGAATTTTTATTCCGTATGAAACTATTTAATAATCAATACAGATATTGAAATCAGTAGATTTTGAATTACTTCCATGAATTTTCGGACACCCTGTATTTAAGCAAAGTGATGAGGATGTCTTCTTAACATTACACCGACGATTTTTTATTTATGTCTTTTTTTTAGCTTTGCAAACGTTTATTGTGAAAGATAAAACTAAAGCCCCGCTGATAATTCTGCGTTTTTATTGAGGTTTTTTCGGAGCCGAATTTCCGAGCATAATTAAATGACGTACATATTTACCCACCCCACTCCTAAGAAAAGGAATTGGATACAAGCCTTTACCAAGGTCATAACTACTAAGTGAACACAAACTGTTGCAGGATGTTTTCGAACTCTGTTCGATATATACAATACATCTTACAAAATCGCTCGACCAGCTAAAGCTTCTTTTTTTTTTTTTTAATACGTTTAAGAATTGCACATATAGAAACTTTTGTTAGGCGTTAGTAAAGAAATACAGTCTTATGCTTAAAAAGCTGTAGAACTCCTTAGAAAATATCCTTCCTTTCACAACAGCAAAATTTTCAATGAAAATATTTTCTCAATGAAGATTAGACAGTTTTTTTTTAAAGAACTGTGAGCAATCGAAAGAAATTTCTACTCAATAAGTTTCATTTTAGTTTTTGACGACGAGTCTAATGGTAAAGTGGAATATTTTGTCAAGAGAAGTAAGATGGAGAGTTCTTCACCCCCTTTTCTTCCTGTTACCCCTCTTTCATATCAGTTTTTTTTCCTCTGCCCAACTCTCTCCAATTTCAAAATTATGTGGTGTTTCCACTTATTCATTCTGTTCTCATAATATTTCTTTCTTTTTCTTATTGATATTAATATGCTAAAATATTGTTTTTATTGCATTCATGTATTTCCCTTTCACAGAAGTTTATTTAGTAAATTTAGCTTTGACTGGCACAAGGCAAAAAAAATGTGAAAACCTATTTGAGAATAGGTCTGCAAGATGAAATATTGCTCAATGTTGAGATATGGCAAATTTTCTTCTTTTACTCTTTTCTTTTTCTTCTTCTTCTCCCGATTATTTATTTTTTTTTTTAACCAAAATACGTTATTTCTTTATTTATTATTTGTTCTTCTTCTTCTTCTTCAGAAGAAGAAGAAGAAGAAGAAGAAGAAGGAGAAGAAGAAGGAGAAGAAGAAGAAGGAGAAGAAGAAGGAGAAGAAGAAGAAGAAGGAGAAGAAGAAGAAGAAAACTAAAATGAAAAAAACTAAAATGAAATTTATTGAGTAGAAATTTCTTTCGATTGCTAACAGCTCTTAAAAAAAACTGTGTAATCTTCTTCTTCTTTTTCTTCTTCTTCTTCTTCTTCTTCTTCTTCTTCTTCTTCTTCTTCCGATAATTTATTATCTAACCAAAATTCTTTCTGAGTTTCTTTCTTTCTTCCCTCTTCTTCATCTTCTCCTTCTTCATCTTCTCCTTCTTCATCTTCTTCTTCTTCTTCTTTTTCTTCTTTGTTTTCCTCTTTCGATCATTTATTTTTTTTATTTAACCAAAACTCATTCTTTCGTTATTACTCTTCTTCTTCCTCTTCCTCTTCTTCTTCTTCATCCTCTTCTTCTTCTTCTTCTTCTTGTCAATAAACAAAAGGTAATGCAATATTCTCTCGAAATCAAAGAACCATTCTTAGAATCCAAAATAGCTTTCGGAATGAAATTACCCACAAAGGGTTGATAAATCATAAAAATACAATGAACGTTTTTCTCACTGTTCCCCTCCTTTTTCTTCTCTACGTTTTTTTTTTTCGACATTTCCCATTCTTTTATGCTTCCATCATTTTGTTGTGGTTCTTTTTTTAATTCATTTTTCTATATATCTAATATTTTTTATCTATCTCTCCTCCTTCTTTAATTGGCGTGCGCCCACCGAAGTTAAGCTACGTCGACCCTGGTCAGTACCTAGATGGGTGACCGTTTGGGAATACGAGATGCTGCATGCTTGGCGGTGTTGATGGTATGGCTTACGGCCATATCACGTTAAAGCAACGGTTCCCGTGCGATCAGCGAAGTTAAGCAACGTCGAGACTAGCCAGTACCTAGATAAGTGACCGTTTGGGACTACAAGTTGATGTAATCTTGTGTGTGTTGTTGGTATGACTTGCGGCCATATCATGGTGAAGCATTGGTTCCCGTACTATCAGTGAAGTTAAGCAACGTCGAGTCTGGTCAGTACCTAGATAGGTGACCGTTTGGGGATAACATATGTTGTAGGCTTGGGGTGTTGTTGGTATGGCTTACGGTTATATCACGTTCCAGTACAATAAAGGAAGTTAAGCGATGTCGAACTTGGTCAGTACCTAGTTAACCACTTAGGTAATACCAATTTGCTTCTATCTTAGGTGTGTGGGTGGTGTAATGTCTAACGGTTCAGTATTGGAAATCGTAGATCCGAGGTCTAATTAGGGTTCGTTATATTAAGAGTACATACCTTTGGGAGGGTCATGACTCCGCCGCTTCCCCCTTTCAATTATGTATTTAGTTGATCTTGCGTCATTATATCATTATTATCTCCAACAAAAGTTCGAACCATCTAATATTTTTTGTTTAAATAACGTTTAAGATTAAATAACCAGCAAAAGGTTGATAATCCGTAAAAAAGAAATAAATCAATCCTTTTTTTAAAATCCTTCTTTTCACAACCAGCCTTTTCTTATACCTTTCGGTTTCAGGATTTGTTCTTTGTTTTCCGCATTGTTGCAAATCAAATTAACTATGCGGCACTTTCCGCATTTCTTGCCGAACTCAAGCTCTACGACACACACGCAAACAACCCATGTCGTACACACACACTAACAAATACACACACACAAGCTCGATCTCTTGCTTCGCTGTGACATCCATAGGCAACTGCGTCTCTCAGCTGGGGGACGAGATCGAATTTCAGAGTCTCAAAACAGCGACTTCCGGTCGGGAAGTATCCTTGGCCGAAAGACTAATACCTCAATGTTGCAAAAGGAAATTGTTGTCGAGTGGAGGGCAATATTGGCCTGTGAGGAAAGGCCAGGAATCTGAAGACGGAGGTGCATGAGGAAAATCAAAATAATATTGGCAAGACTTGGACTTAATTTACGTTATTCGGGCAATTGTCCTCATCTTTGTCGCCATATTTATTACAACGTTTCGGCCGTTGTACGCTCCGGCCTTCTTCAGATGGTTCGACATTCCAACCACCTGAAGAAGGCCGGAGCGTACAACGGCCGAAACGTTGTAATAAATACGGCGACAAAGATGAGGACAATAGTCCGAATAACGTAAATGGTGTACATAACGCCTCATCTCAGAAATATAGACAGATACAGACCTGGACTTATTTACAACACCATCCCGCTAATATACACACACTCGTGTGTGTGTGTGTGTGCGCGCGCGCGTGCATGCGTGTGTGTGTGAAGAAGAAAGAAAGAAAGAAAGAACTTTGGTTAAAGAAGAACAAGTGGAAAGACAAAAACAGCGAAAGAAAGAATATTTACACACACACATAGAATATTTGACAAGCACACATAGAATATTTGAGACATACACTCGCATTTGTATTGGTGTGTGTGCATGTGCGTGTGTGCCTTCAGTAATGGTACCAGCTTTCATTATTTGACTTCCATCTTCAAAATCCATTCGGGAACCATCTTCTAGAAGAGTTGCAGAAGATTTCAAAGTCGTCTGGACGCCGTGTTTGAAGCTAATGATCATTTTATTGAATACATTTGATCGAAGTACATTTTGCCAATCGGGAAGATATGTGTTCAAAAGCACTATTTGGTCTTTCTTTGATCAATAGGTCCTGCGTGGCCGAGTTAGTCTAAGGCACGTCTGATCTACTGACGGTTTTCTCTAGGAGACGCAGATTCGAATCCTTTCCGGAGGACGCATATCCTTCGAAGAAGATTTCTCGAATAGTCAGGCCGGTAGATGTAAATAAATAAATATAGCGTTTAATAAATAAATAAAAGCAGAACATCTACTCAAATATAAGTATCACTTAAAATAACGTTTAAACAAATAAATTAAAATAATATATATATTTTATGTTTATACATTCTTTTTATAGATACAAATCTATAAAAAAGAATGTATAAACATAAAAATGTCTTAAAATAATTGTCATTGTCTATTTCATTATATATATATATATATATATATATATATATATATATATATATATATATATATATATGTATATATTTCAAGATATTTTTGTAGGTACAAAATTTAATCGCAGAAATAAAAATGTAAAGCTTGATATTACCAGAAATATTAAAAACGGGCGAAGAAATCGGTTTCGATATATATATATATATATATATATATATATATATATATATATATATATATATATTTCGTGGATTCTCCCATATTTTTACTACTTATGAGGGTCAAGCAATTCAGTTCCTAGGAATCGCCAGTCAAATACCTGCTCATAGGATTTGATTATAGTGGTGACGGATTTGTACAGGACCATCGACCCTTTTTGAAGGGCCGAATACAGAGACCTGGTGCACTACGTACCACAAGATCCCCAAACGACCCTCCACAGGTTTTTGAATTCAGAGTTGTCCCTCCACTAGACTTCGAATTGTAGTTCATTATATTCACTTATGTGCTCAAGCATCTTGGGGGAAAGCTATGAATCCTCTTCTTCTCACCACATCTATGTGTATGTATCAGGATAGACAATGTATACCACCACAAACCTATATTTATTTATATGTGTATATATTCACGGATACAGTGTATCTGTAGATGGAACAAAATGAATAAAAAGAGGAAAAATTATACTTAGCCGACGCGTTTCGTCTTCTGTGGGACTTTATCAAGGCAATGTAGGATTTATTATATTGCACGTGATTATACATTCCTTGTTTTAAAAGATATATTTACGAAAATTACACAAGATATAACTGGAAATACTTGAACACAAAAATATCTAAAGCGTAAATTTATTCAATTAAATCGCCATTGACTTCAACCACGTCCTCCACAAGACTTCTGAATCCCCTGCTTCTCTTCTAGACGGTTTCCTTGTTTAAGACGGTGAATGCTACCAAAATCTTTGCCTTCAGTTCATCTTTGGTGCTACAAGGAGTTCTGTTGATCTTTGTCTCAATTGCGCCCCACACATAATAATCAAGGGGTTGCAATCTAGAGAGTTAGATGGCCAGACTTAAGGGGTGATGTGTTGGTAGAAATTGTCCGACAGCCATGACTGTATCCTCCTGCTTGTGTGATACGGTGTAGAGTTCTGTTGCCAGACATAGGGTCTCCCAGCGGCCTCTATCTTGGCCAGAGCAGCACTACCTCCTCAAGACACTTGAGTCGGGAGTTTTTTTCTTACCAGAACAATCGGAGTGAGTTTTTCGAGTTGCCGTATCTTCGTAGTCAACATTAGCCTCATCTAACTCTTTTCCGAATCCTCTGCACTGTATACTCTGAGATAAAAAAAAAAAACGAAAAACAGATAAAAACAAAACAAACAACTCGCATCAGCGAAATTAAAGATATAAAATGGCTCACCGTTTCCCTCTTTATCTGCCAGGGTGTACTGTGAGTGTCTAATTTGCCAAGCCATCTGTCCTCGTTGTTTTTCCCAGGAGTTTCAACTCTACCTTTCTTAGTTTAGCTATAACCGTCCTTTTGGTTCTCATACTCCGTAAAACTTCCTCGTTGCTCACATGCATACTCTATGGTATTCTCCGGATCAGTCTGTCGAAAATCTAGGTCGGTTCGATTCTCTTACATTTGTGTACTTGTAAAATAGGAATTAAACATTGCAATCTACCGACTGCGCTATATATTTATCTGTTAATCTCTCTATCCCTCTGACTCCATGTAATTCCACAAACTTAGCAAAGGAAATGTTTTATCGCAAATCATATCCAATGACCATTCTCAACTTACTTATAAATTGTAAATCATTTACGCTCTCGCTTCTTAATGAAATTCTTTATTTCTTCCTCCCGTCGCCTCTTTCTTTTCTTACTTTCATTCTTTTTTATTTCCTTCCTTGCTTCTTTCTTTCTTTCCTTGCTTCTTTCTTTCTTTCCTTGCTTCTTTCTTTCTTTCCTTACTTCTTTCTTTCTTTCTTTTTCTCCTACTGATCCTTTTCTTTCTTTCTTTTTCATCATTTTCTATCTTTCTTTTTCATAATTTTCTGCCTTTTGCTTTTTCACATTATCTTTGTTTCTTTTTTATCATTCCTTCCCTTTTTATCTTTCTTTTTTTCTGTCTTTCATCTTCATCATTTTCTTCCTTTCTCTTTTTCTCATTGTCTTTCTCTCTCAATCTCTCTCACTTCCTTTTTTTCTTCATTTTATCATATTCTCTTTTTCACTCTTTGTCATTTTCCTTTATTCATTCTTTCGTTCTTTCTCTCTTATATTTTGATAATTTTCTTTCTTTCTATTCTTTTTCATCATTTTCTTTCTTTCATTCTTCCTTTCTTTGGTTTTCATCATTCTCTTTCTTCTCTCATTTTGATCAGTTCTATCTTTCATTTTTATATTTTTCTGTCTTTCATTCAATATCCTTATTTTCCTTTTTTTCATTCAATATCCTTATTTTTCTTTTTTCATTCAATATCATTATTTTCCTTTTTTTCATTCAATATCATTATTTTCCTTTTTTCATTCAATAACATTATTTTTCTTTTTTTTCATTCAATATCATTATTTTTATTTTTTTCATTCAATAACATTATTTTCCTTTTTTCATTCAATAACATTATTTTCCTTTTTTTCATTCAATATCATTATTTTCCTTTTTTCATTCACTAACATTATTTTCCTTTTTTTCATTCAATATCATTATTTTCCTTTTTTCATTCAATAACATTATTTTCCTTTTTTCATTCAATATCATTATTTTCCTTTTTTCATTCAATAACATTATTTTCCTTTTTTCATTCAATAACATTATTTTCCTTTTTTTCATTCAATAACATTAGTTTTCTTTTTCATTCAATATCATTATTTTCTTTTTTTTCATTCAATATCATTATTTTATTTGTTTTTTCTTTGTTGATTTCTTTCTTTCAGTTTCATGATTTTCTTTCTTTCTTTCATTCCTTTTCCTCTTTTTTTTATTTAATTTCTTCATTTATTTTTCTTCTACAAACATTTATTTCGGGCTGACTTTTTAGTATTTCCCTGATTTTCTTGACTTTTCCCTCTTTCTTTTAAATTAATGCGTTTCTAATCCCTATGGATACTTTCAGAGCTAAGAACCCAGAAATACCAAAAATCAACTTATCATTTGCCTTTAAGAACGAAGAAAATCGTTTGACCTAATAAGTGTCTAATACACACACACACACACACACACACACACATATATATATATATATATATATATATATATATGTGTGTGTGTGTGTATATATATATGTATGTGTATATATATATATTAGGTTGGTGCAAAAATAATGACGTAATAATGTCGTTTTTGACGTTAAAAACACTTCAAAACGACATTATTACGTCATTATTTTTGCACCAACCTAATATATATATATATATATATATATATATATATATATATATATAAGAATGTCAAACATTTTAACCCATATTGTATCATTACTATATATATATATATATATATATATATATATATATATATATATATATATATATATATATATATACAGTGTAACACGGATATCAGAGAAACCCGGATATAAGAGTCTGTGTTAATGTAAACAAAATATACCAACTCTCTTATATCCGGGTTACATATACATATATATATATATATATATATATATATTTCGTGTGTAACACTAAAATTGGCCATCCCACAGAATGTTTAATATCTGAGAAACCACTGAACTAATTGAGTTTCTTTTTTACAGGTGTTCAGATGAGACATTTAGTCAACTTGACAACATTTGTCATAAGAATCACTGAAAAACCCTTTAAGTTATTCAGCTAGAAATAGAACAGGTAAAAATAGTTTTGTGTCAGAGCCACTGTCTTCATAAAGGAGCAATGGCGAGAGAAAAAAATAAACTTTATTCAATACTTCATGGTCTTCCGATACTTTGCTATGACTAATTAATGATCGACATGTCATTTTTCGTTTATGATCGATTTTCATCACGAGCTTATTGTTCAATAAGTTCAATTTGTTAAGCTTATTATTCAATGTAGAATCCAATAGTGTTATAAAAACCTCGAAAAATTCCATATCTTTAATCATTTCTAAGATACAACGGTCTAAAGCTTAGTCCAACAAATGGACAAGATTGTAATTAAACGATTTGGACATTTACTTGCTCATATATATATATATATATATATATATATATATATATATATAAACTTTTGACCGTGGTTATCGGCAAGGAATCTTCCCAGAGTAGCCAGCATTCAACACTCCATCCATCCTTTACCAAACTATTATCAACAAGTACTACTGTTTTACTTCATCAGCTTTTGCTTCATGTATATTTTTCTCCAAAAATGGAAAAAAGGAAATGATGTTTCACATACAGCTTGCTTACACCAGTCGAGGTGCAACTGAAACACATCGAAACTGAGTTACATCTTTGTAGTAAGTAAACTGTTTTTGTCTATATGATAAAATTATAATAAATAAATATCAGTCTACTCCACTTCCTTGTGCCACATCTAACCTACGCTTAGATAATCATAAATGTCCCTCGACGTGATATAATGGTTAGCAAATTTGTATCAGGACAGTTAAGACTGAGTAGTGAGTTCGAGACTTACTGTGTGCCCCATACTTTCGGCCTTGTGCCAGA
>OZ010600.1:70877946-70890446 GCA_963932145.1 Acanthosepion lycidas
CAATGCGATAGAAAAAAACTGTTAGATCAGAAGAGGCCATTCAAAATATTACTCGAGTTATTAGTTTAGCGTTTTCGTTTTGTGGGACCTTACAGTGTTGGACAACTAGCATAGTGTTCGAGTTTTTTACCTTCTCCACATATTTTTTTTTATAAATGATCCATTACTCGAGGTATTTGAAGTGTTTAGTATTTACTAATTCCACAGTGAACGTTTATGATGGATTCAGTTTACGTGCCATCACGTCCTAGTCGCCTTTCGTTTGGAAAGGTTTATCTTAAGATCTACCTTTTGGAAAACTTGCTTAAGAATGTCAATGTTTTAATCAAGATCATACTTAGCACAAGAAAGCCAATAACTCACAGAATATCTAGAATATGGCAACACATATTCTCATATTATAGAGAGCATTTGGAGCCGTGCCAGAATAGTTGAATTGATTGTGAATGACTCAGGTTGACTCAATCTGAAAACAGGAGGAAATCAAGAAGGTGACGTTTGTGTAATCTACACGGACACTTAATCTCTATTGATAATCTCCGGGTATCTGATAAAAACATTTAAATACATGAATGGTATTCAACTCTCATTCTTTAACTCAGCAAGAACTTATTAATATAGAACATAAAACAGGCGATTATCATTACTGTAAAGTAATTAAGATATTAACTCCGTCTTCATTGCTGTAATCACCATGTTTCGACTATATAGTCCAGCCTTCTTCAGTCGTTTGTATGATTCCGAAAACCGGACAGTTCACTCTGTTTATTCAATTCTTATTCAGCTGGGTTAGAGAGGTTATCCAGTAATGGTTATTTCTTGCGTCGGATGTGCGGGTGGTGTAATGGTTTGTGACTTGGAATGGGACATCGCAGATCGGAGTTCGATTTTCAGTCGACTTTATTACATTCCCTTACGCCCAAATAGCTGTGGAAAATATGTATGAATTCATCTCTTTTTTCACTCTAGCTATAGGTTAAATAGTAGGATAGACAGTACACTTTAGCCGTGGATAGTAACCAATATAGAAGAAGGACAACTCTGAATGGAAAACTGGTCGGGCATGAGGCTAGAAACGTCATCACGTAAAAAAAAAAAAAGAAGAAATAATTGACTTACTGTGAAACTCACAACAGCGACTGAATGCTGACCGCTGTAGACCCCATATTCTGTAGAGAGTCTACAGAACTTGAGTCGGTAAATGCGTGAGCGTAACGTCTCTTTCACATAGACATGATTGAAATATGAGATTAGGGGCCATTATCTGTAAAACGACTACCAGATTTGATTCGTTTAAAAAATGGCTTCATTCGCTAGACCTTATCCGTAGGACAAATATCAATTGATCCTTGTTTATGCTTGGGTTTACGGTTCCATCTAAAGTCTATGTCAACTCTATCCGATTCATAACAAAAAAGTATCATTAAGTTGCGATTTCGGTGGAGTAATGGATAGCCGCTCGGATTAAATAATCGGAGAGCCGAGTTCGAATTCCAGTCAGATCTATTACATCCACTTACATGCTAATACCCTTGGGAAAGGTATGAATCCTCTCCCCACCGCCCCCTAGACAGCTATGGTTAAATAGCTGTACAGACTAGATTCTTCAACCTTGGCTGACAAATGGTTTACTGCAAAAAGAAATAGCAACCTACTGCGGGAAAAAAAATCTGCCTCGTCAGTCATGTATTGAAAGATAAATGATCGCCTAAGCTTGTATCACGCATGGCACATAACTGATCCTTGGGAATGGTATGAACCCTCTTCTTCTCCCTCGGCTATGGGTAAATAGCAGGACAGACCGAGTTCTATGGCCTTGGATGGCAACTGGTCTACTGAAGAAAGAAATGGCAACCTACTGCGGGAATAATCTGCCTCGTCAGTCATGTATTGAAAGATACATGATCGCCTAAACTTGTATCACGCATGGCAGGTAAATGACTTAAATGAAGTCGTGATTTAAAATACGAGAGAAGCCAAAAATAAAGTATATTCCTATCTAAAGATGTGTTATGGTGAAAAGGCGGATCATTATTTACTTACATTTATGACTTTCGCACTCCGGAATTTTGAAAAAAAAAAAAAAAAAAAAAAAAAGAGAGAGGTTTGATAATAGTTCCCTGTTTTTTAGGTTTTGGTTACTTTTAAAATCTTTTTCATTGTCTTCCTCTTCTAGTAGCCCTTTATGTCTTAGTGGCATTGTCTCCTTGCTCAGAATGTAATTGGGAAGTGAGCGTTCCGTAACGGCGCGATAAGAAGGATTGGCGTACCGAGTTCAAATCCGGCCGATTCTATTGCGTTTACATTTGTACACATGGAAACGTATGAAGCCATGACATTTTAATCGCAGACTGTCTAAAAGGAAACTGATGAATTCAAAAACGATTGAGCTAGAAATCATGGCCACAGCACCTAGCGTAATGACCCTATACAATATAGGATGGAATCGGCAGGGTTAATAACAAAAATGTACCATTGTATTGTAAATTAAAATACGATGGAAAGTCAAAAATTCCCCGAATTCTTGTCAAATGATGAGTTAGGGCGAAAGGGCGGAGATTTTTTGACCACATATATTCTTTACAACTTCACTTTGAATGACTTCTATTCCTTCCTTTACGAACTTAAGATATTTCTAAAAAAAAAAAAAAACTTATCTTTGGATTGGATCCAAGTTTTTGTTTTTTCTTAATCATTTCATTCCAATCAAGGCAATAAAGATACTAAGATGTAAAAGGGGATTACTGGGTGGGAAAATAATTTTTTTAAATCATTAAGGAGAAAGAGCGATAAGAAAAAATAGGAATTAAAACAGAAGATAACGACTGACACTGCTTTTAAAGGTTTTATAGAATAAAGAAAATAATACTATTTTGTATCAATATTATATATATATATATATATATATATATATATATATATATATATATATATATATATATATATATATTAATTCGGTAGGTGAAAAAACTTGATAGCACAAATTTCAAATAATTTGGCATCCGAGGAAAAATAGAACAAAAAGAAAACACCAAAAATGGAACAAGAAGAAAACACCCAAAACCTCCGAATCTCTGGTACAAAGAAAAAAGTTTCACCGAGATTGCTCAGTAAATTAAACAGAGAAAAGCTAAAATAAATAAATCCTAATATATATAGAATAAATAAATACCATATATATATATATATATATATATATATATATATATATATATATATATATATATATATCAATAAAAAGAAAGAACAGTAAGATGTATAATCCGGTGTTCTTATAGATATTTTTGTATCTGTGTAGCGGAAAAACCATATTTTAAATCAATTAATTTATAATATATATATATATATATATATAGATAGATAGATAGATAGATAGATAGATAGATAGATAGATAATATTAGTGTCAAATATACATATATATGCAAAATCCACAGGTGCATATACACACATGTATATTTTTTGAATAAAAAATTCCGAGAGGATAGAATCCAGGTAGAACTCAATATCCAGGACAGAGTAAGGATATAATAACAAGGCTTAAACACTAAAAAAAAACAAAAAAAAAACACTAAACTAATTGAGTTTTACAGGTTTTCAAATAAGATATTTAAGCATCTTAACACCATTTTCCGTGAGAATCACAGAAGTTATTCAGCTAGAAAGAGAACATGTTAAAATCGTCTTGTGTCAGACCCACTGTCTTTCAAAATTACCAACGGTGAGTAGTAAAAGATTATTCAGGTCTTCAGTAATGATACTAACATTAATACTTTGGCTTCCAACTTCAAAATCTATTCAGGAACCATCAAGAGAACGTGAATAAGATTTAAAAAGAGAAAACTGTAGAGAGGAAAACTGGATCAGTAGATCACAAAAGGAGGAAGTATCGCCATTTCAACTTAGAGCTAAAGAGATCAATTAGAAAAGATCCAACTCAAGTCACAAAACGTTTAGCACCTGAAAGAGGAGTTTTAGCTCTGAGAGTCTAAAGATCAGTGAAAAAAATTAAAAATGAAATCATACGTGAAATATGTGAGGCAACTTCATACAACAGGACAGAAGGTTAGAAGATTAGAGAGGATGAAGATCATATTAAATAAGTTGGAAAAGGATCCTGGAATAATATATATATATATATATATTTATTTCAATCCTTCATGAGCTTCCGATCCTTATCCATGAGTAATTAATGATGAACATACAATTTTCGTTTATGATCAATTTCATCACAATACTTCAGTTAATGTTGGAGATTATTTATACATTATTTTTGCTCAAAGTAGAGCCCAATAGAGCTGTACAAATAGCAGAATTCCAGTAAGATATATTTAATCATTTCTAAGATACAACTTTTCAAAGCTTAATCTTAATTAAGTTTCATTAAAAACGACTGACAAGGTACTGCCGTTAATTTTATTGTTGGCTGTTGATTTATGTAATCAATCAACAATCGCTTTTTTCACAAAGAACGTAACTGCAGTACATTTCAATAACTTTTAATATATATATATATATATATATATATTGTAAAAAAATACTTGGGAAAGTAATCCAATTAATATACGGTAAGTATAAAATATTAAAACTAATCAATATAATATTTAGTTACAATTAATCAGATCCAAACGATTTACCTCATGCAGATGATCATTCATCCATTGGAAAGTAGTTTTTCCCTTGTGTTGATAGGTTACGTTTATGTCAGTGTCTATTTTCAACTGTCTCGTTTATCCGTACTTGACTCCACCATAACCACTTTACCTCCCTTACCTCTCTATATCTATATAAGTTTCCTCCTCTATTATAATCCAATTCTTACTCCCTCTCCTTTTATTTTCTCTTTTTCCTATTTCTTTCATTCCGTCCTTTGCTTTTCAAATTTAATAAATGTATTTGCATTGATAAGTCCAGGGAAAAAACTACTTTCCCATGGACAAAATGAGGTAAATTGTTTGTATCTCATTAATGGTAATTTACAAAGGCACACACACATGTGTGTGTGTGTGTGTGTGTGTGTGTGTGTGTGTGATTACAGTACATATGAGGAAAAGTCAAACAAACATTGTATGAAGATATGTTACGGAGAAAGGGCGGATTTATTTATTTTTCTCGTTTTTCATTGGTTTAATAGCGATAACAAAGATAGTCTGAAGCCAGAAATACTGTCAGTCAGTGGTAGACTGAGAAGAAAGACATTTAAGGCGATCAGTCTTTTCAATTAAGTTCTCGAAAAAAGAAGAAGTATACAATTTGCCACTTAACTGGTAGAAGTTACATTCAGTAACCCGACTCTAGAGTTTTGTAGACCCTCCATCAAGGGGTTATCAGCAATATATATATATATATATATATATATATATATATATATATATATATATATATATATATTAGTGGTAAATATACACATACATATACAAAATATATAAATATATATACACACATATATATATGCAAAATATATAAATATATACACATATATATATATATGCAAAATATATAAATACACACACACACACACACACACACACACACATATATATATATATATATATATATATATATATATATATATATGCAAAATATATATACACATATATATATATATATCTGTTGAATTTTAATCCCGCATCTTCTCTCGTCTGTTACCCCTGTATATAGCTCTAACATTCGTCCCACAATCTCATACTTACACTCTCTAAATTTTATTTTTTTTTATTTCCGGAGTTGTTTTTTCTGTTTTCTTTTTGAATTTGTAGGTCTGATGAATTGGATCGTATTTACCATTCCAATGGAGTCGGTACACGTCACTTGCAGGAATGTCCAATGCGGGACAGACATACACGGTCGAAGCAGTTGCAGCTTAATGTGTGTCTTGGGCTCGGTGGCATCGCATTGCAGTCCTTCCTTATCTGGCTTTTGTCCCTGGGAGCGGCCCTGTAGATATTCTCAAAGAAGGAGACAACATGGTTGGTGGTGAAATGCCAGGCGTCACTGTTCTCAACCCGAGTCGACCATTGGCAATGGTTGATGTGACGGGTAACAAAGGATTTCTTCAAGCAATATTTGAATCGCTTCTTTGGTGCCCCTTTGCCGCGATAGCCAGTGGGGAGCTCGCCGTACGTTATAGACAGGCGATGATTCGCCATCCTGGAAACATGTCCATCCCTGCGTAGCTGGGACTTCGGAAGCATAGCCGCAATATATAAAAATCCTCAAAAATCCTTTCATCCTAGATGTTGGCATTAAATAAGCCCTTAGAGACTGATATGCCGCTAAACAAAATCAAACAAATCCATGTTATCTTCAGTATTATTCTGTAGGAACACACTCCTGTTGTTTCAAGTCACTTCTTTATCTTTGAGAAGATTGTCCACTATTCACTGCTTTAAGTAACTCATAGACCTTGATCTGTCGCTAAACTAAATGAAACAAAGAAATACAATCTTCAAATCACTATCTTATCTTCCTAAAACCTGTTCTTTTATTCTCCTTTCTCTTCACTTCACCTCACTAAATTCTTATTCTCCTTCCCAAAAAATCCTTTCACCCTGGAAATAACCCCTAAAGGTTGATATGCCGCTAAACAAAATCAAACAGATCCATGGTATCTGTCTATATTTCTGTGATGAGGTATTATGTACATTATTCGGATTATTGTCCTCATCTTTGTCGCCATATTTATTACAACGTTGTACGCTCCGGCCTTCTTCAAGTTATTGGAATGTCGAACTTAACCTTTTATTTCGCTCACTGGGGTAGAGTGTTCTAGTTCCACGTGCCATGTTTAATGGATGTCAGTTATCTCATGTTAGTTTCCCTCTGAAAGTTCTCTACTGCCTTAGCCGGGTATTGAACTCACACTCTTGGGGTCCAGTCATTGGATCTGACCAACGCCTTTATCCATTGTGCCATTGTGCACGATTTTCTGGGTATTATAAACCTAATGTCTTCATGACATAGTGCAGTGACAGGACCCAAACAGTGTGAGTTCAATACCCGGTTAAGGCAGGGGAGAACTTGGAGAGGGAAAATTAACAGGAGATAATTGATAACTGACATCCATTAAACATGGCCCGTGGAAATAGAACAATCTACCCCAGTGAGCGAAATAAAGGGTTCAGTTCGACATTCGAACCACCTGAAGAAAGTCGGAGCGTACAAAGGCCGAAACGTTGTAATAAATATGGCGACAAAAATGAGGACAATAGTCCGAATAATGTAAATAATGTAAAATCCATGTTATTTTCAGTATTATTCTGTAGGACTATATTCCTGTTGCTTCAAGTCACTTCTTCATCTTTAAAAAGAGTTAAGTATTCACTGCACATATAGAATAGATATCACGTAACAGTCCAGTACGCTTTTCTTTGTTTCGTACAGAACTTATAGTGGTGGAAAACACATCTGCATAAGGATAGAAAATGAACTGAGTACACGAAAAAGCAGAAAGAGGTGTAAGACAATTATGTGGTCTTCTCAGCGGGTTTATTTAACCTCTCCAGCGAGGCCGCCATAAGGTATCCTGATACCCTATCATGATTTATTATCGCTTGGCACAATCTTAGCGCTATGAGATACGCAGGTGACACTTTGTTGATAGAAGACGAAGAGGAAAAATGAAGTTCTTTTTAGGCAAGTGTCGTAACCTAAAAAAGGGTAACTGCATGAGGAATAACCAAGAGTTTGGAAATGAAATGGTAATCTTTATAACATCAACAAAATACAATACACGCCAGCGGCGTGAAGTAGGTAAACCACTGCTAGTGGTAGACCATGTAGACAGCATATTACCCCCACTTACAATAGCGTCCAATGTATTCATGAAGATACCCATTAGTGATCATAGGCACAGTACAAAAGTACACACACATATATATATATATATATATATATATATATATATATTGATACACGTTTCATTAAATATTATAGACAAGTGTTGTCTATTTATTTTATGCAAAATTTTTTGGTAACATCTGATAAGTTTAATAACATTATCGTTGAACGAAGAAAGAAATTGACAATATTGATCCATATTTTTTTAATAAAATCTAAGCTTTCGGCTTACATAAGCCATTATGAAAGATGTCAATTACAACATATTAAACAATATATGGACAAGACAGTGATGATAGTCTGTCAATGTTATAAAACTTATCAGATGTTACGAAAAAATTTTGCATAAAATAAATAGACAACACTTGTCTATAATATTTAATAAAACGTGTATCAATGAAAAGATGCTGCCTAAATACACATATATATATATATATATATATATATATATATATATATATATATATAGTGAGAGAAAAGGAAAGACATAAGCTGTCTGATGAACTCTTGAACCGTAAAACAGTCAATCACAATCCAAGGTTGTTGTCTATGTTTATGGTATATTTAGCTACAAACTTAAGCGTATGGATACTGAGCAGTCTTCAGTCATAAATATAGGACATTCTAAACTATATATATATATATATATATATATATATATATATAAAGAAATATAGTCTTAAGGTGTGCTATATTTATGGAATAAAGTGCTCAATATCAGAGATAGAGCGTGTGTAAATATAAAAGTGAACATAGAAGTCAACACTTAGAGGCGACAGTCTGTTTCATGCTATATGCAATAGTCAGGCTACATATGTTGCTATTGAGCCGAGAAAAATAACAGCATATGTGGCCTGACGATTGCATATAGCATGAAACAGACTGTCGCCTCTAAGTGTTGACTTCTATATTCACTTTATATATATATATATATATATATATATATATATATATATATATATATATATAGAGAGAGAGAGAGAGAGAGAGAGAGATAGGGATGGCGATGTTTTTTTCGGAACACGGTCAGAACGTTGTAGAGATAATCATAATTGATAATCTTGAGACGTGTTTTATTCGTTATTACTCAATCAGTTAAGTGCTATACGTGGTACACGCTTGGTAGATTTTGTATATTTCGATACAAGACTGACGAGGCAGATTTTTTCCCGCAGTAGGTTGCCATTTCTTTCGGCGGAAGACCGGTTGCCAACCAAGGCTAAGTAGGTAAACTACTTCTAGTTGTGGATTACTTATACAGCATATTTCTCCCACTTACAATAATGTCCAACATATTTATGAGGATTGGGACATAACCAAATAGTGTTCATAGTTAAAGTATATAACAGGAAGTCAGTTAAGGAAGGCGGGAAGGAAGAATTAACCATAAATTGTATAAAGCTAGGATGCATGGTTGTCAGCAAGATGAAAATTGTAGGACGCGAGATAAGACTTGGAGATGTCAAATTGAAGCAAATCCGACAAATTTAAATATCTCGTAAGTCTTTTAACGGGGGACAGATAATGTAGCACTGAAACACCAAAAGCGTATTGAAATGGCGATTGTTTCCCTCCAAAAGTATACGGAGTATTAAGAAACGGGAAAATATCAAGAGAATCAAAGAAAAAAGAGATCAGTTGCTATGTAATATCAGTTCTCCTCTGTTAGTGAATTCTGGGCAATTTCCTCACAGATGAAGAGTCAACTTTAGTTAATAGAAATAAGGTTCAACCTAAGGATATCATGGCTAGAAGGAAAATAAAAAAATCTCCGAGTCATACTCCCTCCAGATATTTTGGAGTTTTCATCCTTTGTTTTCTGTTTAGGACAGGGTTTCTGGTTCTTTCGAAAAAAATATTTTCATTTTCTTTCATTCCCATTAGCACATTGCGTCTTAGTGGCATTATTGCATTCTTTTCTCATGACCGACCCGCTCGTACAGGAGACATGAGCAACGATGATGCAGCCAGCTGCCGCCAACCAAATTAGTTTCTTGCCTCTACAAAACAGCGTCGGAATGTCCATCCAAGTCCATTTTTTCATGTTTTCCATCCATCTTTTGGACTGCCTCTCTCAACGTTTACCCACTTCCAAGGTAACTTGAAGGTCTCTCTTGGGTAGAGTATTGTGGCGCATGATATGTGCAAACCACCACAGTTTTCTCCTCTTTACTGTTGTCAAGAGGGGACTCTTCGGGGTTCTTCTTGTTGTTGTTTGTTTGTTTGTTTTGTTTTTAAGGCATATCAAAACCTTAGTGTGTCATTTAATGCCAACAAAATTTTTTATATAGATTCATAGCGATAGTTTGGAAAAATAAATTGTGTATTTATACATATATATATATTTTAACCATTTTTCAATTACTCATATTTTTTAGTACAATCCAACTTCTTAAGAATGTATAGCTTTTTGTATTACTGGTATTTTTTTAAGTATTGTTGATAATATTTTTTCACTCAAAAATTATTGCGTGTAGTATTTTTTTTTTATTACAAAGTATTTCTGGTATTAAAACCACTTTTATAATGCGTTTTACCATTAGGGTTTGAGTTCCATTCGCCAATTATTAGGTTGGTGCAAAAATAATATCGTTTTTTGACGTTAAAAAATACGTCAAAAAACGATATTATTTTTGCACCAACCTAATATTTTTTTTTTCAAAGAATGTATAGCTGTTTGTTTTGCTAGTATTTTTTTTATTACAAAGTATTTATGGCATTAAAACCTATTTTTAAATTTTTACCATTTTTGTATTCCATTCACCAATTATTTTATTTCTCAAAGAATCTATAGTTTGTATTACGAGTATTTTTTATTCCAAGTATTTCTGGTATTAAAACCTATTTTTACACAAGTTTTGATGTTAAATATTTGCTCATAGCTTGGACCCTAACAGGTGCTACCACTCCGGGTCAGGGTGGACCTGGGAACACCAGCAATTAAGAGGTGGTTCCACGTTCCTCATAACTTCCTTATCAGAGGCCTTGCTGTTGGATGTAGTTTATCGTCTTACCCAGAGCGCGGATGTAGTTTATCCTCATACCCAGGACAGTCGGCTAGTTGTGTTACTTGACCCTGTACAAAGGCATTTGACTTGTGTTCTTTCCAGGAGGTCCCGTGAATGCGTCTCGGGTATTTCATTTCAAATGTTTGGACTGTCTCGGTGCTTTCTACTATCATCGTTCAGCTTTCACATCCTTAGCGCAGTATACGGCAGCAGCAGGGACTCGTAGAACTTCATCTTTATTGGAAAGCTGATGTTTTTGCTCAAAGAACTTACTATTATACCTTACTTAGAGTGAATTTATTAAAAAAAAAAGTTATACTTACAATCATAAGGAGAAAGCTGAAAACGGGGTTCTACAGACAGATTCTGAGAGTGGCATGGTTGGAGAATGAATGCAGCGATGAGGTTTTGAGGAAAACTGAAACAAAAAGGATCATTATATTTAAAACGAAAACGAGACAGTTGAAATTCCTAGGAGACATGATGAGGAAAGAGTGTTTGGGCATATTGACACACGTAATACATATTCAAGACAATAGGAACAATCAGAAAACAGCGTATAGCTTACCTAAAGAATTTATGTAAATGGATGGTAGAACAGGGAGGAGAGGCTAGTAGTAAAAAGTTATACGTTTCTAAGAGACGCAAACGACAGGAAGTGGTTCAATGTATTTGTCTCAAATACGGCATTCAGGAACCTCGTTCGCCATCATGTATCCATCACTAACCGGCGCTTTTCGTGAACACGGAAATAACTCAGCCAAAAGGTTTGCACAAAAGTCACATAAAAAGAGTTGAAAGCAAAAACGGAGAAAAAGGTAAGTAAGAAAGAAAGAACTAATAAATAAATGCGTGAGAATAACAGAAAGAAAGAAGGAAAGATAAAGAAGAAAAACACAGAAGTCAATAATAAGTAAATACATCAGAAAGAAAGGAAGGAAAGAAAGATAGAAAGAAAACAAAGACGAAGAAAAAGAAAGATCGAATGAAGAAATGCATGAGAATAACAGAAAAAAGAAAGAGAAAAGGAACGATAGAAAGAAAAAGAAAAAGAAAAATATTAATGAATGTATGAGAATGATAGGAAGAAAGGACATCATGATAGAAAGAAAAACAGGGAAAAAAAAGGAAGAACTAATGAATAATAGGAAGAAAGACAGCGAAGAAAAAGGAAGGACTAATGAATAAATGCAAGAAAATAACAGAAAGAAAAATGAAGAAAAATAAAGAAAGATAGAACGAATGAATAAATACATGAGAATACGAGAAAGAAAGAAAGAGTGATAGAAAGTAAAAAGGCGAAAAAAGTAAATTAATGAATAACCGTATTTTAATATCGGAAGGAAAAATATAGAAAATAAAAGAAAAAGAGAGGACTAATGATTAAATGCAAGAAAATGGCAGAAAGAAAGAAAGAAAGAAAGAAAGAAAGAAAGAAAGAAAGAAAGAAAGAAAGAAAGAAAAGAAAAAGAACTAATGAATAAATGCGTAAGAATAACGGAAAGAAAGAAAGAAAGAAAGAAAGAAAGAAAGGAAGGAAGGAAGGAAGGAAGGAAGGAAGGAAGAAAGAAAAGAAAAAGAACTATTGAATAAATGCGTAAGAATAACTGAAAGAAAGAAAGAAAGAAAGAAAAGAAAAAGAACTATTGAATAAA
>OZ010600.1:70895446-70897946 GCA_963932145.1 Acanthosepion lycidas
AAAGACCCCATAAAAAAGTCCTCTGCTAACGATGGCATACTAGCAGAGAAAGAGAAATGTGGCAGCAATCTTCTGGTTAATAAACACTGTTGTTTCTTTTTCTTTAATCTAGGATTCAGGATCATTTTGTCATTGGTTTAGAGACTATTTATTGTCCGTCTCTATAAGCACAAAGGAAATAAATGGGAATACAACAGCCTTAGATGTATCTCCCTTCTTCGTGTTACTGGGAAAATTCTTGGAAGATTCAGTCATCTCAATATCAATTAGCCTTTCGATAATATATATTAAAGACGACTGACAAAGTTCTCGGATTAAGCTTTTTATTACATTTTTCTTGTGTTCTCATATGTTTACTTTTTCGCACATAAAATTAGCCATTATCAAAGATATTTCTTTATTTTTTGTTTTCATTTTTAACTAAATATTTTTATATTTTTTCTATATAAGCCTATTTATAGAGATACCATTTTTTTTTAATTTTCCAAACACGGCCAACACAGTGTGGCCGTGTTCATAGTGGATATTAATGAGTGCTGAAATTTTGTGTTTTATTATTAAAGCCTTCAATATTTTTAGACCATTTTTTAACGTGTGGTTGAGGCTATTACAGTCGCCCACAGAAGCATACCAAACAATAATAGCCTCATCTACATTTTTAAAAAATGGCTAAAAATAATGAAACCATTAATAACAGTAATAAAAATTCAAAACTCAGTAAAATCAACTATGAACACTGCCATAACGTTCTGATCGTGTTTGGAAAAGATATTCCCATCACTATAGATACTCATAAATAAAAACATGCATATTCAGTTAAAAATAATATCAAATACTTGACAATAGATAACAGAATAACCGAAGAGTGAAAAATGCTATGAGAAATGTGTGTTATAGTTTTGGAGCGTGCAGTCGCAACGCTGAGTTTGAATTAAGGTTAAAATTCTGCAATTCTGTAATTTTTCGGATTACAACCTTGTTTTCGTTTGTCCACTTATTACTGAAAGTATAAACAAGAACACAATATTTCATACCTGAGGATGTCTGTAGGAACAGACGAAAGCTTGTAAAATAAAAAGATCTAATGCGACGGAAATTTATAAAACAGGATCTTTTCATTCATAAACAGATTCGTGGTTTTTGTATATTATTGAATTGTTCGCGAAGATGGATTTCTCGCCATTTAATCATTACCCTTTGTATTTGTTTTATGTTTGAATAATTCATGAATTTGTTAATTGATAGCACCTTTATTGAAATATATATATATATATATATATATATATATATATATATATATATATATACACTCGACTCTCCCGTAGAATTTGACGTAAGAGGGTCAAGCAATTCAGTTCGTAGGAAACTGACAGCCCAACGCCAGCACATGAGATCTGATTATAGTGGTGAAGGTTTTGTGCAGAACCAGCCACAGTTTTTGGAGGGCCTAATATATATATATATATATATATATATATATATATATATATATATATATATACTCGACTCTCCCGTCGAATTCGACGTATGAGGGTCAAGCAGATCTGTTTGTAGGAAACTGACAGCCCGACAACAGCACATGAGATTTGATTATAGTGGTGAAGGTTTCATGCAGAAACGTTCACAGTTTTTGAAGGGCCGAATGCTGAGACTTGGAGCACTTCGTGCCACAGGGTCCCCAGAAGACACTTCGCAGGTTTTGAATTCAGAGTTGTCCTCCTAGACCAGCTGCCATCCAAGGCTATAGAACCCAGACTGTCCTGCTATTTACTCATAGCCGGAGGGAGAAGAAGAGGATTCACACCTTTTCCCAAGGGTATTATCACGTAAGTGAATGTGATGCATACAGAGACTTGGATATATATATATATATATATATATATATATATATATATATATATATATATATATATACACACACACACACACACACACACACATATATATATATATATATATATATATATATATATATATCATGAGTAGAGACCTTCCTTAAAAATACATTCGGTTATAATTTATTTCACGAATATACAAATACTCTTCTCTTCAGACGGAAGTTTTTCTTTTTAATAAATGGAGTCAATTTATCCAGACGAAACGAAAAAGGAGAGTAAAAAATAGAAAATAAAATAATCTTAATATTAAAAGAGGAAGAAAGAAAAAAGAAATGTTCAATATGTTTTCAAAAACAAATAGAGGGAGAGAAAGAGAGAGGGGGAAGAGAAGGGGATGGAGAGAGAAGAGGGAAGGTGAAAGAAAGGAAAGAAGGAAGAATTAAATATGAGCCGATAGGGTGACCTAGAAATTACTTTTCCTTTAAGGACTGGGCAAGTTTAAATACAGGTTAAAGGAGGGGACTGATCAGATTTAAAATAGATACATTGAATTGTCATTTTCGACAGCGAAACTATCATCATTGCATTATTACACACACACACACACATATACATATATATATATATATATATATATATATATATATAGCCATTTTAAATTT
>OZ010600.1:70902946-70925446 GCA_963932145.1 Acanthosepion lycidas
TCGGTGTTTTATTTTCCGTGTTCTGTTCAATAGATATTTAAATATTATTTGATTTTGGCATCTCCATTTTGTAATTTTCATGTTGGGTTGTCCCTTTTGCTGACATGAACTGGCGGAATATGCACAAATACGGATAGTTCACTGTAAATAGTTTACGAGATAAATATATTAAACTCTCTCGTCCATCGAGTGTGCGACGTCTTGATTAATTACGAAAAGAACGGAGTATCTGAAACCCGTCCGGTGTCTGGAAGGTCGTTCGGAATGCAAACATTCAAGTTTCTAATTTATCATCGTTAAGATTAAAACAAAAACAAGAAAATCCAAAAAACAGATACATTCAACAATAGGTTTTTGTTTATCTTCCTCCGAAAAATAAAAGAAAAAGCAGAAATGATTTAATAACCAGCACAGGTCAATTTGTGGGTTTTCTTTTTTTTTTTTTCTTTTTTTTTTTCAGTAGCCAACTTGACCTTTAACACAAAGATATCTTGTTTATTCAATCAGGCTTTCGGATAAATGCTAACAAAGCGACTGAGTTATTGACCAAGATATTGCTGGTTAGGATTTCTCTTGCCCCTATTCTGGGGTCTGGAATTGATAAGACTGATTTAGTGCTTCCTACATATATTTTCCAAGTAGGTATCTTTTTTTTTTAAGATAAGACACAATAAAAAGGAATGTGAAATATATAAAGAAATAAAAAAAAAATTAATTAAACTAAATTAATAAAATAAAATTAAATTAAATAACACTATTTACATTATTCGGACTATTGTCCTCATCTTTGTTACTATATTTATTACAACGTTTCGGCCGTTGTACGCTCCGGCCTTCTTCAGGTAGTTGAATGTCGAACTGAACTCTTTATTTCGCTCGCTGGGATAGACTGTTCTAGTTCCACGTGTCATGTTTAATGGATGTCAGTTATCAGTTATCTCCTGTTAATTTTTCCTCTGAAAGTTCTCCACTGCCTTAACCGGGTATTGAACTCACACTCTTTGGGTCTTGTTACTGGATCTAACCAACGCCTTTATACACTGTGCCATGTATGGCTCGTGGAACTAGAACAGTCTACCTCAGTGAGCGAAATAAAGGGTTCAGTTCGACATTCCAACCACCTGAAGAAGGCCGGAGCGTACAACTAACTAACGCTTTTATCCACTATGCTATGTGCCCTTGAGGACATCTGTGCATGAACAACCATTTTTACCAGTGCTCATATTGCAATTTTTTGCTGTTATCTTTGCATGTTTTGCAATATGAGCACTGGTAAAAACTGATGGCTGATGACATTAAATTTATATTACCCAAAAATCCATACAGAGATGTCCTCAAGGACACATGGCACAGTGGATAAAGGCGTTAGTTAGATCCGGTGACAGGGCCCAAAAGTGTGAGATGTTGGATGTCCACAGCTTTCATGTCGCGTCTCGCTACATCGCGGTACTGCAAATGTGGCCGCCTGGCGGGTCCTCATTCCAGAGGCCAGCTCTTCATACAGGAGGTCTTTGGAGATGCTGCCGTCTGGCATGCGGTCGACGTCGCCTAAACAACAGTGTCTGCGCTGTCAGGACCAAAGACAAGTACAAAAATCTAAAATCTGAGAAGTGTTTTGACAGAAGGCAGAATGTGCAAAACTGAAAATCCAAAGGCCCATTGGAATTAGCAACGGTGCCTTCCAAAAGCTCAGAAGAGTATTAAGAAACAGTGTGTCAGTGAATGAAGGACAATCTCCTCATAAATGAAGATTACACTTGAAGCAACAGAAACAGGGTTCTACAGTAGGAGGCTGAGAATTACCAAGGACCGAAGATGGGAGCAGCGACGAAGTTTAGAGAAAACAGAAACAAAAAGGAAACTGATTTTAACATCAGAAAGAAAGATTTGAGAATTCTAGAGCACATAATCAGGAAAGAAGGTTTGGAAAATCCGATACTCAAAGGACAGATTGAAGGCAAGCAGGTTAAATGATAAAAAATACATAACATGCATAGTGTGCAACACTAAATACATGGCGGGAGAAGCTTTGGAGAAATAACAAAGACAACTTAATTAAGAGCTACAAAAGACAGGAAATTGTGGAGAGCCATGATCGTCTCCACCCTGAAGGGACACGACACATAAATAATAATAATAATAATAATAATAAGATGATGAAAAAGAAGAAGATGATGGTGAATAGGATGGTGAAGTAGAAAATGAAGAAGATGAGGATAAAGAAGAAGGAAAAGGCAGAGGTGAATAATAATAATAATAATAATAATAATAATAAGAAGAAGAAGAAGAAGAAGAAGAAGAAGAAGAAGAAGATAAAAGCAACAATGAGAACAAATAATGATCTCAGACATAAACAGGTTATATATATATATATATATATATATATATATATATATATATATATATATATATATATATATATATATGGGATCTTAAGGTGAGCTATATTTATGGGATAAAGTGCTCAATATCAGAGATAGAGAGTATGGAAATATAAGTGAACATTGAAGTCAACACTTAGAGGCGACAGGCTGTTTCATGCTAGATGCATTCGTCAGGCCACGAGTGCTGTTATTTTTTTTCGGCTATTTATCTATACGGCTGAATGGTGCATTGTGGGTAGTCTATTTTGGCGGTTATTTTATTATAATTAAAGTTATTTATTCAATTTTGGGGTTGATGTTGTTCATTCTAACTATTATTTTGGTGGGAACAGTGTTTAATTTGTTTATTACTTCATGTATTTATTTAGATTGATTATCCTTATTTGTTTTTTCTAACGGTTAATTTAAATAAGCGATATAAACTGATTTTCCTACGTTAATAAAAACACCGATTAAAATTTAAAAAAAAATAAATATATAATTTAAGAAAGAAAAATAAAAAATAAAAATAAATAATGACAAGCAAAATATTTTTTTGTCTGTATCCTCTCTAAGACCTCATCATTGATTAAGAAAAATACGAGAATTATCTTCAAATAGTTTTTATTTTCCCAAGAACTTTCAATCACATTTGAGACCATCTACAGTGGTCAAGTTGTCAGTATGTATATGTGTTTCTGTAAATTCAAAGCATTTCGACTGTTCGTTTTTACTGCTTATACAGAGTTCTAGTTCTCGTTCAAAGTGCACGTGTTTTTTTCCAAGTATAATGGGTGTAACTTTTCCATTTTTGATCATACATATATAATTATTTCGAGAACTTGAAAGGATTAGAACGAAAACTAATCGACATGATAAGTCTAAATTATTTAACCAAACCTACACTATTTATATTATTCGGACTATTGTGCACATCCTTGTTGCCATATTTACCACAACGTTTCGGCCATTGTACGCAAAAGGGGATTACTGTGTGGGAGGATATTAAATAATCATTAAGGAGAAAGGACAAAAAAATAGGAATTAAGACAGAACATAACAACTGACATTGCATTTAATGGATTTACAGAATAAAGGAAATAATAATACTTTGTATCAATATATATATATATATATATATATATATATATATATATATATATATATATATATGCTCTCGTTCGCCGATTCAGCACTATGAGATAAGATAATTTTTAGCGACTGCCGCTGCTGCTTTAATACAACACTCTTCTATGGCGACCAGTATGCCGTTTATATATCACGTATACAATGCATTAAAAATGACCTTTCTCGACCGTGCGTCAATAGTCTACGGTTAAGCGTAACTGATGTCAAATCGCTCGATTTTCAATCCCGGTTTGAAGCAATCGGATGTTGAGTCAGGCTAATGAGTTGTAATTACATTATATAATTTATTACATTGGAACTTATAAATTATATCCATGGAAACATTAGTAAACATTATAAATTATAACCATTGACTATTAGTGTTGGAGCCTTTTATATTATATTATATACTTGCTCTGTCCTCGACATTGAACTCTACCTGAATTCTATCCTCTTGGAAATTTATATATATATATATATATATATATATATATATATATATATATATATATATACGAAAATAAATATACTATTTAATAAATAATCAGAGAGTCTTATAAATATCGATACCCACTAAAATAAAGTCATGTGTTTGTGTATATGTGCGTGTGGAGAGAGAGAGGGAGAAAGAGATGGGAGAGACAGAGAGCGAAACTGGGAGAGTTCGGGGCATAGAGATAGAGTAAAAGTTGGAGGGAGGGGCGTACATCACTCTGAGAGGCAATTGAAATTTGATTAACAAAAAATATGTTGTTGATTCTTTCCATATCGTCATGTTTATTCCCGTTGACGTTGTGGGTGAATAATTACGTAGATGTGAAAAAATGATCCACGACTTGTTTGCTAATCGAATATTAATTACCTACAAGCATGTTTTTTCACAAACTTCCGTCCTCCTTTTTTTATGCTGCTAGATATAGACACATACACACACACTCACAACTCACACGCAGTCATATATATATATATATATTTATTTATTTACAGATAGATAGATATTTTATGTGTATATGTGTGTGCATATAGGCGTGCGCGTACGTGTGTGTATAAGTGTATATATTAAAATAATTACGAATATATGCCATTTTTAATCTATGATTTCTGTCACTGTTTTCATAGTGACACATATTTGGTTGGTCGAAATGATTTTCTTTTAAGCTTAACATTATTGATATATTTTATCTCAAACGATAACTTATTTTTTTAAGTTGATATTTGCTTTTTGAATAATATATTTGCTGATTACACTGAACAAAGTTTATACTACTTAGGTATATATACGCTATGTCAACTAAATAAACTGCTTCTGAATCCGAAGTCAGAATCGAATTATACGCTTACACCAAGGCTTTTGAAATAGGGACATGCTTTCTGCCAGCTCGGAGACTAATTCCGTATTTACGCTCGTAATACAGAACCAGTCTTGACTATTTTATTTTATTATTTTATTTTTTATCTAATTTACCCCATTCAAGGCAGTAAAGCCACTAAGATGCAAGGCTTATAGAGTGTGAAAGAATTAGAAAATTGAAATACTATGAAGGAGCGAGAACAATAGAAGTGTAATCAGAAACAGTTAATAACTGCCATATAGGAAGACAATGAGTAGCTATCGACACTGAGGCTCGATCGCGAAACTATGGGCTTATGAATATATGTTTTCCGCCAGGTATATATATATAGCGGTGTCAGGCTACTGACTGGAGTGATTATTGAGCGGAACGATCCAGTCGAATTAGTGTGAATTATTGTGCGTCGCTGATTTGAGCTTTGATTTATGGTTTACTGGACGTTAAGGCGAGCCGAGCCGAGCCGAGCCGCGCTACTGAAGAGGTATTCACTAAAATGGTTAATTGTCTTTGATTGACTTCTTTGTTCTTGTTAAGTATTTATTTGCGTTTGTGATTAAATACTGTTTTATCTTAACACTGACGTCTTGAGTTATACTTAATTATTAATAGCCACCGTACACCACAAAAATATCGATTGTCATTGAAATACAAATTTTTGAAGGCCATACTTGTCGTGGAAGCAAGAAGCCGGAAGTGATTTCCACAAGCGAAAAATCCGAGAAAAGAAACTATTAGCATAGAACTTATGGTTACACTTAGCCAATTCAACTGTACTAGAAAATCTTTTCTCTCCAGACTCTATCTGACAATTCGCCGATACTACCAAATATGGCTAGGTGCCGCAGCTCTTTATTTAGAGATTCTTCATAAAATCGAAACAAGAATTAGCAATATTACTTGTCCTGACCTGACGTTCCGATTTCACTCAATTTCCCATCGCTCTAAAGTAGCCATCTTGTATCATTCCTATAAATATTTTTTGGTAATTGTACAGAGAGGTGTTCGCTATGATATCTAGACTTTATGCATTTAAGTGAAGTAGCCTATTGGCAAAAAGTTCACATCAATTTATAGTTGAATTTGATAGATGTAACCATAAGTTCTGGTCTATCAGTTCATTTTCTCGCACTTCTTGCAAGTGGAATTCTCTTCCGACGCCATACTATCCGGCCAACTTTTATCTCCAAAAATTTAAATGCAATATCAATCATTATCTACCATAATCCTGATTAATCCTCTATTGTTCTCACTTCTTAATAATGTTCTGTTTTCTCATTTTTCACACCGAGTAACCACCTTCTTTCTTAATGTCTTCACTGCCTTGCTTGGGGCAAATTTATTTAAAAAAATATTTGTCTATTCAGCTCTTTATTACGAAAAAATATTTGTCTATTCAGCTCTTTATTACTTTATTGAAATTAGAAATAAATTATACAATGTTCATGATTGGAAAGATATAATAAAAAATGTATTAGACAGGCCATGACAATGGAATTAAACTTATATATATATATATATATATATATATATATATATATATATATATATATATATATATGAAATTTGTCTATAATCTTCGTTCTCATTACATTCATATATATATATATATATATATATATATATATATATATATATATATATATATATATATATATATATATATCCAAATGTAATAAGAACAAAGATAATAGATAAATTCTAACGTTCATTGTATTCATTCAAAAGCGGATTCAATACTGATAATAGAGGAATAATTATTTATTATAGTTTTTTCATATGGACAAAACATTTTACTCACTACAAAGATGCAACTTCGTTTCAGTGCATTTAAATTTCACTTCGACTGATGAGAGCCAACATGGTTACCAGTTTGTCTTTCACCAATCGAAGTGCGAATTATTTTTCCCTATATGAAAAAATTGTTACACACGCACACAAATATATATATATATATATATATATATATATATATATATATATATATATATATATATATATATATATTCAAAATTCAAAGTAATTGTTTTGTACTTTAAATAATAAAAATTATTATACATGGTAAAAACGGAGACATGACCTTTGATATTTTAAAAGTAAGACATAACATTTTATAAAAAATTTTATTGTGACAAAACGTATTTTATGATTAAATTGTACTCTCCTCAAAATAACCTCTTTTAGTCTTGATTACTTCAGCATTCGTTTTTGGCAATCTTTGCAAACGTTTCTCAAAGTATAATTTTTTCCACTCTTCTGTCAACTTTTTGGTGCTAATTCTGGTGGTAGCTTCAACCATATGAACTCTAGTATATATATATATATATATATATATATATATATATATATATATATATATATATATATATAAGTGGTCACTGATGTCAACACCGAGCAATAAATTGTCCACTGTAATATTTACATATGCTCCATCCCTGATATTTACGCATAAATATATTAGGGATTGATCGCGTGTAAATATCAAAAGTGGGGACACTGAGATGAACAGGAAATGGCGACAGTCTTGACGCAAGCTTCATATATAGTTTAGTTCCTATTTTTTATTTAGTACTGTTCAGTTATTGTTAGTTCGTTTCTACTTGGTGTAAATACATACTGCCCGACCAAGTCAATGACCACGTGGATAAAAGCTTCAGTTTGTGAATTTGGTGGCATAGTGATTATGAGTTCAATCCTAGGGTCGGTCAGGGCTTATTTGAACTCAGTGAAACCGAGCGTGCAATAGCACGACAGTACTAAAAATAAGAACATGACGAGATATCCCGAGACATGAGCAGTGGAACGAGAACAGTCTCCACCCGTAGATTAAATATAAGCTTCACTTCAGTATTCACTGTAGGTTGAGTGGATCGATATAAGCCTGAGGTAGGCCAAAGACCTTTACGGCCGAAACGTTGTGACAACAACGACAAAAAGGAGGACAATATGTCAAAACGTAAATATCGGACCAAATTTGTAATTAGTGTATTTAATTATATTGTTAGTTTGTGTCTTTGTAAACTAATATTTGTAAATATGTAAACTAATATTTTTTAAATATATAAACTGTATTTTCTTAGTAATAAAATTATTTTTCGGTAAGAAAATACAAGAACAATACTATAAAAATAAGAACTAGGCGATATGCCTAGAACAGCCTACCTCCGTAGATTAAATAAAGTGTTCACTTCAGAATTCCCTGTAGATACCCAGATATTCATCCGAAGAAGGACGGAGAGCACAACGGCCGAAACGCTCTGATAGTAACAACAAAGATGAGGATATTCCAAGTAGGTTACACGGATCTATATACATCTGAAGAAGGCTGGGGCACAATGGCTGAAACGTTGTGATAACAACAACAAAAATGAGAATTTCCATCTAGGTTCCATAGATCGATAAACACCGGAAGAAGTTCGGAGAGAAAAACAACCGAGAAGTTTTGATGATACCAACAAAGATGAGGAATTCCCTATAGGCTATCCAGATGGATATATACCTGAGGAAGGCCTGAGAGAACAACGGTCGAAACGTCGTGATTGTAACAATAAAGATGAGGAATTACCTCTAGGTTACACAGATTGACATACGCCTGAGGAAGGCCTAGCAGAACAACGATCGAAACTTTGTGATAGTAACAACAAAGATGAGGAATTACCTCTAGGTTACACATATTGATCTATACCTGATGAAGGACTGAGAGAACAACGGCCGAAACGCTGTGATAGTAACAACAAAGATGAGGAATTACCTCTTGGTTACACAGACCGACATGCACCTGAGAAAGCCCTGGGAAAACAACGGCCGAAACATTTTGATAATAATAACAAAAATGAGGAATTCTCTATGGGTTACATAGTTCGATATACACATGAGGAAGGCCGAATTGCTCAACGGCTGTAGCGTTGTGTTAATAACAACAAAGTTAAGGGATTTCCTGTAGGTTACCCTGATCGATATACATCTGAGGAAGGGCAGAGATAACAACCGCCGAAAAGTGATAGTAACAACAAAGATGGGGACAATAGTCCGAGTATAAACAGTGTAAATAATTTATAATTTCGAAGCGGAAAGATGAATGTTTCTCGCAGAATATGGAGAGATCGTTCTTTTTCTGTTTTCACCTTGCTGCTAACTTAAAAGGACATGTAGAATCTTCGATAAAATAATATATTTAGTATTTGAGAAACTTTCAGAATGAATGCGTAAGAATAAAATGTCCAAAAAAAAAAAATCCGACAAACTGATGTATGAAAAGAAGAAAGAAGAAAAGAAGACGAATATATTTTCACCAGGAAAATTAGTTTTCCGAGTTCATTGAAAATTGAGCGTGGGGATTTTTTTTTCTTTTTTTATCCAGCTAATATATATTTCGAGATAAATAAACTGTGTTGGGAAATGCATATGTAATATGATTAGCATCCTTTTTTTCATATCGTAAAATATCTAAATATATTTGATCCACTGCATTGGAGCATTTTTTTTTAAAGATTTTTAATAGATAATTAAAAATTTCTTACGATATAAGCAACATTCAGATATTTCTGATGTTATTAAGTAATAATAATAATAATAATAATAATAATAATAATAATAATAATAATCAGTCTTGAAATTGAAATCGCCAAACTGCGACACATGAAGACATCAACAATTCTAGTAGTAGGTGGAGCCCTCGGATTAAATGGCAAAGATTCTAATAGATTAATTGAAGGGATTCCTGGAAGACCATGCCTTAAAGAAATATAAAAAAATTGTTTTTAGCACTCCTTACGATAGGCGTTATCTATGCAAAATATGTGTGATTTTTTTCCCCAAATTTCCCAGTGGAAAATGCAATTTCTGACCTTATGTTTTGGTCGGGACACGGAAAGAAATGTGTATACACCAGAAATGAAAGGAAATAATAATAATAATAATAATAATAATAATAATAATAATAATAATAATAATAGGTTGGTGCAAAAATAATGACGTAATAATGTCGTTTTTGACGTTAAAAAATACGTCAAAAACGACATTATTACGTCATTATTTTTGCACCAACCTAATAATAATAATAATAATGGGAAGATGAAGATGATGGTGAATAGGATGGAGAAGTAGAAAATGAAGAAGATGAGGATAAAGAAGAAGGAAAAGCAGAGGGGAATAATAATAATAATAATAATAATAATAATAATAATAATAATAAATTCAAGGACTTTGAAGTTGCAATCTCGAAATATGGAACATAAAAAGTCATTAATTCCAGTTGTTGTTGGAAGTGTGGGTTTGAATAGGAAAAAGGTTCTGATAGACATATTGCTGGAACCCCTGATAGCGCACGACTTAAAGAAATACAAGTGATCTCACAAGTCCACCTCACACCTTACAGAAGGCTTTATCAATTTGAATGGCTGTGCTCTTAGATTTAAAAGTGTTCAATGAAAATTTCATGGTAACATTTTTAACCTTAGATCTCTGGTTGGCATCCGGAAGGGAATGACTACACAACAGAAATCAAAGAAAATACTACTACTACTACTACTACTATTATTATTATTAATAATAATAATAATAATAATAATAATAATAAAAATAACTGGTAGGGTAAATCGGAGTAATGTACTAAATAGCAGCTGAAGCTCTCCCTTCTGTGATTGACATACGCAGTAAGATTTCCATGAATCGGGTACACGTGACATCATTGGCGCTGCCTAGGTGGAAACGCTTCATTAGGGGCAGCTCATGTCCGCGTAGGAGTTGACATATGTCACCCGAAAGAAATCGGCGAGGACCTCAAACGACGCCGCGAGGATGCAACAGGCACGTCCCTCATGGTGTCTGATCTTTTATTGGAGTTATGAATATGCATATATATATTGTTTTGCTAGATAAAAGTCAGTTACAGTAACTATCCCGTTAAGTACCACCGATTTGCTTGTCAGTTGTCTAAGAATAGCCAGAATATCTTCTACTGGCTGATGAGTTCTGCATCTCTGTTCTTCAGTGGGAATAACAAAGCGTCATGGCCGAGTGTTCAGACGGTTTCTCTCTCAAACCTGAAGGATAAGGCAGCCAAGTCGGCTTGCGAGTCACATCTCAATTTTTGGTAAGAACTGTGTCAGAGCTGGAGGTGCCATTTCAGCACCACTGACTCAACACCGCCGACTCACTACCGACCAACTTAAGTTGGCCGTCAAAATGTGCACAAATCTTAGATCGGTTTTGCGTCGTAGAGATTTTGAAAGTTTGGCTGTTTGTCTTAGTGATTAGTTAGTGAAAACAGCCTATTTCGCTGACTGCTGTTTAATTTTCATACTTTTCGTGCACGTGGAAAATGGAAATTCTTAGTCAAGGAGGAAAAGAAAAATTGAGGAAATATATGAAGTATATGAAGATAGATGAAAGAATTTGGCAGATTGTTTCTTCTTTTACACAACGATCTCCAACTGAAGATTTGAGTGGGGTTGCATTCGACTTTCAAGCTTTTGAAATAAAAATGTAATGTATTAAAAAAAAATGATCTTTAATAAATTATTTTACGCTTTTAAAAAGTCGACGCAAAATTTCATAGTTTTAATGTTTACAAGTCATCGGTGTTGAGTCTCAATGTTTATTCGCTGCTTCTTTTTTTTTCTCAAAATTTGTCGTCATATCACGCTTATTTGCCTGGGATGCCACTGCCTCGTCTAACTTTATCAGAAAGTTTTACATAATGGCTACACTGGGCTTCGTATATTTATTAGGTTTGTGTAAAAACAGTGACGTAATAATGTCGTTTTTTGATGTATTCTTTAACGTCAAAAAACGACATTATTACGTCATTATTTTTGCACCAACCTAATATATTCCAGCGTCCCTTATTTGGCGCTCTGCTTACCGAGTGAGATTAGGGCATTCAAAAAATTACTTATTTCAAAACTGATTTATAAGTCAACCCTTGAATGCAGCATTATGGTTTTTATCGTGGATCGTAGGCAACAACTTATAGAATTGATTTATCATCTCTTCTGAGATTGTTTATAGTTAATTTCAGATTTTAATTGGGAAACCTTGAAAACAGGGTTGGTCTGGTTTGGTTTCTGTTTCTGTTTAATGTCCCTTGGACATCTACAGTGTTATTTGAGGCCAGATAAATGTTCTGAATTATTGTTGTTTTAGATAAAGCTTGTTATTTATGGATCTGTGATAGTTTTGGCTTGCATATCTATAAATCTACCATTCGTCCATGCTTAGAATATTGCTGCCATATATTGTCCACTGTCCTAACTATTTACCTCTAGCTCTTTGATAAGATCCAAGAATGAATCAGCAATATTACTGGTCCTGACTTAGCGGCTCGGTTTCAGTCACTTGCCAATCGCCATAAGGTTGCCTCTGTGCGCATTTTTACAAATACTTTCATAGTAATTTTACCGATGAGCTCTTCGCTATGTCAACTGGACTTTTTTTTAACTTAAGCGCAGTACTAGTCTGGCTCCGAAATGTTACCAACTTACAGTTGAGCTGGCTATATGTAGCCATAAGTTCTATACTAACAGTTTTTTGTCACATCTCTCGGCTACATACTTTCCAGCCAACTTTAATCTGCAAACATTCAAAAGCAATGTCAATCCTCTTAATTAATCTTTTCTCTTTCCCCTCATTATGAATGTTTCTGCCCCTAATTTCTCCACAACCAATAACCCGTTGCGTTTTAGTGGATGTTCTACCTTCCTACCGATTTAAAAAAAAAATAAGAAAAAAAAAACGGGTTATATAGTGAAAGGTTTCTTTTCTTTTTAATCGGCTATTAGAAACGCTACTTCGTGATATAATTTATTTTGTATTCTGTTTCTGATGTAAATTGGTTTGGATTGTTACTTTTAGTCGGGATATTTATGAAATCTTAAAGATTCTTTTGGCTTTTTTTTTCAGTTTTCAAAATATATTAAAAGTTTTTGTACTTTTGTTGCAAGCTTTTGCAATTTTTATTATTTGGTATAAAGTTTTATTTCCTTTACGAAATTAAGGATATTGTTTGGTTTAGTCTTTTGAAAGATTATTTTCTATTGTTTGCTTGATAATATTTTTTCTGCTTTGACTGAGATGATAACACCATATGAGTATATATTCGACTGTGAGAGGCACTTGACATCTGAGGAAGTTTCATATTTTAGTAGATGTGAATGTGTCAGATTTGTGTATATTTCTGAGATGAGGTATTGTGTCCACTATTTACATTATTCGGACTATTGCCCTCATCTTTTTTTGCCATATTTATCACAGCGTTTTGGCCTTTCAGTATCTGTCTATATTTCTGAAATTAGATATTATGTACACTATTTATATTATTAGGACTATTGTCCTCCTCTTTGTCGCTATATTTATTACAACGTTTCGGCCTTTCAGTATCTGTCTATATTTCTGAGATGAGGTATTATGTACACTATTTACATTATTCGGACTATTGTCCTCATCTTTGTTGCCATATTTATTACAACGTTTCGGCCTTTCAGTATCTGTCTATATTTCTGAGATGAGGTATTATGTACACTATTTACATTATTCGGACTATTGTCCTCATCTTTGTCGCCATATTTATTACAACGTTTCGGCCTTTCAGTATCTGTCTATATTTCTGAGAAGAGGTATTATGTACACTATTTACATTATTCGGACTATTGTCATCATATTTGTCGACATATTTATTACAACGTTTTAGCCGTTGTACGCTCCGGCCTTCTTCAGCTGGTTGGAATGTCGAACTGAACCCTTTATTTCGATCACTGGGGGTAGACTGTTCTCGTTTCACGTGCTATGTTTAATGGATGTCTGTTATCAGTTATCTCCTGTTAATTCCCCTCTCCAAGTTCTCCACTGTCTTAAACGGGTATTGAACTCACACTGTTTGGGTCTGGTCACTGGATCTAACTAACGCCTTTATCCGCCGTGGAACTAGAACATTCTACCCCAGTGAGCGAAATAAAACGTTCAGTTAGACATTCCAACCACCTGGAGAAGTCCGGAGCGAAAAACGGCTGAAACGTTGTAATAAATATGGCGAAAAAGATGATGGTTATAGTCCGAATAATGCAAATAGTGTGTAAGATTTGTATGTTTTTTTTTGTTTTTTTCAGAGTTTGGATAATGTTATTTACTACAGATTTATTATTTTTAAACCTGGGAACAATTCTTCTATAGTATGTCGTATAGTTTGTTAGATTTTGAGTTGCATATGTTTTACAATTTTTTTATATGTTTTTATTATTATTATCATTATTATTATTATTATTATTATCATTATTATTATTACTTTGTTTCTCGAGTCAGTATGGTGGATCTTTATGTCGGTTGTTATCATGTTGAATGTATCTTTAGTTAGTTTGGCTGTTATTTTATTGCCCTCTATAACAAAATGTCCTGGAATCCAGACTAAGTTGATTCATTTTTGTAATTAAACTATTTCATTATTGGTATCAGTTCAAGGTGTATAGATGTTTGAACTGCCTTTCTTTTGGAACTACAAGACTTGCCAAAGAGTCTGTGGACATGACGAACTTTTAGCTGTTTGAAGTTTTTAATGATGACAAGCGCGATCTTAATCGTCTGTAGCTCGTCTGTAAACATATAAGCTTGATTTGATAGCCTAATCTTCTTTTTTAGTCTATCTGTCTATGGGTATTGCTCCTGTTTTATTACCAAAGCATGCATAATCCTAAGGCCAATATTGATTGTCCGTATCTATTCGCATCCAAAAAAAGGCAGAAGATTAGCTAAACTGGATAAAGCTTCAACAATATATCTTCAAAGGCTTTATCCGTGTAAAATATTTGAGCCTTGGGGGTTGTTTTATTTTCATCCTTTTGCTAAAATGTCAACTAGAAAATGTCATGACGCCATTTCTGACTCACGGTACTCGTAAGAAAAATTCAAGACTTTCATTTTCCTATAACTCATAGTTAATCTTTATTTAATGATTGAATTCCCTCTTTGCCACTTCGAAGACGCATGGAGGTTTCGCTATTGCATTCTTAAACGTTTCAGCTTAAGAACTTAACGTTGAAGCAGACGTTAAACGCAGGAGAGCATTATCGCCAGCTTTACTTTCGCTATCTTTCTTTCTATTGTGTATGCTTTCTTTTACTCACTTTTTTTCTAACTAGACAAAGAGCGGCTCGCACTTATCTTTTTCTTTTGTCTTTCTTCGCAACCGAAACGGAATGGTCCATTATTTAACTGAGGTAATGACATGGCGTAACGCACGCGCTAACAAATTTACTCATCAACGGAGGGACAAGGTGAATTAGAATTAAAAATTGAGGAAGTGTATTCGCGAAATTTGGAGCATATACATATTTTTATTTGAAAAAGGTGGTACATGAAGACGTCAGTAATTCTCCAGGCTGTTTTATTTTTCTTTTTTTTTTTTTTTACACAAATGCGCAGTGGAAAATATCATGATGCCATTCTGACCTTATGTCTATGGTGGGGACCCGGAATGAAATAAGTATTCAACAAAAATCAAAGGAAATAATAATAATAATAATAATAATAATAATAATAATAATAGGTTGGTGCAAAAATAATGTCGTAATAATGTTGTTTTTTGACGTTAAAAAATACGTCAAAAAACGACATTATTACGTCATTATTTTTGCACCAACCTAATAATAATAATAATAATTGATCACCTAATCTTGGGATGCGCAATACTCACAGGAATGATTCCAAAAATCGTTGTGAGAGGTTAGGCCCAAATCTGTATTGGACGATCTGACATCACTGCGGGATAAAAACAGTTGTAAACGGGTATGGACATCATCCTCAGTCCGTAGTTGAAGGAGCTGATGTTACCATCTTTTGGGATTTTTCTATCCACACAGATGGTACAATTCAAACAAATCGCCCAGACATTATTATTATTATTATTATTATTATTATTATTATTATTATTATTATTATCAAAGACAGAAATGAAGTTTGCACACGGATTGAAATAGCCGTGCCAATATCTCAGCGAAGTTTTTTTGAAAAACTACGCAAATCCAAAGAACTGAAGATGAAAATAGAAAAAAAAAGTAGCGATTAAAGGCTAAAACTGTACCTTTTATAACTGAAGCTTTGGCTTTGATAAAGAGAGGGACTCAGTAACCAATCAGCTAAATAAATGCTGCGTCATCTCTCCAAGAAATCACACAAATAGTTCTAACAAGCAGAGAATATATACTGCGGAGAGTTTTGTTCATTCATATTTTTGTTAATAGTTGGCTTTTTTTTTGTTTTTTGTTTTTTTTTGGTTTTTTGGTTTTTTTTTGTTTTTTGTTTTTTTTTGTTGTTGTTTAATTAAGTGCAAACATCAAAGAATAACATCCTTCGCTTGCCCAAGGTCATTGATTATGGCACGATACGGGATTACAAAACAAATGTGGATCATATTATCTCAGGATGTCCGGAACTAGCAAAATATAAATATACCCAGACCTAACAAGGTAGCGACATATGTACACTGGAAGATACGCAAGAAGCATAAAATCGAAACTACTGAGAGATGTTAAGGGCACCAACCAGATTCAGTTACGCAAAATAACGATGTAACTATCCTCTGGGATGTGCCAATTCAAACTGATAGGGAAATAAAATCCAACGGACCTGATATTATCATAAAAGACAAGAAATTCAGAAAGTGTATGCTTATTGACATAGCAGTACCATCTGAGAGAAATACCTCCATGAAAATTATCAAGAAATTTTCCAAATATAAGGACCTCGAGATTGATATTAACAGGGTGTGGGGAATGTATACAGAGACTGTACAAATAGTAACCGGAGCTCTGGGTTTCGTGAGAAGAGGAATGGACAATTTTACTAATAGTGTCCCACTTTGCATCAACATGCAAGTTATCCAGAAGATCTCCCTACTAGGATCATCGCATATACTAAGAAAGTTCTATAAATTAAATATCAATTCTCCTAGCTGGCCTGAAGACCATAGTTCGATCCCGGTTCTTCATGATACAAAGAAGGAAACATATCATACACAAATGATAATAATAATAATAACAAACACAAATATCTGGTTTGGAAGGTAAAATTAATGAGATATATTCAGGAAATCATTTGTGTACTATACTATAGATACTAGATGAGATTTCAATAATTCAAATCTTGAAAACACAGAAAAAGCGGGAAGATCGGCGGAAATATAAATGTTTTACAGTAAATCAAATTCAACCTGTCAGGGAAATATTTAATCAGAAATTGTAATTAAAGGCACAGTGCATAAGACTATAGGGAAAGCTCTGTGGGTTCTATCGACAAAATAAAATATTTCAAACGGACCTCAAGAAGTTTCACAGGGAAAATGAAAATGAAGTCTGTTAGGGTCCGGTTCCTTGTACGACGGTGATAGTCCAAGGTAGAACCAATAAAGAAGAACTCGGACACAGGTATGGAATAACACAGATATATTACAAACAGGAATATATACAGAGAAGTAGAAGTGTTAATATGAAAAATCAGGTTTAGTAGAGAGAACAATGTAGCCTCGACCAGTATCACTATTCCAATATCTTGCAGTAATTGTCTGAACGGGACATTGTTTCGGACTGCCTCTGACTCGACTGACTGAGTCGCTCGCTCTGACTGACTGACAAACTTCTGACGGACTTCACTCCAGACTTCAGACTGAACAATATTTAGTAACGCCCGCACGAGGGCATCATGTGGCGCAAGGCCGGTTTAACGTGTGATCTCCGACCCCGTGGGCTCGGCCAAAAATATGCGGGTTCAGGGTCGGTCTACCTTCCCAAAATAGAATCCGCCCGTCGGCGTAGCCTCCTTCGGGTTCCTCCCCGCCCGAAGACAGAGAGTTCAACCGAACAGCCGGTCAAGACTTGAACGACTGACTATATGACTTTAGTCACCCCCACGCCACGTGGGCATCATGTGGCACAAGGCCGGTTTCACGTGGGATCTCCGAGCCGGTGGGCTCGGCCAAAAATATGCCCATTGAACCCGTATAAACGGGTTCAGGGCCGGTTTACTTCCCCGAAAGAGACTCCGCACTTCGGCGTAGCCTCGTTCGGGTTCCTCCTCGCCCGAAGGCAGAGTGTTCAACCGAACAGCCGGTCAAGACTTGAACGACTGACGATATTCAGTTACCCCCACACTGGGGCGTCATGTGGCACAAGGCGGTTTTTAACGTGGGTCCCCCGAGCCCGTGTGCTCGGCCCAAAAATATGCCCATTGAACGCGTATAAACGGGTTAGGGCCAGTGTACCTCTCCGAAAGAGACTTTTCCCTTCGGCATAGCCTCGTTCGGGTTCCTCCCTGCCGGGAGGAAGACAGTTCAACCGAACAGTCGGTTAGGACTTGAGCGACTGACGATATTCAGTCACCACCCCACTGGGGCGTCATGTGGCACAAGGGCGTTTTCAACATGGGATTTCCGAGCCCGTGGGCTCGGCCCAAAAATATACCCAATGAACCCTTATAAACGGGTTTAGGGCCGGTTTACCTCCCCGAAAGAGAATCCGCCCTTCGCCGTAGCCTCTTTCGGGTTCCTCGCCGCCTGAAGGCAGAGAGTTCAACCGAACAGCCGGTCAGGACTTGAGCGACTGACTATATTTAGTCACCCCCCCCACCCACTTGGGCATCATGTGGCACAGGGCCGGTGTAACGTGGGATCTCTGAGCCCGTGGGCTCGCCCTGAAATATGCCCATTGAACCCGTATAAAGGGGTTCAGGGTCAGTTTACCTCCCCGAAAGTGAATCCATCTTTTGCCGTAGGCTCGTTCAGGTTCCTCCCCCCCCTCCCGAAGGTAGAGAGTTCAACCGAACAGAAAGTCAAGACATGAGCGACTGGGGATATTCAGTAACTCACCACCACTGCGGCATCATATGGCACAAGGCTGGTTATTTAATGTGGAATCTCCGAGCTCCTGGCATCGGCCCCAAAATATGCCCATTGAACCCGTATAAACGGGTTCAGGGCAGGTTTACCTCCTCGAGCGAGACTCCGCCCCTCGGAGTAGCCTCGTTTCGGTTCCTCCCCGCCCGAAGACAGAGAGTTCAACCGAACAGCCGATCAGAAAGTGAACGACTGGCGATATTCAGTCACCCCCCCACACACACACTGGGGCATCATGTGACACAAGGTCGGTTATTTATTGTGGGTTCTCCGAGCCCGTGGGCTCGGCTCAAAAATATGCCCATTGAACCCGTATAAACGGGTTCAGGGCTGGTTTACCGCCCCCGAACGAGACTCCGCCCTTCGGCGTAGCCTCGTTCGGGTTCCTCTCCGCCCGAAGGCAGAAAGTTCAACCGAACAGTCGCTCAGTATTTATTAAGTATCGAATAGTCCATTATTATTATTATGGGTAAGATCCCATAACACACCACTTCCGAAGCTTTTGCGTAGCAGGTTTTTTTTTAATATCTTTTTTTCTTTGGATCTATTTCCAAAGGTTCAGTGAATTTTCTTTTTCTTGGTGATTTTCTTGGTTCTGGCATTGTTTGCGGTCTTTTTATATCGAATGTGTCGAAAATCGTGTCCAATACCTCTTCTTCAGGTGGACCGTTAGCATCCTGTAACGGTCTCCTCCTTATTTGGTTTACGTGTCTTCTGTGTGAGAATTTGTTTTTCCTTGTACTATGTACATCATATTACCAATTCTTTTCTCAAAGTCAAAAAGCCACCCTTTAATCAAGAAGTGCCAAAGTTTTTGCGAAAATATTTCGAGTAGTCCACTCACAATGCAGATTTGATCAAACGAGAATGGAGGATAAACCTGTACAAACATGGAAAAATATGAACAATAATAATGTTTGGCAAGCTCTAATAAAATCCCGAAAATGGAACTCTCCAAGAAATGACAAGGTAACCAACGTTTGGTCCTAAAATATGTCATCAATCAATGAAATACCAGCGCAAACTTTATCAACCTCAATGAAATTCCAGAATGTATCACTGAAGCTATTACATATCTCCTAGAAAAAAAAAATTTATAGGCAAATAACATATATGTCCACCACATATAAATTGATCACGTGTGTCCCGGCGAACTGTACTTACACTTTTCCCGATAAAAGCAACTTTCTTCCCCTGTAACAGAAGGGGTATTTAAGAGGGTCATATAGTTGAAAAGACCTCAGAACATTGCACGAAAAAATGTAGAAACCTCATCAAAACTTGGATAGATTACCGTAAAGTCTTTAATACTGTCCCACACTCTTGGATCTTTAAGGCTTTGGAAATACACGAAGTCTCCTCGGAGATAGTAAACTTCCGTAAATATAACCTGGGATTATGGAAAACCACATCATACCTAAATTACATCAAAGGCAATTTCACTACGAATCGCTTGGATATACGACGAGGAATAGTTCAAGATGTCGCTCTGTTGCCTCTTATTTTCCGTCTGTCCTTAATCTACCTTTCTAATAAACTAAACAATAATAACTATGGATACAAAGTAAAAAAGAAAGTGTTTGATCACCTATTCTACATGGATGATATGAAACTCTTTGCCAAAGACGACAATGAAGTAATAATAATAATAATGGGAAGATGATGATGGTGAATAGGATGGAGAAGTAGAAAATAAAGAAGATGAGAATAATGAAGAAGGAAAAGGCAGAGGTGAATAATAATAATAATAATAATAATAATAATAATAATGGGAAGAAGAGGATGAGGATGAATAGGAGGGAGAAATAGAAAATGAAGAAGATGAGGATAAAGAAGAAGGAAAAGGCAGAGGGGAATAATAATAATAATAATAATAATAATAATAATAATAATAATAATAATAATAATGGGAAGAAGAAGATGATGGTGAATAGGATGGAGAAGTAGAAAATGAAGACGATGATGAAGAAGAAGGAAAAGGCAGAGCTGAATAATAATAATAATAATAATAATAATAATAATAATAATAATAATAATAATAATAATAATGGGAAGAAGAAGATGATGGTGAATAGGATGGAGAAGTAGAAAATGAAGAAGATGAGGATAAAGAAGAAGGAAAAGGCAGAGGGGAATAATAATAATAATAATAATAATAATAATAATAATGGGAAGAAGAAGATGAGGGTGAATAGGTTGGAGAAGTAGAAAATGAAGAAGATGAGGATAAAGAAGAAGGAAAAGGCAGAGGTGAATAATAATAATATTAATAATAATAATAATAATAATGTTCTTTCTCTCCTTAATCTCCGTTTCGGATGAACTAAGCAGTTATAACAATGGATACAAAGTAAAAAAAGAAACTGTTTAATAAACTCTTCTACATGGATGATATCAAACTCTGCCAAAGACGACAATGAATTGAAGGATATCCTCAATACTGTAAAATGTTTTAGTGATGACATGGATTTTGGATTAGATAAATGTGTAAAAGTGAATTCAAGAAAGAGAGAATTACAGAAACACACTCAACCGATCTAGATTAGGGAACTGGAACAAGAAGAAGCCTCTAAATATGTAAGAGTCAGCGATGGAAATGGAATGCAGTAGATGCAAATGAAGAGCAAAGTAAGAAAAGAATACTACAGACGTGTGCAACTGATTCTATCTAGCGATTTGAACCCATAAAACAGAATGTCAGCCATATGCCCTTTAAATGTGTTTGCGGTACAATACGGTTTAAACAGCTTTAATTGAACTAGGGTGAAGTAATGGATAGCGTCTCTGTTTGAGGAATCGGAGAGCCGACTCCCAGTTGAATCCATTACATTTACTTACGTGCTAATACACTTGGAAATGGTATGAATCCTGTTCTTCTCCACCACCCTAGTAATGGGTAAATAGCAGGAGAGACCGGGTTCTATAGCCTTGGATAGCAACTTGTCTAAAGCAGAAAGAAATGGCAATCTACAGCGGGAAAAAATCTGTCTAGTCAGTCATGTATCGAAAGATACATGATCCCCTAAGCGTGTACCACGCATGGCACATAACTGACTGACTTTCCAGTCGAATCCATTACATTCCCTTACGTGTTAATACCCTTAGAAATCGTATGAATCCTCTTCTTCCCCCCCAGCTATGGGTAAATAGCAGGACAAATTGGGTTCTATAGCCGTGGATGGCAACTGGTCTACCTCAGAAAGAAATGGCAACCTATTGCTAGGAAAAATCTGCCTCGTCAGTCATATATAGAAAGATACACGATCTCCTAAGCGTGTATCATGTATGGCATATAACTGACTTAATTGAACCATAGCTGAGATTAAGAAAGCTTTTCGTTTGCTACCGCATGTATCATTCTAAAGCTGATGTTGTCGCCTGTATCTGCCCAGAACCGAATGAGGCAGAGGATTAGTTCAACTAGAACTGTCTTACAAAACTACATCAATCGGTCTGCAAAGATACCTCGAAACTACAGAAGACTGGATGATGATATGTGTCAAAAAACATGGAAGAAATAAATAAATTTTGCAGTAATAAAGTAAGCCAAAAAATTCAAAATGGAATTTCAAGTGTGTACAAATGAATCGTTATAAACGGAGAGCAACCGTAAAAAACATAAAAATGAAACGAAAGCAAATACAATGGACCAAATTAAGAGTCAATGAAAAGATAAGTCGCTTCATGGTCAATACTCTTCCCCGTGCCAAATAAGTTGATATAGACAAACTCCGTACCCATCAGTGGCTACGTAGTGCAGAGTTAACAGCTAAAACCGAAGGTT
>OZ010600.1:70930446-70932946 GCA_963932145.1 Acanthosepion lycidas
GTCTAGATGCAATGTAATGTGTTGTGACTAGTTTCAAACTAGGCGTAATAGGTCGTTCATATCACTCTATATACAGTATCTATCTATCTATCTCTATTCATTTTCTATCTATCTATCTATCTATCTATCTATCTATCTATCTGTTGTGGAGTTATTTCTCAGTGGAGGCTTGTATTTGTACTAAATCGGTCCTAAATAGGTTCGACGTACAAAACGTTAGGAACTTGATATAATAGGTATTACGCACAGTAATCTTGTTGTGGGCGCTGACTACTTTCGTATTCGACTAACTGTCGACTACTGTCCTCCGACATCGACTAGTATTTAGTCACCCCCCCACAAGGGCATCATGTGGCACAAGGCCGGTTTAATGTGGGATCTCCGAGCCCGTGGGCTCGGCCAAAAATATGCACTTTGAACCCGTATAAACGGGTTCAGGGTCGGTTTACCTCCCCGAACGAGACTACACCCTTCGGCGTAGCCTCGTTCGGGTTCCTCCCCGCCCGAAGGCAGAGAGTTCAACCGTTCAGTCGGTCGTCCGACATCGACTAGTATTTAGTCACCCCCCCCACGAGGGTATCATGTGGCACAAGGCCGGTTTAATGTGGGATCTCCGAGCCCGTGGGCTCGGCCAAAAATATGCCTTTTGAACCCGTATAAACGGGTTCAGGGTCGGTTTACCTCCCCGAACGAGACTACACCCTTCGGCGTAGCCTCGTTCGGGTTCCTCCCCGCCCGAAGGCAGAGAGTTCAACCGTTCAGTCGGTCGTTCGACATCGACTAGTATTTAGTCACCCCCCCACGAGGGTATCATGTGGCACAAGGCCAGTTTAACGTGGGATATCCGAGCCCGTGGGCTCGGCCAAAAATATACCCTTTGAACCCGAAAAACGGGTTCAGGGTCGGTTTACCTCCCCGAACGAGACTCTGCCCTTCGGCATAGCCTCGTTCGGGTTCCTCCCCGCCCGAAGGCAGAGAGTTCAACCGTTCAGTCGGTCGTCCGACATCGACTGAGCCTCATTTCTCTTACTACTCCTACTTATATTAGGTAGGCGAGTCTATTAACTATAGAATAGGTGTTTTTCACCATAACACTAACTATCTCTATTCATTTTCTTTCTATCTATCTATCTATCACTTACTTTAGATTATAGGAGGGGGGGGAACAATAAATCTGAAGTGAGTTCCACAGGCGAGATGTGCAGGAGAAGAAACTATTAGAACAGAACATAGGATTGCATCTAGGTAGTTCAACTGTAAAACGGTAAGATCTACTTGCCACTATAATCAGTCCGTTTAGTTCCATACGTGATACACGCAGTTGTCTCTTTCGATTCATGACGGGCTAGGCAGAAGATGTTCCCCACAATAGGTTGCCATTTCTTCACGTGATAGACAAGTTTCCAATCAAAACTATAAGATCTAGTCTATTCTCTTATGCAACACTCAGATGAGTAGAGTTGGCGTCATATTTTTCCCAAGAGGATTTTCTGTTATATTTAAGAATATATATATATATATATATATATATATATATATATATTGTGACCTACTAATATAAATACTTATACTTGATGTGAAGATAATTTTACATACTGTAAGTGAATCTAATACATTTAATTATTTTAAAAAGAAATATAGTCTATTAAAATTCACAGTGAAAATATAAAGTTGTATTTAAAACTGTAGTTAAATAAAACGTATTCTAACCTAAACACCTCTCTCAATGTATTACAAGCACTTAAAAGAACCCAATAAAACACTTACAGTAAAATGAAATTAATATGAAAAGCTAGAAGATGTAAGCCATTAAATGACCCATGTCCTTTGTACTTACATGAGAAACTATATATTACTGGATTTATATAAAATATATAAAAAATAAAAGTTTGCATTTCAGAGAAATTAATTAGCTATTTTTGCCGTCATTGTACAAATTTTACTTAAATAATATTTAAATATAAATTTAAAAAAAATTGTGACCTTGTAATATACATACGTTTACTTGATGTGAAAATAATTTTACATACTCTAAGTGATTCTAATACATTTACTTATTTTAAAAAGAAATATAGTATATTAAAAATTAAAAGTGAAAATATTTTTTAAAATCGTAGTTAAATAAAACGTATTGTAACCTAAACACCCCGCCCAAAATCTTTAAATATACAAATAGAAAAAATTGCCGTAAGAATTTTTGCCGTTAACAATAAAATTTTTAAAAAGTCCAGACGACATGCATTTAACGGATGTCAGAATTCATTGAAAAATGCATCCCTACCCCTAAAAAAACGTAACTAATAACTGATACAACAAAATACAGACATAATGAACACGCAAACACCCCTTGTCTGGATGAATGGATTTCTCTGTATCCTTGGAAACGTGAATTATGATTTTTTGCTGTGCCTTTAAAACCCAGTAATTTTACAAATAAGTTACTCTAACATTCGCTTGAGAATGAAATGGAACTAATGTCTTTAATTTAATTACAAAATTA
>OZ010600.1:70937946-70970446 GCA_963932145.1 Acanthosepion lycidas
GTTTGCAGTTATAAGTTATACGAATATTTAATATATGGTTGATGGCTAGTTACAATAACGTCATTAGTTGAACAAAATCACAACCACGCCATTGGTTGAATCGAATAACAACGTCATTGTTTGAACAAAATCACACCAACGCCATTAGTTGAATAACATCATAACGTCATTGTTTGAACAAAAACATAACAACATTAGTTGCATAAAATCACAACTTCAATCCTTAAATAAAATCACGTCATTTGTTGAAAAAAATCCCAACAACAGCATTGGTTGAACAATATCACATCAACGCCATTGATTCAATAAAATCCACAATTTCAAAAGTTAATTTTCGTATGGGCTAACGGCCATATCATATTGAAATACCGCTTCCTGCTTGATCACAGAAGTTAAACAACGTTAAGTTTGTTCAGTATCTGGATAGGTGACCGCTTAGTAATATTAGGTACACTAAGTCTGGTTATGCGTTGGTCTGAAGGATAACGGCTCGGAATGAGAAATCAGAGACCAGTTCGTATTCTAGTCGAGTTCGTTACATTAACTTACGCGCACACGCCATTGGAAAAGCCATGAATTTATTACTTCCACCTCCCGCCACATCTACGAGTTAAACAGTAGAACAGAACGGGTCCTACCGCGTTGTCTGGCAACCATTCTATCGTAGAAATTAACAGCTGCTTACTGCGGGAATTCTTCTGTCAAGACAATCACGAATCGAAGAGAGAGATGATCGTCCAAGCGTGCATCACGCATGACACCGAAGGAAGAATAGGGATTTTCCAGGAAGATTTCATGATTGATATTGACTTTGAACGGGGGAGAACGAAGCTTTGAAAATATCTCCAAAAAATATGCGTCGCTTTTTTACTTTTTTTTTTTTTTTTTTTGTTTACAGAAACAAGTAGAACAGAAGATGTTGACTTGACTTTATTAATGTAAGTGAAAAAACATCATTGGAACTTTGACAAAAGAGAAGACCACACGTCGATATTGAAATGTAGACAGACACGTAAAACATTAATCTATCAAATGCTTTCATGTCTAAGATTCTTCGGTATAATGTATTACGTCAAGACACGACAACTAATTCATTTCTATTTATATAGAGAACTGTCTTCAAATGCTGCCCCTCTCTATCTCTCTCTCTCGCTCTCTCTCACACACACACACACTCTCTCTCTTTCTCTCTATTTATCTATGTTAGTATGCATCTAATTATCTATCTCAGTCTGTTCATATCTATCTATCTATCTATCTATCTCAGTTTGCTCATATCTGTCTACTGATCAATATCAGTATGTTCACAGATATGTATTTATCTATCAATCTGTTCATATTGATCTATCTATCTATCTATCTATCTATCTATCTATCTCAGTCTGTTCCCATCTATCGAACAATCTCCCTCTATTTACATCTATCTATCGATCGATCTCTTTTCATATCTATCGATCGATCTCTTTTCATATCTATCTATCTATCTATCTATCTATCTCAGTCTGTTCCCATCTATCGAACAATATTTACATCTATCTATCGATCGATCTCTTTTCATATCTATCTATCTATCTATCTATCTATCTCAGTCTGTTCTCATCTATCGAACAATCTCCCTCTATTTACATCTATCTATCGATCGATCTCTTTTCATATCTATCTATCTATCTATCTATCTATCTCAGTCTGTTCTCATCTATCGAACAATCTCCCTCTATTTACATCTATCTATCGATCGATCTCTTTTCATATCTATCTATCTATCTATCTATATATCTATCTATCTATCTATCTATCTATCTATTTCAGTCTGTTGACTGCTGATGACGGAAATTATAATGGTAATGCTAATATTATCCGTTTCCTTATAAGGAAACATTCGGCAGGAATTGTTCAAGCAGCCAATGTTACTCAGGTTATATTTTCTTATCTTTCTGGCCATCGGGTTGGGAACAAATTGTAGTATATGTTCTCCCTCATCGCAAATACTTCAAGTACTATCTATCTATCTATCTATCTATCTATCTATCTATCTATCTATCTATCTATCTATCTATCTATCTATCTCAGTCTGTTTCTATCTATCTATCTATCTATCTCAGTCTGTTTCTATCTATCTCAGTCTGTTTCTATCTATCTATCTATCTATCTATCTATCTATCTATCTATCTATCTATCTCAGTCTGTTTCTATCTATCTATCTATCTATCTATCTATCTATCTATCTATCTCAGTCTGTTTCTATCTATCTATCTATCTATCTATCTCAGTCTGTTTCTATCTATCTATCTATCTATCTATCTATCTATCTCAGTCTGTTTCTATCTATCTATCTATCTATCTATCTATCTATCTATCTATCTATCTATCTATCTATTGTAACCTAGCGAAGGTTATGGAATAGAATAATCAAACGAAGATTGGTTATGAACGACAATTCTTAGGACACGAACAACACATATGAGATACGCCAGCAACGCGTAAAAATAGTAGTCAACTGCTACAAGTTAATTCCACAATGAATATCTAACTGCAGACCAACATACAGTATTTACTGTTGTATTTATGTGAATGAGGACATACCCATTATCATCTGTAGGTATGCTACAACACTATCTATCTATGTTCATATATATATTTATGTTTGTTTATCTGTCTATTTACCTGCTTATCTATCTATCTATCTATCTATCTATCTATGTCATTCTGTCTGTTTATTTATCTATGCATCTCAGCTACATGACAGCTGAATACGGAAATAGTAATGTTAAAGCCCTTCGTAAGGTGTGGGCTGTACTCGTGAGAACAATTTTTGTATTTCTTTAAGGCATGGGCTTCCAGGGATCCCTTCACTTAGTCTACTGAAATCTTTTTCAGCCAATCCGTGGGCTTCAACTTCAACGGGGATTGTTGACATTCCCATGTGCCACATTATTATTATTATTATTATTATTATTATTATTATTATTATTATTATTATTATTATTATTATTATTATTCACCTCTGCCTTTTCCTTCTTCTTTATCCTCATTTTCTTTAATTTTTACTTCTCCTTCCTATTCTCCATCATCTTCTTCTTCCCATTATTATTATTATTATTATTATTATTATTATTATTATTATTATTATTATTATTATTCACCTCTGCCTTTAATTAGTATTTCTTGAATTAAGAATTATTCGCTTTTCCGAAACGGGGATTAAGGAGAGAAAGAACATTATTATTATTATTATTAATATTATTATTATTATTATTATTATTATTATTATTATTATTATTATTATTATTATTCACCTCTGCCTTTTCCTTCATCTTTATCCTCATCTTCTTCATTTTCTACTTCTCCATCCTATTCACCATCATCTTCTTCTTCCATTATTATTATTATTATTATTATTATTATTATTATTATTCACCTCTGCCTTTAATTAGTATTTCTTGAATTAAGAATTATTCGCTTTTCTGATTCGGATGGCATTTATAAAATTGAAATTAAGGCCTGTTTTGTTTCTGCTCATCATTTAGATTTTTAGATGTTTCGCTAATATAAACTTTCCTACATTGTATGATACGTTTTATTATTAATCTAATGTAGTGTTGGATTGCTCCGACTCTATCTCCGATTGGTGCTAAAGATAAATAATTTATTTTCAAATTTTCTTGATAAAGTGTTGAACGGATTATAATTTTTGTGTTGTTGCTTTGTTAATGCCTACACGTGGCCGAGTGGTTCTTACAACGAGGTCCCTGGTCGATTTGTTAGGAAGATGACTTCTTGATGTTATCGGTGTGGAGGAGGGGGTCCCAGCGTATGGCACCTTTGGGAAATGCCTGAAAATCATACCACGTGTTGAACCAAGCCTCGTGAGTGAAATTCTTGCAGTAGCCGTAACTAAAGTCCACCCAGTATCGTTGCAATATAAACCACAGGTGGAAAAACACCTTGTTGAACGGAGACAAAAGTGTGCCCGAGGAAGTGTCTGCAATAGGGATTAGCTAGCCGCCCTAGTAGACGGGTATCTTCGAATACGAGAGGCCAGCCATTTGTTAACGTTTTTGTAGTTGGGGACTTTGTATGCTTTCTTTTTAGCGTTGAGGATAAAACAGTGTGGGTCGTCCAAAATAGCATCAGACAAAAAAAAAATAAAGTATTGCAACCGCATCTTTTTATAGATGAAATGGCTACACATATCCATTGACGCTGGACGAGGTCAATCTGGAGGACGTGCTGTCTTTCGTCTTTCGGTTCAACCATTATATTAGGTTAGTGCAGAAATAATGTCGTTTTCTCACATATGTTACTATGCGAGAAAACGGCATTATTTTTGCACCAACCTAATACCATCCATCAGGCTGCTGCTGAGGTTGAACGCCGTATAGGGGCTGCAAGGTCCGCATTCGTGCATCTCAAGCGGTCACTGTGGGAGCGACGGGAGATTTCCACGGCTACGAAGGGGCGCTTCTATCAGCCTATTGTTCGGACTATCCTTCTCTATGGCAGCGAAACGTGGCCACTTAGAGCGGTTGACGTACGAAGGCTTGAAGTGTTCGACAACGATTGCCTTCGCTGCATCCTGCGATGCCGCCGAATCGATCGTGTGCCCACAACCACTCTACACCGTCGCCTGAGTTTCCGTCCTCTTCCACCCGTCCTGCTCCAGCGTCGTCTCCGATGGTTCGAGCACGCAGCTCTACGCTCGGAGGGAGAGCTCATCCGCGATGTACTTCTTCCTCCTTCTCTTCCTGGCTGGCGAAAACGTGTCGGTGGGCAGCTGAGGACGAGGGCTAGCACAATCAAAGATGACCTAGCAGTACTATCGGATCCACAAGTAGTTGGTCTTCGATGATGGAATCGCGATTGTCTCGCCATTTCGTGTGACCTGGCTCAGGATCGGCGAGCGTGCGCGGGAGGAAGCCGGTTCAACTCGACCAGGGTTAAAACCGATACAAGTCAAGTCAAAAAAATTCACATATCCGTAAGTTCTATGCTTATAGTTTCTCCTATAACATTTATCGCTTGTGGAACTCTCTTCTGGCTTGTTGCTTTCCATTCGAGATTTAGCTTTAAACATATATAAGCAATGTCAATCAATGTCTTTTACTGTTCTTAATAATCGCTTCTTGATAATGTTTTTCCTATATTAGCTCACACTCAGTAACCTCCTGCGTGTTAGTGGCTTTGTTGCCTTGCTTGGGGTCGTATGAATATCTACACTGGACCTGCCCAATCCTCATTTTCCACTCTTGACAGAGTTCAATAGCGCTTACGTGACAGTGTGGGTGATGAACTATTGTTCATACGACAACCAGTCTCACAAAGACAAAAAGTTGATGAGCTATCAATATTCCATCGCATTTCCTATGGTCAATTTTCAAACGTCCTACATTTCTCCATTCTACGAGTTTAGACCTTCACAACTAAGACCCGACATACCACGTGTTCATCACATCCACTTCGTATTCCATTGGTAAGGTGGAAGTTTTACTGAAACAGCTTCTTCACAAGAACACTTACTTTGTATTACTCACCCTCGAGAGGATGCTTCCCCGATAACTACGATGTGAACTTCTTCAAAATTATTTACGTGATTCGGACTACGGTCCTCATCTTTGTCGCCATATTTATCACAAAGTTTCGGCCGTCTTCAGTGGTTGAAATATCGAACTTAACCCTTTATTTTGCTCACTGGTGTAGACCGTTCTGTTGGAATTTTGGGGAGCCATGGTGTACTAAAACCCTCTGATGTCTTCATCTGGGATTGAGCCATACTTGATCAGAGTAATTAAATTGAAATGCCGAAGTTTTGTTTGATCTTAAGATTAGCATCTCATAAAAGCTTTAATTTAGAAAGAGTGTGTCATTTTTTTTCAGCAGAATCCTGATGAAGACATCATAACATATACCTGCTGATGTCATTGATCCTGGCTATCCATAGCTTGTTTTTCATTATTATTCGTAAATTGCCATGACTACTTGGAAAATGTAGATCCCTCCTACATTTGTCAATTCACCATTGTCCTTTCTCTAGGTGAACGATCCCAGTCTGCCCCGATAGTTGACCTCTTGTTGGCGGGGCGAGGGGCTAGAAGGATGTTCGGGTGATGTAATAGACAGCGTCTCAGAATGAAAAATTGGAGTGATGAGTTCGAATTCCAGTCGGGTTTATTGTCACTCACACCATATCCATCTCTTCTCTCGGACCAGCAATCGGTTAAAAAAATAGAGGCAACCAGTCTAGGGGAAGAACAGTTTTTAATTCAAAACCGTGCGTAGCTCTCATGCTGCGATGGAGCAGAATCTTTATTATGTTTCGACACAAGTGCTCCTTTTTTATCATGTCACCCCAAGTATGGAAATAAGGCCACTAAAACACAAGCGATTATTAGGTGTTAGAGAATACGTAAAAGTATATATATATATATATATATATATATATATATATATATATATATATATATATATTAAAGAGAGAAGACAAAAAAGAAGAACAATTACGAAGACAGGAAGACAACGATTGACATTGCATCTGTCTGAAGCTAAAAGTTGAAAGCGAAACAAGAGAGCGAAAGATTGTTCAGCAAGCGAGAAGCGCGAGAGAAGAAACTGCTAACATAGAACTTACGGTTACATCGAGACATTTCAACTGTAAAATGATGAGACCTTACCGCCAATCTTGTACTGCGCTTAAATTCATAAAGTCTAAGCACCAAAGAGAAATGGTCATCAGAACAATTACCATGAAAGTATTTCAAGAAAATGCAGAGGGAAGCTATATTTTTGTGTTAGGAAAGTGATTGAGGTCGAGATGTCAGATCAGGACCTAGATTTGCGGATTCTTCTAATATATATATATATATATATATATATATATATATATATATATATATATAAAGAGAAAGAACAGTAAGATATATAATCCTGTGTTCTTATTATGTTTATTTTTAAAAAATAGTGCTAAATGCAAATCTACAGAGCATGAATATTGTAAATTTACTACTAATAACTTACTAGCCATATTTTTAAATTAGTAAATGTATTATATATATATATATAAGGGAGTTACTGAGTATTAGAGGATATGAGAAAAAGAAAAATACTATTAAGGGGTGAGAATAATAAAGGAACAGGAATTAAGAAGACAAAAGATAACGACTGACATTTAAATGTTTGAAGATCAAAGTTGACAAGGAAGCAAGAAGCTGGAAAATTGATTCACAAGCCAGAAGCGCGAGAGAAGAAACTGTTGGCATAGAACTTACGGTTACATCGAGCTGTTCAGTTGAACAGGAGTTGTGTAACGATGTGTGTAAGAGTTTATGAAGCTATTGCATTTTCAAAAAAGATGAATTCTTTTTTTTTTCTTTTTTTTTTTCAAAAGATGTATATGCATTATTCAAACCTCGTAATAAGATTTCTCGTCCTCTTTTCGCTTTCAGTAAGTAGAAAATGCAACAAACGTAGCAGGCTTGGTCAGGATTCGAAGTCAGATCATTAAGTCAAATTTCTGCACCAATAAATGATACGCTACATAATTCTATATATCGGTAAGTATACGAGATCTTATTAAAAAGTTTCTAGGTGCTTTGGTAGCGGAGCTAAAATATGCAGTGTGAATCAACTTGGCACAGATTGATCTTTAACTCTGTTGCGCATATATGCTAAGTTATAACGTTCTCCCTCACGTCGGTTGTTTGTAGCAGTGCTTGGAAAGAAAGTGTGTAGAGTGTGGTCGTCTGATCAGACCACAGATATTCCATTAGTGAACATGACTTGTGCAGCAGTTTTAAGCAAAGATTAACACTCCCCAGGTCTGACAGCCACCATATTCCTCAGACCCAGCTCCCTGTAACTTCCTCTTTCCAAAAATTAAATCCCACTTGAAAAGACCAAGACCTCAAGACGTCGAGGCAATCCAAGAGAATTCGATGGGGCAGCTATCCATAAAAAAAGGTGCTCCATCAAGTAAATAACCCTCGATAACGTTTGTGGCTTCGGAAGCCCAAATTGATGTGAGTTGTAGTTTTATTTTTTAAAGCACTAGTACCGATACTTTTTGATAAGTTACTCATATAGATACAGGGAATATAGTAATTGTTTAAGTGAATAAAAACTGTATTAAAATATAGAAAATCGATAATTTGTGCATTGCATAAAAATGATTTTTTTTTCTTTCTTCGATAGATGCACACACGGAACGAGAATGTCCGTGCCACTCAAGAGAGTTTCTCATAAATTTGAAGGCTTCGCACTTTAATATGAAGACATGACTTCAGGTACAAGTGTCGAGTAGCTGTAGACATACAAGAGAAGAAAGCTTGATTGAATTTTGCACCTATGCAACAGGAATAAGTACCTGAAAATGGCCGTGGGATTTGGTGTCAGAAAGTGGGAAAAAAAATTGTTTGTGACAGCTTATACGTGCGTAGCGATAAGAACGCATAGAAAAGAGTAAAACCGGAAGCTAGTAAAAGTTGTCACATTTTTCTTCTTCGTCCTATTATTATTATTATTATTATTATTATTATTATTATTATTATTATTATTCCCCTCTGCCTTTTCTTTCTTCTTTATCCTCATCTTCTTCATTTTCTACTTCTCCATCCTATTCACCATCATCTCTTTGTTCCTATTATTATTATTATTATTATTATTATTATTATTATTATTATTATTATTCACCTCTGCCTTTTCTTTCTTCTTTATCCTCATCTTCTTCATTTTCTAATTCTCTGGGTATTAACACAAGACACACATGCATTATTATTATTATTATTATTGTTATTATTATTATTATTCACCTCTGACTTTTCCTTCTTCTTTATTCTCATCTTCTTCATTTTCTGCTTCTCCATTCTATTCACCATCTTCTTCTTCTTCCCATTATTATTATTATTATTATTATTATTATTATTATTATTATTATTATTATTATTCACTTCTGCCTTTTCCTTCTTCTTTATCCTCATCTTCTTCATTTTCTACTTCTCCATCCTATTCACCATCATCTTCTTCCCATTATTATTATTATTATTATTATTATTATTATTATTATTATTATTCACCTCTGCCTTTTCCTTCTTCTTTATTCTCATCTTCTTCATTATTATTATTATTATTCTGCTTGTCATTTTCTTAGATACTTAATTAGCCGTTAAGTACTTTGCGATCTGCTAATACCTCGCAAAAAATAGATCATTCGGTTTTGACAGCGTGAGAAAACGGAAAAGACATATCAGAGACGCTTCGCAGTTTCAGTGATAAAGAAACGAAGATAGGAGAGGCGATAACGCTGTCATGTGTTTATCGTCTGTTTCAGTGAAATGGAAACGTTGTCACTTTCAAATTTCTTCATTTGTACGCTCTTACTTCTTTAAATAACGGCCAGCATTCTTATTTATGATCGTTATTGCAATATTTTGTGAAGCTCAAATATTTAAACGATGCGATAGAGGAAATTCTACACATATTTTAATGTCGTTGAACTCGCCATGAGCGTATTTTATCATTGACTTACGAATTAAGATTCATCCTAAAATTAAAATAGGACATCCGTAAAATTTTGACGGCCCTTTCTATTAATTATCATTTGTATTCCGTGGGTTTCGGCATCTATTATAAATGATGACTTTTACTGGAGATCAAGTGACAACAAGTCATTTCCCTACATCAGCCTTCAGTTCCGTTATTTTCTCACGGATCGCACAATAGAGATATAAGCTCAGTAATAGAACTATGGCATTTTCCACTGAACATACCTAGAAAAAAAAACATAAAAATAAAACAATCTAAAAGCACACAGATTTTATATTGATAAAGCCCTTAGTAAGACCTAATTGTGATGACAAACTTTTTGTATTTCTTTAAGGTAAAAACTACCCATCACACCTTCAATGAGTCCAGCATAACCTATTCGAATCAAAATTGGGAGCCTCAATCACGATTAGAATTATGGATACATCAGCATAAAATGTGTGTGCTCTCTGGAATATTTTGTAATTTTATTGAATAATATGGCACATCCGTAATTATATTTTTTCTATGAATGTTCAGTTGAAAACGCCATGGTTAGGTTTCTGAGCTTATCTCTCTTGTTGGGACCCGTGAGAAAATAAGTATGCAATAAAATGCAAGGAAATAATACAAAGACCTTGAAATCGAAATCTCAAAAATGTGGCACATGGGAACATCAACAATCGCTGTTGTAGATGGAGCCCTCGGATTGGTTGGAAAAGATTCAAGTAGACTAATTGAAGGGAATCCTGGAAGTCAATGCCTTAAAGAAATACCAAAAAATTTTTCTCACAAGTGCAGCCCACACCTTACGAAGGGCTTTATCTATGTAAAATATGTTTTGTTTTTGTTTTGTTTTTCTGTTTTTTTTGTTTTTTTTTTCAGTGAAAAATGTCATGGTGTCATTTCTAACCTTAGGTCTCTGGGCGGGACCCGGAACGAAAAGTGTACACACCAGAAATCAAAGGAATAATAATAATAATAATAATAATAATAGTAATAATAATAATAATAATAATGCCACTATATGCACTGGGAAATTTGCAAATTTTTTTCAGAAGAAAAGTGCAAGAAACTGGTATGAACTTCACTCAGACCCGGTTACAGAGTTAGGACCTTAAAAGTTTTACGGGACTTGACAATACACATAGATAGAACAATGAAAGTTAATCGCCCAGACATCGTGATTAAAGAATGTGCTTTCTTATCGATATGGCAGTCTGTCGGATTGTAGTGCATCTTTGACGACTTTCAAAAAGTATCATATACAAGGACCTTTCAGTGGAAATCTCAATAATGAGGCACATGAGGATATCAATAATTCTAGTTGTAGTTGGAGCCTTCGGATTGATTGAAAACGTTCTGACAGGCTCTTAGAAGGGATTCCCGGTAGTGCATACCTTAAAGTGTGATAACAAAAAATGTACTCACAAGTACAGCTCAAAAATTACGAAGATCTTTATCTATGTAAAATGTGAGTTAGATGGTTTGCTGTTCTTTTTTTAATAAAATGATCAGTGGAAGATGCCATGAAGGCATTTCTGATCTTAGGTCTCTGGTTGGGACCCGTTCGAAAATGAGAATACAACAAAATTCAAAGGAAATAATAATAATAATAATAAAAATAATAATAATAATAATAATATAAGAATTACACCATCTTCACAGAGAGGAAGATGGAAGCAAATAGAGCGGGCATAGTTGTCAAAAGCCGGAAAGAAATAACTTGCCTGGAAATTGTTAAGCTTGTCCGGCGGACTGCAAGATAGAAACCAAGGAATTGGAAAAACTATTGAAATATAAAGACCTGGAAATCGAAATAGTACCAGCCGGAGTAGTTGCGATTGGAATGATAAAAAAGAAACACATTAAATTGAAAAGTCCCTGGAAATCCAAGCTTAAGTACAGTCCATTCACTAAGAAGAACTTTGTACATGTAACGCTAGTGATATTGCGGGAGTTAGTAAAACAAATCATGAAATGTAGCCATAAAAAAAACAACTTAGGTCTTCCAGCAGATTTGGTAGGTAATGGGACCATGATCGAAATAGAATAATAATAATAATAATAATAATAATAATAATAATAATGGGAAGAAGAAGATGATGGTGAATAGGATGGAGAAGTAGAAAATGAAGAAGATGAGGATAAAGAAGAAGGAAAAGCCAGAGAGGAATAATAATAATAATAATAATAATAATAATAATAATAATAATGGGAGAAGAAGATGATGGTGAATAGGATGGAGAAGTAGAAAATGAAGAAGATGAGGATAAAGAAGAAGGAAAAGGCAGAGGTGAATAATAATAATAATAATAATAATAATAATAATAATAATAATAATAATAATAATAATAATAATGGGAAGAAGAAGATGATGGTGAATAGGAAGGAGAAGTAGAAAATGAAGAAGATGAGGATAAAGAAGAAGGAAAAGACAGAGGGGAATAATAATAATAATAATAATAATAATAATAATAATAATAATAATAATGGGAAGAAGAAGGTGATGGTGAATAGGATGGAGAAGTAGAAAATGAAGAAGATGAGGATAGCGAAGAAGGAAAAGACAAAGGTGAAAACTACTACTACTACTACTACTACTACTACTACTACGACTACTACTACTACTACTACTACTACTAATAATAATGATGATAATAATGATAATAATACGTAAGCAACCAAGGAGTTTGAAAAAACTATAAAGTATAAATACCTGGAAATGAAAAAAAAAATTAAAAAAATGTAGAAATTGAAACCAAGAATAATACCAGTCATAGGAGGTGCGTTTGGAATGATTAAAAAGAAAGACAGAAACATTGAAGAAAATCCCTGGAAATGCCAGCTTATGGGAGTTATAGAAAAAATGTCTTGATAAGTACAGTCCACTCACTAAGAACTTTGTCCATGTATCGCTAGTGATATTATGGGAGTTAGTAAAACAAATCATGAAATGTAGCCGTAAAAACACAACATTCTCTCGCAGACTTGGTAGGTAATGTGTTCATAAATCGAAATAAAATGATGATGACAATAATATTAATAATTTAAATAATGCAGGAAATTGTCCATTAAAAATAAATTAATATTCTTTTCTTTTTTAAATAGGCTGACATCCTTAACCTTTTGAGCCCTGCGTTTCTAAACAATTTAAACATTCTGTCTGAGCTCCTGAGTCAAAATTCGCAAATAAATGGTATTTAATGTTTCACAGTAGATATACAAATAGTTACACGTCTTCACACACCGTTCAACCGGTGGCTTGGTATTAAGTCATTTTTCTCTACCACCGTTCAACTAGTGGCTGAGCATTACGTCATTTTTCTCTACCACTGTTCAACCAGTGGCTGAGCATTACGTCATTTTTCTCTACCACTGTTCAACCAGTGGCTGAGCATTACGTCATTTTTCTCTAACCCCAGTAAAGCGGTAGTCAGGAGTCAAAGGGTTAATGGGAAATATGTGTTTGTTGAGCTGTAGACAGGGTGATGGTATTTGGTTAGAAATTGTAGAGTAGTCGTCGGAAATTGCCAAGATTTATTTGCCGACGGCCTTTTGATCTACAATTGTTTATCGGCATCCTTTTGATTCCGCCAGGTACTTAACGAATTTCTTTTTAGTCCTAGCGATCTCCAGTTTTAAGAAACACTGTTTTATTCGATTGCAAAGTCAAAGCAAAGGAGAAATTTCATTTCATTGTTTCCTTTACATGGGACTATACCTGACGGAGCAACACAGAATGAGTGAAAAAGATAAAAACACAGTAACAGTTGATTGGTTTGAGAGTGATAGTCATTTACTTAGGTTCGATTTTATCTTTTCTCCCTATTCTCTTTTTGTCTTTGTTGCTGTTTTTATTGGTTTGAATTGTTTAATTGGTGTATTTTTGGTGGGGTTCTTTAACGGAATCTATTTTACATTATTTTCTTCATTCAAATATTTTACAATTTTCTCACCTGTCCGTGTTTTTCAACCATTTTTTTTTTCTTCATTGTCTTTTCTGTTAAGTCTTATTTTTTTTTTATATCTACATTTTCCCTCTACATCCTTCAAGGCAATTTTTTTCATTTTTCTTTTTTTTTTCTTTTATTTTTTTTCTGAAGGGATATTTGACTGACTTGGGACATCTGAAGACTGTGTCGACCTCGGAAAACAAATAGTTACCTCGTTTCTCCAGCAAGATTTCATTTTCCCACGACTGATGCCGTGTTTTTGATCAACAAGTATTTATCGGTATCCTTTTCAGTCCGCCAGGCATTTACAGAATATTTTGATAGTCCTAGCGATTCTCAGTTTTAAGAAATACTGTTTTATTCGATTGCAAAGTCAAAGCAAAGGAGAAATTTCATTTCATTGTTTCCTTTACATGGGACTGACGGAGCCACACAGAATGCGTGAAACAAAACAAAAAAAAAGCAAAAAAAAAAAGCAAAAAAAAAAAAAACGCAGTAAGAGTTGATTTGTTTGAGAGAGATAATGATTTACTTTGGTTCGCTTTTATCCTTACTTCCTATTCCCTTTTTGTCTCTCTTGCTTTTTTTATTGGTTTGGATTGTTTTTTTGTTTTTTTGTTTTTGTTTTTGTTTTCTTTTTTTATGATTTTAACGGAATCTATCTCACCATATTTTCTTCATTCAAACATTTTAAGGTTGGTGCAAAAATAATGACGTAATAATGTCGTTTTTTGACTTATTTTTAACGTCAAAAAACGACATTATTACGTCATTATTTTTGCACCAACTTAATATCTTCTCACCTGTTCGTGTTTTCCAACATTTTTTTTTTTCTTTACTGTTAAGTCTATTTTTTTTTTTTATCTACATTTTCCTTCTACTTAATTTTTTTTCTTTTTTTTTTTTCTTTTTTACCTAACACCATCTGAAGTGTTATTTGACTGACTTGAGACATATAAAGACTGTGTCGACCTCGGAAAACAAACAGTTACCTCGTTTCTCCCGCGAGATTTCATTTTCACACAACGTAAAACTGTTGCCGTGAGAAAAAGCGTGCTACTCCCGAAAAATCAAATCGTGCGATGTGACAAGAACGGAGAATGCCACACCTTGCACGCACGGTTAGAAAGTGACAGCGAGATCCAGGTAAAACATGTGAACAGCTGGGTACGACGATGCGTAAAAGAAATGATTTCACACGGAATAATAGACACAATGAACGGATAACAATATACATTTTTCTTAACTCTCACAGACGCACACACATACACATACACACAAACATATAGCGGGTGTAGCAGAAAAATAGTCAAAATCGTGTAACAGCAAATTTGTCCAAATGTTAGATTAAGCTTTGTATCATTATATATTAGAAATGATTAAAGATATCTTACTGGAATTCTCTGAGGTTTTTATGACACTATATAATAATAATAGTATGTATAATTACTCTCCAAGCTTAACAGAAGAATCGTGATGAAATCGATCTTAAACAAAATTGGCATGTCCATCATTAATTAATCATAGCTAAGGATTTGAAGCTCATGGATGATTGAAATAAAGTTAATATATATATATATATATATATATATATATATATATATATATATATATTCCAGGATAATTTATTCAAGATGATCTTCGCCCTCTCTAACCTTCTAACTTTCCGTTCAAGACTAACAAGGTGCGTCATACGTTTCACGTACGATTTCATTTTCAAGTTTTTTTTTCATTGCTCTTTGCACTGTCATAGCTGAAACTCCTCTCCCACATGCCAAACGTCTTATGGATTGTGTTGGATCTTTTCTAATGGATCCCTTTAGCTCGAAGTTGATATGATCATCCCTCTTGCTGTTGCAACGTCCTGATCCTAGTTTTCCTCTCTACAGTTCCCTCATTTTCAAACTTATTTACCGTTCTCTGGATGGTTCTTGAATAGACTTTGAAGATAGAAGCCAGCGTGTTAATATTCGTATCATTACAGAAAGTCTGAATTATCTTTTTCCTCTCGCCGTTGCTCAGTCGGGAAAACAGATGGTCTGAGACAAGACGATTTTAATCTGTTCTCTCTCTAGCTGTATAATTTATCGTTGTTTTTTTTTTCAGTGATTCTTATGACAGATGGTATCAAGATGCCTAAACGTCTGGAAAAAGAACACGTATTTCCGACATATCAAATACCTTTTCGAAAGAATTATTATCAAGACTTAGTTATCATTTTTCGTTATCTACTCGCTCGCTCCTGCATAGGCTTTCGAGGCTTTGGTCTTTTAATTTAAGTGTCTGATGTAGGTAAAAGTTATAAGAATTTAGAAATAATGAAATTATTTTATCTTTATTCGGCACCTTACTTAGGAATAATCTTTCTTCGTACACGTTCAAGATCTTCGTATTTTTTTTTTTACTTTTATTTTGCGCGCAATTATTACTTTCTTTTAAAATCACCATTCTTTATGATCCTATCACATAAATTTAATCTTAAATGATATTATGGAACCTGAACTACATATTCTTTCGAATACGTCTTGGTACTTGCGCTAGAAAAAGGAAAACAGTATGAGCAATGAACCGTGCCCCGCTTAAGTTTTAATTACGGTTTCATTAGACGATGTCAATGGTAATTGTGACGAAAAGCGAAATTAAATTTAAAACTTTAACAAAGAATTATTTTTTACACCTTTCATTCTGTTTGATATTTAAATTTTACTTTAAATGAGTAATTTACTTAATTTTTAGTATCGTGTAACTACGGTAGTTACTTCAGGATGTTTATGATTCGCCAAGATCGAAAAGCGGACGGACAGACGGATACACGGACACTGCGCTTTATTATTATAGATTGTATTGTGTGTATCTGCAATTTTGCTGTTTCATATAGGATATTTTAAGCTGGAAAACATATCTAAAAACGTCTACTTGTGCGTATAAAACGACTCCACGTTTATGATGTTTAATTTTCGTTCTAAATTTCTCGTATGATGCAAAAAGAACATACGGTAGTAAAGAAGATGTATACTTCCGTCAGTAATCGAGCCTGCATCCGTTTTTTTTTTCCATCAATGAAACCAATTTGTTAGCCAAAGTGTGACGAAAGTAACGCTAGCTGATATAGATTCATATAAGTCTGAACGAGAGACGTCCTTTCATTAAACAGGTCATTCTAAACTGGGTCTATCAAGATGGTCTCTCGTGTCTGAAGAGGTAGCGGTACACTAAAAAAAAAGCGGTTTGGAAAAATGGGGATAGAGATTCGATTCCTTTTGAATGAAGAATTTTTCTTTAGTAAGACTTCTCGACTAGGACGATTGTTATAAATTTAACTTTTTAAGAAAACGCAAAAAAAAAAAATAATAATAATAACAGAAATAGTGACTCAAAATATTTGTTGCCCCTAAAAATAACGTGTATTAATGATAAATAATGTCGGATATAAAAACATTTAATAATAAATTTTGTTTGGGTGTATGTGTTTGTGTATGCGTCTGTGAGAGTTGAGCAAAATGTATATTGTCATCCGTTCATTGCGTCTATTATTTCGCTTGAAATCATTTCTTTTACGCATCGTCGTACCCAGTTGTTCACATGTTTTACTTGGATCTCGCTGTCACTTTCTAACTGTGCGCGCAAGGTGTGACATTCTCCGTTCTTGTCACATTGAACGATTTGATTTTGATTTTATTTAAATAATTATCATCGTCAGTCTATTTTCATTCAGCCCTATCTATAGTTAAAGATGTTATTATATAAATATTATATATTAAATATTATAAAATATTATATAATAAATATTATATAATAAATGATATAAAATAAATATTATATGATAAATATTATATAACTTCTGAATCTTGGTTGGTGGTTATTAATTTCCCTGTTTAAGAAAATTAAAAAAAAAAAACCAGGGGAGGCAACTCAAACATGTGTACCCCTTAAAAAGAACGTTTATAATAATAATAAACAATAAGTTTGTGCTGAGACCCTCAGAGCGTTTCATATGTGCAAGCATATAAGTTATTTTTTATTTCTTCAAATGGAATTTTTTTAGTGGTTACCCGTGTTTGAAATAAACGTCTAGTTATTATTTTTAATTTAAACACTGTGTGTTATGTCTACCTGTCTGCTTACTCGAGAAAATTTAATAAATTAATTTCAAAATCGTTTTCGTGTTCTTGTAGACTATGTCTTGTTTTCCACCATACCACCACTTTCCAGCAAGCAAAAAATTCTCAATTCTTCGGCTTTATGTATTTAGGCAAGCTATATTCTTTATTGCCACCATTGTAAATCCTCTACAATTGGTAAGAAGAATCTTCCATTCTAAAAGCTTCTTCCCGATATCTGCTAATCTGCGCAACATGTTCCATCGTGGATACATACCTGAGACAGCGACCAGTTATTATCTATCTTCCTCATAATCCTTACATCCTAGATTTATGTTCATATCACACACCTTATTTAGTAATGCTCTACATTGAGTTTATCTTGAGCCTTGTTATAAGAGTAACCATTACTAGGGGAAAATCCTTTATTAAGACACGTACAGAAAGTGATCTAATCATATCCGGAATTAAATACATCAGATTCTTTTGTAATCCGTCATTCACAAAATTCAAATAATAATAGAAAGACTTCAATATAATATAATAAAGTACTTAATTACTAAACGCAATTGAAATACAATAACAACAAAGAAGTAAAGAGTCAACGGAAAGATTATTGATTACTTATCAGATAATACACCACTAAAGCTGCTAAGAAAAGACCTAATTTGTCTTGAGGCACGTGACATTCGACTTTAACGTCCGGGTTAACACAATAGTCAAACGCGTAATTCTAACCACACAGTCCATGGCATGATATCTCTATTTATATTAAATGACGGTCTGCATTTTTAGAGATTTAAGTTCAAACTCCGGTGTCAGCAGTGTCACTTTTCTTTTATATATGACAGCTTGAAAATTTCCGTAAATTCTTAGACGTACGAACTTTTGAAGCGGTTATTTTTGTCTTTTTTTTTTTTTTAACAATTCGCCTGAGCAAGGCAATAACGCAAGGGGGCACTGGAAGTGAAGAGAAAGAAAAAATTTAAAACAAAGCAGAAAGCGAATAATATTAAACATTTCAGAGTTTAGTCGGAGAGGTTTGAAGTGTACAGTTGAATTTGAATTTCGAATAAATCGGAAACCTAGTCCTTAACAGGAAAGAATGGTTGAAAAGACCGAGGAGAAGTGTGAACCAGACGATAGGTAAACTTATCTATTCTTATTGTGCAAAAAATAAAATAAAATAAATGAATAGAATAAATTTCAGAGTTTACGAGGAGAAGTTAGAAGTATAGAGTTTAAATCTTATACAGGAAACTTCTACTCCAGTTCAAGGAGAAAAATATACCATTTGGCAAGACAAACAAAATAATTAAGCTACCAATATACAGAGTGTAACAGCAAAATTGTCCAAATAGTGTAACAGAAAAATTGTCAACTTTTTAGCATAAGATTCGAACCCTTGCATCTTAGACATGCTTAAAGATAACTTAATGGAATTCCCAGAGATTTCTATAACACTATTGGACTATACTTTGAACAATAAGAATATATTTAGATCTAAGCTGAAATGATGATCCCTCTCCCTGTTGTGACCTCCTAATCCAGTTTTCCTATCTACTGCTCCTACTTTTTTAAAAACTTATTCACCGTTCTCTAGATGGCTCTTGAAAGGTCTTCAAAGATGGAAGCCAGAGTATGAATGTTGGTACTATTAATGAAGGCGTCAATGATCTTTTTCCTCTCGGCATTGCTCATTTGGGAAAACAGTAAGCGTCTTCCCAAATGAGAAATGACGTCTGTGTACCTCACAGGTTTCACGTAAAATTTTATTTTCAAGTCTTCTTTTCTCTGCTCTTTAACTGTAATAGCTGAAATTCCTCTCTCCCGTGCCAAACGCCTTATGAATTGAGAAGAATCTTTTCTAGTTGATATTTTTAGCTTTAAGTTGAAAGAATGATCCCTCTCCCTGTTGTGACCTCCTGATGCATTTTTCTTTTCTACTGTTCCCACTTTTTTAAAACTTATTCACCGTTCTCTAGATGGCTCTTGAAAGGTCTTCAAAGATGGAAGTCAGAGTATGAATGTTGGTGCTATTACTGAAGGCCTGAATGATCTTTTTCCTCTCACCATTGCTAAGTTGGGTGGTCCGACGCAAAACGATTTTAACCTGTTCTATTTCTAGCTGTATAGTTCAAAGGGGTTTTAAGTGATTCTCACGACAAATGGTATCAAGATAGCTAAATGTCTTATCTAAACACCTGGAAAAAAGAAACTCAATTAGTTTAGTAGGTTTTATTTTAGAAATTAAACAATGTGGGATAGACAGTTATCCTATGCTGTTACACGATTTGGAGAATTTTGCTGTTACACCCGATACAAAACGAAATATTAACCTTTGATGAAATATTCATGCTTCTGATAGAGGCTGCTTTGTATCTGTCGGTACACTGTACGGTAGGGTCGATCACAGATAAAATATTTCATATACAGCTTGATAAATAATAAAGTTGTTTCCTCCCGACGCCACAAAAAAAGACAAACTTTCTTTGACGTATATACCGTTACATCGTGTTCGGGAAATTCGTGTAATTTGTTGTGAAATTAGTTTTTTCGATTTTCAAGAAAGAACGAACTAAAAATGGTAATTTTAGCTAATATCTTATTCTTTTCAAGCATTTTCAAATTACGATAGACAGAATTCGTAATCCACTGACCAGAGATACGTGAGAAAAGTTTCAGCCGAAATTTTTGGTAATAAGACAACGAGGGTGTGCTGGGTAACGAATATGTGCTGACAAATTCTCCATTTGAGCAAGAAGTAATTTAAAAAAAAAAAAAATGTAAAATGATTGTTTTGTTTATTTGGTCTCATTTTGGCAATTGAAAATGGAACTTCAATATATCCCCGCCTTACTGTTGGAAATTACAATTTCTTTCTTTTGTGATGTCAACGAACACTTGCAGCCACTTTTGTAATGTCAACGAATACTCATTGTCACTTTCGTAATGCTCTTTGTAGTAGAGACTTTGTAATCGCAGTTACAACTATAGTAACGCCGCTGAGCAATGCTTGTGTCAGACGCCTTCGAATAACAATGGCACTAATAATAACCACCGAATAGTGATCCGAATAGAGAAATACAATAGTGAATCCCCTTCTCCCCGCCATTTATGGGTAAATAACAAAACAGACCGGGGTCTATAGCCTTGGATGGCAACTGGTATACCGTAGAAAGAAATGGCAACCTACCGCGGAAAAAAATCTACCTCGTCGGTCATGTATCGAAAGATACATGATCGCCTAAGCGTGTATCACGTATGGCAAAATAACTGAGTGCGCCTTGGGAAAGTTATGACTCCTTTTCTTCTCCCTACAGTTATGAGTAAATAGCAAGACGGACCGTTTGCCTGATAGCGTAACTGACGTAACGGATGTCCAGTGCTTTCTGCATTCTGCTGAGGTTTCTTTCAGACTCGACGAATTACTTAATTATGATATATATTACATATGATATATGGCCTTTTCGCCCAGAACGGCATTGTTAAGACCAAAGCGTTATATGAAAAAAGAAACATGATGTTTTTTTGTAGATAGGAAGAAAGAGGGAGAAATGTATTGGGTTGGTGCAAAAATAATGACGTAATAATGTCGTTTTTTGACGTTAAAAAATACGTCAAAAAACGACATTATTACGTCATTATTTTTGCACCAATCTAATATTTAACATGGAAGGAGAGAAGAGAAAAATAAAGAGAGAGAGAAAAAAAAGAGAAGAATACATTTGGGAGAGGGATAGAATAAATGATTAAAGAAGAGAATTTAAGATGAGAAATTTTCAAGTTCGTCTGGACATGCGCCGAAGTTGTCTTATAGTTAAACATGAGAAATTATATAAGGAAATACAATCTTTAAAAGGTCTTTATATTTAGATTCGACTTCCGCCCTACCATTTTCTCCTTGTTTATGTTTGTAAATGCTGTATTAATCCTTGCGTTCAATTCGTCTTTGATATTACAAGGAGTTTTGTTGGACGTTCGCTCAACTATGCCCCACACATAATAATCAAAGGAGTTTCAGTCAGGAGAGTTAGGTGGCCAGATATAAGTAGTAACGCAATCGTAGACATTATCTGACAATCATAAATGGGTTAATCAGCTTGTATGGTGCAGAGTCATATTGCCAGACATAGGTTCTTCAAGCAGTCAATCTCTTGGCCCCGGGCCGCCTAACCTACTCAAGTCAATTGATGAAAGTCTTCATCTTGACATCGGGGACATTGTGGTCACCACAAACAAATTCAGGAATTCTTTTCTTATGAGAATGATCAGAGTGATTATTCTTAGCTGTCGTACCTACGAAATCAGCATTAGACTCACCCAACTCTTTCCGAATCCTCAGTATTTTCCTCAGATTCACACCCCAAACACTGTGAAATGTTCGTGTTGAAGCTACCGGTACGAATGCCAAGCAGTCGACAAATCAAAAACAAACAACGCACAAACGCGAAATTAAAAATATAAAATTTTGACAATTTACTCATCTCACCCTTTATATATATATATATATATATATATATATATATATATATATATATATATATATATCCTAATTTTTTAAGTTAAAAACTATGTTTATTTTTTCACATGTCTATTGAGCACTTTTTAATACCACTGGTTCCTGGTTCAATTCAATTCTGACCATAAATTTTTTATGTGATATATATATATATATATATATATATATATATATATATATATATATATATATATATATAAAGAAAGAACAGTAAGATATATAATCCGGTGTTCTTATTGGTATTTATATTTTACAAAATAGTGCTCAATGTAAATTTACAGAGCATTAATATTATAAATTAACCGATTTAAAATATGTTTTTTTCATTCTTAAGCGAATCTAAAATTCGCTTCAGGATGAAAAGGAACTAATGTTTTTAATTTAATTACAAAATTAAATTCGAAGCTTTTAGCTTCCATTTTTGAAACATGATTAATACTGTGTAGCCGAAAAAACATATTTTGCATCAGTTAATTTATAATACACACGCGCACTCTCTTGTGCGCGTGTGTATGTGTTTCGTGCACCCACGGTTTTAGTGGGTGAGTGTATGATCCATCTAGTGGAAAATGCTGGCCTTAATTTACACCATTTTTGATGAAGTTGATGATACAATATAAAATGCTTTTAAATTATGGGGTTTAATAGAAAAAAATTTCTTATTTTCCTTATATTATGTAGAGTTTTTTTCCTTGTCGTCTACTGCAACATTTGGGTGTTGATGTATTCGTTTCAGACCAGCCGAATATGTTGGGTTCGCGATTGAAAAGGGCTACACCAGTCATCATTGGATGAAGGCTGGATCCATTCTAAATTAATATATATATATATATATATATATATATATATATATATATATATATATATATATATATATAGGGTGTCCCAAAATAATGTATACGCTCTTTGAATCGCTATAACTTATTCAATTTATGCATTTTGACTTGTAAATAAGATTAATACAAGAGAAAGAATAAACATTTAAAGAATTTGAGAGTAAAATATACAAAAAAAAAACATAAAAGCTACTTGGAGCAATAGCAGAATGTTCATATAATGATGAGTTCATATCAAATGCTCAAACTGGTTGCAATTCTGTTCAATACACTTTTCATATCTTGAAGATATAGACCGACAAATGTCCAGTATCATTTCCTCTAGTATTTGAGCACATTCTTCTTCAATTGCTATTCTCATTTCAGCAATTGTTTCAGGTTTCCTACTGCAAACTTTGTCTTTTAGAAACCCCCCAAAAAATGAAATCTTAGGGTGTCAAATCTGGTGATCTAGGTGGGTATTCAAAGAGTCACTTTTCTTTCAATCCATCTGTTTTGCAGATTTTCATCCATATAAGTTCTCACATCAAGGTAATGTATTATTAACTATTCATATTTAAAGAGTGTATACATGATTCTGGGATACCCTGTATATATATATATATATATATATATATATATATATATATATATATATATATATATATATATATATATATATATGTATGTATGTATGTATGTATTATAAAGATGTTATATACTGACAAATATATATGTATGTATGTATGTATGTATGTATATGCTGAACTCTCGTATGCGGATCAAGCACATATGATTTGATTATAGGGCTGAAAGTTTTGTGCAGTCCACACTTTACTATGGTGATGGTTTTGTTTAAGCATAGTTTTTGAAGAGCACCACGACGCTCCGCATATTTTGAATTCAGAGTCCTTCACCTAGGTCAGTTGCCAATGCTATAAAACTCAGTCTATCCTGCTATTTACCCACAGCTGGAGGGAGAAGAAGTGAATACATACCCTTCCCAATGTAATGGATTCGACCGGAAGTCTAACATGGCTCTCCGGTTCCTCGATCCGAGCAATACATACATACATACATATATATATATATATATATATATATATATATATATATATATATATATATATATATATATATATATATATATGACGTCATATATTACGAAATGGACAAAGTCCGACAATTTATTTATTAAAGACATTTTTATGTTTAACGTTCTTTTAAAGTTTGATTCCTGTCAAAGAACGAATATTTTCTATGAAAACTTCTCGGACATTCAGACCGGTAAATGTTACTTAATACTGTTTATTATAAACAGAGCATTTACTTAAATACTTGTATCTATAAAAAGAACGTTAAACATAACAATGTCTTTAATAAATATATATATATATATATATATCAAAGTGTAGGAGATCGAACAGTAGGATTACAGCGTTCAAAAAACGAATTCAAAAACAGTGCTCAATATACAAAGTAGAGCCGTAAATGTACATGTAAATTCTAAGAATTCTGGAAGTTGGGGATATTTGCTTCGATAACTGTATTTTGAATATTTTTTTTTAGTAACACCGTAATTACCCAACCGATGAGACGTCTAAAAAAGGCTTTCCCCATTCTTGACGTTGAAACAAAAATGTACAATTTTCTAGTGAATATGTACATGTTCTAATGTAACACTGCATAAGATATATATATATATATATATATATATATATATATATATATAGGGTGCGATGGATAAATTGTCGATATTTCATATTTTTAATTTCGCGCATATATGGTTGGATAGATGTGAGTTTGTGGCCCTGGGTTTCACGCTTTAGCGATCGTCAAACTCTGACGATCGCTAAAGCGTGAAACCCAGGGTCACAAACTCACATCTATCCAACCAAATATGTTAGCTCTATCTCTGATATTGAGCGCTTTCTATTAGGTTGGTGCAAAAATAATGACGTAACAATGTCGTTTTTTGATGTATTTTTTAACGTCAAAAACGACATTATTACGTCATTATTTTTGCACCAGCCTAATAATAAGTACCGCGCATATAATATATAAATAATTATACATATATATATTAGGTTGATGCAAAAATAATTTCGTTTTCTCACATAGTAACATATGTTAGAAAACGAAATTATTTTTGCACCAACCTAATATTTATTTATATTTATATACACATACACACACACATACACACATATATATATATATATATATATATATATATATATATATATATATATATATATATATATCGGCTGTAATAGAAAAAATGTCCCACTGATGTAACCGCAAAATTGTCCAGTTAGATTAAGCTCTGAAACGTTGTATCTTAGAAATTATTAAAGATATCTCACTGAATATCTCACAGGAATATTTGAAAACTGTACCCTCATTGTTTCATTCAAATACCAGATCATAGTTTCTGTTTTAGAAAGCTTCTTGTGTCTTATTTCTTGGAACCAAAATAAGAAAAACCATTCACATTAATCGAAATTAAATTAAATGCCATGAACCACATTTACGTCTATAAAATTCAAGCGAAATTAAACGGAGTCATAAAAATAAAATGAGAAAGATATTAGTTTGAAAGAAAAAAGTACTTTAAATCGATCTAATCAGACAATTCTTAAATAAATTATCTTGTGGAACATATAAATTGTATATTATTTTTATTTTATACATAATCCAAATATTCATTTGTCAATAGTATCCGGTAGTTGTGGGCGATACATTTTTCGTCCTGTAAGCGATGAATTTGAAAGAGAGGCTGTGTTATATCTGCTCGTCAATGCACAGATGGACATACTCGTAGAAAACTATGAATATTTACAAAGCGGGAGACATTTTGTCCGCATTTTATCAGATCGGGACAAGAGTGTGCATATAGAATTAATCACTACGTCGCACATTTCAGTCCGCGAAATAGATGAAAATATCTTTGGTAAATATTTAATTAGCTTACAGTTCTGGGTGTGACGATAAACTACATCCGGCAGAAAGTCTTCTGATCAGGAGATTCGAGGTTTTTGCTGAGCGTGAAACCAGCTCTTAATTATCTTTTTCTTCCCAGATTCACCCCGACCCGGGTTCCTAGCTATGGACAAACTGTTAACCTCCAATAACATACAAAACACTATGAAAGTATAACAGAGTCTGTCTATATTTCTGAGATGAGGTATTATGTACATTATTCGGACTATTGTCCTCATCTTTGTCGCCATATTTATCACAACGTTTCGGCCGTTGTACGCTCTGGCCTCCGGGGTGAAGAAGGCCGGAGCGTACAACGGCCGAAACGTTGTGATAAATATGGCGACAAAGATGAGGACAATAGTCCGAATAATGTAAATAATAAACGTATAACAATATTTATAATAAAAATAACAGCAACATATATTTAATGAAAAAATTACCAACAATAAATATTTATAGTAAAATGACCAACAATACATATTTATAGTAGGATTAGCAACAATACATTTCATCTGTAGTTGAAGGCATATAATTGCTTTCAAAATATATTTAGCTGAAGCTATATACCGTATTTTCCGGCTTACAAGACGCTGTGGCTTGGAAGACGCACCCTAATATTGGAAAGAAATTTCTCAGAAAAAAAAGTCATTCTCATAAAACACATTTCCCATGCATCCCCCACATAGTGTTGCCATGTATTGTTTACATTAATCACTCATCCGATTTTGTTTGTATGGCAATGGCATACAAGTGAAGAGCAGAAAGGCTCTCGCCGTTGCTAGTAAACAGAGCATATTTAAGCTTATGGCTCGGCTCCTGCTAAGTATTGAGTTTACATCATACAAAAGGCTGAATTAGATAGATAGCTAACATTGTAGTGTAAATACTCAACATACAAATTTACGTCCCTATCAGTCAAGCCAATTAGGTGACCCTCCAAGCATACTTAATCCTGGGTGTTGCCTTAGATTCGTCTTGGAAGAACCACACGTATGTTTAGGGTATTTTTTTATGAAAAAGAAGTGCGTCTTGTAAGCCAGAAAATACGGTAACTGTTCGCCATTAAATAACCCATAGAGGTTTTGATATCCAGCTACACGAAATCAATCAACCAATGTAGCTTAGCTTATTCCAACACCAGTATAGCTTCATGGGGATTTCTTTTGATCATCCCATCGCAAGGAAGGCGATAAAGACAGAAGGTTTTACTTAGTGTTAGAGAATATGAGAAAATTATACTATTATGGAGAGAAGACGATACAAGAACCAGAATTAAGGGGAAAAAAAGATAATGCTTGACTTTGCATTTAACGTTTTAAAGAGCAATGTTGACTGGGAAGCCGGAAGAGATTCCCATAAGCGAGAACTGCGATCAAAGAAGCTCTTAGCATAGAACACACAGTTACATGTCCGATTCAACTGTGAAAGGATGAGACTTTGGCGCCAATCTAGTACTGCGCTTATATTCATAAAGTCTAGGTACTATAGAGGAAAGTTTATCAGAACAATCACCATAAAAGTATTTATAGAAAAGGCACAGGGAAACTACGTTACGGCGGTGGAAACAGAAGTGAAACCGAGATGCCAGGGGAGGGCCGATAACATTGCAGATTCTTCTTTGATTTTAATAATAATATCTAGATATATACAAGGATCATCAGATCAGATGTGTCAGCGAGGACAGATTCTGGGGAGAAAAATTGTTTAACTCAACGTAGTGGCCCAATTTTCCTAGCTGTACACTTAGCAATTGTTTCAATATATTCTTTCCACTTCAATTTCAGAGGAAAACGTTAGTCCGAGAAGGCGCAATGGGTCATTTTTCTCTAGACTGGCATCCGCACTGCTGCTGGGAGGTAAAATGGGTACTCTCAGTAATAATGCTTTATGAATAGGGCTGAGAAGTGTCGTTGTGCATTTAAAGAGCTTGTCCTCTGGCCTGTCTTCAACTTTGGTGTCTTTTACTAATATATATATATATATATATATATATATATATATATATATATATATATATAGAGAGAGAGAGAGAGAGAGAGAATAAATGCTATTTTTGTATTGATTTTATAACATATTTATGCTATAATTTTTTTTAAATAAATAATTATATATATATATATATATATATATATATATATATATATAAAGACATTTTTATGTGTATACGTTCTTTTTATAGATACAAATATTTAAGTAAATACTCTGTTTATATTTTTACGCATCGAGCACATATGAATGTATGAGAGAAAATTAGTGAGAATTGTGTTGAAATGCAGTGAAATCGAACGCTCGTCTGTGGCCCAATCGGTAAAGGCACGTCAGGCTATATGATGGTTCTGTATTGGATACAGGTTCGACTCCTGTCGGAGGACGCATGTTTTCTAAGCAAATTTATTGGGCATTCAGTCCGGTAAATAGTGTTCATACTGTTTATTATAAACAGAGCATATAGTTAAATATTATTGTCTATGAAAAGAACGTATAAACATAAAAAAAAATGCCTTAAAAATTATTGTCAGACTTTGTCCATTTCATTATTTATATATATTAGGTTGGTGCAAAAATAATGACGTAATAATGTCGTTTTTTGACGTATTTTTAACGTCACAAAACGATATTATTACGTCATTATTTTTGCACCCACCTAATATATATATATATATATATATATATATATATATATATATATATATATATATATATATATATATATATATATATATATATATATATATATATATATGAGTTTTTCGCAATTGTTTTTTTTTCTATCGTCGCCAGTCGGTACTGCTATTCAATCCATAGCAAAGAAGAAAATAGATTGATTGTAAATCTACCCCGGGTTATTTACGCGTAAGTATTGAAATCCAACCCGGTTCACCGATTTCTTGTTTCGAGCTGATATACATTACACCCCAACGAACATCCTATGTATAAATGATGTAAATTATAAACCGAATATATCGTCTGTCATTTTTTTTTTACCTCAGTCGTAAGAGGTGACTAACTTCTAAATGGATAATACTTCCTGAAAAATATTTTTTCAGCGAACTTAAGCATAAAAAACAAACATTAGTTAATAATAATTCTCCCAACTATATTATCGATAACCAAGTAAAATTATCCCAACATAAAATAAACAGTACCAACTCTAAAAATACCACAAAACGACACTAATATCTTTACTGCAGCCAGATTTGTAAGAAATAATACAAGACGAATTCGTCATGCGACACTTCATAAAATTTTTCACCACACGTTGGCATGAAAAATATAAAATGATTAAAATGACTATGGACTAAAACTTACTATTTATTATAAAAAGTTGAAAACTGAGAACTTTATAATTACCTATAACATTTCGTCTATGAGGTCCAAACTGAAAAAAAATCAAATAAAGACATTGGTCTCGTGACAAACTCTTTAACTAGAAGACATGAAACCTACTTCCGCTTTCACGAGAAAGCACAAACAATCATACACAACTCCCTGCTTCCATAGAAAATCTTGTAGATAAATCTGTCATTAAAAAAAAAAAAATAATTGTAAAAGACTTTTAGTGATAATGGAAGCGTTTTGTATAAAGCGATTGAAGCCAACTTTGCAACACTGTATATTTATAGGCTCTGAAAGGAGCTGAAACGTGTTACGCTATCCCGAATACACACCAAAATTATTTATATATCTGTATTACACAGCTTGGAATTGCTACTATTTCTATACAATGCACCTTAGAATACAAGCACAAAGAATATGCATACAACAAAACAGCTGAAAATGGTCAAAGTATAGATATATATATATTGTTCAATGGATAAATTGTCATCAAAATTACGCAAAAATGAGAATAATACTGATATTTCATTTTAACAGATATATTTACCGAAATTACACAAAAATATCTTCAAATACTAAAGACTAAATTTATCCAATAAAATCGCAATTGGCTTCAACCAAGTCCTCCAGACGACTTCGGAATCTCTTGCAACTCTTCTGGACGGTCTCTTTGTTGGTGTATTCTGCCATAATCCTTGCCTTCAATTCATCGTTGGTGCGACAAGGAGATTTGACGGTCTCTCGCTCAAATGTGTCCCACAAATAATAATCAAGGAGGTTTCCGACAGGTAAGTTCATAAGGCGGATGTAAGAGGTGATGTGGTCACAGAAATTGTCTGACATCCATAACTGGATACTCCTGCTTGTGTGGCATGGCGCAGTCATGTTGCAAGATATATTGTCTTCCAGGAGCCACCATCTCGACCCAGGGCAGCACTACCTCCTCAAGGCATTTGATGTAGACCACAGTGTTGAGTTTGACACCGTCATCAACAAATTAGCGAGTTATTATCATAATTATCAGAATTATATTGCCGAACACTCGTACCATCGGAATCAGCATTAGACTCATCCAACTCTTTTCGAATCCTTTGTACTGTTCTCAGATTGATACTCAAACACTCTGAAATGTTCGTATTTGAGATTCCAGCGGAATTAACAAGTAGTGCAGCATACCGTTTCCAAATTTCTGGCGGAGTAAATTGCATCATGGTTGTCTTTTTGTCACAGACGCTGCACAACTGATCCTAAAGTATTGTGCAATGGACAAAATCAAACAACGCGCATGCGCGAAATTAAAAATATGAAATATCGACAATTTATCCATCGCACCCAATATATATATATATATATATATATATATATATATATATATATATATGAATTACATAAAAAGATAACTCAAATGTACCCAATGTTTATGGCTATTTCTCTCCTCGGGATAAATTCCCTGTAGCTTGTCAATACAAAAAGTTTTTTGTTTATTTTTTTATCAAAAATTTTACTATTGACATGCTCCAGCAAAATTTATCCCGAGGGGCGAAATGGCCATAAAAATGGGGTACAATTGAGTTTCATATTTTTGTAAGTCATTTCTAAGCTCTATAATAAATATATTGAACTCCCTTTTGTGGATCAGTTTTAATATTAATGGGATTCACTTGGATTACTTACTCACAGATTTTAACCCATATATATATATATATATATATATATATATATATATATATATATATATCGCCTGCTTAAAATTTTATTGTACGGCGGGCTGAAAACCGTGAGGCCTGCCGTCTCACCATCAACCCTGCTGTCTCCATCTTTGAAAATACCTGCATGGCCGCTCTCAGGGACATAAGGCAGAAGAGGAAGTACTACAACTTTCAACTGCACTTACTGTGACTGTGATATGCTTGTTCGGCATTGGATTTATCAGTCATAAACGTGTCCAGACTCCCTCTTGATCTTCGTTTTGCGAAGCCAAGACTCGATCATATATATATATATATATATATATATATATATATATATATATATATATATGTGTGTGTGTGTGTGTGAGTGTGTGTATTTGTGTGTGTGCGTGTGTTTATATATATATATATATATATATATATAAACACACGCACACACACACACATACACATATATATATATGATCGAGTCTTGGCTTCGCAAAACGAAGATCAAGAGGGAGTCTGGACACGATTATGACTGATGTGTGTGCATGTGTTTATATATATATATATATATATATAAACACACACACACACACACACATATATATATATATATATATATATATATATATATATATAATATTAGTGGTTAATATACACATACATACGCAATCATAAATCTAAAATATACAAATATTTATACATACATACATACACATATATGTAAAAAAAAATAATTACATGAGAATAGAATCCAGGTAGAACTGAATGTCCAGGACAGAGTAAGGATATAATAAAAAGGCTTAAACACTAATATTCCATGGTCATAATTTATTTCATTGGAATTGTAAATACGATCCAATTCATCAGACCTACATACACACATACCCTCTCACTAAATTTTATTTTTTATTCCCGGAGTTTTTTTTTTGTTTTTTTTTTCTGTTTTCTTTTTGAATTTGTAGGTCTGATGAATTGGATCGTATTTACGATTCCAATGGAATAAATTATGACCATGGAATATTAGTGTTTAAGGCTTTTTATTATTATTATTATTATTATTATTATTATTATTATTATATATATATATATATATATATATATATATATATATATATATATATATATATATATATATATATATATATATATATATATGTATTTTTGTAAATATAAATAGAGCTATGGTGGAGTAATCAATAGTGGCTCGGACTGAGAAATTTTTGAACCACGTCCGAATTCCATTCGAGGCCCTGAAGGACAGACAAGGTCATATTATTTGTCAACCTGTCCAACCTTGAGGAGAATTGTTTGTGGATTTTGTGGCCCACAGTTTTCTGCATTTTGTTCTTCCACAAAAATTGCACAAGCCTTCCCCACTAGGATCAAATCATACGTGCGGGTAGTCTGGCATTTTGGTTCTAAGAAAAATTACAGTCATTTTTTTTTTTTTTTTTGCATTAAGGTTCACCCTGTAGAAGTCTCGTGGGTCCCTCAATGTAGAATCTTACAATAAGTTGTAGTTTATATAGACAGGAAGAAAAAATAACGGTTGACTCTAGACTTGATTAGGTTATGATCGTAGCAATCAGCCATC
>OZ010600.1:70980446-70992946 GCA_963932145.1 Acanthosepion lycidas
TTGTCATAATTATTAAAATGGATATTTTTTTCTTTTTTTTTTTTTATTAAAATAATTTCGGGTTTGAATTGCTGAATATTCACATGGGAAGAAACCATTCCATGTTTTATTCATTGAATCTATTAAAAATAAAACCAGACACATACACAAAATTGTTTCCAAATAAAATTCCGGTCAAGTTATTAAATGATAGCAAACAAAATAAGTGTAAATAATTGAAAGGAAATATTTAGTTTTATGGAAGATCTCCTTTCTATTCATCTGTGATAATTACATTACTGATGGCATTTAACTATTGTATTAATATTATTAGTCTTATGGAAAAGGATTTCATGTTTGCATTACTCTTAATAGTTTCTTTATGATAACTTTCTATTGAGCTGGATGAAAACTGCGAATTCAGAGTGCGCTGAATAGTGCATTATTTGAAGCTGGCTGCACAGAATTAATCAAGCACAAATATGACAAGAAAAATCTATCAGCGCTTTCTGCTTTCGGGTGGACGATCGGAAATTGAGTCCACTCTCTCCCTCTCTTCCGAGATCTCTCCGTCGCGCGTGCGCGCAGTATATATATATATATATATATATATATATAGATAGATAGATAGATAGATAGATAGATAGATAGATAGATATTTCCACTTTTATCATCATCATAACTTGGGTTTCGGATACCATTATGCATCTTTAAAAGACACAAACACACACACACACATATATATATATATATATATATATACATATATATATATACACACACACAAAGACACACGCACACATGTACATATATAAAAAATATAATTCGATGTAATTCGGATTAATAAAAAATCATTTTTTTTTATATGCATATATATATATATATATATATATATATATATATATACATATATATATATATATATATATATATATAAATATATATATATATATGAGGCACGGGCGAGTAATGATTAGCGGCTTGGATTTGAATTTGAATTCCAGTCGAATCCATTAAATTCACTTACGTGCTAATACCCTTGGGAAAGGTATGAATCCTTTTTCTCCCTACAGCTATGGGTAAATAGCAGGAGTGACTGGGTTGGATAGCAACTGGTCTAGAAGAAGGAGAACTCTGAATTCAAAACCTGCGGGTGTGTCGTTTGGGGACCTTGTGTCACTTAGTGCACCAGGTCTATGTATTCGGCCCTTCAAAAAGTGTGGATCATGCTGCACGAAACCTTCACCACTATAATCAAATCTCATGTGCTGTTGTCGGGCTGTTTGTTTCCTAGGGACTGGTCTGCTTTACCCTCATACGTCGAATTCGACGGGAGAGTCAAGTGTGTGTGTGTATATATATATATATATATATATGTGTGTGTGTGTGTGTGTGTGTGTGTGTATTCATGTGCTTGTTTCTGTGTGTGCGTTTTGATTTTGTATTATCATCATTTGGGTTTCGGTTATTATTATACATCTGACTAAGACAGAGAGACTTACAGTACGCATGCGCCCACACACGCGCACACCCACACACGCACATATATATGTGCACACAGACAAACACACAGACGTGCATATATATATATATATATATATATATATATATATATATATAATGGACTCTCCCGTCGGTTTCGACGTATGAGGATCTGACAGTTTATTGATTCAGTTATGTGCGATAATCTTAAGTGGCGTTTAAGACCCACTAGTGATTTACAAAGGAGCCCACATATGGAGCAAGTGTGAGGATTGTGAGATGAGATCACTGTTAGATTGGCTGACTGTGAATATCTGAGTAAATATATGAAAGACGAAATTAAATAAGCTTCCGGTTGAACAAAAAAAGATTTATTTATAATTCGAAGGGATGTAGATTTTATAACCAATTTCACAAAGTTTTCTAAATGTTCAATATGCGCACTTCCTGTGACACGACAGACGTTTAATCGTTAGGCCAGATCCAGTCAGACACGCTGTAGCATGTCTTATGCAACATTCTCCAGCGTCTCGGTGATTCTCTCATCATGTTCCTCTAGGCTTGTAATAAGTTGGGGTGGATATAAACTCACCCATAGAAAAAAATGGTGTCAAGTGCGGATATTCACCTTAGTTTTTACACATTTTGCTAAAAATTTGAGTTCATTTGAGTTCATTGGCAATATTAATAGATTTCAAGATAATGTCTTATTTTGGGGGAAACCATATTGTCATGAGTCTTTACCTATGACTACAGAATTAACTCTTTCTAACACTATGTATACTACGCCTCTCAAGAGAGAGGGACGAATCAAGCCGAGCTTCTCGGCTTGACGGTCGAACTCTCTGCCTCTGAGCAGAGAGGAACCCGGACGAAGCCCCGCCGAAGGGCAGAGTCTCGTTCGGGGAGGTTGACCAACCCGGTCCCGTTTATAGGGGTTCTACGGGCACTTTTTGGCCGAGCCTACGGGCTCGGAAAACCCACGTAAAACTCGGCTTTGTGCCACATCTTTCCCTCGTAGGGAGGAGTAAATATCGAATCGAGTCGAGTCGATAGTAGTACACTCCAAACCAGACTGACAGTCATACTAACACCTTCCATATCTTGTATTATTATTTTGGGTAATATACCTTCGTTATTTCTACTCTTGTATTCGTTCTGTTCTTCCTTGGTCCTAATCTGGGCCATAACACACACACACACACACACACACACACACACACACACACACACATATATATATATATATATATAGCAACCGTGTTTCAAAAATACAAATGTGTCTCCTCTGGCGATAGTAAATTACTGATGAATGAACCGTAAAGTTCAAAAGCAGAATATTTCCAATTTGTTTTTTTTTTTGTTTTGTTTTTTTTGTTTTTTTTTAAGAGAAGATGAAAAAAAACCAAAAAAAACAACGGAAGTAAAATGAGGCTGGTTTGTTTCGCGGGATTAACCAGTCAAATATGAGACGCTCAAATCTAAACCAACTGAAAAAATTATATAGATCATGACATGAAATATATTTTGTTTGCGACTGATACAAATGATTGCATTAGTTCGTAAAATATGGAGAAGCATGATGTTCAACTTTCACAAGATGTTAAAAGGGAGGGGGGTATAATCTAATAATATTAACTAGCAATATCCACGGTCATCTTCCTACATTGTTTCGTCTTTTTCTCTTTAAAAAAAAAAAATGAAGTATCCTACTTTTAAAAGTAATCGGTCGCTCATCAGTAATTTATTAGGTTGATGCAAAAATAATGACGTAATAATGTCGTTTTTGACGTATTTTGTAACGTCAAAAAACGACATTATTACGTCATTATTTTTCCACCAACCTAATACCAATGCCCCAGGAGTCGCCTTTGTAGTTTTGAAACACTATTGCTATTGTGTCGCTATTTTTAACATGTCTTTGCTTTAATCTCCGCTAACCTCTCTCTCTCTCTCTCTCTCTCTCTCTCTATATATATATATATATATATATATATATATATATATATATAAAGAAAAAAGGTTTTATTGAACGTGTTTTATGCTCAAATACAGGTATCCCCTAAAAATAACGTTCGAAGTATTAAAAATTCACTTTCCTCTCTTTCTCTGTCTCTCTCACTCTCTCTCTCTCTCTCTCTCTATATATATATATATATATATATATATGCAGCCTAAAAATACACCCTATACATACACACACATACATATACAGCCTAAAAATACACCCTATACACACACACACATATGTATATATATATATATATATATATATATGTGTGTGTGTGTGTGTGTGTGTGTGTGTGTGTGTGTGTGTGTGTGTGTGTGTGTGTGTATGTGTAAGTAAGGCTAAAAATGACTACTGATAACATTATTGGAAGATTCTAGAATATTCCACTCGAATAATCATGAATATTAAAGCAATTTAAAGTTTTAAAATCTGAAATTTGCATTGTACAAATACTTTTTTCACCCATTAAAATGGATAAATGGGACTTATTTCTATTAAATCAAATATTTTTCAGTTTTTTATGCATATTTAGTTAATATGCATCTGTGTACAGTAAACACTTTTCATATAATTATATGAAAAGTGTTTATTCATTAGTTGGAAATACAATAAATTAAAAATTTGTATGTATACGATTATTTGTTTCCCGCCACTGTATGTCCGCAAATCCTTCGTCTTTGAGTTATTAGAACTGCTACATGATATCTGTCCACCTTTACGACAGTGAATGAAGAGAAGACACTCGAGACAATAGAAGTGCCGTTCTATAAAAGGAAGCTGAGGATACTATGGACCGAAAATATGAGCAAAGATGACATTTTGGAGAGTATGGAAACAAAGAGGAAACTTACACTTTACATTAGGGAGAGGCAGCTGGAATTTCTGGGACACGTGATGAGAAAAGAGGGCTTAGAAAATTTGGTATTCACAGGGAGGCTAGAGAGAAAGAAGGACAAGGGGGTGCGAAAACTAACCTTAGCATATGATTCTAACGTATATAATGTGAGGCACTGATTTTCTAGTGTTGTTAAGTATTAAACTAAACCTCAACGTAGTTACTCAGTAATACAATATTTAGAACAATAAAAAGATTTAACATTTATTTTTAATCTATATCTCACCATGCGAGGCAATAAAGCCACTAAGACACAAGGTTTACACGGTGCTGAAGAATTAGAAACTGAAACATTTAATAATGAGGAGAAACAGAAAAAACTAACCAGGCGGACAATAGATAGCGCTTGACATTGTATTTAAATTTTTACAGACTAAAATTGGCTGGAAAGCATGGAGACGGAAGGGTGTTCCAGATGTGAGAAAAGAATCTCTTAGCATAGAACTTGCAGTTACATCTAACCATCTCAAATTGATGACAACTCGACGCCAGTCTAGTACTGCAATTAAATTAAAAAATGTTGTCATCTTTAATTTTTAATTAAAAGGATTCAACATGTCTCCATTTTTACAGCATGTTTATTTTTTTTCATTTTATGTGCCGTGTCAATTCAGGATGTAGGCGATCATGGTTCTCCACTTCTCCCTATCCGTTGTAGCTCTCAATGATTTCTCCATCTGTCACCTCCCCCAAACCACGTTCTGTCATCCACTTACTTAAGCCCGCCAGGTATGTCATGCGTTGCTTTCTAGGGTTTCTTTTACCCTCTATTCGACCTGTGAGTATCAGATTCTCCAAGCCATCTTTTCTCATTTCGTGTCCCAAAAATTACATCTGACTCTTCCCGATGTTAAGTATAAGCTTCCTCCTTGTTTGCATCCTCTCTAAAACCTCATCATTGCTCATTGTCCCTACTTAAATAAAATAAACATCTTATATATATATATATATATATATATATATATATATATATATATATATATATATATATATATGTGTGTGTGTGTGTGTGTGTGTGTGTGTGTATGTGTATGTATGTATGTATAAACTATCTATTTCTACGGACAAAAATGTGTAAAAAGAAATAATTGTGACCAGAAAAGAAGAAAAAACAATTTGACAAATATCTCTTTGCTTAACTCTAGCGTAGAAATCCAAATAATTGCTGGAATTTAAAACAGAAGAATACAAATTGATGTGTTGCCCAACGAATCATGATACTACCTCGACAGGTGATATGAGAAGGGACTACAAGTACATGCGCAAGAAGGCTCATTCGTGATTGGAACGGTTCCAAGTCACGCTTAATATGAGCGCCATCGCTGTTGGTCCATGCGTCAAGAGCATTAGAGCCGGCTTTGTAATTGCACTCAACTAAAGCAGATCAAACGCACATACGCTGCTGTGGTCACAAGTATCTCTTTTAGTGCCGGGTATCAAGTCATCGATCTGAACTGGAATTGAACTTAAGCCACAGATCTACGCCAACGGAGTCAAGGAGTTTTCGTTTTCTATAATCTGAATACCTTGGGCAATTAAACGTTTTCAGAGTTTCGCAAGGGATGGGTTTTGCTTTGTGCTAGACGTGTTGAATGAAAAGAAATAGAAAAAGGAAACGAAAGATCAGGAAATCATTTTTGAAAGGGTTAAATTAGCGTTCAATTACTAGAATAAATGTGACGATGTAAAACTTGATCCTCGTTTTGTGAGACGGTTTCAAATAAATCATTTTTATTCTCACCATAACATGATTTGGTTTTATTTAGCGGTATATTAACACTTCTATGGGTTTCTTAATACCAAAATCTAAATATTTGAACCCAATTTTATGGCTTGAACTAAATTTTAACACGATTGTATGCCTACGGATTAGATTGGTCAATTTTTCTTTGAAAATATACTGTTTGTCATTTTCTATAAATTGTTGGTTGGTTGATTTTATTTAACGGCATATCAAATTCTATGGGTTATTTAATACCGAAATATAAACATTTTGAACACAATTTTACAGCTTCAACTAAAATGTATTTTAAACACAATTCTATGTCTTTAACTACAAATTAAATGAAAATCTATTGTTGGTAAATTTACCATAAATAGGTATTGTTGGTTGGTTGATCTTGTTTATCGGTATATCAGCCTCTATATATTATTCTTGTGATGTCAACAAACACTCGTTGCCACTTTTGTATTGTCACCGAATACTCATTGTCACTTTCGTAATGCTCGTTGTAATAGTGACATTTTTAATCGCATATTACAACTATAGTAATGCAGTTGAACAATACTAGTGTCAGACACCTTCGAATAACACTCGCACTAATAGTACTTACTCGATAATATTTGCTCGAATAGTAACCACCGAATAGTGGTCCGAATAAAGAAATAGTATAGTGAATAGAGTAGAGAAATAGTATACACAAGAAATGGTGATTCGTATAGTAATAGAGGATAGAATAGAAATGCAGATCAATTAGACACACGCTATCTCCCATATATGCGTTTCCTTTATGGTCACGTTGTCTACTTAATTCAATAATGGGATCGCCAGTGTTTGCTCACTGGCGATCTATGTTCAAGCTGAAGTGTCGGCAACGACACTTTATTTTTATATAACAGTGATTTAATGCCGAAATCTAAACATGCAATTTAATAACTGCAGCTATAGATTGTGTAAATAATTTTAGACGTTCAGAGTAAACGCTAGATATATAGTTTATAGATAAAATGTAATGTTGGTAGTTTTATTATAAAAATGTACTGTTGATTTTTGTTTGCGGGACGAAGGGACAAGCTATTTGCCATTAGCTGGGAGAATAAAAAGTCCTACCATCACAGATCAGGGTGGACTTTGGATTAACAGCAGTTAACAAGTGGTTCCAAACACTAATCTCTCAAAGTGAGGCCTTTCTCCCGAATGCAGTTTATTGTCATACGCAAGACGCTTAACATAAAAACAAAATGCAATCAGGAGTAATCATCGGATTCTTTTTAAGGCCATTCAGAATATATATATATATATATATATATATATATATATATATATATATATATATATATATATATATATATATCCATGCATGTTTCATTAAAAAACGACAGGCAAGGTACTACGGTTAAGTCTTTTATTGAATTTCTATTGTGTTCGAACAAGAACTTTCTTTTCTGGACATATATATATATATATATAAATATATATATATATATATATATATATATATATATGATGATTTTCTAAGCCCGGCTTAGATGTGGCACAAGGCCGAAAGTATAGGGCACACAGTGAGGATCGAACTCACTACTAAGTCTCAATTGTTCTAGCGAGACAAGCTTGCTAATCATTACACCATATCGAGGTGACTAACATAACATATATATATATATAATATGGTTTCGTTGCTACACAGGAATGTCCATGTTTCAAAAACAGAAAATAAAATCTTCAAATTCAATTATATAACTAAATTAAAAACCCTAGCTCTGTTTTAATACTATAGTCATTACTAAAAAATGAACACGCTACCACCCCTTGGAAACAAATATTATGAATGTACGTGCTTATAAAACTCAGTAAATTTCAAAATAAATTATTCCAAAATTCGCCTGAAAACGAAACAGAGTTATTGTCTTTTAATTTAATTATATAAATGAATTTGAATTTTTTACTTTCTGTTTTTGAAACATGGTAATTCAACTCCATTTCTCCTGTTAAATAATATAAGATTGGTATTAAGAGAGAAATTTGTTATATACAGGACCTCTCTAATAGCGAGATGTTTCTGATAATGTGATTTATATAGACTTTTAGTGTTTTCGGTAAGAATTTTCTTAAGAGTTCTTGTAAATTATGGATTGATGTTTTTTTTATAGCACTTTGTTCTCTTAAGTGGCACGTCAGGCGTCTATTCAAGGAGACAGTCGTATGTCCGATATAGTTAATTGATTTGTGACAAAAAAACACAGTTATATATATATATATATATATATATATATATATATATATATATATATATATATATACTTAGACTCAGAAGGATATGTTCCAACAATGAAGAATTAAATAAACACATTGAAAATCTGGAGCATCAATTCACAACACGTGGCTATAAACAACACCTAATCAGGGAACAAATAAATAAAGCAATTTCCACACCTAGAGAAGACACCCTAATGTACAAGATTAAAAATAAATCTAGCCGCATCCCTCTAGTAACCACTTTTAATCCCACTCTGCCTCCACTAACCTAAATAATCAAACGTCGCTGGAAAATACTACATCTCAAACCAGACCTAAAAAAACTGTTTAAGGAACCTGGCCTTCTTGCATATCGTAGACCTAAGAACCTAAAAGAAATCATAGGTAGTAACCACATTTCAGGGGACAAGGTAATCCGTAATAAACTAAGAACAAAATCAACAGGATTTTCCCAACCATGCAACAACAAAAGAAGTTTATGTTGCAACCATATTGAAAACACGAATTCATTCACTAGCTCAGTCACTAAATCTACTTTCAAAATCTACCACAACTCTAACTGTAGAAGTCATAACTTAATTTACCTCCTAGAATGCACACTATGCCAGAAACAATATGTAGGAAAATCTGAATGGCCATTTTCTACAGAATTAATAATTATCGTAAACGAATTAAGTCGACTCCCCATGAAAAATTATTACCTGTAGAACAACATTTCCGCCTGGAAAAACACGATTTCAAAACCCATACCAAATTCACTATAATTGAGAGAATAGAAAAGTTCAGAGCAGATAACATTAGAAAGATTTTAGAGTCGCATGAAAATAAGTGGATACAACGTCGAAAAACAAAATATCCAGCCGGGCTAAATCACAAATTTAACAATATATAGATATAACTCAACAAATGAAAAAACCTACCCACATTTCTCACCCACACAAGACAGACAGGCTTACGGAGGTGTGGAGGCCTCACACTTATACACTCACCCACAAGAATATACACACTTACACACATCATACGCACTCACTCCCTAATGAGCCAAATGATAACACACACCCACAGCAATACACACGCTTACACATATCATACTCACTCACTCCCTAAGAACCAAATAACACACACACAAACACTAAACAGAGACATATCCCCTCATCAAGTCCAATAAAACTGTCAAACTGACCAGAGAATCCATAGCAGCATGTATCTATTCAGCTCTTATCTCAAATAACAACTTAAAAGAGACTGTTTGACCAACACAAGGAATGTTAAAGATTCATGTTAAAAAGATAAAAAAATAAAAAAAACAAATGAAAACTACAGACAAAAGTTCATTTTGTCCATCAAGACATTTATTTCTGTAGTTTAGTGCTACCAGCAAGCAGAAATATTTCTCCTCCCGATGATGGGCATTTCGGACGAAACTAGTCGAAGAATCTAAATGGAATAATAATAAAAAAAACGAAACAATATTAATCTACAACCCAGTGTGTCTGAAGATTTTAATTTTTTAATTTTTTTTTTATTGTTCAAAATATATATATATGGATTGTGATGTTCTGTTTGTAAAATCCACGATAAGTAACAATTTCTATCATGATTTTTTCCGTGTTTTTAACATTTTCAGCCGTTTACAAGTGTAAAACCATTTTGAGGCTTTGTAGTTGTACGCTTCTTGTACGTAAGCAAGAAAGAAACAGATCTAGCAAAACAAGACCTACCTCTTACGTTCATTAAAAACCTGCTTGAAAAAATGGACACATATACGGGTACACATATACACAGACACACACATTGATAGACATTAAAAAACAACAACAACATCATAAACAGTACTGACACGGAAAAAAATATTACATACTGTCTATCAGCTTCACGTTTCAAGCGATCATCAGACCATGTGTTACTACTACGTTTACGGGCTTTATATAGAAACCACTAAGTGGAAATCGACCTTTCTCAGTTCTTTAATTTAGGATTAATGCTTTGAATAATTTACGGCTCTGAACTAATGTGTGCTTATAATCTTTATTACCGTATTTGGCAGCATATAAGACGCACGGGTTTATATGACGCACCCTAATTTCGACAGAGAAAATCAAGGAAAAGAATATTAATTAATGAAATTAATAAAATTCTTAGTAAATGGTACAGCCTAGGCTATATTTATGAGGTATTATTTTGGTTAAACAAGCCATGATTACAATTAAACGAAAAATAATGAGAAAAAAAGAACACTAGCTTATAAAAACTTCATTATATCCAAAACTAAGAAAACCAAATAAAAATCAAGCAATTATTACAGTGAGCAAAATACTACAGTTACCATTAAAATTTTATTCAAGTCCATAAAATTCGTTGTTTTCGTTATCAAAACTCTGAACCTCATTTACAAACCTACTATAGTCGTCGTTAAATAATGCGTCAACTTCCGTTCCATTGAGAGCATTGCTAATGTCACACTTTTTAAAAGATTTCACAAAAGTTTCTGGTCTAATATATTATCTCAAGTTTGCTTCACCCATTCTCAGACTTGTGCAATGCTGGGTCTTTTTTATTCTTCCTGTAAGTGTAGAGGGTGGGGGCGGTGGAGTAATGGATAGCGGCTCGGATTGAGAGTCGAATTCGAATTTTAGTCAAATCCATTACATTCTCTTCCGTGAAAATACCCTTGGGAAAGGTATGAATCCTCTTCTTCTGCCCCTCCAGCTATGGGTAAATAGCAGGTTAGGCCTTCTTCAGAAAGAAATGGCAAACTACTACGGGGAGAAAATCTGCCTCGTCAGTCATGTATCGAAAGATAACTGATCGCTTAAACGTGTATTACGCATGGCACATAACTGACTGACTGAAGTGTAAGGTTGTGATCGGGCATTGTCATCCATGTGTTTCATTGTTCTTTCATGCTTAAGTCTAAGCTCATAGGAGTTGTCAGGTAGCTAATTTCGGCCGACTATCTCGAATGGTAAACCTATGTATAGCATATAAGATGGCAGGGCATTTTAAAAAGATATTTTAGTTAAATAAAAAATGCGCCTTATATGTTGTTAAATATTTATTTGTATATTTTATTCTATTTACTTTTATATTTTTATTTTTCTGGATAGTTTCTTGGGTTCTAGTATTGTGAATTTTTAAAATTAAATTCATTAGATTCAGGATGGGCTTAGCTCTTTCAGTCGTAATGTTATAGAAGGTAGCGTAGTGGGAATTTCTTTTACGTCCTTCTCATCATCCACCCTCTCTCTCTCTCTCTCTCTCTCTGGCTCTCTCTTTCTCTCTCACACACACTCACTCACTGCCTCTGCCTCTGTCCCTTTGTAGAATGTATAATAGTGTCCGAAATAAAAGTGGCGATTATGAGAGAAAGTTTCGAAGAAATGTTGATTACACCTTCTTCAGGTCAAAATGAAAGACAAAATGTTTGTTAACGAAAATTGCTTCGGGATGATCGCTAAACATTCTTTTTTTTTTTTCTTTAACACCTAATTTTGCCTTTCATTTTGGCCTGAAGGAGATATCAACAGACGTTTCGACATGCGACGTTTATAGTTTTTTCCACTTTGTCTCATCATCATCTCTCTCTTTCTCTCTCTCCCCATATATATATATATATATATATATATATATATATAGAGAGAGAGAGAGAGAGAGAGAGTGAGAGAGAGACGCGGTGTAACAGCAAAAATCGTCGAAATTGTCTAACACCATAATTGCCCATCCGACAAAATGGTTTTTAAAAAACACTAATCTAATTGAGTTTCTTTTTTCCAGGTTTTCAGATAAAACGCTTACCCAACTTGACACGATTTTTCGCAAAAATCATTGAGAGGCCCTTTGAGTTATTCAACTAGAAAGAGAACAGGTTAAAATCGTTTTGTGCCAGTCCGCTGTCTTCCAAACTGAGTAATAGTGAGAGGAAAAAGATCATTCAGGCTTCCCGTAATGGTATCAACATTCATACACTGATTTCTATCTTCAGGTCTATTCAAGAACCATCAAGAGAACGGTGTATAAGTTTAAAAAACGAAGGAACATTAGGGAGGAAAACTACATTAGGAGGTCACAACCGGATGAGTGATCATTATTTCAAGTTAGAGCTTAATAGACTAATAAGAAAAAATCCAACTCAATCCATAAGACGTTTATCGCGTAGG
>OZ010600.1:70995446-71005446 GCA_963932145.1 Acanthosepion lycidas
TTAAAGGCCCAACATTTTTGAAGAAAAAATATCAGCAAAATATTTTACTCTCGACAAAAACCCCCTTTACAAAAATACGTGAAAGAAACCTGATCTACAAACTTATTTCTTACAAGGAAGACATATTCTATTCATACGCATCTATCTTAAAATTCGTGATGACATTGAATAACCCATTGGGTTCTTATGCAGTAATATAAAATAAACTAATAAATAAAATTTTTTTAAAAATCGTCCATGCTTAGAATATTGCTACCACATACAGTCGGTTACCCTGCTGTTTAACTTGATAATATCCAAAAAGAATCTTCAATACTATTGGTCCTGATCTGGCTGCACGGCTTCAAGCGCTCTCCCACCGCCATAAGGTTGCCACTCTGTGGGTTTTCTACGAATACTTTTATGGTAATTGTTTGGATGAACTCTTTGCGATTGTACCAAGACTTTTGGGATTTAAACGAATTAATAGACTGGAGTCAAGATCCCATCAATCTAGGGTTCAGATGACTAGATTACCGTATATCGCATGTTAACAGTTTCTCATCCCACACTTCTCGCTTGCGGAAAGCCCTCCCGGTCCCATGCCCTGCAGCAAACATTAATCTGCAAAACTTTAGACGCAATGTCAATCGCTATCTGCTGTCATCTTGATTACTCTTTTCCTCGCACTCATTAATAATGCTTCTATTCATAATTCCTTCCACACCCAGTAGCCAATTGTGGCCCAATTGCTTTGCATGGGGAGAAACCGTTATATATATATATATATATATATATATATATATATATATATATATATATATATATATATATATATATATATATATATATATATATGTGTGTGTGTGTGTAGTCGTCCAGACTGTCCGATAGACTGTTCCGCTGTATCGCTCGCAGCTCTTCAGTGTGGCTAGACGTCCGATTGCTTCAAGCCGGGATCGAAACCCGGCTGATTTCGTATCAGTCAAAGATTCTACCCGCTAGGCTATCGCAAAGGAAATCTTAACGTTTTCCATGCGAAATATGTCGGTGGCCCGGAGATCTCAATTCAATTCGGTCAAAGAGCTATATATATATATATATATATATATATATATATATATATATATATATATATATATATATATATATATATATATATATATATATATATATATATATATATATATATATATATATATATATATATGTTCATGAGCTATATGTAGGCGTCAAGAACTCAGCCCAAAAAGATTTATTAAATTCTGCCAGCAAGGAATGCGTCTGTCAGTTAAAAACATTTTATTTCAAAGTTTAGAATACAATGTTGTACATCAGGATCTTCTCCCATTATGTATAACTGTTTTTTGCCAGTATGCTAAAGAATATTTACTATATCAAAGCCTGCTTTCGAGCACTGTATTTCCAATTAGTCATAATTAGTTAATTAGCTCTAGACAGCACAGGAAAAGCATCTGATCAATATTTACACAGATCATTGTTACCTTCTTTGTATCTTAAATGTTTCATACAGACTTGACGATAATTGTTTCATGTGTCGAAATACATTCTATTTAACGATGGCAATTTCACTTGTTTATTTTCCCCAACTGTGAGTGGTGTATAGCATTTTATTATTACCTACTAATATTTGCCTTATGTGGAGAATCGTATTCGCATTGTTTGTTGTCACATTCTTCAATACTTCTTTCATGTTTACGCGCTCACTTCGTGATATGCTCATCATCCTACTGTAGCATAACATTTCTTTTGCCTGTAGTTTTCTCTTCAACTGTGAAAAGATTGTCCGGGAATCCCTATCTTACAATATGAGATAACATTTTTTTGTTTTTCTTATTACTTTTCTTAGCTTATTGAATGTACCTTTTTCTGTTCCAATACTTGTTCAGATCTCGGTGTCATAAATTTCCCTCCTCTGTTAAAACACTTCACGGATATTTAAATTTGTGTACTTCTTTCATGTTCAGATTGCAAATTCGTAATTCACATCTTGGGCTATTTCGCTTAGTGGAAACCATACATTCTTACAGTTGATGGTTATCTCTGCAATTCATAAAATATGTGAGGAGAGAATATATTAAATATTCAATTAAGATATGCAGTGAGGCAAGATAGACTGTAATAAAGAGCAGGACAAGATGGGGTCGTAGGAGAACTGCTATCCGCTTTTGACAATTTCGACGTAGACAGCATCACCGAAATATAAATGAAATATACGACAGTGGCGAAATAATGGAAGATCCCAGTAGATCGATATTCGTAGCTCTACTTAAGAAACCAGGTGCAGATATATGCGAGCTCCACCCGGCTTAAGGATTCACATAACCAGACTGATAATCAGAATTACGCTGAATATAGCGCGAAGCAGAATTGATAACAGATAGTATTCCTATTTGCTGATATAAGCTTTGTTTTACTTGAGCTAAAATAACAAAAAACAAACAAAAAAATAAACTCTTTGAATACCGAGAAATATATGCAAATTACAACTAAGAGTTAGACTTTAATTGATAAGATATATTGCAGCTAGTGTATTACTGCATATAAAATTAAAAAAACACCCGTTTTTTTCTGAACTTGTAGTAGTGGTAGCAGTAGTAGTAGCAGTAGAAGGAGAACAAAAAGAAGAAAGAAGGAAAACTATTGATTAATCTTACGCTCGAGCGTCGAAATATGGAATAACGTTTGGGACGTTGAAAGATAGAATTCAGTTAGTAATGTGCCATGCGTGATACACGCGTAGGCGATCATGTATCTTTCGATACATGACTGGCGAGGCAGATATTTCTCCCGTACTAGGATGCCATTTCTTTCTACGGTAGACCAGTTGCCATCCAAGGCTATATAACCCCATATGTCCTGCTATTTACCCATAGCTGGGGAGAGAAGTGGACTCAAACCTTTTCCAAGAATCAGTCAGTTATATGCAATGTGTGATACACCCGTAGGCGATCAGGTATCTTTCGATATATGACTGGCGAGGCAGATATTTTTTCCCGTGGTAGGTTGCCATTTCTTTCTACGGTAGACCAGTTGCCATCCAAAGCCATAGAACCTGGTCTGCCCTACTGTATACCCATAGTTGGAGTGGGGAGAAGAAGAGGACTCATACGTTTCTGAAGGATTCATACCTTTCCCAAGCACGTAAGTGAATGTAATGGATTCGACTGGAATTCGAACTCGGGTCACCGATTTATCAATCCGTGTACGTTTAAAATAAATCCTTTACTCGTATTTCTGAAGTACTAGCAGTATAATAATAATAATAATAATAATAATAATAATAATAATAATAATAATGGGAAGAAGAAGATGATGGTGAATAGGATGGAGAAGTAGAAAATGAAGAAGATGAGGATAAAGAAGAAGGAAAAGGCAGAGGTGAATAATAATAATAATAATAAAAATAATAATCTACCATAAGACTGTTCATTTAATACTGCTGCCATATTTGGTCTGATGCTCCTGCTATTCATCTCGAGGTTCTTGAGAAAACCCAAGGAAGAATCTAGAATGTGATGCTGACGAGACATCTCAACTTCAGTCACCTGCTCCCTGACGTAGCGTGGCTTCCCTCTCTCTTTTCTACAATTATTTACAACCGTTTTGACATGTTTTTTTTTTTCCTGGTGACCCGACTACATGAATTTACTACTGGATTGGTATCTAGATCCCAATGTTGAAAAAACTAAATACAACGGCCACTTCTACTCCGGCAGTTTCTTTTCTCGTATTTCGTGCTTGTGGTAACTCTCCCCCGTTTACTTGCTTCCTTGATAACGACAATCTTCAAAAATTTAAATGCAACGTCAATCGCCATCTCGAATCCCGTTCATCTTTTGTCCATTTCTCAATCTTCCGTATACTCAGTCTTTTCCCTCATTCCCTGTACCCCACCCCTGTGTACTAGTGGCACTACCGCCTTGCATGGAGTGAAATGATTCCAAAATAGAAGAATTATTGACTAAAGTTCATAGAGTCTGGGACATAGAAAGATGGAATTATTGTATTTAAAATAAAGATTTTACTCGGATTATGAAGTAGTAATACTAATACTATTATTATCATTATTATTATTAGTAGTAGTAGTAGTAGTAGTAGTAGTAGTAGTAGTAGTGGTCGTGCTGGTGAAATTAGTACAGTTATAGAAGAATTATTGACTCATGTTATAGATTCTGGATCGACGTAAAATGGAATTATTGTTTTTAATATAAAGATTTTAATAGTATTCCTGAAGTAATAGTGGTTGTAGTATTAGTATAAGTATCAATAATTGTAGTATTAGTAGTAGTAGTTGTAGTATAAATCTTAATAGTAGTAGGATTAGTGGAAGAATAGGAAGAAGAAAAGTGTCTGGAACGTCGCAAGATGTAACTATTGTCTTTAGACTATTTCTTTTACTCCTATTTAAGAAGTAGTAATAGTAGTATTAATCCTAAGATGGTGATGATGATGATATTGTTGATGATGATGAGGAGGACGAGGAGGAGGACGACGACGATGCTGCTGCTGATGAATAGGAGGAGGATTATGGCGATGATGCTGATGATATGACTAATGTGAAGTACAGACTACAGAAATCATTCGCATTTTTGTGTTGGCACACGTAAAATAAAAATGAGCGCAACAAACAAAGACTTGTCTTGCTGATTTCTACCAATAATAATCTTCGAAAACTGTCGGCCATTAAAGGAAAAAAAAACAATCAAAGCAAAAAGAAAAGAAATTTGAATGCACTATTGACATTGTCGTCATCCGAAATTGTTCTGGCTATTAGCTTTGTATACAAAATTGTTTACTCTTTCTTCAAATCATTATCAAGATTTCGCTGAACTTCAATCTTAAAATTTGAACGCCTTCAGTTGGATGATCAATATATAGTTTTAGAGGAACAAGGTGAAATCGCTAGATAGATCATTTCTGTCTATCGACAATAGATAGATAGATAGAAAGATAGATAGATAGATTTAGAGAGATTTAGAGAGATTTAGATGGATAGTGTGAGAGATAGGCCTGAAAAGTTAGATTACTCATAAAAAAATTCATAGATAGATGTAAGTAGATCGATATATATATATATATATATATATATATATATATATATATATATATATATATATATGTACGTTGTGTATTTAGGCAGCGATCCTTCATTTATACATGTTTCATTAAAGACCACAAAGTTCTGCGATTATGCTTTTTATTTAATTTGTTTCTTTTTGGTAACAGAGTTTGTAGAAACTGATCAAATGATCTGTAATTCTGAGTGCTTTCAGCTATACTTTTAGCCATTATCAAGGATGATTTTATTTTTGTTTTTTTGACTGGGTGTATGTGTTGTGTATATGTTTCTAGAATTATAGCGATGTTTTATTTTCCGAACACAGTCAGCACATTGTGGCCGTGCTCGTAGTTAATATTGCTGAGTGTTGGCTTTTTCTTTTTTTATTATTAAGTCTTCCATTATTTTTCATCTTCTTTTTACATATGGAAGAGGTTGTTGTTTATATTTTCCACGAGTATGTTTCGAATGGAGTCTGGTAACGCTGTGTGTGTGTGTTTAAATGGGTTTTAACAGAGATGTGGTTTGATATGTGTAATTTAAGTCGTCTGGATAGTCATGTAGTAGTGTGACTGATGTAATTATTTATGAGTTTGGTTTGATCAGGAACACATTTGAAATTTTTTTCTTCAGGTGCATTGGGGTAGTGAATTTCTTCATATTTCCAAGAGAAAAATTTTCTGCCTGGTTAATCATGAATCAAAAGAGATATTCCCCCACCCCAAGCTTATATTAAGTATGGTACTCCAGCAAAGTAGGAAAAATTTTTAGTTCCAAGAATCCCCTTAGTTTCTCCACAGCTTTCTTCTGCGTTCAAAAGACTCCAGTTTGCAGTGAGAGTGAGCTATGAAAGGTTAATCACTGAAAATAACTGGATTTTATCCGATGGAACACCGTTTTTTTCATGGCTTGCTTTATCTTGGTTGGTCAAGGGTTGAGAATGTACAAAGCTATTTGCACTGACCCTCAATGGGAAAACGAAAAATATCCTTGTTTGAATGAAAACTGTTAATTGTTTGAAAAATATTGTTCAAGTTTAATAAATTTTAATATATATTCAAGTGTAATTGTTTGGCCTATGGTACCAAACCAAGATCGTTCCGCAGAAGCTAGCTTAAATGTCGTCCGATAGGGCGGCTTTTACGCTAGTATATACATATATATATATATATATATATATATATATATATATATATATATATATATATATATATATATATATATATTCACACTTCTCCCCTGTCTTTTAAACGGAGACAGAGTGTTATCCCTAGTTTCCCGTTTGAGATTGGGTTTGCGGTTCATTCTAAAGTCTACTTCAAATCTGTACTTCTGACGTCTCCCTCTGAGCTCTGAAATTTTATTTCCTATTTACTACTAGCAGTAGAGACGGGCGTTGCCCGGGGATGTAACAGTAAGAGGTAGATCTAGTATCAACCATCATAAAGACTGAAAAATAAAATTGACAAAGATTATTGTTTAAGATTGACGGACACGCATGTCTCAATTAGTTTTTTTTTTTTTTTTTTTTTTTACGAATTGGTCAAACCCAAACTCAAACAAAATCATTGTTTTCAATCGTTATGAGTCTACCGATTGAATAGAATTTTATTATAAACAATTGTCTGGTAAATGGAATTTTTAAAGCATTCTGAATGTAAAAATAAAGAAAAAAAGTGTGCAAGACAATAAGAAACACTACCTGCTAAAAATAAGTGAAGTTTTGTTGAAATCGGTTGAAAAATTTAGGAAATTCGATCCCATATATAAACGAACACACACACACACACACACACACACACACACACAACCAACCAACCTGAGTTTTATAATAAGTATAACTCGATAACTCGATATTAATGCGTATAACTCGATATGAGTTGTCCCCCTTTCATTAATGCCTCTTAATCGTGATTTCAAATTGATTTCGTGCAAAAACAATTGTTTTCCCAATTTTTGGCGCTGTTAGAACCACCGCAAGGTAATTTTACGTAGTCCTGTGAAGTTTTGTTGAAATCGGCTGAAAAATGTAGGAAATCCGGTCCAATATATAAACGTACAGGAACACACACACACACACACAATCTGCATTTTATAATAAGTAAGATTTTCTTCTCAATATTAGTGGGTAGGTACACTTATCGTCCGGTTTACATTCCTTTTGGATAAGAGCAGAGTTTTATCCTTTGTTTCTTGTTTAGGATTCGTTGTATCTTTCCTTCTAGCGTCGACTTAAGTTCTATACTTCTAACCTCTCCACCTGATCTTTGTAATTTTTATTTACTAAGCCTTTTGAATTTTATTTTTTCTTCCTTAATACGACTGTTAGCCTATCGCCCGGTTCATGAACCTCCACTGTCTTCTGAATAATAGTTCTTTCCTGTTTCGTTTCCTTCTACTTCATCTGTAGACTTCTGACACTCTATTTTATTAATCATTTATTTTATTTTTTATTTTTTTCTTCTTTTCAATATTAATGGGTAGGATCGTCTATCGCCCGGTTCACACACGAACAAGAGAGGAAGTGTATACTTTGTTTGATGTTTGGGATTGTGTTTCTGGTTCCTACTAAAGTATTTTCGTTCTCTTTCACTCTTGCGTGTTCGCAGAATTATCGCCTTATTTGGAGTGAATTGAATTAAAAATAAACGACAAAAGCAAATAATCAAACGAAACGCTATCATTAGCAGTCAATACTTATATCTTTGTAAAATATTTCTATTACAGTTGAATTTTAATGCAAACCCCACAGTATTATTGTTGTGGCATACCTACAAACGATAATGGGTATCTCCCCATTCATATAAATACAATAGTAAATACTGTATGTTGGTCTGCAGTCAGAAATTCGTCTCCAGCTCTGCTGGTCAAACTCTCTGTCTCCGAGCAAAGAGGATCCCCAAATGAGGTTATGTCAAAAGGCAGAGTCCCGTCTCGGAAAACAGCTACCCGACCTCATTTTATACGGGGTCTACGAGGAATTTTTGGCCGAGCATACAGGCTCGGATACACCACATTATATTCGACCTTGTGCCACATCTGATCGCGTGGGGCGATGTTAGACATCCTGCAGTTGGTGATTCATTGAAGAATTCACTTGAATCACTTCAAGTAGTTGACTACTTCTACGCGCCGCTGGCGAATCTTATATGTGTTGCTCTTGCCCTAAGTTTTATCGTTCATTACCAACCATCGTGTGATTATTCTGTTCGGTAACCTTCCTTTGGTTACAATAATTATTATTCAGTTGTTAATTACACGGATTTATACCTTTTCACTTCATATGCAATTTTAGGGGGAACTTTTTATATATTAATTATTAAATAAGACTGAGATCCGCTCGGACGCCTGACCATGGAAACACATTCTGCAGGTTGTCAGAGATGATTCAGGTATCAGCATAAGTAGAGTGGCTCTAGCATGTCATACATCCCATAGTACCGCATGGAGGGTATTTCAAGATCAGCTTCTATATCCCTAACATTTGTAACGCATGCAGAGTCTTTCGCCCTGTCATCCCTTGCCACGGGAGAACATTTGCCGATGGTTTGATGCCCACACTGCTGATCCTTTGTTTGTCTCTTCAGTCTTGATTACTGGTGCGCAAATTGGAACTCATGGTACAATACAGGATGTGTGAAATAATTAACAGACTCTTTGGGGTGTTGCTTATTCTTAGCCCTAATCACATATAACTTTATTTTATCGAAGTGCCCTGAAATATAGAATATTTGGACAGTTACACACCCGTTGCCCAGAAAAGAAAACTCTTGTTCGAACACAAGAAAAATTAAATAAAAAGCTTAACCGTAGTACCTTGTCTGTCGCTTTTAATGAAACATGCATAAAGGAAGGATTGCTGCATAAATATACAACTATCAAATAAATATATATATATATATATATATATATATGTGTGTGTGTGTGTGTGTGTGTATGATAGTTGTATATTTAGGCAGCAGTCATTCCTTTATACATGTTTCATTAATATATATATATATATATATATATATATATATATATATATATATGATAGTAATATATTTATGCAGCAATCCTTCCTTTATGCATGTTTTATTAAAAACGACAGACAAGGTACTACGGTTAAGCTTTTTATTTAATTTTTCTTGTGTTCTGACAAGAACTTTCTTTTCTGGGAAAAGGGTGTGTAAGAACTGTCCGAATGTTTTATATTTCCATTGTCCATTAACATCTTCAGTAAAAACAACAGTGTGTGTGTTCAAACATGATATCGAAGATCAAGGGATATTAAATGTTTCCATAATTTCTGAAATGGTTTGTCACATCTGTCTGGTAACGAGTGATACTCCGTTCGAACTTCGAAAATTTGAGGCATTTTGCAATGAGCAACCGAACTCAACAGTTGTCAAGATACAACAGATATAATGTCTGGTGGCATCAACTGCCATTATCTTTTTTTATTCTTATCCCGAGACATTCATCACGTTAGTATAAAATATGACACTATATATAAAGACATTTTTTATATTTATACATTCTTTTTATAGATACAAATATTGAAGTAAATACTCTGTTTATAATAAACAGTATTAAACAAAATTTACCGGCCTGAACGTGCGAGAAATTTTCACAGAAAATATTCATCCTCCAACAGGATTCGAACCTGTATCCTATACGGGACCGGTCATTTAGCTTGACGTGCCTTTAACGATTTGGCCACGAAGGAGCGTTCGGTTAGCAAGGTCGAGTTTGCTGTCTTTAAACTTTAATCTTCCATGAAACACTCACGTACATCCATATCTGCTCATGGCGTATCAAATGTAAACAAATGATGTCACACATTATAAAAGTCCGACAATTATTTAAGACTTTTTTAAGTTTATACATTCTTTTTATAGAAAATGTCTTAAAATAATTGTCGGACTTTTCCATTTCATAATGTGTGACGTCATATAT
>OZ010600.1:71010446-71107946 GCA_963932145.1 Acanthosepion lycidas
AGTGATAACTTCAGACCGCTTTGTAATCATCCCCCTCCTTCCAAATCGTTTCTCAGATAGACAAGCAAACACACTGAAATGTTCGTATTGGAGCTTCCGGTGCAGTACATCATTTCGTTTGAAAATTTATGGGGTAGCGAATTGCCTCAATGGGCTTTTTGTCTCACAGACGGTGCCAATTGATCCTACTATACTGTACAGCCGACAAAATCAAAATCGAACTACGCGCATGCGCGAAATAAAAGTATACAAATTGGCCACGATGTACCATATATATATGAAGACATTTTTTGTTTATGCGTTGTTTTTATAGATACAAATATTCAAGTATAATAAACAGTATTAACAACATTTGCCGGCCTGAATGTGCGAGAAATTTTCATAGAAAATATGCGTATTCCGACAGGAATCGAACCTGTATCCTGTACGGAACCGTCATATGGCCTGACGTGCTTTACCGATTGAGCCAGAGAGGAGCGTTTCGGTTTTCAAGGTTGATTTTACTGTTTTTAAACTACAATTCTCCATCTGTTTTTTCTCCAACACCCAGGAAATCAAACTGAGGTTCATAGTATAACTAGGGTCGTAACCTAATCCTTGTTGCAGACTCCAGCTCCAGCACATTTATTTTTTCTCCCACACCCAGGAAGCCAACCAGGGATTCCTAGTGAAATTTTGCTGAGTTCTTTTTCTTTTATGTGCAGTGTCCTTAATAAGTTTCGTCCCTCAGCCAACTCCCAAAGACCCCGTTCTGCCATCCACTTGCTTAAGTCTGACAGGTATGTCATGCTTTGCTTTCACTTGTCTCTCTTTCCCTCTATTCGACTCGTGAGTATCAGATTCTCCAGGCCCTCTTTCCTCATTATGCGTCCCAGAAACTTCAGCTGTTTCTTCCTGATATTAAGTATAAGCTTGTTTGCAACCTCTCTAAGATCTCATCGTTGCCCACCCGTTCAGTTCATGATATACTTTGCATCCTTCTCTCGAAATATATCTCCGTCTCCTCGAGTCCCTTCTTCATCATTGAGGAGGCCATCAAACATTCGCTGTCGTATAGGAGGACAGACGTCACGTAAGTTCTAAATTAGAGCGCATGATTTGATGTGATTAGTCGTTGAACAGGGTGACTACGCTCAAACTCTTGGTCACGATTACATGAGATGTCGTGTCTGCAGAACAGTCCACGACTTCAGGACCATTTCATCTCCCTAGTTTCACGCGTAAGTTTTGGGTCAACCCGTGGGTATGACTTTTAGAAAATTCCTAACAGTGCCACACGCCGAGATCGCCCCTTCACGCCTATTATTTTCAAAAAGCCACATCCTTGATAAATCGGCTATGGAGAGATTGATACGGTCACTGATTTCACCCGAAGAGTTTTCCAGAATCAGGTTCGTCTCTCACTATGGTCGATATGTAAAGGAGGTGAATTAGTGATATTATCGGACTGTGGAAACGATCCCAACATACGCCATCGTTTGTATGTGCCTCAAAATGATACCACGATTTGATCTTAATCTGCAATTGAAATTGATTTTCGAGCATAGAGATAATATTACCTGGCAAATGTTTTGCTGGGAGTCATTTTTTACTTCTTAGCTAATTTTGGGTTGGTTTTACAGTATATCAACCGATTTTGTCATTTAATGCCAAAATTGTGTCTTTTTATATAAAATAAACCATTGTCTCTAAAAAGTCAGTAAATTATTTTAAATATTAAGATGGCTCTTATTTATTTTTTACCAGTTATATTTTGGAAATCACTATTTATATTATTCGGACTGTTGTCCTCATCCTTGTCGCCATATTTATTACAATGTTGACGTACCGACCTTCTTCAGGTGGCTGGAATGACGAACTGAACACTTTATTTCGCTCACTGGGGGAGACTGTTAACTGGATCTAACTAACGCTTTTATCCACTGTGCAATGTGTCCTTGACACAGTGAATAAAGGAGTTAGTTAGATCCAGTGACAGGACCCCAAACAGTGTGAGTTCAATACCCGATTAAGGCACTGGAGAACTTGCAGAGGGGAATTAGCAGGAAATAACTGATAACTGACATCCATTAAACATGGCACGTGGAGCTAGAACAGTCTACCCCAGTGAGCGAAATAAAAGGGTTCAGTTCGATATTCCAACCACCTGAAGAAGACCGGAGCATACAACGGCCGAAACGTTGTAATAAATATGGAGACAAAGATGATGACAACAGTACGAATAATGTAAATAGTGTACACAATACCTCATCTCAGAAATATAAACAGATATTAAAGAAGGCCGGAGCGTACAACGTCCGAAACGTTGTAATAAATATGGCAACAAAGACGAGTACAATAGTCCGAATAATGTAAATAGTATACATAATACCTCATCTCAGAAATATAGACAGATACTTTTTGAAATCAGTTTAATTTTTCTTAGAAACTGGAATAAGTAAAGTGAATTAGTATTTGAAAAAAGTTCTAATTTTGTTGCTTGATATTATTTTAAGCGGGTTTAAATAAATTGGCTACAGTTAGTATACATTTTATGGTGATTGGCTTTTGACATGCTATGCATATCGAAGTATATTCTTTTTTAGGAAATACGAATAGGTTATATTAGGATAGCCAATCTAATGTCTGACATAATCACTACTTTTCTTCTAGATTGGTATTTTTGATGCCATTCTCCTATAGTTATTTTAATTTTGTACTGTTTTTTGTTTAAGCAATTTAATTTTGGGAAGTTAGTTTCATTTTTAATGGGTGCCGTTTTTTTTTTTTCTGTACATAAAGTTTTTTGACAAAAATGTGTCTATTTGTAAAGAAAAATTTCTTATTATTCAAATTTATTTTGAATGCCTCCTACAAAAGATTAGGAATTTTATTGAATTCCTCATTGCTCAAGAACCTGGTTTTTACATTAGGATAATACCGGATGAAAATGAGAGTGCAATTGTATGATTCCAAGTTATAAATGGAAACCTTATAAAGTCTTTGAATATAATCGTTTAACATCGTTTGCATCAAAGATTTGCGATAGAAACGTGAGTTTGTCAGTTATAGAATTTAATTCTGAAGTGAATATATATCTTTCTGTCTTTCTTTCTTTCTTAAATGTTCTTGGATATCGAAATTTAGTTGAATTAAAAAAAAATAATTATCATGATTTGCCAAATTATAAACTCTTGTGCAAATTTATTGAAACAGCCACTTTAGTTTACTTTCTTTCACCTTACGGTCAGTTTTAGACCCACTGGAGTGACAGCGTGTAATCGATTTAAATTTTTTTCTCAGATTGTCTCATTTGCAGTGGTGTACAGTAATATGAATCTATTTTCGGGTTATATGACGAAATTTGTTTGGCCTTAAAAAATCATCCGTGATTGCATCAGATTTTTATCCCGCCCAGACACTATTGTCTCGACTGTCGATTAGTTGTCTTACGACCATTCTCTGCGATAGACGTTACTCCAAGGAAGTGTACAAAAATTGTAACGCTGCATGAATACATTGGCAAGTCTTACCGGTCAGCAAATCAAAGTGCTATAGACTGACCCAGAAACTCTCCTGATTTAAATCCAATCGAGAATCTGTGGTCAATCTGCAAGGAACGACATTGTCGAATAGAGATACAAAGTACCAACATATGCACTGGGTCATGTGTCATTGAAAAAATACGAAAAAAAAAAGTAAATAATAACCGAATTATTCATTTTGTTTCAATTAATTTGCACAAGAATGTACTTGTCCACAATTCTGCTAAAAAAATCTAGAAAAATCATTTAGTCATTTATTTTCAAGTTTATATTATGTAAATTTTGTTGAAGGGGATTCATTCATTCATTCATTTTCTACGTTTTATCAACCCTTTGCTGGCTGGTTAATTCCAGAATTTTTTTTTTTTTTTTTTTTTTAGATTGTAAGATTTTTTTTTCGAAAATATGTTTTAATGATACAAGAATAATTTAACCCATAACTAGGGGAGAAAGCTTAGATTCATACCTTTCCGTATAGTAATTGCACGTCAGTGGATATAACGACTCACCGATTAACAATTTCGAGCCATCATCCATTACACCACCCGCACTTCCAAGCTTACAACACCTGGCATTTCCAAACGGTCACCCATTTAGGGATTGATCAAGTCCCTAAATAGGTCATTTAGGGACCTGATTTCAGTGAAATGGCTGTAAGCTTGGCGATAGAGACATATGTGTGAAAGTATTCACCCCGAGAAGTTATATTTCTTTTGTATTTCAGAAGTTGTTTCATTTCATATTCAAACAGAACATTTTGTAGGGCTGCGTCCCTTCAGTTAACATTTAAGTTATTCTTATATTCTTTCATTGATTGTTTTCTTTTCTGTTGGTCATCCAATACGTGGCCAAAGAGGCACTCAAGGTATAGTTTGGATGAATGGGGTTGTTGAAAGTACATGAAAACTGAAGCGAGACTTGAAACTGTTATCAATGTATTGATTAGGAAAGCACTCTCTAGGGAATCTATTTCACAAAATATTAGTTCTTGGGTAGAAGTTGTCAGTTTTGACCCTGTATATCTGACGGATTGAAGAATCGGAGAGCAGAGTTCGAATTCCATTCGAATCAGTTAAATTCACTTACGTGCTAATATACCCTTGAGAAAGGTATGAATACTTTTCTTTTCCGCCCTCTCCAGCTATCGGTAGATAGCAGGACAGGCCGGGTGTTATAGGGTTGGATGGCAACTGGTCTGCCGCAGGAAGAAATGGCAACCGACTGTGAGGAAAAGATCTGCTTCGTCAGTGATGTATCGAAAGATACATGATCATCTAATAGTGTGTCAATCATGTCACATAACTGACTGACCCATGGGAAAGATATGAATCCTCCTCTTCCCTCTCAAGCTACCGCAGAAAGAAATGGCAAGCTACTGCGGGAAAAAATGACGTCTCGTCAATCATGTATCGAAAGATTCTTGATCATCTAAGCCTGTATCAATCATAGCACATAACTGTCTGATCTTTGAAAAATGTATGAATGCTCTTCTTCTCCCTCCAGCTATGGGCAAATAGCAGGATAGGTCAGGTTCTATAGCCTTGGATGGCAACTGTTCTACAGCAGAAAGAAATGGCAATCTACTGCAGGAAAAATTTGCCTCGTTGGTCATGTATCGAAAGATACATGATCACCTAAGCGTGTGTTAATCATGGCACATAACTGACTGACCCTTGGTAAAGGTATGAATACTCCTCTTCTCCCCCTCCCAGCTATGGGTAAATGGCAGAACAGGCCGGGTTCTATGAACTTGGATGGCAACTGGTCTACTGCAGAAAGAAATGGCAATCTACTACGGGAAAAAATATGCACCGAAAGATACATGATCGCCTAAGCGTGTATCACGCATAGCACATAATTGATATGTAACATCCTGCTTTTACCTGTAAAGGTATGAACGGAAAGGATTTCAATGTATCAGAATATTTGCTATAGATATAGCGATAGAGTACGAGGGTTTTGTGGCGTTTTCTTTATGGCAAAAGGGGTTGTTGTGTGAAAAGAAATCCTCTTGTACCGGATGAAATAGCAAAATTTTCCAAATTGCGTAACAGCAAAATTGTGCAATTGCCAGATTAATCTCCGTACCGTTGTATCTGGGAAAAGATTAAAGATATCTTACTGGAATTCTCCGAGGATTTTATAACACTATTGGAATCTACTTTGAGCAATAAAACTGTATAATTTGTCTCAAAGCTTCACAGAAGAATCGTGATGAAATCGATCATAAACGAAAATGACATGTTCATCATTAATTAATCATAACTAAGGATTGGAAACTCATGAAGGATTGATGTAAAGTTTATATATATATATATATATATATATATGATTCCAGAATCATTTTCCAAATATTCAAAGTGATCTTCGCTCTCTCTAACCTTCTAACTTTCTGTCCTTGAGTAACAAGTTGCCTCACACGTTTCACCTACAAATTCATTTTCAAGTCGTTTTTCACTGCTCTTTGGACTGTCATAGGTGAAACTCCTCTCCCACGCGATAAACGTCTTATGGATTGAGTTGGATATTTTCTTATTGGCCTCTTTAGCTCTAAGCGAAAATGATGATCCCTCTTGCTGTTGTGACCTCTTGATCCTGTTTCATCTCTACTGTTCACTCTTTTTTAAACATATTCACCGTTCATGGTTCTTGAATAGCTTTGAAGATGAAAGCCAGAGTTTGAATGTTAGTAACATTAGTGAAGGCCTAAATAAATATTTCCTCTCGCCTATATGTGATATGGAAAACTGTGGCTCTGACACAAAACGATTTTAATCGGCTCTTTTTTTTTTGCGGGTGGGTGTGAATAACTCGAAGGATATTTCAATGATTCTTACGATAAATGGTGTCAAGATGGCGAAACGTCTAATCTGAAAACCTGGGAAAAATAAACTCAATTAGCCTAGTGGTTTTTTTAGATTATTAAACATTTTTGGGGATGGACAATTTTGCTGTTACACTATTTGGACAATTTTGCTGTTACATTATTTGGACTGTTTTGCGGTTACACGATTTGGACAATTTTGCTGTTACACACAGTAGAAGGCTTTTGAAAACTGTGAAAGCTGGAAAGTGAGAATTGTGCAGCTCCAACCTAGTCATGGCATCGGTACTCCATTTTGGGATCTGATCTGACTCTTGTAAATCAAGAAGGAACAAACACTTCTAGAAGCGGTACAAGGAACCGATCATTTTATGAAACTCTTTAAGCTAAGTACCGCATTTAGGAGTTGCACTTGGAATTTCTTTGTTTCTTGTCGTTTTAATTTCCTTTGCTATCTCGCAACCTTCGAAAAATCCTTTCTTTCTTGTTCTCAATATTTATGACATTAACAATGACCATTATATCCGGCCTTATTCTCGTTCGTAAACTCCTTCTTCGTGTTTTTTCTTTTAAATTCAGACAAGTATTTATTTTTCCCACTTTTCCTTTTCCGTCAGACGCACTCACTGGATGATGGATACACCTTCCCCTTTGCAAATGTAAAAGATATTATGGAAAAATAATTAAATAAACGACAAAACGACAGATAAACGAGGAAAGCGGAAGAAGTAATTTTATCCGTGACAGAAGATATGAAAGCAGAAAAATTAGGGCTAACATTACAAAGGTTAAAATCATCATTTACAATGTTTAAGAGTCAGGCAGTTACGTTCTAAATTGGAAAAAAAGAACATTAAAAAGAAGACCACACTGATATATACGGCAGTAAACGAAAAAAAGGGACCATTTATAGTTACTGAAAATTTAATTATTTATATATATATATATATATATATATATATATATATATATATATATATATATATATATATATATATATATATATACGACGAAGCAATATCCTATATACTCGAATTTCCAACAAATTGTATCCTGGCTGTACCGCGACACAACTACCTTATCTATATTTATACACCGAATATATATATATATATATATATATATATATATATATATATATATATATATATATATAATTATTTATTTAAAAATATGATTCCAACTCGCTACATAAGAGGTCTCATGTTTCAAAACAAGAGCCGAAAACTTCAAAATAATATTTGAATTAACTTGAGTTAAAGTAGGCTCTGTTCCATCTTCAAGCGAAACTTTTTTGGGAATGACTTATTTCTGAAATTTACGAGTTTTAATAGTATGGTCAGAATTGAAATCAAAAATTGCCATGGTAACATCAAGGGCGGCTTGTTTAGAATCGGCAGGGGTGTTAATAATTTGTATCGGTATAGAGTTACTTTCATAGATGCCGGGTCACGGTAAGGTGGGGGTGGCTAAATTTACGACGGAGGAAGTTTTCGCATAGTCTGGCTTGAGCGTCTACGGAGATTTATTTATTTATTTTTATTTTATTCTTTTATTATATCTCTTTATGAAAGGGATTTGTGTACATGAAAAGGCCGCAACGTTTGTTATTTGACGACTTCATAAAGGGTTATCAGTTTTTGTAGGTTATTAAAACTATGTATATGGGCTATGGATTTTAAAATTTATTTTTTGTATGCGTGTTTTTAGCTCGTTATTCAGAGCGTAAGTTCGGTTGTGTCGGCAGAAAACCGTTAATTCTTGCCGGTTGTTTAATAGGTTTTTATTGTTTAGAAGCTTAATGTGTAGTTTCTCATGGAGGCACAAAGAAAGGGCATGGGTCATCCCATGTTTTGCAAGTTCTAGTCATGTTAATGATTTTTCATTTTACTTTAGGTGTCCTATTTTTTTCTTTCAGGTGCCAAAAATATTTAGATAGAGAGGTCTGATGTCTAAAGTTTATGTTGTTGAAGGAGCATTTATGCTGCCTCCATCTGGTTTTAAAGGCATTTTTCGTGGACCCAATGTATATCATATTATTGTTAGGGTTCTCCGTGGATGATATAGTGCATTGGTATACCACAGATTTGGTGCAGCACTTATTTTCTAATGGGCAGTCTACCAGGTTTCTACAATCGCATAGTTTTTCCCTATCATTATCTGATTTAAGTGTAGAGTTATTAATTAAAACTATTCAGATAAGGGGGTTTGTTCAGGATATTATTATTGTGTCTTCTTATTATACCTTCTAGATTTTCAGTGCAGCAATAACTCAATTTTAGTGTGTTCTTATTGAATATATTACTAAGCCTACTTTTGGTGGGGAAGTGTTTATCGATTAGAGCTAAGAACTTCTGTCCAAGTTTGATACTAACCATTTGGTTGAACGGAGGTGTATACCAAATGATATTTCTTTTCCTGTTTTTTTTCTTTTGGTTATTGCAATTGTCCCTATATTTAATGTTAGCATTTTTATAACCACTATTTTTTAGGGCAGTGTTGTAGAAGTCATTATGTTGGTGGAATATTACTTTGTTAGCGGAGTTACTGCTAATTCTATTTTCTATTGATGAGGGTATATGTTTAATTGTGGATGGAGGGTGGTTTGACTTCGGGTGTATATATAAGGGGTTTTCTATAAGGTTGGTACGTGTTGCTCGGTAAGTCTAGGGTTACGTCGAGGAAGTTAACATTTTTTTAATTTAGAAGAGACTGTTATCTTTAAGTTAAGATTTTTTAATTCACTAAACATAATTTTACGGTTCATGGTGGTGAGGAGTTCCACTGGCTTTAAGATAGAGAAGTAATTGTCCGATTTTAATGAAATTTTCAGGACTTATTCACAAATGAATGAAATTATTTTTGAAATATTTCTTTTTAGTAAATTTTAGTAAAAAATATTTTTTTTTAATATGTTACACCCCACTTACTTATTGTCCCAAAATTTCGTTCAATCCTTTTTTATTTCCTTACAATTTTTTTTTTGTTTAAGTAAGAGTCATTGGAGATGGTAAATCACCTACTTTTTTTTTCAAATTTGTTCCAACTTACGGAAAATGAGCTCTGAATAGAAAAATAATGAATCCAATAAAACTATGATATTACTTAATTAGAAAAGCTTTTAATTGCTTTTGTAAATAAGTAATATTAAGGTCATTATTGCCTGAAGAAATAAATTTTTTCTGATGAATAATTAAATTTTACAAGAATTTTTTATTTGTTTTACATTTTGATTATAATAATTTATAATAGTTTAAAAATCGTGCAAAACTCTGTATTAGCCTATTTCTTTGTGATAATTAGTAATTAAGTAGAAACAAAATTTACGAGTTCAAAATTGCAAAGTTTAATAAATTTAGTGATTCCACTTTTTTTTCAAATAATTTTTTATGTTGTATTTTTCTACTTAATACATTCCTTATTTCCATGTACGGTAGACTGAAATTGCCATTATTATAAAAAGAGTTTTGTCCCTTTATTCTAATAAATAAACATAACAGTAAAGCTAAAAATAAAAGGGTTCACTCAGATTTCTAGTAATTTTCATTTATGGTCATCCGTAGTAGCTGTCATCACTTGTCAATCAACACATGGATCAAGTATTGGATCAAAATTACGGTACCAATCGTTAATAATTCGTTGTATATTTCTTTTTTATGCTATAATTAAGTAATATTTTTTTTAAATCAGATTAATTTAACATTAAATTTTCTAATTTTACTAAAATGACGTGTCAGAAATTTTTTTTAATATTTTTAAAATCGATAAATTTGTGTTTGTTTACAAATTTCTTAAAATTAAGAAAATGGCGGGTTTTAAGAAAATTTAAAAATTTGAAATTAAATTTGACATTCCAATGTATATAGTTTCTATCTAAAATATACCGGAATTGTTTACTTAATGGAAATAAAACATTTAATGATTCAAATTTCAAGTAAAGCTAAAATGAAATCTTCAAGCATATTTTTTCATTTTAAAAAATGCATTTTAAACTTAGGTATCGATAATTTATGCCGAAAAAGTGGAGGTACCTAGTTAAGCTCTTTTGTCTATTTTGTGTGTGTTTAAACAAGAGCTTACTTTTTGGGACACAGAGTGTGTAGAAATTGTCCAAATGTTCTATATTTCCGAGAGCTTTCGGCTATACTTTTAGCCATTATCAAGGAAGATTTTATTTTTTCAGTTTAATTGAGTGTGTGCGATATGTGTATGTTTTCAGTGTGTTATAGAGATGTTTTATTTTCCGAACATGGTTAGCACATTGTGGCCTTGTTCGTAGTTAATACTGTTAAGAGTTGTTTTTTTTTTCTTTTTTATTATTAGGACTCCCATTATTTTTAATCTTTTTTTAAAGGTGGATGAGGTTATCATGTTTGTGTTTTCTACCAGTATGTTTCGAATGGAGTCTGATAGGTTTGTGTATGTGTTTAAATGTGTTCTAATAGAGCTCTGGTAAGATAGATGTAATGTAAGACGTCTGGATAGGCATGTAGTTGTGTGACCGATGTAATTATTTATTAGTTCGCTTTGATCAGGAACACATTTCCTTAAGGGACATTTTAACTCATAGATAATGTTTCTTCGTTCTAATTTTTTGACTTAGCTGTTGTGTTGTTATTTTTTAGGATAAGGTTAGCTGTCTTCATTTTTGTCTAATCGATAATCAATTTGATTTTTTTTTATTCGTGTCAGTTGGGGTAGTGTATTTCTTTATAATAATAATAATAATAATAATAATAATAATAATAATAACTACGAACAAGGCCACAATGTGCTAACTTTGTTCGGAAAGTAAAACATCTCTATAAGACACTAAACACATACCTATATCGCATACACTCAATTAAAAGGAAAAAATAAAAGCATCCTTGATAATGGCTAAAAGAATACCTGAAAGTGCTCTGAACTATAGAACATTTGTACAGTTTTTACACACTTGTCCAGAAAAGAAATCTCTTGTTCGAACACAAGAATACTAAATAAAAAGCTTAACCGTAGTACCTTGTTTGTCGCGTAATTGAAACATGCATAAATGAAGGATTGCTGCCTAAATATATATATATATATATATATATATATATATATATATATATATATATGTATGTATTAGCGAGCCTCTTGTGACCTTCATTTTAAAACACGATTGCGCTCGGGCTGTGGTTTCCTATCGCGCCTCTCTCCAGGGGGTCCGCTACAGACTGATGCTTCTGTACTGGATCGGAGAAGATTGCACGTCCATGTTCTTGAAAACCATCATAAGCTTGACACTTTCCACAAACTTGGGAATGATTTCTCCTTCAAGCAGCGGTTGAATAACTCTACTAGGATTAGAGATAAAACTATCAAATAGTTGCATAAACTAAAATATTATCAGTATAACAAACTCATGTCTATTTTGATTGTTTTATTTTTATAATGCAGGTTATAAAAAATCCGTTACTTTTTCTACCTGTATGTTGAAATATGTGGTTTGCGATAAATAATAAAATAGCGGCATTTCTTAAAGAATGTTTTGATTGATAGATTATGGTTACTTATTCTCACTTTATTTAAAAAATTTCCAATTATCTTATGTCAAATTATGTATATATCTCTAAAATATATCACGTGTAAAGCATATTCAAGATGGCTGCGAGCGAGTTAGAAGATGACTGCATCTGAGAGGGGATTATAACTTCATTAGCCTAGAGGCCCAAAAGGTAATAACTCGGTCCCATATATATATATATATATATATATATATATATATATATATATATATATATATATATATATATATATATATATCATTCAAGCATATTTGTTTAAACGATTTAGCGTATTATGTCTATTAACATTAGTTTTAATCCTTTTAAGTCCACAAATTAATGGCGATAGAAAATTTCATTAAGAGAAATTCCAAAATTTTCTTTCAATTTATTTTTATTTTCGCAAGTACTTTCAATCTCATCTGAGACCATCTTCAGCGGTTACATATCAGTGAATTTTTTATGTGTTAACACCATAAATTCAAAATATTTCTAACTCTATCAAAGGGAGGTAACTTTTTTTAAATAATTTAAAGATTTTGACTTGTAGTATTATAATTAAGTATACTTTTTATATAATACATTGCTGCTATAAACAGTTAAGAAATTTCTTGCTACACGCGTAGTTGATTTTACTGATCGTTGGCCGCAATTCTGCCTCATAGGTAATAAATCTGTTGGTATATAATCCAAGTGGATCCTAGTAATATAAAACATTAGAACTGATCCATAAAACAAAAAGCTCAATGTATTTATTATTACAGAGGAAATTACTAGTAGACAATAAAATCCCAAATCACCTCATATGGGAATAAACTTATTTCAACTTACGAAAAAATTAAATACGTCAGTCTTATTCGGCCCCGGTATAGACTGAGTTCATGTCGAAATTAAAAATTCAACTGTGAAATCTATTAAAAAGAACGTCGATAAACTAATAAGGAATTTATCCATGTCAATATTTCAGTCAGATGAAAGGCACGAGACAGGAGTCAGGGGTGGGTGGACGGTCTTAGTCTTAAAGGAAAGAGGTGTTATAAAATGAAACCCGGATATTAACCGTATGACATTAAATTGGGCTTATATTAAGAATGAAATGTAAATTTGAAACTATGAGAGGAATGAAAAGGGTTTAAAAAAACTTAAAATATATAAAGTTATGTTTAAAAATATAAAATCATACTTAGTATTAGGTTGGTGCAAAAATAATGACGTAATGATTTCGTTTTTTGACGTATTTTTTAACGTCAAAAAATTACATTATTACGTCATTATTTTGCACCAACCTAGTACGATTCCAAAGAACTTCAAATATTAAATAATTCATATATAAAAATAAGTCTTACTTAAATAATTTGTATTCCACATCCGATGTGATTTTGGATTTTATTTTATATATATATATATATATATAAGATAGCTGGATGCTTTAGCCGTGGTTGATAATCAGCATAGGAGAAGGATAATTCTGACTTCTAAGTTGTATGTACCAAAGAAAAGATGTAATTCACAATTAAATAAGTTGTATACACTAAAACTGTAGTAGGCGGTCTACTGCGCTCTGAATTTTTACCATGGCCTCAATTCACCTCCCCTGCCGTCCGCTGGCGCTCTACCACGATGAATTCTGCCATCACCTCACGTCACCTCTCGTGCGTCCTGTCCACATCAAAAGATAGAAAAGGAACTGCCACATAAGAACCCTCTTCGGTCTGAAACCGTTGACATCAGCTAGATAACCTTCTTCAGATTAAAATATTGCTGAAAGTGTTTCAAAGACGTATTTTCTTGCCCGAGGAAACAACAGCCGCATTTTTACGAGAAAACAATCTGCTAGATACGCTATAGCGTTAGATAGCTCGCTAGCACGTATACTATAACAATAAATGACATAGAACGAATGGTATCTTTATCTTGCATATTTATCTTTTATAAGATGAGTGGATAAGTGTTGCACTATCAATCGCTTGCACATTGATTTGTGAGTAGACTTTGTTTTTATTCAATTAAATTTCCATTTATTATTTAATTTACTTTCACAATTTTCACATCGTCCTGAGCAAACTTTTACTCAGTGTCTAATCATGATTAAAACAAACTTGTGTTTTGTTTGCTTCTTACCCATTATTTTAATCTAAGTAGCTCTGAGATTAGAAAACACACACACATATACAAAGACACACAGAGACATACATATTTGAAGAACACTTCTCGAGTTTCAATCTGTTAACACGCACACATGTTTGTATGCGTATTTGTCTGTATGCGCGCGTGTGTGTGTGTCAGTTAACACCCAGAAAGACGAGAAGAATGGTGAAAAGAAATCCCCTGAAAAAAAGCAAAGATTAAAAAATTAATTTTGATTTTTAGCATTGAGGCAAGATATTGTAAATTGGATCAGGCCGAGAATATTTATGACTTCGTGTGTTTATATTCACACACACACACACAAGCATACATACATACATATATATATATATATATATATATATATATATATATTCACACGCACATACACACACACACACACACATATATATATATATATATATATATATATATATATATATATAAGAAGAAATATAGTCTTAAGGTGTGCTATATTTATGGGATAAAGTGCTCAATATCAGAGATAGAGCGTGTGTAAATATAAAAGTGAACATAGAAGTCAACACTTAGAGGCGACAGTCTGTTTCATGCTATATGCAATCGTCAGGCCTCTAAGTGTTGACTTCTATGTTCACTTTTATATATATATATATATATATATATATATATATATATATATATATATATATATATATAACAGTTATGGGTAAATAGCAGGACAGACTGGGTTCTATAGACTAAGATGGCAACTGGTATAGAAGAAGGCCAACTCTAAAGTCAAAATCTGTGGATTGTCGTTTGGGGACCATGTCTTTGTATTCGCCTCTTCAAAAAAGTGTAGTTCGTTCTGCATAAAACCTTCACCAGTATAATCAAATTATATATGCAGGTTGTTTGTCTATCTGTTCCTAGGGACTGAGTGGCCTGACCCTCATACATCGTACAAGGGTCAACATCCCGCGTCGATCAACGACAGGAGAGTCCACGATATATATATATATATATATATATATATATATATATATATGTGTGTGTGTGTGTGTGTGTGTGTTTATGTATGTGTGTGTATTTAGTTGGATGTTAGCTCTATCACTGATATTGCGCGCTTTCTAATAAATACCGTTTATATATAACATAAAAATAATATATATAAAAATTACATATCTATATGGTTATAATACACATTTTTCATACATATATATATATATATATATTTATACCCAAGTATACAGAATAAATTCCAATAACCAAAAAATACTTTTCTTAAAAGAGTGCTCAATACTGAGTAGAGCAAATATAATTTTAATTATATATACAAATATATATATGCATATATAAATTATATATATTCATATATATATATATATGTATGTGTGTGTGCGTGCGTGTGTGTGTATATATAATTTATATATACATATGTGCATATATAATTTCTTCGAAAATTATAGCATTAATGTGTTATAAAATCACTACGAAAATAGCCATTTTGTTTCAACACTTCCGTTGTCTTATCAAGTGATGGTGTAGAATGCATATATATATATATATATATATATATATATACACACGATAAAAATATACTTTTAAGATATGCTATATTTATGAGTTAAAGTAGTAAATATCAGTGATGCATCGTATAAAAGTCGATACTGAAGCCAACACTGAGCAGCGACACTCTTTCATCCTTAAATGCAGAGAAGCGTCTGTTTAGCTAAAATGCTACAGCACGTCAGATCATATGACGGCTTCCGTATAGCAATTCAGGTTCGATTCCTGGCGGAGAACACATATTTTGTATGAAACCACTCGAAGATTCAGGTCAAATAAATTTCATTAATATTGTTTAATTAAAAACAGAGCACTTACTGAAATAAACTATATTTATAAAAAATAACGTATAAACTGAAAATATACTAAATAACTCTCGGACTTAATCAATTTCATCAACATATATATATATATATATATATATATATATATATATATATATATATATATATATATTGGAATTTTTCAACATTTTGATGTTATTTAAAGCTGAAACATATATACAGATACTACTATTCAACCCATATTTTGGAGGAGCTGGATTGATAATTTTCCCAAGGGTATTTGCGCGTAAATGAATACAACGAACCCAACGGGAAATGGAACTCGGCTCCCTGATTAATAATTCCGAGCCTGTATCCATTACACCACCCGTACATCTAAGCTTACAGCACCGGTATTCCAGGGCCCTCGACCATGTGAGTGACTGACCAGGCTCACCGTTGCTTAACTTTGATGATCGAACGAAAACCGGCGTTTCAACATTACGTACATACATACATATATATATTTATATTGGAATTTTTATTATATTTTTCGATGTTATATATATATATATATATATATATATATATATATATATATATATATATTTCAATGTTATATATATATATATATATAACATTGAAAAATATAAGTATTAAAAAATTCCAACATTATATACATATATATATATATATATATATATATATATATATATATATATATATATATATATATATATACATACACACTGGAATTTTTCCAATTAAGTTTGATTATACTGGCGTCTCTCTGGCGACTGCCGGTTCCGGATCGATTGGAGGTCGATTGGGGGTATGATATCGGCGACATTGTTAATTTTAAAGGGAAGGAGGCAACATTTACTTTTATTGAATTTCTAGATGACCTTACGCTTATAAACAAACATACGTCTACATAGGTGACTGCGTCTCTAATTTACTTGACTTTCTATTGAACAGTTAAATACAGTCTCGACTATGAAACTTTTAGCGTACGACGCAAAGAGTATTAAAATGGCATTACTTAAAATTGCAATTCTCGATTTATTCCGAAATTTAACAATATATAAGCGACAAATAAATAAATTAAAAAAATAAACATTAATCTTTAAAAAAAAAATTCCTATATATTTTCAATTTGTCATATTCAATGGAGATTTTAAATCTTAATACAAAATCTTTAACTAACTAATATTTTAAAAACTCTCAGATAAACAATTTAGGTTGTTTATAATCTTTATTGCGAGATAACTATAGATAAAATTTTATATATTAATAACAATGCTTGAGGGAAAATGTATGACAAAGTGTAAAAAAAAAGATGTTTGACGGGTTTCGTTCATTATACTTCATCGGAATAAATTTGTTACGTTGGTTTGGTTTATTTGGTATTACAGCATATCAACACCTCAATGGTTTATTTAATGCTGGAGAGACATTTAGGATAGGTTCGTATGAATAGAATATGTATTCTTTGTAAGAAATCAGTTTCTAGATCAGATTTCCTTGACGTATTTTTGATAATAGGTTTTTGTCGAGAGTCAAATCTATAAGTTTTTTTTTTCCCCAAATATGTATTGTTATTAATATGTTTCTTTAAAAACGTATTACTGGTATTTCCACTTTAAAAACAGTGATTTGATGGCAGTTTAGGGGTTAACAATTTGCCCATAGCTGGGACCCTAACAGGCTCTACCACACCGTTCTTACGTTGGAGCGACTACACATGCATACGGATTCTATAAAGTTTCTAGTCCTTCTTTCTTTTTGTTTCCATCACTTTTGTTATTAGATATCCATATATCCCACACTGTGATTTAAATTATATATATATATATATATATATATATGAAGAGAGACAGACAGACAGAGAAGGTTATTGAATAGAATAATCACACTTAAGACAAGAACAACACATATGATTCGCCAGCGGCGCGTAAAATTCGTCAACTGCTAGAAGTGAGTCAAATGATTTCCACAATGAATCTCCAACAGCAAACCAACATACAGTATTTACTACTGTATTTATGTGAATGGAGACATGTCAATTATCGTCTTATGTATGCTACAACTATATATATATATATATATATATATATATATATATATATATATATACACACACACTCACACACAAACACATATATATATATATATATGTTGTGGATTCCAGGATGAAATCCGGTCGCAATTGAATGACAAACGCAGGACTGAAATATAGCAAATAAATGTATTGACGCAATAATACAATTGGTAATACGGTTAGTAGATCCAGAATTACGGTTAGTAGCAATAATATATATATATATATATATATATATATATATATATATATATATAGTCTGGGAAATTCAGTACCGAAGTAGGACTTCCTTCTGAGTCTACGTGCTCGCAACTGTGACTAATACAAAGCGGTTACCTCACACTCTCACTCTCTCACTGTATCACTCTCTGGTTATTCACCGGCAGCAGTACAAGTACACACTAGTCGAGTACACTTGTATCCAAAGGGGTGGACCCATTGACACCCACCTCCTTAGTATTTTTTTTTCTTATGGTCGATCTATGTGAAATCTTCTCGCCTTGTACTGCGTCCATCACATTTCCTAATCTGTTAATTATTGTGCCAGACTCCCAGTAAGCCATATTTTTTTCTAATCATCCTACAGTAAACTCGTTCTCCAGGTTTGAATGATCTCTTGGGTACAATAGGTGTCTACTGGTTTTTGTTCTTGATTTGCAATAATTTGTCAAACATAGACTGTATTTTTACCTTCGTCCTCTCCATAAATTCATCCTTTTTCGCTTATCTTCTTATCTCTCGCAAAGTCACAGGTAGTTCCTTTACTGCCTTGTATAATTCTTTACTGTTTTCCTCTATGGTAGCAAATGGCACGTTTCGCTTCTTTTTAAAAACTGGTTGGACGTTTTCTTTTAATTCAATTCTGGTCTTAAATTTGTTGCATCGTCCCAACCCGCTCGAAAATACCTCAGTAAAGTGGTTATATAATTCTTCATTTAACTTTATAGCATCTGATGGTTCAACCTCTAACTTTTTGCAAAAAGATCTGATAGGTAGATCCTAAACTATATTTTCAGTATCTTTCATGACGTATATCTTAAGTTTGTTTTGCTTTCCCATGAAATTTAACATTCACGATTGTTTCATCCTTCGAATTTTATTCGCTTGCCTGTAACCGACTTTGCAATTTTTTGTGTATGTAACGTGGTTGGTCTGTTAAGTTTTCTTCAAGTTTGTAGGTTGATTATCGTGAGGTCGGAACCCGAATCCAGTTGCAATTTTATATTTTTATTTAAAATTTCAAGTTCCACATATTTCCTTATGTTGGTGTCGTCTTCGTTATGCATCCTAGTAGCTCTTATTCTACTAGTATCTTTTCTATTCCTACATTGGGATGCCTTGTGGCCCTTTTTAACACATTCAAGACAGATTTGATATCTAAAACGGCAATCCTTGTTTCAATGTAGTCCTCCACATCGGTAACATGCTGATGGGGGGGATGCTTATATTTGCTTCGATTTTCGTCATAATTTGCCCTGTATGTTGTACTTTTTCTCTTATAGAATTTTTGTTTTCTTTCCGCGGAGGGTGAGAATTTTTTTTCATTATTATAGAATTTTTATTTTTCTCCAGGGAGGGTGAAGAACGTAGACTTGTTTAACTTACGTATATGGCATACAGCTGACACCTCAATGTCCTTCGCGTCTTTCTTTATACTTAGACATCTCTGGCAATCTTCCGATAATTGTTGTAGATTTAGTCCAGGTTCATTTTGTAATTTTGAAAACATTCTTTTGCGCATTTCGCTAGCTTTTGATGAAACAAACCTTTGAACACTTGAAATTGTCCGGGGTTAATTCCACTAATTTGAAGTCGTTGCAATGTTTATTTACGATTGCGTCAAACGTGGAATAATCCTCATTATCGCCCTTTACCAGTTTAAGGCATTTCCACCTCCTGTGGAAGAGTGATGTTTTGGGACTAAAGACTTCTTTAAGACATATAACTGCTTCGTCAAATGTTAATTCGTTCTTCTTTTTTGCCAAGATATAATCCACGAACTTTGTATATTTTTCAGTTCCTAATTTTCTAAGCAATAGACGTAGCTTTTTTGCTTCTGTCCAGTTTTGACAGTCGATGTTAAACATGTCTTCATGTCTCCTGAAGTAATCTCCAAAATTTTTGTCTTCATCTAGAGAATATTTGAAAATCTCTATGGTATTCCACCATTGTGGACTGCGTCTTGCGAAAAAGTTGCCTCTTTTACAATATCTAATTTCTTGTTACCCGCTACTTTCAATATTAGTTCCTGGAGCTCTATTTGTATTTCTTGATTTTCCTTCTGTGTTTGTAGTAATAGCTTTTGTCATTTTTTCCATTCTTTCTTGTAATTGTAATTGTTGATCATTTTGGCATTTTACCAGTTCTACCAAAATATTTTTTTAAATCTTCCATGATAACTCAATTTTACTTATTTTAAATCCTCGTAATTCTTTGTCGTCAATTTGTTGTGGACGACGAGGGAAAAAATTTTTGTTGTTTGTTCTTCCTGTGTGAGTTCAAATCGCTCGTCGACAATTTGTTGTGGAGGAGGGGAGGATTTTTCTATTTCTTCTTCTTGTGTGAGTTCGAATCGCTCGTCGCCAATTTGTTGTGTACAACGACGGAAAAAATTTTGTTGTTTGTTCTTCCCGTGTGAGTTCGAATCGCTCGTCGCCAATTTGTTGTAGGATTCCGGGATGAAATCCGGTCGCAAATGAATGACAAACGCAGGAATGAAATATAGCAAATCAATGTAATGACGTAATAATACAATTGGTAATACGGTTAATAGACCCAGAAATGCGGTTAGTAGCAATAATAATATATATATACAGTCTGGGAAATTCAGTATCGAAGTAGGACTTCCTTCTGAGTCTACGTTCTCTCAACTGTGACTCCTACAAAGCGGTTACCTCACACTCTCATCTCACTCTCACTCTCACTCCCACTCACTCTCACGGTATCACTGTTTCACCGTCTGACCTCCGGGTATTCACCGGCACCAGTACAAGTACATACTAGGCGAGTCCACTTGTATACAAAGGGGTGGACCCCTTAACATATATATATATATATATATATATATATATATATATATATATATATAAAATGTAAATTAAAATTTAAAATACCATCGTGACAAATTTAGTCTGATGGAGGAAGTCCTAAATCTCGAAACTTGACAAACGATAAGTTTTTTCCATTGTTTTATATATTTTTTTGCGTAATCTATATTATGAAAAAAAAAGAGACGACAGACACATTATCTTCGGCGAGGAATCCTGTAGTTTCCTTTTCTTGTGGCTATCAACATTGTGTCATCTGTATATCTTATGCTGTTAAAATCGTGGTCGCCAATAATGAATCCAGGTAGGGCATCGAATTCTCTCAGAATCACCTCACTGAATTGAATAAAACCGGTGAGAAAACTAACAACTCTATTTTTTATTTTTATTTTTAGTGAATTCATTTTCTGTTCGTGTGAAGGCTTTTTGCTGCCAGTATACAGTGGTCTATGATAAGTTTTTAGCCACTCTTAATTACAGCAATTTTGGCTTGCGTAATAACGTCTCTCAATTTTTTTTTCAGACAATACTGTGTTAGTATCAAGTTACTCTCATCTACACTCCGTCAGCGTTTGAATTTGCCTTTGCTTATATAATGTATAAGCGTAAGTCTGTTTTCTGCGGGAGTGGCATATATGTTCTTGTGGCATTTAATATACACCCAAGAATACGCGCACACAAATACATACACAGTTTTACAGTACTAAATATTATATCAGAATAATGTATTCCCCTCCAAACTCAATCTGGAGAATTCTAACCTTGGCCGTACAATAATGTCATTAACGGTGCAGACAAGAACGAAAAAACTTTAAACCTTTCGAACCTTAATAAAAAAAATCTGATCATGATAAGTACCATAATTTGCGGTGTAAAAGTTGAGTTTTCAAGCTTAAATTTTTTTTACAAAACCACGATTCGGATATAAAATGCAAACCTTTATCACCGAGTTGTAAACAAGTGATACAGCACTTATAACAATTACTGGGAAACACTTAACATACCTCCAGAAGGTTGCCACAAATGTATCCCACTAAAATTTGTTTGGTGAACGTGTTTGACATTATTATTATTATTATTATTTATATATATTATGAAATGGAAAAAGTCCGACAATTATTTTAAGACATTTTTATGTTTAACATTTTTTTTTATAGATACAAATATTTAATTAAATGCTCTGTTTCTAATAAACAATATTAAACAACATTTACCGGACTGAATGTCCGAGAAGTTTTCATATCAAATCGGAGGACGAATATTTTCTATGAACGTTTCTCGAACATTCAGGCCGGTAAATGTTATTTAATACTGTTTATTAAAAACAGAGCATTTAATTAAATATCTGTATCTATAAAATTTAGGCAGCAATCCTTCGTTTATGCATGTTTCATTAAAAATGAAAGACAATGTTCTACGGTTGAGATTTTGTTTAATTTTTCTTGTGTTCTAACAAGAACTTTCTTTTTTGGACAAAGAGTGTGTAAAAACTGTCCAAATACTCGGAAACATAAAACATTTTGACAATTTATATACACTCTTTGTCCAGAAAAGAAAGATCTTGTTAGAACACAAGAAACATTAAAAAAAAAGCTTAACCGTAAGACCATGTCTGTCGTTTTTAATGAAATATATATATATATATATATATATATATATACATATAGATAGATAGATAGATAGATAGATAGATAGATAAACCTAGTGAGCCAGACCTACCTAGGTTTCACCTAAACAGTTCGTCAGTGAGAGTTGGCTACAGAGGCAAAGGGAAACGCATATTTATAGGCGATAGCCTATAAATATGCGTTTCCCTTTGCCTCTGTAGCCAACTTTCCTTGACGATCCGCTTAGGTGAAACCTGGGTAGGTTTGTCTGGCTCACTAGGTGTATCTAATTCTGCTCTACGGTTGTATTGAGCTCTTTTGTTAGTTAGTTGTTTACTCTTATCGGGATTTTTTCTTTGGGCTTCAAACCTGTATCTGTGCGATTTTTTCGACAGACTTTCATGTTTGTAGCTTTTTCCTTTTTTAAAACCTTTTTTTTCCCTCGAGATTGATTTGATTATTGGCAAATCAAAAATTTGAAGGTTTTCCGAAACGAGTATTGTTATCTATATTTGTATGTATGTATATATATATATATATATATATATATATATATATATATATATATAATAAAATAGTAACACAATACGATGGGTCAGATTTTTGCCGATATCAAGGCCTTGTTACTTGTAGTGTGTATCAGACATGTAATATATTTTCTCCCACTTGCTTTCAGGTTTGTTAAGTTACAAACATTTATTTTTATTTTTATTTGGTGCTTTTTGCGTCGTCTGTTAACAATTTGCTTTCTATTTCATCATGATCTTTTAAGTTAAGATCCAATTTAAATATCTGGTTCCATTTACTTTTTCTTGCCCCCAAGTAAATGGCTAAAGAAATAACAAAACAAGTGTTACATATATATCATATATTAAACAGTAAGTACAACAGAAGAGTATTACACGACTAGTGAGTGTGTGTCGGTTGACCCAGCGTTCAATCTATTCGACTATTCCCCCAAGGCCTTCTCTCCTACTAATCTTATAGTAGGCGGAAGTGTCCAACGTAGACTCTTTAGAGGGAGGTCACTAAAACGCTCCCCTTTCAGCATGACTTCGTATGGAGTCTTTTTTTAATAATTACCACACAATACTTTTTATTCAACAAAATATAACCTTTTTCACAAAAAAAAAAAATAGGAAAAAATACTTTGAAAAGGCTATATACAGGAATTACGTTCATTTTTTTTTTTTTTTAGTTTTACGACAAACATTTTACGTGTTAACAACGGTCCCTTTTTATTAACATCTCTATTCATTATTCCTAAATAAGGACAAATTGGATAAGTTTAATGGTAAATTATAATGTTAATAATTTCCAATAATCCAATGCATATTGTGCTTTTCTGGTAATTCAAAATTTATAAGTGAGAAGATGTTTTTTTTTTTTCTCATTCTTTTCCGTTTTCTGTAGACATGGTATGTAATGAAAGATGTTCAATATCTTTTTCTTTTCGGGTTAATTTCTAAAGGTTCCGTAAATTTCCTTTTTCTTTTGGGCCTTCTGTGCTCTGGTACTAATTGCGGTATTGGAACCTCAAGCGTGTCAAAGACGACGTCCATAGTGTCATCTTCTATGGAATCCCTGTCGACTACGCTTTCATACCGTTTTCTAATTTGCTTTACATGACGTTTGTGCACAAAACTTCGGTCTCTGGACCCTGTAAATCATTTTACCAATTTGTCTGTCTATTGTTCCTATCTCCCAGTTAGCTTTATTATTCACAAATAGACGAAAAAAAAAAAACTTTTCACCGGGCTTAAAGCGCTTTTTAAGCACTTTATTCCTATTTGCCGCTTTCGTTTCACTCCGAAGTAATTTTGTCAAATGCCGATTTTATTTTCCTGGCAAACATGACCTCCGCTAGCGTCTTGGTAGATGGAGCACTGCTATTAGGGGTTACGCGATATACTTGCAAAAACTGCTGTATAGCCATATCGGTGGGAGTCCCTCTCGCCTTCCCCCAGGGCTCTCTTGAAAGTGTCCACAAAACCTGTCCATTACTTCTTGGGTGATATGGCGCCGTGGTAATATGTTCGATCAGGAATGAATGACAAAAATCCTTAAATTCACAGAATATGAAGTGTGTGCCATTGTCTGTTACGATACAGTCAACAACTCTGAAACGGGAAAACAGCTCGTGCAAAAACTTTACTGTCACCTCCGAGGTCGACTTCTTACATTTCAATATTTCTGGCCACTTGGAATAACTGTCAACTACTACAGGGTCGTAAAAAACATCAAGTGGGCCAGCAAAATCAATGTGTATCCACGACCACGGACGGCCGGTTTTAGACCAAGGATTGAATTTTATCGGGGGTCCTTTAGCAGCCAAAGCATACCCTTCGCATGATCTTACAGTGTTTTCAATATGCCTGTCCATGTTGGTCCAGTAGACGTAACTCCTCATCAGACTCTTTATTCTTGAAGTTCCCGGATGGCTTATATGGAATTCCTTTAATGTTCTTTTCTGTAGTGTAGATGGGATTACTATTCTGTCTCCGTATGTTGTTTCAGAGTGAGCAAACTTCTGGTATATTTTGGTCTTTACTATTTAGTTTGTCATTTACTTTCGTTATGGACTCATCGTCGGACGCTTTGTCTATTATCTCGTCAATTATTATAGGAATCTCCCTGGCAGTATTGCATAAGGTACCTTTTATTTCGACGTCTGTTCTTATGGCAGCAATGACTGTCTTGCAAGGGTTCAGCATACCTAGGTATCAATCTAGACAACCCGTCTGTTTGACAGATTTTAATGTATGGGAGAAACTCCATTTTGTAGTTATAATTGAGGAGAATGGTTCCCCATCTTTGCAGTCTAAGCAGTATGTATTGACAGACCCTTTTTTATCCAAAGATAGCAAGGAGTGGACGATGGTCTGTCTGCAACAAAAAGTACCTTCCATGTATAAATCTATGAAATTTAGTCATCGCAAAAATGATTCCTAAGGCCCCCTTTTCTATCTGCGAGTAACCCCTTTCAGTTGGTAATAACGTCCTTGATGCATGGACAATTGGCTTTACTGATTCATTCTTTAACTTGTGTAAAATGCACGCTCCGATGCCGTAAGAGCTAACATCGCTGGCTACAATGATGTGAAGGTTTGGATCATAATCAGCCAGGAACAGATCTGATGTAAGGACCTCTTTTACTTTCTCAAATGCTTCCTGGCATTCGGTTGTCCATTCTCACTCTTTATCTTTTCTCAATAATTCATTAAGTGGAGTTCTCAAACTGTGCATTCTTGGAACAAAAACGTTGTAATAATTGGCAAGACCTAAAAAACTTTGAAGAGCCGATACATTTTCTGGTGCTGGCATATTCTTTATTGCCGTTACCCTATGTGGGTCGGGACGTCTTCCGTCAATTATTTACCACAAGTAATCCTCTCTATGAAAAATTCACACTTCCCGTCTTTTAATTTGAATCCGTAATCCTAGATTCTCCTGAACACCTGCCAAATGTGCGATTTGTGTTCCTCGATGCTCTCGCTTTTCATTCGGACGTCATCGAGATAGGCCACCGCAAAATCCAGACCATTTAACGTAGTGTTCATGAGCTGTTGAAAAATGGAAGGGGCGGCATTAACCCCGAACGGAGGTCTTTAATCTTTGTATAAATCCTTGTAGGTGTTCATGCAAAGGAGCTTCGAGCATTCCTCGTCCATGGGTATTTGTAGATATGCGTCGCTTAAGTCGAAAAATATTTTCCTCCACTGAGCTTAGCGAATATCTCCTCTAGACTTAGAAGGGGATAATGGTGATCTTTTAGGGCGTTGTTCAGACCCATAGAGAAGTCAGCACATACACGAATTTCTTTGCTTTTTTTTTTCTTTAAAATATAAACTGTGGGAGATGTCCATTCGCTATATTCAACTTTTGCCAGAACTCCCATTTCCTCAAATCGATTCAACTCCTCGTCAATTTGATTTAACGAGGCAAATAGAACTTTTTTTTTTTAAATGGATTTACGTCTGGTTTTAACTCAAACTTAGACATATTTGTGCTTTTTCCTAATCCTCCACTGAAAACGTCAGAATTTTTTTAAGTTCACCTTTCAACTTTTCTGCTTCGTCAGTCAAATTTTCGACATAATGAGTTAATAGGCATATCCCAAAGTTGAAACTGTTCTAACTAATCAGTCCCGAACAAATTACCCTTATTCTCCATAATATACGCCTTATTTTTATTATTTTTTTTTTTTTTTTGAATGACAAGTTCGCCCATAAACTTAATAGAATCGCCAGATACATTTTTAGCTCTTTGGTTCGTTCTTAACAAAATCGGCTTACCCAGTTTTTTCCATGTTTGATAATTAATTATGGGTAAGTCTGAACCCAAATCAAGCTGTAGACTTATATTTTTGTTAAATATTTGTACTTCAATATATTTCCTGGTGTTACGACTTTCTGGTTCATCAGACTTGATAATTTTTACAAAACTTTTTTTTTTTTTTGCTTAACCCTGCAACTTTTGTGTCCCAATTTATCGCAATTAAAACATTTTTTTTTATCTTTAAAAGGACAATCTCTATACCAATGTAACTGACCACACCTGAAACATGGTCTTGACGGCAAAGTAACTTTATTATTTATTTGTTGACCCTTTTTAATTTTTCTTTTGTGTATTTTTTAATGTGAGCCACGCCACTGTTCTTTGTTTTTCAAATCCTCTCTGTCGCTCACGAAACGTTGGCAATCTTCAGCAACTTGCTGTAAAGTAACGTCGGGCACTTTTTCAAGCTTTTTAAGTACCCTACGACGTATTTCGGCGTCTTTCGCTGAAATCAAACCCTGGACGAAAATCAGGTATTCAAAATTAATGGCGTTTAACTCTGCCAATTTGAAGTCATCGCAGTGTTTATTGATTACACTTGCGAAAGTAGTATAATCTTCGTCTTCTTTGCGTGTGAGATTCATGCATTTCCAACGCTTGTGGGACAGTGATGTTTTTGGACGGAAGAGTTTTGTTAATCATTGAAACGCCTCTTTAAATTTCAAGTCGCCGGCAAAATATAGTTAACAAACTTAGTATATTCTGTTGTGACTAATTTCCTGAGGAGTAGACGAACCTTTTTATGGTCAGCCCAACTTGCTCAATCCGTATTGTATAAGTGCTCATAACGTTTAAAGTACGAAGCGAATGTAATTTCTTCTTTACGTGTAATTTGTTCTTCACGTATAGCATTTTGAGAGAACGTGTTTTCGCTGTCATCTTTTTAGCTTTTGACTGATATATTATAATTTGCTCCTTCTGTGTTTGAAGGAGCATTTCTTCCAGTTTCTATTGTCTAACCTGAATTTCTAGATGCAATTTCTCAAATTTCTTCTGGTATTATACCGGATTTCGTTGGAATTTCTCTTGTCTTTCATGATATTTCTGTTCCAACAGTAGTTGTTGTTCCTGTTGGTGTTTCATCAACTCAACTATTGCACTTTTAAATTCGTCCATTTTACTCCGGTGTTACGTAAAATTAAGAAATTTACCCTCTTAACCAACAAGTATCTGACTTGTACGATACTTTTACTGAAAAATTTAAAAGCGGGAGAGGGGGTAAACTTTTAGTTTACCCTATTAGCGAAAACAATAAATCCGTTTGACTTGTACAGTTCTTTTACTGATTTGTTGTAATGGAAAAAAATTACCATGTTCACCAAACTTCTTCCCAACCACTGAATTGAACTTGTAAAAGTTCAATGGTTTTCAAGAATTTCTTTCTTTCTTTTTTTTTTTTTTTTTTCACTGTCAGTGTTGTAATTAACATTGGATACCCTTTTGTCGTAGAATTTGATTAGAATTCCTTTCTTCACCACTAGACACTGGCAATTCTTTTTTTTTTTTTTTTTTTTTTGATTTAACGTGAAGTCCGTTTCTTCGAATCATTCGTGACCAAGTCAATATTAGGTTGCTGCAAAAATAATGTCGGTTTTTGACGTTAAAAAATACGTCAAAAACCGACATTATTTTTGCACCAAACCTAATAGTTGAAGAAATAACAAAACGTGTGTTGCAAATACGGTGTAACCCGGATGTAAGAGAAACCCGGATATAAGCGAGATTTTCTCTGGTCCCAAATTAGAGCCGGTGTTAATGTAAACAAAATAGACCGAACCCGGATATAAGAGAAACCCGGATATAAGATACTTCTTCTCCGGTCCCGCCAACTCTCTTATATCCGGGTTAAACTGTATATCATATATTAAACAGTAAGTATGACAGAAGAGCGTGTGTCGGTTGACCCAGCATTCCATCTATTCGACTGTTAATACTTAACAGCCTTCCTACGAGGGATGTATGCGGCACAAGGCCGAGTTTACCGTGGGTTCTCCGAGCCCGTAGGTTCGAACAAAAATATTTCCGTAGAACTCGCAGAACGGGGTTTGGGCCTGTCTACTTCCCCGGACGAAACTTTACACTTCGGCAAACCCTTGTCCAAGTTCCTCTCTGCTTAAGGCAGAGAGTTCGACTACAGCAGCGAACAGTCACAGCCTGGTAGAACAATCTATTCGACTGTTATATTTAACAGCCCCGTCCACGAGGAATGTATGTGGCACAAGGCCGATTTTACCGTGGTTTCTCAGAGCCCGTAAGATCGGCCAAAAATATTCCCGCCAAACCCGTATAAACGGGTTTAGGGTATGCCTACCTCTCCGGACGAAACTTTGCCTTTAGGCAAAGCCTCGTCCGGGTTTCACTCTGCCAAAGGCACAGACTTCGACAGTTGAACAATCTATTCGATTGTTAATATCTAACAGCCCCCTCCCAAATCACGAGGGATGTATGTGGCACAAGGCCGAGTTTACCGTGCGTTCACGAGCCCGTAGGCTCGGCCAAAAATATTCCCTTAGAACCCGCATAAACGGGTTCAGAGCCTGTCTACCCACCGGACGAAACTTTGCCCTGTCCGGGTTCCTCTCTGCTCAAGGCAGAGAGTTTGATAGTTAAACAATGTGGTCGACTGTACCCACAAGGCCTTCTCTCCTACTAATCTTATAGTACGCAGAGCTACATACATATAACACTAATTAAATTGAAATGTAAATCTGTGTTGTGAGGACCAAATTCTATTAATGTCTGGCAACAAAACAAGGCTAACAGGAAAAGATAAGTCGACCCTTTAAAGTCAGTTTTACGATTTCTGTATTTAAACTGAATTTATTTTCGAGTAAATGTAGTATTTTAAGTGGACAATTTAGATTAATCATCTTGTCATCACCTATTCAACAGGTACCGAAATGGTAATAAATAAATAAAAAATCAAATTAAGTAATTTTTTAACACAAATTACCTTATAAAATTACATTAGAGACAAAGAAATGAGTACTGAACTTTTATTTAATATCGACCTTCCTAAAATATATATGTGCACACGCAAAATTACATACATATAACTTTAATGAAATTACAATGGACATCTGTGTTGTGAGAAGTAATTCTAGTAATATCTGGCAACAACCCACGGATAACAGGAAAAGATGAGTCGGCCCTTTGAAGTCAGTTTTACGACTTCTGTATTTAAATTGAATATATTTTCGAATAAATGGGGTATTTTAACTGGACAAACAGTTTAGGTTTTAAAAATCGATCCTCTTGCCCTCACCGAAGCGACAGGTACCGAATAGGTAATTAAAAAAGTAAAAAAAGAATTGAAAAAAAAAGGAAAAAAAAACACATTATGCGTACATAAATTACCTACGAAAATTACGTTAGAAAGAAAGAAAAGAGTACCGAACTGTTATTTAATATCGGCCGTCCTATAGTGTTGGACGATCTCATGACAAATGCAGACGACACTTGAGGCGGCACAAATTTACATACGGATACTGGGAATAACACGGAGTGAACATCTGAGCAAATTTGGCTAAAATGGAAACAAAAGCGTTATTTATACTTAGAAAAAGACAGTTGGAATTTCTAGAGCGGATAAATAAGTAAGAAGGGTGAGAAAATGTAATACTCAAATGATGTATTGAAGGCAAAAATTGTTGCGAGGAAAGAACGGAGATTAGAAGAGACAGCACAAGAGACAATCGTTACTAAGAGCCACAAATGACAGGAAGATGTTTGGGAACACGACTCCCACATCCTGGAGGAACACAACAAATTAAAAAAAAAAAAAAAAAGAATACCATCATTGAATCTTCTCAAACGAAATGCTTATATCTTGTTTTTTATAATGCTGTTTTTCACACATTCAAACAGGAACGGTCTATTGTTTATTTGAGGTAATGACAGGGCGTAAGATACGTGCTAACGAAATAACGTACAAACAGAAGTATAATCTGCTAACGAGCTTGCGCGTAAAGTTGGCAGGACAGGGATTAGGGGAGCGAGCAAAACATTGCTAAAGTCCCAACGGAGAGTAAGTTTTGGAGAGTCACAGTCTCTTATGTCATGAAGAGATGCGCTGTATATAAAAATACTACGTTGAGGTTTGTTTAATAAATTGAAATAATCAAAAATTATTTCTAAATTCACAATAAAAGAATGATCAATATTTTGCCACATTTAAGATGCGGAAAAAAGGCTTAGAAAACAGTAAAACAGTCAATGATCATTTGTGATATTCAAACGTAGCTAAGTTTTGACACCAGGCCGAAAGTAAGAGGCACCCATTGACGATCCAACTCAGTACTTATTACAAATGAGATTCCTTACATGATGTATCGTAATAGGAAAAGAATTCTATATTACTTACTTTTTTTCCAGTTGGAAACAAAACATTTGTACACGCACCATTTCAGTGAAACACTGTTTTTTATTTTTTTTAAATTCGATTAAATTAATTTTTTCGTTCTAGACAGCGTTCGATATTTTTTTACACGTTTTTTAATCGATATCACCCCATACACGGCAATAAATCCACTAAGACTGCATGTGGAAGGATTAGGGAATAATGAGCGGAAAAAGAATAAAAAAAAGTAATCATTAGAGAGGCGAGAATGCGATTGACATTGCATTTAAATTTTTACAGGTTCAAGTTGGCTGGAATGAATGGAGTCGAAAGCGAGAAGTGCGAGAAAAGAAACTGTTCCCATAGAAGTTACGGCTAGATCTAGGTAGCTCTATTGTAAATTAATAAGACTTCGACACCAGTCTAGTACTGCACTTAATTTCACAAAGATTTGGCACAAAGCGAAGATCTCATCTGAACAATCACCATGAAAATATTTATAGAAAAATATAGAGGGGCAAACTCACGGCGTGGAGAAACTGACTAAAGCCGAGCTGCCAAATCAGGACCAATACTATTTTGTACTTGATATTCCGTTTTCACAGTTTCGTTTTCTTCGATTCAGTGACGATTTTTCGTTTTATTCAGATAACTTTTCTTTGCGAAGATGTTTTGGTCTGATAAATTTGTTGGTGTGAGCTGATTCGAAGTGCTAGATGCTCGGGACGAGAAATCAGCGCACCGATTTCGAATTCCGGTCGAGTCTGTTATTCACTTTTGAACAAATACCTTTGAGAATAGTGTCAATTTTTTCTGTTCGACCACCTAGGGGTTAAATAGTGATGTAGACTGGACTCTCTTGCTGTGGTTGGCAATCAGTTATGAACAACAACTTCGAATTCAAAACTGTATGGAAGCCTAAATGATATCGACATAGACAAATAATGCAGAGATAATAAATAAAATCTGCAACAATGGTCATCTACCCGAAGACCTCAGTAGAACTATTTTCATAGCACTGCCTAAGAAACCAGGTGCAAACGAATGTGAATTCCATCGAACAATCAGCCTAATGAGCTATATAGAAAAAAAAAATTACCATCCAAATTCTGCCGTCCTGGGTTAGACGATAAACTACATCCGCGTCCTGGGTAAGACGATAAACTATATCCGACGACAAAGACTCTGATCAGAAGGTCTTGAGGAGCGTGGAACCATCTCTTATTTGCTGACCTAGGGTGGTAGCACCTGTCAGAGTCGCAGCTATGGACAAATAGTTAACCCCTCCCAAAAGGGGTCAAAACACTATGAAAATATGAAAATAGGCCTTAATACAAGCAATACTTACTTTGAAAAAATTATTACCAGCAGTACATTTTTTTATAAAGAAAAATATTACCAACAATAGATTTTTTGACAAAAAAATTATTATTTTTATTATATTATATTATAATAGATTTTTGGAAAAAAAAATATTGCCAGCAAAACATTTTTGGAAAAAAATATTACCAGAAATAATTTTTTGTAAAAATATATTACCAGCAATACATTTTTGGAAAAAATATTCCCAGAAATACATTTTTGGAAAAAAATTATTAGCAGCAATATATTTTAGGAGAAAAATAGTACCAGCACTATATTTCTGGAAAAAAAATATTAGCAGCACTATATTTTTGGAAAAAATATTACCAGCAATAGATTTTTGGAAAAAAATATTCCGAGCAATATGCTTCAGGAAAAAAATATTACTAGCAATATATATTTGGAAAAAAAATATTACTAGCAATATATTTTTGGAAAAAAATATTACCAGCAATACGTTTTTGGAAAAAATATTGCCAGAAATATATTTTTGTAAAAAAATATTACTAGCAATACATTTTTGGAAAAATATTATTAGGTCATTATTACGTCATTATTTTTGCACCAACCTAATACCAACAAAAGATATTTAAAAAAAAATAGATTCTTAGCAACAAAATATTACTAACAATACAATTTTTGAAAAAAATATTACCGGCAATAAAAAATGTTGTCGGCATTAAATAACCCATTGAGGTTGATATACCGTAAAAGAAATCAAAGGAAACGAAACCGAATTGTGATAAATAGAACCTGCAGCGGAATAAGACCCGGAATAGGCGAGGAACAGTATGAGTTCTTCAATGACATTAAGAAAAAGGAACGCGCTATTTATGCTGGGAATGTTATGAGAAAGATCAATACAAAATGCAGAAGGACGCGTGCCTGTGTTTTATAGATTACGTAAAGGTGTTCGATAAAATACGCCACAAAGCTCTGCTGGAACTGCTCAGAAACATTGGCATATCTGGGAAGGGTAGGAGAATAATGAAGAACCTATACTGGCAGCAAACTAACTTCCTACGTACGAATAAAAAATGAGTTAAACAGATAAAAAAATAGAAAATGGAATAAGACAAGGATATGTCTTCTCATCGAATTATTGAACCTACACAGCGTGGCGATTCTGAGAGAATTAGTACTAGGATTCATTATCGATGGCCACAGACATACCAACATGAGATATAACATAAGTTGATAGCAGACACAGAAAGGAAAATACAAGAACTCCTACGGAAAGTAATGAAGGAAAGCGAGAAGAAAGGATTGAACCTCAACCGCAAGAAGACAGAATGCATGGCTATTAGCGCCTCAAAATTATTCTCCTATTCTTCTATTATACCAAGTGTAACAGCAACGTTATCCATTCCACAAAATGGTTAACATCTAAAAAAAAAACACTAAACTAATTGAGTTTATATTTTCCAGGTTTTCAGATAAAACGTTTAGCCATCTTGATACCATTTGATGTAAGAATCCGTTAAAAATCCTTACAGTTATTCAGCTAGAAAGAGAATAGGTGAAAAATCGTTTTGTGTGAGCCTCACTGACTTCTCAAGTGAGCAATGGTGAGAGGAAAAATATCATACAGGCCTTCAGTAACCGTACCAACATTCACACTCAAACTTCCATCCTCAAAGTTCATTCAAGAGAACGGTGAATAAATTTAAAAAGAAAAACATTAGAAAGGAAAACTGGATCAGATCACAACAAGAAGAAGGATCATCATTTCAACTTAGAGGTAAATACATTCTTATTGCTCAAAGTAGAGTCCAATAGTGTTATAAAAACCTCGGAGAATTCTAGTAAGATATCTTTAATCATGGCTGAGATACAACGGTTCAAACCTTAATCTAACAAGTGGACAAGTTTGCTCTTACCCCAGGTATATTCGAAATGTATATAACCAGATAATTAGAAGAAACCCAAAATCGGCCAAGACAGTCTCCTGACTGAATGTTCTAGAAAATATTTGGAATGGACTAAAGAGTGAAATGAAAAGTTTAAAAAATCAAAGACTGCAGATCAGTTTTGAGAGATGTACAAGTGCTGTTCGATAAAAGTGACTCACCTGATTTTTTTTTTACATTTTTTTCGCCTATTGTTTTTGGAGTCAAACTAATTTTTAATCTTGCTAATATAAAGACCCCTTCCCGACCACCTAGTAAAAAAGTTTACTCACCCTAAGGTATTCTATTGATAATTATAATTTTGGATATAAATGAGATTTAGGGAAAAATTAACTCACTTATTTCCTGCAACTAGTAATCAATAGAAACATAACCGAACAGTTTTAAATAAAGAATAATAGAGGTAGAATTTATTTATAATAGGTAATATAATTCGAAATATTTAATAATCTATGGGTCCTCCTTTATTTTGAATAACCTTTTCAACCCTTTTTGGCATTGACTTAGTTTCTGGCAAATCTCATCTCCAAGCATTGAATTCCATTCGGATATGAAACTCACAATCAAATCCTCTATGTTCCTCAACTGCTTTCTCGAGAGCCTGTACTTTATAATGCTCCATAAGTTTTCTATGAGGTTGAGGTCAGGAGATTGGGGCGGCCATGTCATAACACTCAACTGCTTCTCATCAAAGTATTCCTTCATCAATTTTGATTTGCGACAGGGAGGATTATCCTGCATAAAAATGAGCTTGGTGGGGTCGATTTTCACCCTTTCAGCAGAAGGGAGCAGACAAGAAACTAAAATTCTCTTGTACTTCCATAAAAAGAAAAGTATCCCAAGAACATTATACTGAACAGATGCTTGACAGTACTTACTGACAGTACTTACTGCTAAATTACAAACGCTTTCAAAGTTTCCTTTGAATTTAGCTCAACTTTCGTTTCATCGGAGAAGAGAACATCGGAGAAGAGAACATCGGAGAAGAGAACCCCCAAAACAATAAACAAAAACTATTTTTAGAAAAAAAACTCAGGTGAGTTACTTTTATCGAACAGCACTGTAGTTTCCTTTTAAATATTGCTTCTCCATCTGATCTAGTGCACCTGCTATATATTTAGAGATTCTAGATAAAATCCACAAAAGAATCTGCAATGTTATTCGACCTGACCTGATATCTCAGCTTCAAACATTTTCCAGGCAGCGTAACATAGCTTTTCTGTGCCTTTTCTATAAATTCTTCCATGTCAATAATTCTGATGACATTTGCTTTACGGTACTTCGCCTTTATGAATTTAAGCGCAGTACTCGATTGGCGGCAAGGTCTCATCATTTTACAGTTGAGTAACTCAAAAGGTTTTTCAGTGATTCTTACGAGAAATAAGTGTCAAGATGGCTAAACGTCTAATCTGAAAAGTTGGAAAAAGGAACTTAAGTAGTTAATTGCTTTTTTAGATGTGAAACATTTTGTAGGAAGAACAATTTATCCCGTGCTATTACAGGATTTGGACAATTTTGATGTTACACACGGGGTGTGTGTGTGTGTATATATATATATGTATATATATATATATATATATATATATATATATATATATATATATATATATTTACGTATGTATGTCTATATATATATATATATATATATATATATATATATATATATATATATATATATATTAATAAAAATAAAGAACAGTAAGATATATAATCCGGTGTTCTTATAGATATTTTATTTTTGCAAAATAGTGCTCAATGTAAATTTACAGAGCATTAATATTATAAATAAATAGACTTAAAATATTTTAAATCTATTAATTTATAATATATATATATATATATATATATATATATATATATATATATATATATATACAGTGTAACCCGGATATAAGAGACCCGGATATAAGAGAGATTTTATCTGGTCCCAAATTTTAGCCATACTTACCTAAACATAATAGACAAAACTCGGATATAAGAGAAACCCGGATATAAGATACTTCTTATATATATATATACACGTATCTATGTATATATATATATATATATATATATATATATATATACAAGTTTCATGAAAGACGACTGACAAGCTCCTGTCCTTAAGTTGTTTTATTCAATTTTTCTGGTGTTCATATAAGTGTTTTCTTTTCTGGATATGAAATTGGTAAACATGTACAAATTTTCTAATATCCTACTTTCGTATATTCTATTAGCTATTATCAAAGATGCTTTTTTCTACTTATTTTTTTTTTTTTTAACTGAATACATATATTATTATATATATGCGTATCTATAGGGATGTCATTGTTTTTATTTTACAAATACGGTCAGCACGTTGTGACCGTGTTCAGAATTGATCGTTGGCATGTTGTTTTTTATTATTAATGTTTCCCTTATATGTAGCCCTTTTTTTTACATGTGGCTGGTACTATTATAGCAATATCATATCATTTATGAATATACATGCCGCTTAAGGAACAGCGTTTCTTATCAAATCAAACTCATCAATAATTATATTGGACATAAAATTACATCCCTATCAAGAAGATTCACGTTACATTTCTGTAAATTAGGAACCATTTAAACACACATGAGGACCTACCAAACTCCACCGCAACATATTCGTAGAAAATACAGCGAAAATAGCATCATCTACATGTAAAAAATGTTAAAAATATTGGAAGCATTAATATGAAAAAAAAACAACAATCAAAAAATAATCGATAATATCAACTGTGAACACGGCCACTTGTTGACCGTGTTTAGAGAACGCATATATAAAAAATCTACATATTTAGTTCAAAGAAATAATTGATGATGTCTGATAAAATAGCCGAAAATGATTAAGATATATAGAACATTTAAACAATTTTTACACACCTTATGTTCAACCCCAAAACAACTGTGCGAATGAAAGAAACATTGAATTAAAAGCTTAATCGCAGTACCTTGTCAGTCATGTTTTAACTAAATTTGCATAAAAGAGAGGTTGCTACCCTAATATATATATACAAGTATTTAAGTAAATGCTCTGTTTATAATAAACAGTATTAAATAACATTTACCGACCTGAATGTCCGTGAAATTTTCATAGAAAAAATTCGTTCTTTGACAGGATTCGAACCTGCATCCTATACGGAACCGTCATTTACGCTGACGTGCCTTACCGTTAGGCTACAAAGAAGCGTTCGGTAGACAAGGTCGAATTTACTGCTTATAAACTCAATCTTCCATGAATCTCGAATATTCATAACTGCTCATGGCGTATCAAATGTAAACAAATGACGCCATACATTAAGAAATGGACAAAGTCCGACAATTTATTTATTAAAGACATTTTTATGTTTAACGTTCTTTTTATAGATACAAGTATTTAAGTAAATGCTCTGTTTATAATAAACAGTATTAAATAACATTTACCGGCCTGAATGTCCGAGAAATTTTCATAGAAAATATTCGTCCTTTTCTATGAAAATTTCTCGGATATTCTGGCCGGTAAATGTTATTTAATACTGTTTATTATAAACAGAGCATAAAAAGAACGTTAAACATAAAAATGGCTTTAATAAATAAATTGTCGGACTTTGTCCATTTCTTAATGTGTATATATATATATATATATATATATATATATATATATATATATATATATATATATATATATATATATATACGTGTATGTATATACCCTTTTAATGAGTATTCAAAATTATATTAACAGATGCATATGGATGCCTCCCTAACTAGATAGATGTGTATATGCAGGAATAAATATCAATTTATATTTTAATTTCATGGCAGCATCTCATTAATTCCCCAATTAAAATATTTTCGTTTCACTTGATGGAAATTTTCATTAAGTAAGATACCTGCCTGTTTTCACAAGTACTATATATAGAGTCCTCGTTTGTATTTATTTGTGAAACCATTTTTTTCATAAGCCCTCAAAAGTACTTCTCAAACTCAATTTGAAAATCTTTATCTCTGCGTCTTTTCAAATGACAGTATTGGTTCTACGGCATTGTGTAATTCAATATTTAATGATGATCAGGTTTGGGAAACACGTATATAAAAATATCCATCTTCAGTTAAAAAAAAACAAAAAAACTTTCATAATGGCTAACAGAATAGTTGAAAGTTCCCGGATATAAAGAACATTTTTTATGCATGTCCAGAAAAGAAAATCCTTGTACGAATGCATAAGAAAATTAAGTAAAGTCTTAATTGCAGTACTTTGTCAATCGACTTTAATGAAACTTGTATAAAAGAGGGATTACTACCCAAATACACAATTTTGAATATATATCTATGTACGTGTCTGTGTATGCGTGCTTAATGACTATTCAAAATTATATAAATAGATGCATACGGATACCTCCCTGAGTAGGTAAACGTGGATATGCAAGCATAAATATCAATTTATATTTTAATTTCATGGCAGTATCTCATTAATTCCCCAATTAAAATATTTTCGTTTCACTTGATGGAAATTTTCATTAGGTAAGATACCTTCATTTTTTTTTTATTCTTTATCTTTTTTTCACAAGTACTACATATATTTAAAATATATGATACATAAATTAATTCGAATCTAAAATAAAATAATTAATAATTACATTATAAAAAAAAACAAAATTCATCAACATTTTCTCATATTTGTTTATCCAGCATTAAATTACTTCAGTTAACATCCGCCATAATTTAAATAGACTTTTCGGTTAGTTTTATGGATATTTATGAGCGTTTTTTATATCTACAAATTCTGAAAAGCTAACAGTTTTACTTCAGTTTATAAACACTTGTTGCAAAATAAAATCCCTGCATTTGAAAAAAGGTGCTTTGTCGTACACATCGCCACCAGCACTACTAAAAGTTTATTTAGTCCCGACTATCTCTGCTGGTACCCACTGTTTTCTCACCGTTAAACAGCAAGCATCGATGTACATTTTTTCAGCCTAGAGAATTATCAGTGCCTGCTCAAGTGACAATGAAGCGCCAGTCTCTGAAGTGACAATGTAGCGCCAGTCTATAAAACCCCGATGATAGGTTGTCTTCAAGATCGTGAGGATTTATTCGTTTGAAGCCATTTTTAATCATTGATCTGGAAAAACGATTGAATCAAGCTGATAGTTCAGACATATCTGAACAAGTTGGACGCCATGCACGTCTTTCATATGAGAGCCTCGATCTGACGAGGCTATTTTAAGTATATGACATGGTCGATTTGAAAATCCACATCGCATATTGTCTCAAAGAAACGGAACTGCTCACCTACTTAGAGCCGCGACATACACTCTTGTACAAATTAATTGAAACGAAACGAATTCCGTTATTATTTACTTTTTTTTCTCGTATTTTTCAATGAAACGAGAGCCAGTGCACGTGTTAGTACTTCGTATGTCCATTTCATGAAGTCTTTCTTTACGGATTGACAACAGATTCTCAATTGCGTTTAAATCGGAAGAGTTTCCAAGCCACTGGTACGGCATGCCATTGTGTTCGTGCAGCGTTACAATTTTCGCACGCTTACTTGGAGTAATGTCCATCGCAGCCAATGGTCTTAGGATAGACAGTCGAGACAATAGTGTCTGGGCGCAGTGAAAATCTGATGCAATCACGGATGACGCAATAAAAAGGAAGCTTAATCTTTGAACCAGAAAAAAAAAACAGTTGAAATTTCCAGGACTGAATGAGAAAAGAGGAATAGTTAACGCACATACACACACACACAAACACACACACACACATATATATATATATATATATATATATATGTATGTGTGTGTATGTATGTGTGTATAGATATAAATATATAGTCTCTGTAGTATATTGCGAGATCACACGTCTACCGACCTCTCCCACACACATACGCATAATCCACTTTGTTTATATTTGTGGTAAACACTTATAGCGGAACCCACTTCCGGAAGTACCGCTCACGGTGGCATCAGGAGCATTTCCGGTTGTCCTGAGGGGCTTAGTTACAAAATTCACACACACACACACACGTATGTATGTATGTATATATATATATATATATATATATATATATATATATATATATATATATAACTTTATGAGAAAATATTTCAGTATATTGAAGTTTGTCTCTCGACATATTTATCTACCTATTTATTTACTGGAGCCTCTTCTTATCTATCTATCGATGGATCGATAGATCTATTTATCTATCTACTGCAGCATCTATCTAGCTCTGTCCGTCTGTCTGTCTGATCATATCTATTTATTTATCTGTCTGTCTGTTTCTATCTATCTATCTATCTATCTATCTATCTATCTCATGCTTTGGCAGTCCCCATCACATGACAAATGCGCCAAAGAAAATAAGGACTGTAAAGGACTAAGATTTGTTCTTTTTATGTGCCATGTTCTTTCAAGACGTAGGCGTTCATGGCTCTCCATTTCCTCCTATCCCTTGCAGCTATCAACAACTTCCTTCCCTCTGCTACCTCCCCCCCACACCATGTTCTGTCAAGCACTAATCCTGCCGGGTATGTCATGCGCTGCTTTCCGTTGTTTCTCTTTCCCTCTATTCGACCCGTGAGTATCAGATTCTCCAGGCCCTCCTTCCTCATTATATGTCCCAGAAACTCCAACTGTCTCTTTCTGATACGCAAACAAAAAAGGATAGGATTTTGTGGAGTGCTATTATCGTTCAAAACTTGGAGAGACATGTAACAAAAGGAAAATGAAAGATTGAGAGAGTGTTTGTATGTGTGTTTGTGTCTGTGTGTGAGAGAGAGAGAGAGAGAGAGAGACAGAGAAATGACTAGTACATAAAATTACATTATAAATAAATATGAACAAAAATTGTTAGAAAAGAAAAAGAATACAGTCAAAAGGAATGAAAGAATGTCGTTATGAAAGAAAGAAAATACTGGGAAAAGAAAGAATGAAAATGAATCTTAAGCAACAGAGAACAGTACAGTAAAAATGAAAGAAAAATAATGAAAGAAAATTGTTGTGAAACAAAGGAAAGGTCGTGAAACAGATAGAAAAAATAAAAGAAAATTAATGAAAGAAAATTGTTTAGAAAGAAAGAAAAGACCGTGAGATCGCAAAAAAAAAAATGAAAGAAAATTGTTTAGAAAGAAAGAAAAGGTCGTGACATCGCAAAAAAAATGAAAGAAAATTGTTTAGAAAGAAAGAAAAGACCGTGAGATCGCAAAAAAAAAATGAAAGAAAATTGTTTAGAAAGAAAAGGTCGTGACATCGCAAAAAAAAAAAAATGAAAGAAAATTGTTTAGAAAGAAAGAAAAGGCCGTGACATCGCAAAAAAATGAAAGAAAATTGTTTAGAAAGAAAGAAAAGGCCGTGACATCGCAAAAAAAAAAAATGAAAGAAAATTGTTTAGAAATAAAAGGCCGTGACATCGCAAAAAAAAATGAAAGAAAATTGTTTAGAAAGAAAGAAAAGGCCGTGACATCGCAAAAAAAAATGAAAGAAAATTGTTTAGAAAGAAAGAAAAGGCCATGACATCGCAAAAAAAATGAAAGAAAATTGTTTAGAAAGAAAGAAAAGACCGTGAGATCGCAAAAAAAATGAAAGAAAATTGTTTAGAAATAAAAGGCCGTGACATCGCAAAAAAAAAAATGAAAGAAAATTGTTTAGAAAGAAAGAAAAGGTCGTGACATCGCAAAAAAAAAATGAAAGAAAATTGTTTAGAAAGAAAGAAAAGGCCGTGACATCGCAAAAAAATGAAAGAAAATTGTTTAGAAAGAAAGAAAAGGCCGTGACATCGCAAAAAAATGAAAGAAAATTGTTTAGAAAGAAAGAAAAGGCCGTGACATCGCAAAAAAAAAATGAAAGAAAATTGTTTAGAAAGAAAGAAAAGGTCGTGACATCGCAAAAAAAAATGAAAGAAAATTGTTTAGAAAGAAAGAAAAGGCCGTGACATCGCAAAAAAATGAAAGAAAATTGTTTAGAAAGAAAGAAAAGGCCGTGACATCGCAAAAAAAAAATGAAAGAAAATTGTTTAGAAAGAAAGAAAAGGCCGTGACATCGCAAAAAAAAAATGAAAGAAAATTGTTTAGAAAGAAAGAAAAGGCCGTGACATCGCAAAAAAATGAAAGAAAATTGTTTAGAAAGAAAGAAAAGGTCGTGACATCGCAAAAAAAAAATGAAAGAAAATTGTTTAGAAAGAAAGAAAAGGCCGTGACATCGCAAAAAAATGAAAGAAAATTGTTTAGAAAGAAAGAAAAGGCCGTCACATCGCAAAAAAATGAAAGAAAATTGTTTAGAAAGAAAGAAAAGGTCGTGACATCGCAAAAAAAAATGAAAGAAAATTGTTTAGAAAGAAAGAAAAGGCCGTGACATCGCAAAAAAAAAATGAAAGAAAATTGTTTAGAAAGAAAGAAAAGGTCGTGACATCGCAAAAAAATGAAAGAAAATTGTTTAGAAAGAAAGAAAAGGCCGTGACATCGCAAAAAAAAAATGAAAGAAAATTGTTTAGAAAGAAAGAAAAGGCCGTGACATCGCAAAAAAAAAATGAAAGAAAATTGTTTAGAAAGAAAGAAAAGGCCGTGACATCGCAAAAAAATGAAAGAAAATTGTTTAGAAAGAAAGAAAAGGTCGTGACATCGCAAAAAAAAATGAAAGAAAATTGTTTAGAAAGAAAGAAAAGGCCGTGACATCGCAAAAAAATGAAAGAAAATTGTTTAGAAAGAAAGAAAAGGCCGTGACATCGCAAAAAAATGAAAGAAAATTGTTTAGAAAGAAAGAAAAGGTCGTGACATCGCAAAAAAAAAATGAAAGAAAATTGTTTAGAAAGAAAGAAAAGGCCGTGACATCGCAAAAAAATGAAAGAAAATTGTTTAGAAAGAAAGAAAAGGCCGTGACATCGCAAAAAAATGAAAGAAAATTGTTTAGAAAGAAAGCAAAGGTCGTGACATCGCAAAAAAAAATGAAAGAAAATTGTTTAGAAAGAAAGAAAAGGCCGTGACATCGCAAAAAAAAATGAAAGAAAATTGTTTAGAAAGAAAGAAAAGACCGTGAGATCGCAAAAAAAAATGAAAGAAAATTGTTTAGAAATAAAAGGCCGTGACATCGCAAAAAAAATGAAAGAAAATTGTTTAGAAATAAAGAAAAATTCGTGAAATCGCTAAAAAAATGAAAGAAAATTGTTTAGAATGAAAGAAAAGGCCTTGACATCGCAAAAAAAAAATGAAAGAAAATTGTTTAGAAAGAAAGAAAAGGCCGTGACATCCCCAAAAAAATGAAAGAAAATTGTTTAGAAAGAAAGAAAAGGCCGTGACATCGCAAAAAAATGAAAGAAAATTGTTTAGAAATAAAGAAAATGCCGTGAGATCGCAAAAAAAATGAAAGAAAATTGATTAGAAAGAAAAGGCCGTGACATCGCAAAAAAATTGAAAGAAAATTGTTGCGAAAGAAAGAAAAGGTCGTGAAACAGATAGAAAAAGAAAATCGATCAGAAAAAAATGTAACAAGGTAAAATGAAAAGAAATAAGAAAAAATATGTTTATGAAAGAAAGAACATTTATTGAAAGAGAAAGAAAAATAATGAAAGAAAATTGCCATGAAAGAAAGAAAAGGCCGTGAAACTGATAGAAAAAAATGAATGAAAATCGATCGAAAAAAATGAAAAGAGAGTAAAATGCAAATAAATAGGAAAAGTTATCATTATGAAAGAAAGAATATTTATTGAAAGAGGAAGAAACGTAATGAAAGAAATTCTTAGGAAAGAAAGAAATTACACTTGAATAGAATGAAACCAGAATGAATATTCTTATATAAAAATCAGAATGAACGAAGAAAGAAATGATATGAAAAAGAAAATTCCTGAAAAAGAAAGACAAAAAGAAAAAAAAATGCACTGGAAATGAAAGAAGAAACAAAAATTAAAAAAGATTGTTTCGTTTTTTACGTTTTATCAACCCATTACATTAAAGCCAGAAAATATTTTTAGATTCACATATAGATTTTTTTAGAGGGAGACAACAATAATTTTGTGCAACATGTCTTACTAATTAACCCATAGGTGGGAGATAAATGGTGGATTCATAGCTTTCCTAATGCTATATACACGCAGATGTATATAACGAACACAACGAAAACAGGTGTCTCCGATTAAAATCGCCGAGGCATTATCCATTACACTGCCTGCCCGTCCAAGCTTAAAGTCACTGATACTCCCAAACGGTCACCCATCTATGTGCTAACTAGTATCAACGTTGCTTAACGTCGGTGATCGTACAGGAACCATTTGAAAAGAGAGACAAATAACGAATTGATGCATATGACAAGAAGGAAGTAAAATGCAATAGAAAAGAAAGAAAGAAAAAAAAAAGATAAAAAGAAAGAAAGAAAGAAAGAAAGAAAGAAAGAAAGAAAGAAAGGGAAATAAAAATGAAAGGGTATCCATCCGAAAGAATGAACACATGAAAGAAGAGGTTAATAATAAAATGGAGAAGTAGAAATTGTTAAACAAAAGAGGAAAGGCAAAATAATAATAAAATGAAGAAACAAAATATACAAATTCTAAATAAAGAAGTACAAAAAGAAAGTACTGAATGCAAAGACTCTGGGCTCTCAAGCACAAAATCGCCATATTTCCTATGCAGGTAACATCTTGCGAGTGATCCATCTTGGACGATGTTTAAATCAGCCAGGCATCAAATGGAAACTCGCGCGCGTAAACCTTCACTAATGTAAAAGAATCTCCCCTTTCATCAACTAGAATTTCCGTCATAAGACAACACGTCTGACCTTAAACAAGTATCCGTTCGCTTTGAAATAGTCTCCTTTTGTTGTAATTGTTGCTGTTGTTGTGGTTCTTGTTTTTGTTGTTGTTGTTGTCCTTCTTCTTCTTCTTCTTCTTCTTCTTCTTCTTCTTCTTCTTCTTCTTCTTCTTCTTCTTCTTCAAATGAACCTGCCTGCCGCGTCATACGACTTGGTAAGTATTTGCCCGCCCTTAGCTTAGTCAGCCTTCGGTCCACGGGGATATTCATAAAATTTCTCCGAGATCGCTGACAAAGCCGCGGCTTCAAACTAGCGAATATCGTCACTGTGAAGAAAAAAAAAAAAACGAGACACATGAGTAGTGAAAGTAGCGAGAGGACGCAAAAGAAATGTGAAAGACGGTGCGGCAGGGTCGGGATTGTGATTCATCGGTGGTCAAGCGAGGATTTCAAAATTTGACTGTGCGAACAAATTGTATAAGGAAAAACCAGTGTTATAAAATAAGTCTGATAGATTTAAACTGGCTATCGAATTCAAGCAAGAGTAATAGACATAACTCTGGGGTAGTGAAAATTAATGCAAAAGAGTGATGCTCACAATTGCAATAAAAACGGACATATTAGGTTGGTGCAAAAATAATGTCGTTTTTCTTTTGAAGTTGAACGTCAAAAAACGACATTATTTTTGCACCAACCTAATATTAACGCCAAAGAGCAGGAAACAACAAGAAATAAATATACTCTTTTATTTTATTTCCACGCAAGCAGGACAGGAAGACCACTAGCAAGCCGGAAGTTAAAGGGAGTGAAAGTGAGAGAAAAGACAGAGAACACTGTGGGATTGAGGAAAGGACAAAAGATGAACGGGATTCAAGAAGACAGAAGATGGAGACTGATGCTGCATTTAAAGTTTTGAATATGATAGTTATTAGGTTGGTGCAAAAATAATGACGTAATGTCGTTTTTTGACGTATTTTTTAACGTCAAAAACGACATTATTACGTCATTATTTTTGCACCAACCTAATATCAGGGAAGCAAGGAAATGGAAGGGAGTTCCACGGGCGGGAAGTGCGAGAAAAGAAATTGTTGTGGCGGTTGTATTTAACTATTTCAACAATAAAAGGGTGGGACCGTGGTGCCAATCTAGTAGAAATTTAATTTAAAGCGGCAAATAGGAAAAACAAAATAGGAAGAAAAAAGTTTAATCAGTTTTTATTCCTCTCTCTTCACTGTCCTACCGAGGACCGGAATATATACACAGGGAATTAAATATAATAAAGCCATAGAAAATATATTAAATTCAGTAAATATATAATCAACAAAAATTGACATTAATCAGATCTAAAGGGATGGCTGGAAGTTTTGTTGGTCTCTCGCAACAACTGCGCCCCACATGTAATAATCAAGGGGTTGCAGTCTGGAAGTCAGGTGGTCAGATGTAAGGGGTGATGTCTGACAACAATGACAGGGTTCTTCTTCTTAGGTGGCATGGTTCGGAGTTCTGTTGCCAGACATGGGGCCAATCCTCTCGACCCAGTGCATCACATGTTGTATGACTTCCTATATAGTCTGAGGCACTGTATGGTGATGGATGGAGTCATAACTTCGCTAACACTAGTGATCACTCCAAACACCTTCGTAATCACCATTAGATTTATCCAACTCTTTGTGAATCCTCTGCACTCTCTTCAGATCGACACCCAAACACTCTGAAATGTTCATTTTTTTTTTCGAATGCCAAGCAGTATAGCATGTTGTTTTCAAATTTCTGGCGGAGTGAATTGCGTCACGATACTCATTTTCTCACAGACGGTACCAAACAGAACCTACTGTGTTATGCAGTCGACAGAATCAAACAATCTAACAATGCGCTTGCCCGAAACGAAAAACATAAAATGGCGGCAATTTACCCATCGTAACCTGTGCTAGAAGAATACTGTCATGACATACGTTTGATATCTCTCAAATTATGAAAACTCTTCCTTATGACGATATTACCTATTTTAAAAGTACGTATTAAATATGATTTTAATTTAAAAATTGGTTGGTTTGCTTGATTGGTTTTATCAACCCGTTGTAGGTTATTTAAAGCCAGAGAATAATTTTAGATTGTAAGAAGTATTTTTTGAGATAATAATGATTTAGTGATTCAAGTCTTATTAATTAACACATAGCTGGAAGGAGAGATGGGGGATTCAGACGCATCACCAAGGTTGCGCGTAAGTGAATATAGCGAAACGCAACTGGGATTGGAACGCAGTTCTAGCATTAATAAATCTCAGCCATTACCCATTACATCGCCTGCACATCCAAGGTGACAGTGCATGGTATTTTAAAGTGGTTCCCTATCTACGTACTGTCTAGTCTTGACGTTGCTTAACTTGTGTTTCGGTAAATCAGTCCCGATCAAACTGTAGTTTCTCTTACAATGGAAAACACATTTTCAATCCCTGTCAGAGAGTACATTTTCTATACTAATTTTTCAAAGTGATGTAGCCGTAAACCAAATTTAAAAGTGTAGTCTACAAAAATATAAATTAGTACCAGCAATTCGTTCGGTTTGGTTTGCTTTGTTTTGTTTTACGGTATATCAACCTCAATGGGTTATTTAATGCCGATAAAATTTTTTTATTGCAGTTAATATGTTTTTCTTCAAAAATCTATTTCTGGGAATATTTTTCCTCGAAGAAATCTAGAGCTGGCCATATTTTTTTTTTTTAAAGAATGTATAACTGTTTGTATTGCTGGTATTTTTTTTTTAAAGTATTGTTGATAATAACGTTTCCTTCAAAAATTATTGCTGGTGATAATTTTTTTTAAATTACAAAGTATTTTTGGTATTAAAACCTATTTTTACACAAGTTTGTGTGTTAACTATTTGCCTATAGTTAGGACCCTAACATGTGCTACCCCCCCCCCACACCGGGTCAAGGTGAACTTGGGAACACCAGCAATTAAGAAATGGTTCCACGCTCCTCAAAACCTCCTGATCAGAGGCCTTGCTGGTGGATGTAGTTGATCGTCTTACCCAGGACGCGGATGTAGTTTATCGTCTTACCCTGGAGGCGGATGTAGTTTATCGTCTTACCCAGGACGCGGATGTAGTTTATCGTCATACACAGGACGCAATTCGTTCGGAATGTCATAGATATGATAATGTTATTACAAGAAATAACAACGGGAAGCCATTACACCATTTCCCAAGAAGTCAATTCACAAGATATGAAAGGAATCTGTGGAGAGCCTCGATTGTCGACTTCCAGGAGAGTCATCGTTTTTTGTTTTTTTGTTTTTTTCAAAAATACTTTATTATTATATATTAATTTAACCCACGTTGCAGCCTTTATTTTTACTCATGGGTTTCTGCTTTTCGCAATTTTTGCAATTTTAATTATTTTCTCTTATACATTGATTACTCTCAAAAGTTATTTATATTATTCGGACTGTTATCCTCATCTTTATCGCCATATTCACTGCAATTGCCTTTCTATGCTCCGGATTTCTTCAGGTGATTGGAATTTCGAAATTGTCCCCACAGTTAGAGTTCACACATTCCAAATAGCTTTATCTATTTATAATGTGTGATCATACTTTTTGTTTTTCTTTTACAAAAATGATCAGCGGAAGATGTCTCGAAGCCATATCTGACCTTAAGTCTCTAGTTGGGATCCAGAAGGAAATGTGTATACAACAGAAATCAAAGGAAATAATAATAATAATAATAATAATAATAATAATAATAATAATAATAATAAAGAGCGCGATTTAAGAAAAAACTAAGAAACGAAAGAACACAGTGTTTGCCAATGTTAAACAATATTTCAACAGAATGTCTGTCTTCTTCAAGCTATATTTAAACAATTTGTCTTAAACTTTTTATCAAGTATAAAAGGGGTAGATTGTTCTAATTCAACGTGCCGTGCCTCTATCGGATTTCTCAGTTATTTTCCTTTAACGCAAGTCTCTTAGTTCCCCACTACTATAGCCTAGTACTGAACCCACAATTCTTTATCCACTGGGCCATCTGTCTCTGTAACAGTTCTCCGAACTTTGTGTCTTTTTAATGGCAAAGATGCAATGGACAAGTTTTATCGTGGCATTTATCGTAAATAAGGTCACTTTTCCATCGCCTTCCTCATTTCTCTGTTTATATAAGAATTAGACAATGATAGACGTCGACCAGGTTCCTCGTCGACTTTAGTGTACCTTTCAACCTCTTTTTTTATTATTTAATATATATTTTTTTATTGCAGCTTCCATACACAATCGACTATTTCTTTTCAATTCCCCCCTCTATTTTCTTATTCATTTGCCGCGTCCCTTCAGGCCGTAGGCGGTCATGGCTCTGCACAATTTCCTGTCCTCTGTAGCTCTTAATATATTTAGTCTTTTAGTTATTTCTCCTGAACCTTTATTTAGGAATAAAGTGTCACTGCCGACACTTGAGTTTGAACATAGATCGCCAGTGAGCAAACACAGGCGATCCCATTATTGAATTAAGTAAACCACGTGAAAATGCAAGAAACGCAAAAGTAAAATTAGCTTTGAGTCTAATGAATCGCTATTCCTAGTCTATCCTCTATACTATACGGATCACTATCTCTACTCTATCCTCTATTAATATACTGTTCGTTATTCTTTATTCACTATACTATTTCTCTATTCAAATCACTATACCGGTTACTTGTCGAGCGAGTATTATCGAGCAAGTACTATTAGTGCGAGTGATATTCGAAGGCGTCTGACACTTGTATTGTTTAATGGCGTTACTATAGTTGTATCTGCGATTACAAAGTCTCTACTACAACGAGCATTACGAAAGTGACAACGAGTATTCGTAGTAGCAAAGATTGTTCGTTGATATCACAAAATAAACATTGTTCCGCCATCCATTTTCTAAGTATGTAATGTTCTGTTTTCCTCTGTTTCTCTTGCATACAGTCTGTCCTGTATCAGATTTTCCAAACCCTCTTTCCTCTATTTGCCATAGAAATTTCAACTGTCTCTTCCTTTCAGTTTCCATTTTCTCTAAAGTTTTGTTGTTGCACACATATTCATTTTGTGATATCCTCATCATCCTTCTGTAGAACCATATTTCGGTCGCTTCACGTTGCTTCATCTATGAGGAGATTCTCCAGCATTCACTGCCATATATGAAAACAGATATCATGTAACAATGCAGTAGTATTTCGTTTCTAACAATTGTTTTCTGTTTCTTTGCATCGCTTACCACAATGCTACTTCGGATTTCAGTGTCACACTTTGAGTTGATCTTCTAAACCCTTTCGTTTTTTGTCATTTCTCCTATTTCCTGATTTTTTGGACTTAAACCGGAATGGATTAGCTTTGTATTTCTGTACAGGTATACCTCACCATACGTCGTTAATTGGTTCCAGAGATCACGGCTTAGGTGGAAAAACGACTTAAGTCGAAATAACCAGGCTATAAACCGCGAATAAACACTCCCCGTTGCCTACTACAGTATTTATGATATGTACGTAGAGGATTCTGAATGAAATTATTAATTTTCATTTCATTTTCCAGCGATATAGCCATACGCTTAGCATTGAGACTTTTCTTCGGAGCCATCGACAAAAAGATATTTTGCACAATTGAAAGGTAACTGAAAGAACGTCAATGGCAGAGCACAGATGTAAAAAGTCTGAATTCAAAGTCGGTGTTGGAGCGGAAAACAACGTACGAGTGTCGCCTGTCGGCAGGAGTTTGAAATAAGACCATCTGCTGAACATATTTTATTATGCTAATGTTTTCTGTTTTTAATTATTTTATAACATATATATATATATATATATATATATATATATATATATATATATACATATATATATATATATATATATATATATATATATATATATATATATATATATATATAAACAAAATCTAAAAATTTTTGAAGCTATATTCATAAAACAGTTGAAACCCAACTTGAACAAAATAAACTATGAAATCTCCAGAAATTTTATTAAATGCCTATAATTGAGAACAGAAGCCATTGGTTTGTACCAACGGCATCCCATACTTAATACTTCTCGTTTTCACTCTCGCGTGGTAATGTAGGACGTCACGAGCTGCGACGCAATTTTCGCTTCCGCGTCTCGTATACACGAGTTAGTCGTTGCTTTGAAATTTTTCATGCAACAAAAACAGATTGCCATTATTGTTTCGTCCGTGTACTGGTTGATATATTGAAATGTAATTGTCATCTTTGATAATGGCTTATGTAAGCCGAAAGCTTAGATTGGATTTAAACATGTATTAATATGGTGATTTCCCTTTGTCTTTCAATGATAATGTTATTAAGCTTATCAGATATTATGAAAGGAAGATACTTAAAATAAATAGTCAAAATATTAAATAATATAGACATTGTCTATATTATTTAATGAAACATGCATCAATGAATATATATATATATATATATAATATATGCGTATTTTTTATTATTTCATTATATATATATATATATATATATATATATATATATATATATATATGTATGTATATATATATATATATTAGGGTGGTGCAAAAATAATGACGTAATAATGTCGTTTTTTGAAGTTAAAAATACGTTTATATGTTTATTGTTATTTTAGTGTTTTGACGTTTCTAATATTTTTAACAGCCGTCATAAACTCTAATAAAACGACGAAAGGCGAGTTTTATTTTTCTATATAATATTTAAGATAAACTGACGTATCTTCGAAAACGACTTAACTCGAAACGACGTAAGCCGAGGTGTTACTGTATCTGCTAGGATCGTTTAGTTGTCGGACATTCATGGGAAACTTTTCTAATCGCTTCCACTCTCGAGACACTTTCGTCATCATCTACCTGATCTTGGTTGTTTGGCTTCATGAGAAGTTATCTTCAATGATTGATTAAACACTCCCATATTTTCCAAGTGTAACACTCGGAAGATTTTACTTATTACCGCATTGTTGGACGTAGACATCCAGTGGTCTACAGAGCGAAAACGAAGGAAAGACAGAGAGAAATATTGAATGAAATAAAAATAACAAGACTTAGTTTCGTAACGGTAGAAGAGGAGAAAAAGGTTTATGGTTTTAATGGCCTGGGATCTCTTAAGGATCCTGAAGTGAAATCGCTAAGAATTTGGTATCCGAAGAAAGAAACGGAAACTATCCGGAACGTGGCTTTCGATAATATTGAGGATTTATGGAAGCTTCTTGGTTCTCCATTTTTCGGCAAGCATTATATCTTCTGCTATCATAAATACCAGGATGTAGAGGAATATTCTTCCAGACAAAGTAAAAGAAACTGAATGAATATATGAAAGATAATAGACAAATATAAGGGTTGTTTTTTGTTTTTATTTATTGAGTGAATAATAATAATAATAATAATAATAATAATAATGGGAAGAAGAAGATGATGGTGAATAGGATGGAGAGGTAGAAAATGAAGAAGATGTGGATAAAGAAAAAGGAAAAGGCAGAGGGGAATAATAATAATAATAATAATAATAATAATAATAATAATAATAATAATAATAATAGGGAGAAGAAGATGATGGTGAATAGGATGGAGAAGTAGAAAATGAAGAAGATGAGAATAAAGAAGAAGGAAAAGGCATATGGGAATAATAATAATAATAATAATAATAATAATAATAATAATAATAATAATAATGGGAAGAAGAAGATGATGGTGAATGGGATGGAGAAGTAGAAAATGAAGAAGATGAGGATAGAGAAGAGGGAAAAGGCAGAAGTGAATAATAATAATAATAATAATAATAATAATAATAATAATGGGAAGAAGAAGATGATGGTGAATGGGATGGAGAAGTAGAAAATGAAGAAGATGAGGATAGAGAAGAGGGAAAAGGCAGAAGTGAATAATAATAATAATAATAATAATAATAATAATAATAATAATAATAATAATAATGGGAAGAAGAAGATGAGGGTGAATAGGATGGAGAAGTAGAAAATGAAGAAGATGAGGATAAAGAAGAAGGAAAAGGCAGAAGTGAATAATAATAATAATAATAGTTTCAGTTTCAGTTTCAAGTGGGTGCAGAAATACAAGTCAAGCACAATACACCGACTGAACCTGCAAATACTTGAAAAGGAAAGCAAAAGCTGAAGTAAATGCAACCGACCACGTACAGAAACGATGGCATGATAAACCGCTTCACGGTCAATACTCTGCCCGCACCAAACAAGCTGATGTAGACAAACCCCATATCCATCAGTGGCTACGTAGGGCAGGGTCAAAAGCAGAAACCGAAGGTTTTTATCCTTGCTGCACAGGATCAATGCTTGTTAACTAGAAATACAGCATGCCGTTTTCAAATTTCTGGCGGATTGAATTGCGTTGTACTCTCCGGCCTTCTGCTTCCAACATTCCAAACACCTGAAGAATGCCGGATCGTACCAAACTTGTATAAATATGGCGACAAAGATGAGGACAATAGTCCGAATAATGTAAATAGTGTAAAATATTATGCTAGCCCAAAATGCAAATTCTGTGACAAATGCAGAGAAAGAACTGATCATATAGTAACAAGTTGCACAGTATTGGCACCCAGGGTATGTAAAAAGCCGGCATGACAGAGCGGGCCAATATCTGTACTGAAAAATTTGCAACTTCTACGTGGAAGGAAGCTGAAAGAAATTGCGCGTTGTTTGTTTTAGATTTTGTCGCTTGCACAGTATAGTAGGGTCGTTTGGGCAGATCCTGCGATAAAAAACAAAAAAATCATCATGACGCAATTCAATCCGCCAGAAATTTGAAAACGGCATGCTGTATTGCTAGGCATTCGCGCCGGAAACTGCAATATGAACATCACAGAGTGTTTGTGTGTCTATCTGAGGACAGTTCAGAGGATTCGGAAATGTTGGATGAGTCCAATAGTGGTTACAAAGACACGGCAGCTCGGAAAAGTCACTGATCGTTTTGATGAGAAAAGAACTCTCGAATTTGTTGGTAAAGGGTCTCAGATTCCACACGGTTGCTTACATCGTGCCTTGAGGACGTAGTGCTGCCCTGGGTCAAGAGGGTTACCGGTGGAAACCCTATGTCTGGCAACAGGACTCTGTACCATACCATACAGGCAGGATAATCCAGTCATGGCTGTAAGAAAATTTCTGCGACCACATAACCCCTTACATCTAACTCCCCAAACTGCAACCTCCTTGGTTATTACGTGGGGTCGCTGTAGAGCGAGAGACCAAGAAAGCTGCTTGTAACACTAAAGATGAACTGAAGGCAAGGATTATGCCAGCATTCACCAACTGAAACAAGGAGACCGTCCAGAAGAGACGCAGATTCCGAAGTCAACTCAGGGCCGTGACGATTTTATTGAATAAATTTACTCTTTAGTATTTGAAGATATTTTTCCCTTAAATTTGGTAAATATATCTGATAAAATGAGACGTTAGTATTATTTTCATTTTTGCTTCATTTACACAATTTACACATCGCACCCTGTGTCTTCTCTTATATTCCGACCTTTTTTTTAATCAAAACCTGTCACCATGTCGAGCACATTTACTACCCTGATACACAGGTGGAGTCAATTAGAAATAGCTTCAGTTAGAAATCTCTTCTAATCAGGTAGGCCATTCCGCTCACGTGGTTTTCGATTCAGGATGCTTCAAAGTATCTACCCTATTTGGCGTCATATAAGACGCACGGTGTATAATACGCAATTTCAACAGAGCAAATCAAGAAAAAAATTTAGTAATTAGTGAAATTAATAAAATTTTTAGTAAATGGTACAGCCTAGATTATATTTATCAGGTATTATTTTGGTTAAACAAGCCATGATTACAATTAAACGAAAAATAATAGAAAAAAATAACACGAGCCTATAAAAATTTCCTTATATCCAAACGTAAGAAAACAAAATAAAAATCAAGCAAGTTCTTGACAAGATCCAGAGGTGGATATGTAATATAATTGGCCCTGATCTGGCATCGCGTCTACAGTTGCTCTCTCAGAGACGCGCCGTCGCCTCTCTCTGTCATTTTTACAAATACTTTTATCGTAATTATTCCGATGAGCTGCTTTCACTGGTTCCCAGACTCCATGAATTCAAGCGCCCTACGAGGCTGGCATCCCGCTCTCACCTTTTCACTGTCAAAACTCCTAAATGTAGCCGTCTCTTCTACTCCAATAGCTTCATACCTCGCACCTCTCGCCTGTGGAACACCCTTCCCAATTACTGTTTCCCTGAGAGCTATAATCTCCAACTATCCAAATGTAATGTCAATCGACATCTCCAGTTACCTTGATCTATCCACTATTCCTCTCCTCATCCTTTCTTCTATCACTCCTATCTGCTCTTGCTCCAAATCTTCTGCAACCCCCTGCATCCTAGTGGCTTCACACCTTGCTCGGGGCGTAATGCTTAAAAAAAATTATTACAATTGAGCAAAATAGTACAGTTACGATTAACATTCATTCAAAACTTTTCCTTTATATGATCTCTACAGCCTGCGTCTTGTAAACGTCTTAGTGGAATAATTAGGATAGAAAAATTCTCATTGTATTCATACCAATGCAACCGGAAGTTATCGGAAGAAAAATATTAATGAAACAAATAGATTTTACAAATATATAATTTGAATTTATTGCATATAATTTTAGTGAAACAAAGTACATATATTAAACGTGATGAAATTAATATAATGAATATTATCAATGATAACATTTTTAATCTGCATAATAGCCTTTTAAATAATGACAATAGGAATATGAAAGTTACTCTAAAGTGTAATAGGATTTACCAAGTAGCTAGTTTCGACCGACTATCGCGATTTTTAAACCTACATATGTCATATAAGTAGCAGGGGAATATTAAAAGTTATTTTTTAGTAAAAAAAGTGCTTCTTATATGCCGAAAAATACGATAATAATTGATAAACATGTAGCCTTGGCTGTCTCGTCCTTCATGCTAAAGTAAAAAAAAAATAACTATCAAAACACGGCCATGGAGTCTAACACCCTTAATTAACAGAGAATTATATACGTTTTTATCCAAAATAATCTTTATAAAACAAGGAAGAATTAACACGGCCAAAGTATAACATTAAAAAAAAAAAAACCTGCAGACGATAAGCATTTTAAGAAACATTGTTATTATAAATATTTTAAAACAATATTGCTATATTCATACCTACCTTATTTAGTGTTGTTTAGTGCTCCTTATATGGAGGGTCGCGAAAATTTTAAGGTTTTTTTTTAAATTTTCATGGCGTAATATAGTAGAGTTATCAATAAGTAATTTTCTATATTTTGCAGGTAGACAAAAAATTAAAAAAAAAGAAACTACGGCGCCTTCCTTAATCTCATTCCCAGGCGTAGACGTTAATATACGTTTTTTCCAAAGGTATCTTTTTCAGATACGGTCGAATAAACACGTCCAAAAGATAACGTTCGACAACCATCTCCAGACGTGTTTAAACGACGACCTTGCTTCTTTTTATGCCCGTCAGAGCTTGAAACAAATTTTAATTGTCAACTCATACATCTGGTAGGGGTATTAGACAACGCTCGAGTACTTCAATGTACCTCAGTGTCTTAGTTACTATATTAAAACAAATAAAAATCCGTCTGAAAATTATATGTTTTTCAAAAAAAAAAAAATTGTCGGAATGTATTCGATTAAAAAAAATCATATTGTACCTAATAAAAGATGAAATTTGGAGACCTGGATCGAATATCGGCCGATGCTTTTGTTTTAATAAACTAAGACAATGAAAAAAAAAGTTAAAATATGACCGTCCTGGGTATGACGATAAACTACATCCGGCAGTAAGGCCTCTGTTCAGGAGGTTTTGAGGATCGTAAAACCATCTCTTAATTGCTAGTGTTCCCAAATCTACCCTGACCTGGAGTAGTAGCACCTAGGGTCCCAACTATGAGTAAATAGTTAACCCCAAACTGGGGACAAAACACTATGAAAATGTAAAAATAGGTTTTAATATCAGCAATAAAATTTTGAGGAAAAATTATTACTAGCAATACATTTTTGTAGAAAATGAATACCAGCAATACATTGTTTGGAAAAAATAATAGTAGCAATACATTTTTGAAATAAAATATTACTCACAATAAAAATTTTGTCGGCATTAAATAACCCATTGAGGTTGATATGCCGTAAACAAAACAAACCAAGCCAATATATACTGAGATAGATAGATAAAAAAATATTACCAGCAATAAAAATCTTGTTGGCATAAAATAACCCATTGTTGTGTTGATATGCCATAAAAGAAAACAAAACAAACCAATATATACCGAGATAGATAGATAGATAGATAGATAGATAGATAGATATGAACAGATTGAGAACATATGATAGATAGATAGATAGATAGATAGATAGATAGATAGATAGATAGATAGATATGAACAGATTGAGAACATATGATAGATAGATAGATAGATAGATAGATAAAAATATTGCCAGCAATAAAAATCTTGTCGGCATTAAATATTTTGCAATTCACGCAGCAATTAAAAAATGAAGAATTTCCCTGATAAAAGGTTAAAAAAATTAGCAGCATGGATTCCCTCAGGGTGGAACTTAATTGAATGAGAGACCTCATGAAAGATTTGTGGAGATTATCATATGAAAACGTCTGTCAAGCGGACCTACATTTTTGGACGTCTGAAACTTGAACAGGTATGGGGGTGTACTTTGCAAACTGTAACAATAGATTCACGGATACATCTGCAAAAACATAGGCTGCGAACAGATTCTGTCGAGGTCAACGAGCCCATACAGCTTCGCTGCAAGAACCTAAGAAGATTTTTTTAAATTTAAACAATTACAGAGGCAATTTTAGCCACATATTTAAGCATATTCTAAGGCCAACATTAGCTAACTCAAACCATTGGCTTTGGATTCTATCAGTAAAATGGCCCTATTTTTTATAACAAAAACTAAAAAAAAAAAGATTTTGTTGAAAAATCCACTCATTAAAAAAATTTCCTTCAGGGGTTCCTCTGAGATTAGGAACCTTGCAGCTTAAGTTTTATTAGTTTTATAGTAGATACATAAATAACATCCGTTCCTACCATATATAGCTAAATTTTGTGGGCGCCTCGGCGTGGTGTGATGGTTAGCAAGCTGGTCTTGAGTTCGATCCTCACTGGGTGCTCTATATTTTCGGTCATGTGCCACATCTAAGCCTCGCTTAGAAAGTTAATATAGCTATATTTTGTTCAGGTATATATTGTGTAATGATTAAAACAATATGCCCAGAGTGTTTATAAATACGAAATAATTCTTTATATTAAAAAAATATAATACAGGCAAAATAAAGTAAGAATTAAAGTTTCAAAATTTTTTTTAGCAGACGATTATTTTTAATGATACATAAACTCGTGAAATACCCGACAGAAATAGAAATTTTTTGTACATATAAGTGTATATATTGGTTATTATTATTAACATCTCAATTTGACATTAACATTTGAATTAAGAGTTCCTTGAATTTTTAATTTGTTTATAGGACTGGGATTTTGTCCATTTTGGGATAAGAGGCTGGAGTTTTTGTCCTAGATTCATAAAAGTGAATACTGGATAATTACGTCACCGACGAAAAGGAGGCTTGATGTGACAGAGATGTGTTTCTACAGAAGGATGCTGAGAATATAATTGGCATAACACGTGAGCAAGAAACAAAAAGTAAAATATTGATGACACATGAGAGAAGGCCTAGAGAATTTAACACTTACAGGACGTACTGAAGCAAAAATAAGCGAGGAAAAAAACGTGTAACCGATTTAACGAGTTTCAGTGAAACAGACGACAGAACATGGACAATGGTAAAAGTAAAAAAAAAAAAAAAAAATTACGTAGAGCCACAAAAGACAAAAAGTTAAATAAAAAATAAAAACGTGTAAAATAAAAGGTAAATTAAATAAATATTTTTCCTAACCCCGTCCCTAAAAAAAAAAAAAAAATCTTTTTAGCAGCCGATCTTTTTTAATGACACGTTTGCAACATTCTTCCATATTCTCTCGTAAATACCAACATTCTCTTTTATCATAAAATTTCCCGCTAATTTATTCCAGTGAGAGGCGGGGAAGGATATTGAACTTCTTAGGGGTTTAATAATGGTGGAAAATTAAATGGAAGGAACTTCTACGGGATGATCATTACGAAGTCATTTGCGTCAATGATTTCATTATTCACTTCAAAGCAGTTCGCCCCTTTTTTTACTCCCCCACCCAAACCGAAAGAACCAGCCAGTCAGCTTATTTTACAGACCTTCCATTACCGACGAGAGGCCCCGCTGACATTCTACTGTGAAGGAAGGCGCTATATTTACTGGCGGGGTTAAATGTCAAGTTGCATCTGTTGAATGAAGATCGATTTTAGTTTAAATGAGTTCTTCCCAAACCAGTGTGCGCGAACTTATGGAAGGATTTGCGAAAATTAAACTTATGACAATGTCCGCTATATTTTGTTCAGGCGTTTATTGGCGTTGTGTAATGATTAAAAGAAAATGCATAGAGTGTTAATAAATGCAAAATAATTTTTTATATAAAAGAAAATAAGAATGCAGAAAGAAACGTTGGAAGTTTAAATTTCAAGAGTCCGTGGAAACGTTCAGGGCATACGAGAGACGTAAAGAGAGAAGTAAAGAGAAAGTGTATATATATATATATATATATATATATATATATATATATATATGCTCTAAGACATTTTTATGTTTATGCATTGTTTTATTTTTATTAATACAAATATTTAAGTAAATGCTCTGTTTATAATAAATAGCATTCAGGCCGGTAAATGTTGTTAATACTGTTTATTGTTTGTCCATTTCATAATGTGTGGCGTCATTTGTTTACATTTGGATACGCAGTGAGAAGATATGAATGTACGTGAGAGATTCATGGAAAATTGTAGCTTAAAAGCAGTAAAATCGACCTTGCTTGCCGAACGATCCTCTGTGGCTCCATCGGTTAAGGCACGTCAGGTTACATGACGGCTCCGTATAGGATACAGGTTCGATTCCTGTCGGAGGACGCAGAAGAATGTATAAACATAAAAATGTCTTAAAATAATTGTCGGATTCATAATATATGCATGTTCAAAGCAGACTGTTTAACAAGGCGGATGAAGGAAGCTATGTATGCTTTCATATGTGTCAGCGGCATGCTTAAAAGTTTGTGAAGACCAGTGTGTATGTTTTCAAAGATATCAAAAGTGGTTTAGACGTCTACAGTAGTTAGTTAGTCGTGGAAAATGTTTTATTTCGGCTCTGGGTAAGTTACGCTCGCCGCATCATCGGAGAATGGACAAAATTAATTTATTGATTCTGGTTTTATTTGATTTTCCATCTAATTATATACATCTCTAGAAAGTGTTGCTTTGATTCTTCTTGTCTCACAGCCTTATATCCTGAAGGTGTTCTGATTGCGTGGTCGAAATATAGCTTTAATGCCTGGCGATTCTGAATATACATCTACTTTTCCACATGGCGAAATTTTGTTCTCCTCGTTATTATTTTTATTTATTTATTTATTTTTCTGTCGCTATTTTCTCGGTCTCCCCATAAATTCTGTAGATCTATTGGGAAACAGATTAAAAGAAAAACATTACCTTATATCCACGAACAATTTTCTCTTAGCTCCAAGAGGAAAAACGTTTTTGCACTATATTTCAACAAAGATGGATAATTGATTTATAGCACTTACATAACTGCTCTCATGCTGGGACTTCAAATAGATTACAACGGCGATTTCTTTTAAACGTGGTTTTCACAGGGGAAAATGAGAAATTACCAAACTGAAGTTATATGGCGATAATGGAATATATTTAGTTGTTTCTATTGTTAAATTGCTTGAAAGTTTGCACTAGAAAAAATATATACGTATAATTTATGCGAATATAATTTCCCAATGTAATTTAAAGCAACGCTGTACGGATCAATTGAAATTTATTAATTGCTACATTTTCATTAACTTTCGTTTTAATTTTGTTTTAAAATCTGATATGATGAAAATGGTGTAAATGTAGTTTTTATTATCTGAAGCGGAGAATTAAATCGATACTCAGTTGTAAAACAATTTTGTAATGAATTTAATTTTCCAGGCCTTTGTTTAGTGTGAAGGAAAGGAATTGCAATGTCAGTAATATGTATAAACACATAGGAAATTAAATTATATATATATTTCTCAATTTACATACGAACACATACGCGCATACATATGTACTAATATTTCTCGAATGGGAAGGCCGATAGACGAAATACGGTCTATTTAATTTAAAAAAAAAGGCGTCTATTTCGAATACGAAGTAGACACTATAATAACGTTTGAAGTACAGTGTAACCCGGATATAAGAGACCATGATATAAGATAAACCCGGATATAAGAGAGATTTTCTCTGGTCCCAAATTAGAGCTTACCTTACCTAAACATACTTACCTAAACAAAATAGACGAAACCCGGATTTAAGAGAAACCCGGATATAAGAAATTTCTTCTCCGGTTCCGACAACTCTCTTATATCCGGGTTACACTGTAATAAGAAATATCGGATTAAAAATAAATCCATTAATTCTTAATAAAAATTGCTTCCTGTCTATATTTCTGAGATAAGGTATTGTAACTATTTACGCTATTTACAAACTGAGCAGCTATGTCCTCCCGAGAAAAGTGAAGGCGATGAGAAACAAATAAAACAGAGCCTTACTTAATGACTTGGCTGAGCTGTAAAGCATGCCGAATCAAACGGTGGCTTGCCCTACAAAGAGACGCTCGTGGACTAAATAAAGGGTTCGGTTCGAAATTCCAATATCACCTGAAGAAGGCCGGAGCGTACAACAGCCGAAACGTCGTGAATATGATAATAAAGATGTGGACAACAGTCCGGACAATGTAAAGAAAATTACTTCTAGAGTGTATCCGATTCTCGCTCAGTGATCCGTAGGTATGACCTGGCGCTATACAATCCACACCGACAATTTATCAGTAGAAAATTAGGCGCTATAGAATTTCTCCTCATGTGAATCCGATCCTCACTGTTTCATCCCCAGTTATGGCCTTGTGCCAGAATATGCACTGATCTATGAAGCTATAGGCAGAAAGCTACTCATCAGTATAGCCTTATACCAGACTATGCAACAATCTCTAAACTTACCGTTACGATGCCGACCATATAGATAAATACACCTGGCCTGAGTTTGATCAAAACTGGTTCATCCAATGGCATGTTCTTGTGCCAGACTAGGCACCTCGTTGTAATGCTATCACGAGAAAGATTCACACGCATAGCCATTAATCTTAGAGTGAATGTTATCCTCACCTTCTCCGCAAATCCTCTCACACAATGACAGACTTCTTCTACAACCGAGCTTTTAAAGCTTTGCCAAATCAAACGGTGGATTTCCCTACAAAGTGGCGCACTGGTTCGATCCCTGCCAGTGAACACACTTTCTTTACTATGGTTTCTTGAGAGTGCAGGCTGATAGACATATTTGTCGTCTTTGACGGAACGCGTTGCCATATATTGTAGTGCTCATCGACAAATTCTTCTGCATGAAATGATTCCAATGTCGAAGAGATATCCGCAGCCACCACCTGGTAGGATAGAAGGGTTCCGGGAATGGAGAGTTCTTATGGGGATTTTTAGACCACCAAATTGGTCTTGAAAAGACAGAGGAAAAAATTTCACAAGATAAATTGGTCAAGAAATCACATTTTTTGTACATATATACATGAACTGAAACATATATAAGAATTTAGCAGATAATCATACTTATCATAAAACCCAGGTTGTGTGTGTGTGTCTGTACGTTTATATATTGGATCGGATTTCCTATATTTTTCAACCGATTTCAACAAAACTTCACAGGACTATGTAAAATTACCTTGCGGTGGTTCTGACAGCGCCAAAAATTGAAAAAACACAATTGTTTTTGCACGAAATCAATTTGAAAACACGATTAAGAGACATCACGAGAATGAAAGGGGGACAACTCATATCGAGTTATACTTATTATAAAACCCAGATTGTTTGTGTGTGTGTGTGCGTGTGTTCGTTTATATATGGGATCGGATTTCCTACATTTTTCAACCGATTTCAAGAATACTTCACTTTTTTTTGGCAGGTAGTGTTTCTTATTGTCTTGCACACTTTTTTTCTCTTTATTTTTACATCCAGAACGCTTTAAAAATTCCATTTACAAGACAATTGTTTATAATAAAATTCTATTCAATCGGTAGACTCATAACGATTGAAAACAATGTTTTTGTTTGAGTTTGGGTTTGACCAATTCGTAAAAAAAAAAAAAAACTAATTAAGTCATGCGTGTCCGTCAACCTTAAACAATAATCTTTGTCAATTTATTTTTCAGTCTTTATGATGGTCGATACTTGATCTATCTCTTACTGTTACATCCCCGGGCAACGCCGGGCTCTACTGCTAGTGTCATATGAAATAAGAAGATGAAAAATAGGAAATTAAAGAAGAATCTTAGAAGAATATTCAAAATCTTATGTTAGACGTGTTTCTGGTCTGGTCTGCTTTGCCACGAGTTGATTCTTATGAAGACGATGTTCTTGAAATCAGCTTCGTCATGCAGAAGACGGCTGTCTTTTCGAAAGCGGCAGTCTCTGTCTGCCTGCTTCGTAATGACATTTTGAAGACGCCTCATCGGAATGTGGCTGAAGTCGTCTTCTCTGTTCGGAAGCTTTTGACGGTCTCTATGTTCTGCGCTTATTTTTCAAAAAGCGCACTCCTTACTTGTTATCTTTAGTGGACTCTTCCAAAATGAGCCCCTGGCTAAGGGATGTTAACCCATATTTTCTATACTCTGGTTTTTGTTTTGGATCTATTCGTTTATTCTGTTTGTCTTCTGGCGATTTTGAAAGATTTTTCTTTTTTTTGGGGGGGGGACCTCTGTTCTCCAATTGGTTCTTTCTGCAGCTCCCGTCTCAAATTTAACCGGATCGATTTGCTGCCCTGTTTTTGAGCTGCTCCCTGAATCAACAACGTGAGGCTCCAAGTGGCCTCATGCAAGATGCGAGCTCTGGGAAGAGGACTTTCTTAGGTAAGTGTATATCTGGTATTAAGGCAAGGGGTCCGGTCCATTGAAATCGATGGTGCGTTATAATTGCTTCTAGCTTCTCCATCTTTACGCGGAGGAGAACTTCGTTGTTCGTGATCCGGTCCTGCTACGTGTTTCGTAGGAGTGGACGAAGTTTCATTTGATGGAATCTTTCAAGTTAGCGGAAGTCTCTTCCGTAGAGTTCCCAAGTCTCACAGTGGTACAGGAGTAGTGAAATTACAGCAGCGCGGTACACCATCAGTTAGGTGGTTTGTGTTAGCCCAGGATTGCCGAAGACTTTTTTGAATAGCTTTCCATATGCTGAGTGGACGGCCTTGATTCGTTATCAGGTCTTTTTCAGCGAATGCATTATTCAACATTCTCAAGGTCCAGCCCGTTGATTGTGATTTTGATTCCAGGTTGTGGTTGATGTTCCGGTCGCGCTTGGTCCAGCATCTTGATCTTTGCCACGTTTTTGGTGAGTGCGTAGTGCATGGACGCTCTGGCGAAGTTTTTCACTGAAGTCTGCAGGTATTTGAGTTCAGGAACCACGGTGCAGTTATCACCGGCTTATTGGATCTCTGTGACTCGTGCGTTTGTTGTTCGAGTCCTGGATCGGATGCGGATTATGCGGAATAAAAACATGGCGTTAGCTTCAAATAGAAGTATCCACTATAATGATGTTTAAATAACATATTTGTATAGTTAATATGAAAGTATATATAACAGAACTAGGAGCATGGCCCGGCGTTGCCCGAACTTGATTCAAAAATCGTACAACTCATACAGCAATCGCTATCACTTGACTTAAAATATTTTTGCCCTCCCTTGCCTTTAAAGGAGTGTCCTTTGGCGTGCTGATGTTGCTACATGCCTTACTTCTTGCCTATCTCACACTGCGAATTTTTTCTAAGCTCTATACTAAACATTAAATCTGTTACGAAAAAAGAACTAAACAAAATGAACCCAAAACGATTAGCTTAAAAAAAAAGGACTCGTAACTGGAAAAACCGAATGAATAAAAAATGTTAACAACAAATACTTTTTCACACCCAACCCAGTTCAGCGGAATCAGAATCAACGTTGAGTTTAAGCAAGCAAATGAGCCAATTGGAGTAAAGTGCCATGCAGATTTAAATTTTTCCCACTTGTGACGAATGCAGCTATCAATTTTTTTTTGCATGCTAGCATGCTAGTTAACATTCGTGTCAGTCAGATTTTGGCTCTCACGCTGGCCAGTAGAATTTTCCTGCCTATTCGTGGCAGCCAGCTATATGCTCTCACTCTGGCCAGCAGAAAATGGCCGCAAACTACATGAAAACTGCCGTAGATGCATGAAAAAATATATTATTTCCACTATCGATGGGAGTTGGGAAATGCAAAGTCGGTCTTGGCCTTCCCGCTAACTTAGAGCATGTGCATGTAAATGTGCAAATCCGTCGAAAATTGCGGCCGTGCATTCGTTACACACACACACACACACACATCCTGCGTTTTATAGATAGAGATAAAAGAATGTAATTTAATGACAACGTTATTAATGAAGTGTTTCGTTCCGAGAATGAACTACGATAAATAACGTTTTTATTTATAGAACCAAACAGATATAAAATTTGTCGGATGTTTGGGCGAAGAATTTAATGTTTTCTCCGGTTGTCAACTATCAAATGTTGGTAAATTAGTATTTAAAACTTTGTAAATGCTTCAAGTTGTATGTTAAGATTAAATCATCGGGACATTTAATGTAAACTAAACAGTAAAAAGAGGAAAAAACGGAAACCACTCTCTAGCCACTAACTATAGAGGAATTGATTCCATTTGATACCAAGGTGTACAATAAACTCATCCTCAACCGCTTGATACCCTTCGTCGAATCTGTATTGCGGAACAACCAAAACGGCATCAGACGTGGCAGGTCTACCCTAGGTCAAATCCTGTGTCTGCGTAGGCTTATTGAGGAATCCCAACTGAGCAATGTAAGCCTCGCATTGGGTTTCGTTGACTTCTCAAAAGCTTTTGACTCTGCTGACAGATTTAAAATGTTTTAGATCCTTAAACTTTATGGAATCCCTGAGAAAAAGATTGATACCATCAAGGTCATGCACACAGACACATTACCAACGGTTCTTACTCCTGATGGAGAGACACCGCCTTTTTCTATTGGCACTGAAATACTCCAGGTTGATATACTCGCACAAGTTCTGTTTATTATTGTCGTCGATTATGTACTTCGTTTGTCAGCTGATCACATGCAAGATAGCGAAGATAAGATATTCCAACTATGTTCCGCGAGAAGCTCTCTTTTCTTTGCCAAATATCTTACAGATATTGATTTCGCTGATGAAACAATTTCTTGAGAAAGCCTCCAACTGCGTAGGTCTCGATGTAAATGAATATATGAACAGATGTACAGCCAACAATGACCATCCTATAAAATCCTTTAATAACACCACTTTGAATCAAGTTGAGGATTATAAATATCTAGGATCATTCATCTCTTACTTCTTAAAAGACTTCCAGACTAGGAATTGTATGGCAGGGTCTGCATGCAATTGATATGCACAAGATCTGGACATCACAACTGGACAGAAAAATCCAGATCAAAATATTCATATCCGCTCTTGAACAGATTCTACTCTATGGCACAGAAAAATGGATACTCTCTAAATGCATGGAGTCTGGATCGAACCTACTTCCGTCTTTTGATTAGAACTCAAAACCTCTCTTGGAAACGCCATCCGACCATCCACGAAATCTACAGCAGTCTTCCCGTGTTTCTTCTCTCATACGACCTCGTCGAGCACAGTTTCCTGGCAACTGCCACCGTGCTGAGTATGAAGTTGCCTCCTCTCTCCTACTCTGGAAGCCTGCGTCAAACCTGACTAGGGGCTGAAAACTAGCAGATGTCATCTCAAAGGATAAGGCAAAGGTAGGCAGTACTTGGGGACATCAATGAAGGACGGAAAAGTCTAGCGGAGTGTTGTGGACTCCATGATTTCAACTCTGCTGGATACATGATGATAAAAAAGAGAAGAGCAACAATTATTGACTTGGCATATATATATATATATATATATATATACACTACGGTTCAAATATTTGAGGTGACCCTTGGCAATTTTTTAAATTGGGCCCGAAAGTAGTTTTTTGTACTTTTTGAATAATAGAAAAAAAATGTAAGATCTGATTTTTAACTAAAACTTTTATTATGATAAAAAGAAAAAAAAAGGTCTTTTTAAATTTTTCACTCGTCAAAATATCCTCCGTTATCCTTTATTGCTGCAGTACAATTTGTTAGCATTCGTTACGAAAGTTTTTCAAAGTTTAATAATTGATTGCATTCAAAATTGAATGACTCTAAGAGCTTTCTTTTTCAATTTTTTTTCTCTCTCACACTTTTCTGAAGTTCATTTCATACTAATTCTGGGTGTGTCTTCAAACTTTTGTAATGTACTATATACATATATACACACACACACACACACACACACACACACACACACACACACATATATATATATATATATAGATAGATAGATAGATAGATAGATAGATAGATAGATAGATAAACCTAGTGAGCCAGATAAAACCCACCCAGGTTTCACCTAAGCGGATCGTCAGGGAAACCTTGCCTGGCTCACTAGGTTTATCTAGGTCTGCTCTACGGTTGTATTGAGCTCTTTTAGTTAGTTGTCTACTCGTGTCGGGGTTTTTTCTTTGGCCTTTAAACCTGTATTTGTGCGATTTTTTTCGACAGACTTTCATGTTTCTAGCTCTTTCTTTTTTTTAAAACCTTTTTAAACCTTTTTTTTTCCCCTCAAGATTTATTTGATTATTGGCAAATCAAAAATTCGAAGGCTTTTCGAAACGAGTATAGTTACCTATATTTGTATATATATATATATATATATATATATATATATATATATTGAGTAATTTTTAGTTGTGCAAAATTTTTTACAAGGTACTTGATAAGCATATAATGTTATGTGCAATATAATTATTCATGAATTTGTTTTGATCAGGAACGCTTCTCCTTAATAGACAATTGAAATTCAAAAATAATATTGGTTCTCGGTAATTTAGATCTTGCAGATGAATTGTTATTATTGACGATGATATTAACTGTTTTATTTATTTATAATGGATAATTAAATTTCTTTTTTATTTTGATCTACTGTGGTTGTGCATTTCATTATTTTTATAAGCGAACATTCATCCTGTATTTGATGAAGAATAAAATATATATTTATCATTAGTATATATATATATATATATATATATATATATATATATATATATATATATATATATATGTATGTGTGTGTGCGTGTGTGTGTGTGTGTGTGTGTGTGTGTAGATAAATAGTTATCTAGCTACCTAGTTAGCTAGCTAGATATGACGAGACTGAAATAGACTGGGAGACAGATAGATAGAGATGAACTGATATGTTATTATTATCATCATCATCATTATTATGATTATTATTATTATTATTATTATTATTATTACTAATTAAAGAATATCAAAAAAACACATGGAATTTTAAGTGTCTGATATTCTTTAATTAATAATAATATCTGACATAGAGCTCTACCTAGATCTATATCTTCCTGGGAAATCCATATGGATTAAAACATTGTATCATTCCTGTCTCTCTCTCTCTCTCTCTCTCTCTCTATATATATATATATATATATATATATATATATATATATATATATATATATATATAGATAGATAGATAGATAGATAAGATAGATAGATAGATAGATACACCTAGTGAGCCAGACAAACCTACCTAGGTTTCACCTAAACGGATCATCAGGGAAAGTATGGCTAACCAGGCAAAGAGAAACACATATTTATAGGCGATAGCTAAAATTATACTACGTGACCAAAGAACCACAAACACAACACCTAAGTGGGGGGGGGGGGGAGTAAATATTTATTCAACAAAAATAGGGAGGGACGGAGGGAAAAAATTAAAAACAAAACATTATGGTGGAATGACAAATAAGCGGGAAAACGTCTAATTTAGTAGCCAAGATTTTTTATGTCTACATACGTTAAGGATTTTAGTTTTGGAGTTTAATAGCTGGTTAGGTTGATCATATAAAGCTATGGCTAATTTCGCCTCTGCACATAATTTACAAAATTTATGGCCTGCTTTATATTTGGGCCATTTTTTAATATTTCCCATTTAAGGATGGGGTCTATATTATCTTCTTGTTTGGTTTTCCATACATAAGTAGATAGCGTGGTGCTATGTTTAATTTTTTCGTTTTTAAATATACTCGTGTGGTTATAATATCTTTTTTTAAATTTATCCTGAGTAGCACCTATGTATGTTTTAGTGTTAGTATCCTCGCTATTCTTGTAAATTTTCACTTGATAAACCACGCATTCTTGCTGACATTTTCCCTGTAATGGACAGATGTTTTTGTTTCTACAATTACAAGCAGAAGGATTACTGCGTGGATTATTCCTAGTTTTGTTCTTTTTTAATCCATTTATTATAGTCCCTACGTTCGGCATGCAACAATAACAAAGTTTTACGTTGTTTTTATTGAATATTTTATGTAACTCAGTTCTTTTTGGGAAATGTTGCTCTAATAAATCAAAAAATATCTTGCCAATTTTTGTTTTTACCGCTAAAGGAGGATTGAACCACAAAATCTTTCTTTGCCTATTATTACGTTTATTCTGAGTACTGTTGTGGTTATTTATATTAATATATTCTAATTTATTTTTATGTCCACTCTTAAATAGGGCTTCCTCATAACTTGTTTTATTAGCCTCAAAAATTTTTTGGAATATGCCTTATGATATGGGCTGGGTGGTTAGATTTTATGTTTAAATATTGGGGTTCTTGGTTTTCTTTTTTATACGGGGATATTGGGCCGTTTTGTAAATTCAACGTAATATCTAGATAGTTGGTGATTTTCAAATTAGTTTCTATATCGAGATTGAATCCGAATTTTTTAAAAAGCCAGTGCAGTTTTTTACGGATAGCGTCACATTTTTCAGGGTTACTATTGTCCACTATGATTAAACCGACGTCGCGGTACAACCCATGGTTATTAAAATCTATATATTCATTAAAGCAGGAGGCACCCTACTATCTCGCACACCTCTGCTCCATCATACACTCCCATAGGGTTGTCAAAACCGTTAATATTATCTTTTTTTGTCCATAAAGTATTATCGTGGAATAGAATGTTTTTCTACAATGTCTAATTAGGTTTATTTTATCATCAGAAATTTGGATGTATTCTTTGGCTAATCTGAGGGCTTCATTTAGGGTTTTCTCTGAAATAGACGGATAATATTCCTTAATGTCATACCTAATGAATGAGCACTTTTTATTTTTGTTGTAATTTTCAAACCATTTAATGCAATCCTTAGTCAATTGCCATTGGTTAATATTAAGGAAAGTCCTAAGGGATTTACATATATCCTGCAGAATTATTTTACTTATTTTACCTAATTCTGTCTTGGTAGGGTTTATGAGTCTATATTCAGGGTTATTAATAAAATTACTTTTATGATCTTTTATGGTGATAAAGCAAGTGTTTAGGTTTATTTTCTCAACCCGATTACCTAATTGAAATTTATTAATTAAGATACTAGCCTCATTGTTAATTTTAGTCTCTATGTCATTTGGAGCTTTTATATAATGTCTTATTACCTCTTTATGTAATATTTTTTTGTAATCGTTGGGGCTCATTTTATATAAGAATTTAGATTTATCAGCTTTTACGTAGATGTTCTTTTCTTCTTTTATTTCTTTTATATTCTTAGTAATTTGTTGTTGCACGTTATTATTCCTTATTTTCCTATATTTTAATTTTTTAATAATGCCAATTAACTCCGATTCGAAGTTATTGAGTTCCTTAACATACGGGGGATGAGCATTGGTCTTAAATCCATAACTCTCGTTGGTTTTGCTATTAGGTTTATTATTTAGAGAAAAATATGCGCGCCACCTCATATTTATTATAAATTTTTCTATTTTTCTTAGTAAACATAACTCGTATGAGTGATGGTCAGGTATAGGTATGTTTTTAAGTGAATAACCTATGTCTACACGTTCCATATTAGTCGATTCAAAACATTGCTCGATAGAATAACCTACAGCTTTATACATACAAATATAGATAACTAGACTCGTTTCGAAATACCCTCGAATTTTTGATTTGCCAATAATCAAATCAATCTCGAGGGAAAAAAGGTTTTAAAAAATGAAACGAGTCTAGTTATCTATCTATATCTATATATATTTATATATATATATATATATATATATATATATATATATATATATATATATATATATATATATATATATATTTATAAATTTAGAGGCGACTGTCTGTTTCATGCTATATGCAATCGTCAGGCCACATATGCTGTTATTTTTCTCGGCTATTTATATATATACGGGTTAGTGGTTCATTGTGGGTATTCTATTATGGCGGTTATTTTACCGGAAGTCGTTTGTTTATTTATTTGGCTCAAATTATATTGCATGTTTTTATTCTTTTGTTTCTTATTTTATTTATTTATTTATTTATTAACGTAGTAAAAATTTGTTTATATCACTTATTTAACAGTTTTGTTTTGGTTTGGGAATTTAATTAAAGCTATTTGTTCAGTTTTGGGGTTGATTGTTGTAGTTCATTCTAAGTATTATTTTGGCGGGAACAGTTTTTAATTGATTATCTTTATTTGGGATTGGTTTGTTTATTTATTTACTTGGATGAATTTAGGTCAATTTATTTTACTTGTATATTTTCTCTTTTCGGTTTTCGATTTTTTAGTAACATAGTATTTATTTATGTTTTATTTCTATATTTTATTGTTATTTTTTTTATTAGTATATTTATTTGTTTTTATTTTATTTTTCCCGTTTTTCATTTTTTAGGTTACGTAGTAAAAATTTGTTTTCATGTCTGCATTTTGAGATGAGCTCGGATCTTTTGTTTAATAATTTATTTTAGTCGGGGAAAGTAATGATAGCTATTTTTCCTCCAAGCAAAGTTTGCAAGTTTTTGATTGGTTGTTGTAGGCTGATGATTTATATATTATATTTACACACGCTCTATCTCTGATATTGAGCAGTTTATTCCATAAATATAGCACTCCTTAAGACTATATTTCTTTATATATATATATGTATATATATATATATATATATGCATGTATGTATGTATGTATATATATATATATATATATATATATATATATATATATATAGAGAGAGAGAGAGAGAGAGATAGCGATAGATAGATAGATAGATAGATACTGCAGTAGATAGATAGATAGATAGATAGATAGATAGATAGATCAATAGATCGATCGATCCATAGATAGATAGATAGACAGATATGATGACGTTGAGATGGATAAAACGATATAATTTGACAGAAATATATATATCTATGTATGTATGTATGTATGTATATACATTATAGATAGATAGTAGATAGATAGGAACCGACTGAGATAATATAGTCAGATAGATAGATATAAGCAGGACAACAAATGAAGATGTGAAAATGCTGAGAGAGAGAGAGAGAGAGAGAGAAAATGAGAGAAAAAGAGATGAATATAAAAAGACTGAAATCTATTGATAGTTATACCTACATTGCTATAGCAATGTGCAGTTGTTGCCGCTGTAATATAAAATGCAATTATATTTTGCATGTTTTATTTAAACATCCCCACGATTCACACTGTTTAATAAAACGCGGCGGCCATATGACAAAGAAAATATCCAGGTCAACCATCCTCGATTCATCGTGTAATTATTGAAAAGCATTCCAAAACTTTATTTCATTTCTAAAATTGTAAATGTATAAAACACCTGCCGCGATATGAAACCTAAAAGGCAAAAAAAATAAAAAAAAAATACGCTGATCTGTGTATATACATGTCCATTGCTTTGAGAAATCATTTGATTTTTTTTTGCTTTCCTTTTGATTTTTCTCGATTTTTTTCCACCATTTTATATCTTATTCGCTTCGTAACACATTTGAGTTTGGCAACATCGAGAGAGAAAAAACATTTTTCAATTCTAATATTCAACGACATTTTTTTTTTCCTTTGAGGAAATACAAGTTTTTATTGTTTAAAGATAATAAAATTAAAAACTTCACAAAATATCAGACACATTCAAAAGAAATTCTTCACAGAAATATAGTTACATCGAAGATCGCTCTCGTTCAACAATTTTGTAATTAAAAAAGGAAAAAAATGCAATAATTTTTCGTTTATTTTAAAAGCATCGGCTCTTTATACGGAGAGATCATTTTACGCAAGTGGAATATCTTTTTTCGGCTTCACACATACCAATTTAAATGAAAAATAACAATTTATATTCATTATTCGAAGCGAACACGTGCATTAGATTATCTTAAAATATAAAGAGCAAATCGAGAATCGCTGAAACATTCACAAATTAATAATATATATATATATACACTGGAAAAAACACATCTGTTACTTGCACAAAAGTAAGAAGAACTGAGTAAAAGGTATGAAAACAAATGTCTATAGTTTCTAATAAATATAGGGTGTATCAAAAGTACTTTTACAAACTTTGAGAACGGTTACATCACACCAAAACAAAGACAAAGGTCTATATAAACATGTCCGCAAATCGTCCGTTTTGGAGATATTAAGTTGATAGAAAATTTATAGTAGATGGAGCTGGGTTCGCAACACCTGAAAAAAACCCTTGAAAATACATAATGAAGTGGCCAAAAGCGGTTGGGACAATGGAGAACACAAATAAATTCTACACACCCTCACGCCCACCAAACGGGAAAATATAAGAATATTGTAAAAACTAAATAAAAAAAATGATCAAATTTTCTTTGTTTTCCACATTCAGCGAAACATATATATATATATATATATATATATATATATATATATATATATATATATATATAAACGTAAAAGAACGCGCGTACTCACACACGAACACACACACACACACACATATATATATATATATATATATATATATATATATATGAGACAAAGTGAAAAAGCCTATAATTGACAACCGTTTTCATTAACGGTATTAATATATAAAATAAAAACACTTTTGTCTTTCATTCTGAACTGACTTCGCCTACTTAACAAACAAAGCGAAACGCCATTAATAAAGCTTTTGTCGCTTTTAAAATCCATTTGTCAATGTATTTTTGTTCGAAATAATTGGATAATAACACATGAATTATATTATTACCATGATGGATTTTTAAGGATTGCTTATTCACCATATATATATATATATATATATATATATATATATATATATATATATATATATATATTCAAACAGCTTTGGTTAAATAATTTGACATACTATGTCTGTTTATTTTTGTTTTAATCCTTTCGAGTCCACGATATATATAAATTAAGATATACAGCTATTGTCTCCCTTGCATGGAAAAAATCTCGGTAATTTGAAACTGATATAAAATTAGAAAAAAAATCAGTAAAACGAGCAGTAAAAATTCATAGACAATTTAATCCTCTGAAGATGGCCACTGATGAGACTGAAACTACTTGGAAAAAAATTTCCAGAAAAAAAATTTAGGTATTTTTCTTAATCAGTTTTCAACGGCTACCAAGAAATTGTTTCGTGGAATCGAAACGATTGGAGCAAACCTAAGCAGACATGATACACGGTATATATATATGATAGTCTTGTAAACTTCTATTTTGTAATGTTTCATCTAAGCATAATATACAGTGGGTGGGAGACAAAAGCCTCGAACCATGGAGCTTAATTAATTAATCCTATTTGAACATCTAATTTGTTTTGATATTTTCTGATTTTGCCGAAAAAATTTTGACGAAGCAAGATGGCTGAAAAAACTAACAAAAGATGAATGAGTTACCTTGGTGTTCATGTAGGGGCAGGCAGATGCTACACACAAATCTGTTGGAGAGGAATTCAACAGGCAGAATCCATATTGGCTTCCTACTGATGAGTCAACAGTTGGACGTTTAAATAAATAAAATTTTAATGCGCAAATTTACTTTAATAAATAATCCCTATGGTGGGTAAATTTTTACCTCCCCCTATATATAAGACAATTTTATGTTTATACGTTCTTTTTAGAGATACACATATTTAAGTAAATACTCTGTTGATAATAATCAGTATTAACCAGCCTGAATGTCCGGTAAATTTTCATAGAAAATATGCGTTCTCCGCCAGGAATCGAACCTGTATCCTATACGGAACCGCCATATAGCCTGACGTACCTTAACCGATTGGGCTACAGAGGCGCTTTCGGTCCATTTCATTATATATATATATATATATATGTATACATATATATATATATATATATATATATATATATATATATATATATATATATATATATATATATATATATATATATGTATGTATATATATATGTATGTATAATTATTTATTTTTAAAGAAAAAAAAATTTATAACATAAATATGTTATAAAATCACTACAAAAATAGCCATTTTGTTTCAACACCTTCGGTGTCTTATCAAGTGATGACGTTGAATGTAAAATAAATGGTTTTAAAAGTTTCAAATTAATTAATATTCTACGCAAGGGGAAAACGTTGTTACAAAGGCTAGATGGACCAATCAGAACACAAGTACAGAAAAATTCAAAAAGCTCGATAACGAAGTCATATTATAATATCTATTCAGATGTTTAGTATTAAAAAATAATTTATTCCAACGAATAAATACTAAATTATATGATAAAATTTAATATTAAAATTTAAAACTGCTAATCAATATTCAGTATAAAAACCCTGTTAACTACAACAATAATAAGAATAGATCTAGAAAGATCATCTGGTTCACTCCCCCTTTCAATTTAATGATTAAATCTAAATTAGGACGTATGTTTCTAAACCTAATCAAGAAACATTTCCCTAACACTGAAACTAACCCACTTAGTAAAATATTTAATCCTAATACACTTAAATTAAGCTATAGTTGTGCAGATAACCTAGAGAAAATCATTAAAAAACATAACAACATAGTCTTTAACAAGTATAGGGATTCAAAAAGCTCGATTACTCAAAAGGTTACTGACAGTAATACTAAATATAATGACACAAATAATAATTCATGTAATTGTAGGTATCCTAATAATTGTCCACTACAAAATAACTGTGGAATACGTTCTGTAGTCTATCTTAGTACTATCTCAACTATTGAGAATCCAAATATAAAGAAGTTTTACATTGGTAGCACAATGAATACATTCAAAGAACGCTGGCGGGGGCATATGCAATCTTTCAATAACTGTGACTATAGGTACATGACTTCATTCTCCAAGTACTTTTGGAACCTAAAAGAAAAGAACAAAACACCTACGGTTAATTGGACATTGATTAAGAAAGCCCGGACATGTAAATCCCTATATTCCCCGTGTTACCTGTGTCTTAACGAAAAGTTTGAAATTATTAGATTTAAAAACAAGGCTGATCTCTTAAATCAGAGATATGAACTAACGGTTAATTGTAAACACCGTTATAAATTTAACTTATTATAGGGGTCGTATACTTTAAATGATAATGATACGTAGCTGTAAGTTGAATAGATTATAACTTTTATTACCTGATGGTCAATCTGACGATATGAATGTGTATGGTATGACTACATAATGTTACTCATTTTTCTGTATGTGTATGTATATATATGTATATATTTATGTGTAGTTATGTGTGTTTGTACTGCGAAATGTGTATGTTTGTATTTTAATGTATTAATATGTTGCTAAGTTTTGTATATATATATATATATATATATATGTATATATGTATGTGTGTGTATTTGTTTGTGTGTTTATAGATATATGTGTGTATGTGCGTGTATGTACGTATATATATGTGTGTGTGTATATATATATATATATATATATATATATATATAAAGTAAGAAGGTGAAAAGGAGGAGAAGAAGAAAAGAGGTTAAAAATATTGGTGTGTATGAGTATGTATATGTATTTGTAGATGTGGGTATGTGTGTGTATATATATGTGAGTATGTATCCTTATATGCATGTATATATATTTCTTTATGTGTGTATATGTGTAAGTGACTGCATGTTTATGTAGTTGTGTATATATATGTATGTGTGTAAGTGTATATATATATATGTGTGTGTAGGTGTATGTGTATGTATGTGTATGTGTGTATATATATATATATATGTATGTATGTGTGCATGTATGTGTATGTGTGCATGTATGTGTGGGTATATATATATATATATATGTATATGTATATGTATATATATGTGTATATGTACGTATATATATATATATGTATATATGTGAATATATGTAGTTGTATGTGTATGTATGTATATATATGTATATGTGTGTATATGTTTGTATGTGTATTGTTATATTGTGTACCTAATTTTATTTACGTATATTTATGTTGATATGGATGTTTTTTTTTTTTTATACATGTATGTTAGGATAAGTGTATTTTTGTGTTTGCATGTATATCGAAGTATGTCTATGCATATGTATGTGTATGTATGTCTGTATATTTATATATGTTTTTGGTCAAATGTCGTTGCATTTATGTGTATGTACGTATATATGTGTATTTATTACTATAGATAAGTATTTTTATGTAGATATTCATGTGTATGTATATTTCTGTATGTGTGTATGCATGTATGTATGTGTATATATATGTATATATATATATATATATATATATATATATATATATATATATATATATATATATATGTATATATATGTGTGTCATTACGGCCACATGAGTTAGGATATATGTGTGTATATATGTTTATTTTTGTGTATTGCTGTGTATATATATATTTATTTGTAAATATGTGTACACATATTTGTGTGTATATTTGTGGGTACATATATGTATATGTGTATGTATGTGTATGTGTACTTGATACCATGGAAATGTATACGTATGTATATGTTTATGTATGTATGTGTAGATATTTCGGTGTGTATGTATGTATGTATATTTATGTATATGTGTGAGTATGTATGTATGTGTATGTATATATGTATATGTATGTGTATATGTATGTGTATGTGTATATATATGTATATATGTGTGTATATGTATGTATATGTGTATATATATATATATATATGTTTGTATACGTATATATGTGTGTGTATGTGTGTGTGTGTGTGTGTATATATACTTATATGTATATGAGGTGGACATCGTAGCTACCGATGGGTGTTGAATTTAATGTCCGGTTTTTTGTTTTTTTTGTTTTTTTTTTACATACACTATATTTTAATATATTAAATAATATGAATTTTGATCATTTTTATCTTTGTATATTTACTCGCTTAAGTTAGATTTCAATAGGTTGTTAACATTCATGCAATGACATTTTCTGTCTTAAATATTTATCGGTTGGGGTATCCAACTGTCTGGGTCAATGTCTGTGGATGTGTTTGCATGTATTTATATGTATCTATGTGTATGGAAAGTGCATCCACTTTTAATTATGTATGTATGTACGTGTGTGTTGGTTTCCCTTCTCCCATTCCCCCCCTTTTTTTTCATGACAGACGGTGGAGATGTTCTCTGTCTTATCCCCTTTTTTGTGTGTGTATATGTCTTGGTGCTTATGTATTAGAATCTGACTGCGCTTGTTTTACGCGTGAGTTTGGGACCCCATTTACACACCATGAGGATTAAAATGTATACATTGTAAAAAGACCGGATATTAAATATAGCTAAAGTAACTTCAATGAAAAAATAAATTGAATAACATATATATTTCTTCTTTTCTCCTCAGTAATTTTATAGTTGTAAACTTGATAGCGAATAAATGTTAAATTTTTATTTTGTAATTAGCAGTTTTAAATTTTAATATTAAATTTTATCATATAATTTAGTAATTATTCGTTGGAATAAATTATTTTTTAATACTAAACATATGAATAGATATTATAATATGACTTCGTTATCGAGCTTTTTGAATTTTCCTGTACTTGTGTTCTGATTGTTCCATCTAGCCTTTGTAACAACGTTTTCCCCTTGCGTAGAATATTAATTAATTTGAAACATTTAAAACCATTTATTTTACATTCAACGTCATCACTTGATAAGACACCGAAGGTGTTGAAACAAAATGGCTATTTTTGTAGTGATTTTATAACATATTTATGTTATAATTTTTTTTTCTTTAAAAATAAATAATTATATCTGCTCTACTTTGTATTGAGCACTCTTTTAAGAATAGTAATTGTTGGTTATTGGAATTCATTCCATATACACCAATCATATACTTGTATATGTATGTATATATATATGTATATATATATATGTATGTATATATATATATATGTATATATATATATGTATATATGTATATATATATATATATATGTATATATATATATATTAAATACAACAAATATTTTAATATATTTTCCGTTTATACTTTTATTTATGGATACATTTATTTGAGCAAATGCTCTGATGCTTTCTGAAACTGGATTAATTACATCTACCGGCCTGAATGTTTGGGAAATTTCGTATCTATCTATCTATCTATCTATCTATCTATCTATCTATCTATCTATCTGTCTGTCTCTCTATATGCATACACACACATATGCATGTATTTATATAGAGATATAGATTAGATAGATGGATATATCTGAATGTGCTCGCACGCATACATTCAGACACACATATATATATATACATATATATATGCACATAGATAAACAGACAGACAGACAGACAAACAGATAGATAGATAGATAGATAGATAGATTGATAGATAAACAGTCTACAGAGGTAGCGAGATTGAAAAATAGAAAATGGCTATATATGTTCGTAAGTTTGCGATAGATTCATAATTCCGAAAATCCGAAAATCGCCAACTAGCAATCTGTGATCTCTCGTCCATTTGAAACTCCATTAGCGCGCATGTTCGTCTGAAACCTTTCTCCTCTGAGATTTACAAAATGGAGATTTGTTGCGGGCGTGAGGAAACTAAACGATATACATACATACATACATATATATATATATATATATATATATATATATATATATATATATATATATATATATGTATGTATGTATGTATGTATGTATGTATGTATGTATGTATCCTTCTTGCCACTCCGACTGGCGCATCTATTAGGTCGACAGGCGAAGATTTGAGGATCAAGCAATTACATGGCTGAACAGGTAGCACTTTTTACCGTCGGTTTCTGCAGGCCGAAGCTTAAATGGAACGCAAATTGCGGCAGGTTGGCTATTGAGGAGGGAAGAAAATCGGAAAAACTGAAGACACTCACATTTTTTTCTCACTCTCATTCTCTTTCTCCGCCTTCTCTCTCTCTCTCTTTCTCTCACACTTTCTTTCTATCTCTCGCTTTCATATTCATTCTCTTTATACAATTCCCATCTCCTCTCACACTCTCTCTATATCTCTTTGTCATTTTCTTTCTCTTTCGTCTTCACCCTACTTTTTCATATCGTTATTTTTGTTTCTTTTACTCTGTTTCTCTTTCTCTCTCTCTCGCTCCCTTTCTATCACTCTTTCACTCACAGTTTTTCTCTCTCTCATTCTCTTTCTGCACCTTTTATCTCTTTTTTTCACTCACATTTTTCTCTCTCTCATTCTCTTTCGCCTTCTCTCTCTTTTTCTCACTCACATTTTTCTCTCTCTCTCTCTCCTTCTCTTTATCCACTTCCACTCTCCTCTCTCGCTCTCTCTATATCTCTTTGTCATTTTCTTTCTCTTTCGTCTTCACCCTACTTCTTTACATCATTATTTTTGTTTCTCTTACTCTCTCTCTCTCTCTCTCTCTCTCTCTCTCTCTCTGACTCACATTTTTTCTTTGTCACATTCTGTTTATCCACTTTCCCCCACTCTCTATTTCTCTTTGTCATTTTCTTTCTCTTCGGTCTCACCCTACTTCTTTACATCATTATTTTGGTTTCTCTTACACACACTCTCTCTCTCTCTGTCTCTCTCTCTCTCTCTATCTCACTCAATGACTCATTTTATCTCATTCTCTTTTTTTCTCAAACTCTGCTTCTCTCATCCTCTTTTCCTCACTATAATTATCTTTCTCTATCCCTTTATATTTCTCTCTCCCTCTCCCTCTCTTTCTCTATATTATACTATTTCCCTCTTACTTGCTTTCTTCATCTTAATTTCACTCTACCTTACTGATTCTCTTTTTCTATCTAATTCCCTCTCTCTCTTTCACACTTTATATCTTTTCATTCTCTCTGTCTTCCTCTGGCTCATTCTCTTCCTCTTTCTCTTACTCTCAGTCTCTTTCTTTTTCTAATTCTATTCCTCCTCATATAGTCTTTCTCTCTAATTCGCTTTCTTTATCACTATCTTTCCATATATAATTCTTTTTCTTCCTCACTTTCTTTTTCTCTGTGTCATTCTATTTCTCTCTTTTTCTCTCTCATTCTCTCCCTCTCTTTATATACGTAGCATTCTCTTTCTCTCTCATTGTCTTTCTCTATTTGTCACTCTGTTTCTACCTCACCAGCAATCCCTTTCTCTATCTCAGTCTCTTTCTCTCACTCTCACTTAGTTTTTTCTATCACGCTCTCTTTCTCCTTCACTCTGATCATCTAATGTCCAATATCTTTCACATTCTTTTTATTTTAAGAGAGAGAGAGAGAGAGACAGACAGAGACAGAGAGAGAAGGAGATAGAAAAAAAAATGTATCTTCCTTTTATCAAACGGAAACCTATTTAAAATTGGTTGGTGCTTGCTGACGCAGCACTTGCAAACAAGAAAGAACACAAGTTAACGAAACTTATGGCAGCATCTAGCCTTTTCTAACAGTAAAATAATGGAACCTAAGTGCCAATCTAGTAAGATATTTAACTTCATGCTGTTGATGTGCAAAAGGCGAATGCTCACCAGAAAAAATTGCCATGAAGATATTTATAGTGAAAGCACAGAGAATTTACGTTATAGCGATGAGAAAGTGACTAAATCCGAGATGGCTGATCAGGACCTATACAATTGCAGATTCTTCAAATGTGGCAGGGATATACACTTCACTGACGATTATTATAATTTCATTAGATTATTATTATTATTTCTTTGAATTTCTGATTGGCCTAGGAGGTAATGGTTGCTCCAGTTACTGCTACGCAGTAACTACTTATTTAAGATGTTGCATACCGAGAAAGACAATCTTCAGCAAATGCTATTGAAATTCCAATGTCATGAACTTTTCAGTTAAAACTTTCAGTGTACGAGGCATGACCCGAAGCGAGAAGCAAGAGCAGTTAGCGATAGACAAAACAAGACATGGAGTTTTACTTTGAAAAAACTGACTTCAAAAAGAATCAGAAGTTATCCAAGAATCACTGTAGTCACAACGCTGAACCAGGACATTGAAAGAACAAGATATAACGATCCCACTTTTCCTTTGGAGAAGTTTACAATCAAGGAAGATCTACAACAAATCTGCAAGCGCATAAAAATACAGAGAAGGCTGGCAAAATATTGTCGAATGTATACATTGTCACTGAAGATGAGAGAACATTTTAATTCATGACTTCAGATCGAAACAGTTTTGATGAAAATGAGGAAAATGATTTCTGTTGTATACACATTTCATTCCAGCCAGAGACCCGAGGGCCAAAATAGCTTTATGACATTTTCAAAAGCAAAAATAAAAGCAAAACAAAGATCACGCATATCTTGCATAGTTAAAGCTCTTTGTAATGTCTGAGTTGTGCTTGTAATTTCTTCTGTTTCTTTAAGACATATTCGACCAGGGATCCCTTCAATGAGTCTATCGGAACATTTTTCAATCAATCCGAGGGCTCCAACTACAATTATGAATATCTATATGAATAAATGCAATATTGGAGTTCAGTTTAATTTGGGGATTAAAAGAGCCCAACTCTATAGTAATTTGGTATTTACTCGACCCCGCGACGGAGTCGCATTGTGACACACGTTCGATTTAATGTTGGGAGCCCGAGCGCGTACAACGGGCTAGGAATAATAATTGCTCGTATCCCCCGCAACCGTTGGTTGCGCTGACCTTGTTGCGTGCACCGATCCCTCTTTCTAGGGAAATGAAAGGTCGCGCCCTTGGTCAGCTGTTCCCTAGGGCGGGGCACCTCTCAGTATAATTTTCCTCAGTTGCGACTCAGATACAGAGTAGCAACTGAGACATAACAGATAAAGTTGTAACAAACTATTTTATATTAATTTAATTTGGTAATTACTCGACTCTTCACGGAGTCGCTTTGTGACAAAAGGTCGGTTTAATGTGGGGAGCCCGACGCGTAAACCCGGGCTACGAACAAAATATCTCCGAGGCGCCGCAACCGTTGGCTGCGTGGGCAACGGTGCGGACAGTGTTCTCTCTCTCTCTGGTGCGACGACATGGCGGGACCTCGTGTAGCTCTTCCCCAGAGCCAGCACTCCTTAGATTAATTTTCCTTAGTTGCGAGTCTGTATTTCCACGGATTTACACTCTTAAGGCTAAATATCATACTTATTATAAAACCCAGGTTGTGTGTGTGTGTGTGTGTTTATATATTGGATCGGATTTCCTACATTTTTCAACCGATTTCAACAAAACTTCACAGGACTACATAAATTTGCTTTGCGGTGGTTCTGACAGCACCAAAAATTGGAAAAAAACACAATTGTTTTTGCACGAAATCAATTTGAAAACACGATTAAGAGGCATCGCGAGAATGAAAGGGGGACAACTCATATCGAGTTATACTTATTATAAAACCCAGGTTGTGTGTGTGTGTGTGTGTGTTCGTTTATATATGGGATCGGATTTCCTACATTTTTCAACCGATTTCAACAAAACTTCACTTTTTTTTGGCAGGTAGGGTTTCTTATTGTCTTGCACACTTTTTTCTTTATTTTTACATTCCGAATGCTTTAAAAATTCCATTTACAAGACAATTCTTTATAATAAAATTCTATTCAATCGGTAGACTCATAACGATTGAAAACAATGTTTTTGTTTGAGTTTGGTTTTGACCAATTCGTAAAAAAAAACAAAAAAAAAAAACGAATTAAGACATGCGTGTCCGTCAACCTTAAACAATAATCTTTGTCAATTTTATTTTTCAGTCTTTATGATGGTCGATACTTGATCTATCTCTTACTGTTACATCCCCGGCCAACGCTGGACAAAGCCGGGCTCTACTGCTAGTCTGTATTATATATTGTCGACTACTAGGAAATATCAGTTTTCAGGTTTAACTAATTTCCATATTAACTTTAAAAAAGTATATTTTATTCAGTAACTTTCCTATATTACTATTTCTTTATTCAAGGATTGTTTTGATTTTCATATAAAAGTTGTTTAGTTTAGGAACATTGTCTTATCTAGTGCAGAAAAGACTCCAAAATTTGTTTTTAATTTCGTCTTTAACAAGTTGACATCTATAATTTGTTAAAACTGTCCTAAACTAAAACGAACCTGCCCCCACACCTGACTAATTAATTTCTTCTGTCTTTACAGTCATATTCTTTGAACAAATATATTGAATGTCCATAACACCTATCTGTCTATATTTCTGAATCAGGTATTATGTACACTATTTACATTATTTGGACTATTGTCCTCATCTTTGTCGCCATATTTATTACAGCGTTTCGGCCTTTTTGAGTATCTGTCTATATTTCTGAGATGAGGTATTATGTACACTATTTACATTATTCGGACTATTGTCCTCATCTTTATTGCCATATTTATTACAACGTTCCGGCCTTCTTTAGTAGCTGTCTATATTTCTGAGATGAGGTATTATGTACACTATTTACATTATTCGGACTATTGTCTTCATCTTTGTCGCCATATATATTACAGCGTTTCGGCTTTCTTCAGTATCTGTCTATATTTCTGAGATGAGGTATTATGTACACTATCTACATTATTCGGATTATTGTCCTCATCTTTGTCACCATATTTATTACAATGTTTCAGCCGCTGTATGCTCCAGCCTTATTCAGTATCTGTCTATATTTCTGAGATGAGGTATTATGTACACTATCTACATTATTCGGATTATTGTCCTCATCTTTGTCGCCATATTTATTACAATGTTTCAGCCGCTGTATGCTGCAGCCTTATTCAGTATCTGTCTATATTTCTGAGATGAGGTATTATGTACACTATTTACATTATTCGGACTATTGTCCTCATCTTTGTCTCCATATTTATTACAACGTTTCGGCCGTTGTAGTCCCCGGTTAAGGCAGTGGAGAACTTTCAGAGGGAAAATTAGCAGGAGATAACCGACAACTGACATACATTAAACATGTCACGTGGAACTAGAACAGTCTACCCCAGTGAGCGAAATAAAGTGTTCAGTTCGAAATTCCAACCACCTGAATCGTAAACGTTGTAATAAATATGGCGACAAAGATGAGGAAAGATAGTCCGAATAATGTAAATAGCGTCCATAATCCCTTCAATATTTTATAAATAATTCACATTATTCCCATAGAAAAATAACTAATTTTTCCTAGAAAAATGAACAGGTTATGTTTTTCATTCATGCAAATACTTGTATTTTATTTCTGTCAACATCTGTTAAATATTATTGTTTCAACATGTTTCATTTGTTTAAAATCGGTTAGAATTCTAATGTTTAGCTCTCGGAATAAATACAAATGTTTTCTTTCGTGATTAAAACCAATTTATGAATGAAATGTTCATTTAAAAGTTTTGTTTCAAAGATTTTAAGTAGTGAATTTATATTACTTTGCAAAGCGACAGCGAGCGGATGAAGCCGACTATTAGGTTGGTGCAAAAATAATGACGTAATAATGTCGTTTTTTGACGTCAAAAAATAGATCAAAAAACGACATGATTACGTTATTATTTTTGCACCAACCTAATAGTTATTAATAATGCCACTACCCCTAGGGTTTATTTGTTAAATATGAGAATGCCATAAAACATAAAAATAAATACTATATAAGAAATAGAAAATTGTCAAACATTTATAAGTGCAATTATTATTATTGTTCTTGTTGCTAGAGAAATGCGGGGGTTAATGGAATGTGGCTCGAAATGAGAAATCAGAGTATCGAGTTCGAATTTCAGTCGAGTTCATTGCATTCACTTACGCGCTAATATCCTTTGAACAGCTATGAATCCAGATCCACTCCTATCCATCTATGGGCTAAATAGTAGCATATGTATTTAGAAAAATTATTGCTAGTCTCGAAACATTGTTAATGCAATGTCCTCCCTAAAAAATGAATTTTCCTTAAAATGCCAAGATATGTTTCGACGTTAAAATAACCCCAAAATCTTGATAAGCCTTAAAAAGATAAACCAGTTAATCCACATGCTGTTATGAGGTTGGTGCAAAAATAATGACGTAATAATGTCGTTTTTTTTACGTTAAAAATACGTCAAAAACGACATTATTACGTCATTATTTTTGCACCAACCTAATATCATTGTTTAAATCTTAATTTGGAAGGATTACAGGATAACCATTTATTATTTTAATAAGTTATAAAAGAAGGCATTTGAACAGTAATCCTCTTCCTTGAGTTACTCTCGAGTTTTGTATTAGATGAACTTAAGCGTAAAAGAAACCTTATTTAGGTTCTCAAAAAATTAGTGACTTTTCCCCTGGTGATTATTACATAATTTTTTTTTTACTTCTCCTAGACAAGTTGCTTACTAAGGCGAGATAACAAAGTCTACTCTGTTATGTTACCGATATCCGGTGGGGTTGAGATAGATTTATGCGTCCCCAATGAGAATTAATGTAAAGTAGACGAAACCTGTCTCAGCCGGATTTGAAACCAGCACGACGAATCCGTTTCTCGGGCTATTAGCCGTCAGTTCATCCGTGTCTACAGAAAGATCGTTAAAGAGGAGAGGATTTCCTGAACATAGCTTAGAATTCTAATTCTTGCTTATTAAACGTCTTACTCCCCACTCTCTTACCCCTTATATCTATACTCACACATTTTGGTGTGTGTGCGTGTGCGTGTGTGTAAATGAATCTATACACATCAAAACACATATAGGCGTACATAAATAAACAGAAAGTCAAAAACGTATGTATACACTAACAAAAACGCACATGAAAGCAAACGGATGCAGGTATAAACACACGCACACATATACAAATCTTTATACACACGCGTAGACAAATAAAGCCAGAAACACGTACACACACACAACGAATTGCCTACATGGACCCATAACACATATATACGCAAACATAAACACATAGAAGAATAAACAAACACAACGTATTGCGTGTCCGTTGAATTTTAAAAGCGGGAAAAATAGCCGCACATCAGGCAAAAATAGTAGCGCGGAAAAGAAATGTTTATTTCATTTCCTTTCGTTATTGGATTTCTGTGGCAAACGCTCGGCTGCAAATATGGCGGAAATTGTTGTGCGCAGGTCGCTCCGTGCACGTTGCTTCCGGGCCTACGGTGTAGCAATTGGCGCATGCGCGAGGTGAGCTGAAAACCGTCTTGGATGTGCAACGAGGCGACGAGAATATTTCGTACGTTTCTGCGATAATGAGAGACTGATTTAAATGATAAAAAAAAAAAGAAAGAGATAGATGATAAAGAGGGAAAGAAAGAAGGGAAAAGAGCTCACCAGTTGATTGAAGTTTGTATATTGCAATAAGAAAAAAAAGAAGTAATGTATAAATTGATTCAGTTGGGCTCGAGGAGTTAATTTCTCTGTAGGTGTACAACACTTTAAAAAAATCACCTGGCTACATACGCACGGATATTTTATCTAGGCTTAACGGCAAATAGGCTGGTCCGATTAACAAATGCAAGCAAGTTTACAGATTGGTCACCATTGCACTGGGTGACAGACAGCGAATCAGGACTAGTAACACAAGCATCTGTGTTAGCAAGGAAACAAATAAAAGCGTGTGGAAGCGCTACGTAATGTCGTCCTATAGGGCAGCGAATGAAGAAGAGGTGAAGATAAAACTTGAAGCAACAGAACTATGGTTCTATAGAAGGATGCTGAGAATACCATTGAGTGAACATGTGATTAACGAGGAAGTTTTACGCAAAATGGAAACAACAGGGACAATTTTTTTTTTAATTTCTAGGGCACATGATGAGGAAGGAAGGTGAGGAGACTTTGACACTCACGGGACATATGGAATGTAAAAGGAACAGTGAAGGTAGCAGGTCACTTATCCCACGAGCTTATCTAAATGTATGTTAGAGCGAGGAGTAAGAGGGATGGTAAACATTGAAAACACTACTAAGAGCTGCAAAGTGTAGGTAGATGTGGAGAGCCATGATCGGTCCCACACTGAACGGACACGGCACATGGAAAAAGAAGAAGACGAACAACAACAACAACAACATCAACAACTAAAACAATAAAAACAACAACAACAAAGCTTAAAGTGATAAAATATATTTCTGTTATCTTTAAGGGAATATTCATCGTTTGTAGTAATTTCACAGGGAAATTATCTATCTATCTCTCTATCTCTCTCTCTCTCTCTCTCTCTCTCTCTATATATATATATATATATATATATATATATATATATATATATAATATTAGGCAACATATATGTTATATATAAAGAAATAATCATACATAGAATATATGTTTATAAAAAAAACAATTGATCCCGCAGTATAAAACTCCTGAGAAAAAACTACTAAGACACATCACTATATGAATTAAACTATATACTTAGATCATGTCATGTTAACTGAAAAACACTTGTAAAAAAAAAGAATTCGTGGATTTATCATATTACAAATTTCATATAAAAATTCTCACTTGAAATTTTGTACTTTAGCGTTGCGACTCGCAAGATTGTATAACCGCCAATAAATAGCGCATTCTTAAAAAACATCTTTCGGTCTACAAACAATTATTTCGACTTCAAGTTTTAACTTTAAAAGAAAACAAATACAGCCTGATGATGAAGACATAGATCTTCGAAAGTACTTGCTTAACTTAAAAAAATATACACTAGAAACATCTGACAACAGTTTTATAAATGAGGATCACATCATTCAATGGATTAACAGTATTTTAATGCATACATTATGTTCTACTAACGAAGTGATTTCACCTTTAATCGCATTAATATTGCTGATTGATTCTATGTATGATTATTTCTTATATATATATATATATATATATATATATATATATATATATATATATATATATATATATATATATATATATATATATATATATATATATATATATATATACCAAGTGTAGCAGCAAAGTATCCAGTTCGTGTAACATCATAATTGTCCATCCTACAAAATGTTTAATATCTAAATAAACACTAAACTAATTGAGTTTCTTTTTACCGGGTTTTCAGATAAGACGTTTAGCCAACTTGACACCATTTATTGTAGAAGTCATCTTTTGAATCATTGTCATATCGAAATAAAGTGTCGCTGCCGACACTTGGGTTTGAACACGGATCGCCAGAGAGCAAGCGCAGTCGTCCTCATCTTGAAGTAATTAGATCACGTGACGGGTAAAGGAAAATATATATATGAGAATTAGTAGCGTCTGACCATGTATTGTTCAAAGGCGTTACTGTTATTGTATCTGTGATTTACAAAGTCTCTCCTACTAACAGTCATTACAAATGTCATTCAGCTAGAAAGATATCATCTTAAAATCGTTTTCTATCAGCACCCCTTTCTTCTCAAATGAGTAATGCTAAGAGGAAAAAGATCATTCAGGCCTTCAGTAATGGTACCAACATTCATACTCTGGCTTCTTCAAGATCCATTCAAGAACCATCACGAGAACGGAGAATAAATTTAAAAAAAGAAGGAACAGTCGAGAGGAAAACTGGATCAGGACGTCACAACAGAAAGAGAGATCATCATTTCAACTTAGAGCTGAAGAAATCAATTAGAAAAGATCCAACTCAGTCCATAAGACGTTTGGCACGTAAGAGAGGAGTTTCAGCTATGACAGTGCAATGTGCAGCGAAAAAAGACTTGAAAATGAAATCGTGCGTGAAACGTGTGTGGCACCTTGTTACTCCAGGATAGAAAATTAGAAGGTTAGAGAGGGTGAAGATCATCTTGAATTAGCTGGAATTCTTTTACAATTGCCTTATGAGATTCGCATCGAAACACGACTGCAATTGTATAGCGGTTTTGACATGTTTTTGATGTAATATCCTTATATATCTATCTATCTATCTATCTATCTATCTATCTATATATATATATATATATATATATATATATATATATATATATATATGTATGTATGTGTGTGCGTGTGTGTGCATGCGTGTGTGTTTAGACAGCATTTTTTCATTGATACATGTTTCATAAAATAATATAGACAAGTGTTGTCTATTTATTTTAAGCAAATTCTTTTCATATCGCCTGATAAGCTTAATAACATAATCATTAAACGAAGAAAGAAAATCACAATATTGATACATATTTATTTTAATCCTATCTAAGCCATTATCAAAGATGACAAATACATTACAATATATTAAGCAATACACGGACAAAACAATGATGATAGTATGTTTCTGTTTACATGGAAGATTTCCAAGCAACGACAAACTCGTGCATACAAGACGCTGGAAGCGAAAATCGCACCGCAGCACATGACGTCACACATGACCACGCGAGAGTGAAAACGAGAAGTGTTAAGTATGGGAAGCCGTTGGTATAAACCAATGGCTTCTGTTACCAATTACAGGCATTTAAGAATATTTGTGGAAATTTCATAATTTATTTTGTTCAGGTTACGTTTCAACTGTTTTATGCATATCTTCAAGAATTTTATTTTTTGTTTATTGTTTTCATGTTTAAGTATAGTTGTGTTTTCAACAAGGATTTCCCGGAATTGTGTATAAGACCAGCCACGTTGTTTTAATATATATATACAGTAGCGTCCAAAACTAAGGGACAAAATTTTAAAACCTAATATTTGTTAGAAATAACAACTGTGAAAATCTGAAATTTTAACAACTGGTAGTCGTTATCATCCATAATAACATACTAAAATTTGAATCATTTGCAAAGGACAGAAAAAGAATTATAACAATTATTTATTTATTTTCAAATTTGGAACGTCCAAAAGTAAGGGACAAAATTGAGAAAAACAATGTAAACAGCAAAAAAACAATAAAAATACATGTACAATCAATATTTAGTAAATGAGCCCTTGCTCTCAATGACAGCTGCACATATTCGACTACAAGAACGAATCAGTTCTTGAAAATCCTCGATACTAATTTTAGACCATTCTTCTTGAAGCTTCACCCACAAATCCTCCGTGTTAGTGGGATTTCTTTCCATAACTTTCACTCCTAAGGTCTTCCAAAGATTTTCTATTGGATTTAAGTCAGGACTTTGCGGTAGCCAATCCATAATTTCCAAATCTTGCTCGCTAAAGTAACTCATTACCACCTTTGCCTTGTGACATGGGGCATTATCTTGCATAAAGGTAGCCCTATCGAAACCTGAATTCTGTATGATTGGCACATGATCTTGAACAATGTTTTTATAGATCTGCGCGTTTACACGAGTTTGTAACCGGACAAGAGGCGTTGTACCTTGGCTAGAAAACATTCCAAATACCATGACGCTTCCGCCCCCAAACTTGACAGTTTTCTTAGTACACTTTGCACTTAATCTTTCACCAATACGTCTCTTTACATTGTTTTTTCCATCATTTCCAAATAAATTAAACTTGCTGAAAAATACTTTTGCCCAATTTTCATATGTCCAAATTACATACCTGTTTTCAAACTCTAATCTCTTCTTCTTATTCTTCGAACTATCAAGTGGTTTCTTCCCTGGGGTTCGATTAAACGGCCCTATTTCTTGCAATCGTCTACAAACAGTCTGTCTTGACACATTAACACATGAGGTACTATTCATAACCCTTTTAATTTCTGTGCAAGACTTAAAACGGTCCTTTAATGACATACGCTGCATTATTCGATCTTCTCTTGCCGAAGTTTTGCGGGGTCTGCCGGTTTTAAAAGCACTAACTATTTTGCCAGTATCATTGTAGGATTTAACAACCCTGCCTACAACACTCTTGGAACGTTTCACTTTCTCTGAAATCTCTCTAATGGTGTGCTTTTCCTTGTGTAGCTTCACAATAGCTTGTCTCACAGAGTAATCAAGTTTTTGGCGTTTCGCCATGGTGCCGGCTGATGCAACCTTTATAAATGACTAAGTAAGACTTATTCTTTAGAGGAAATAAAAAAATTTGAATATAGCATACTGTTTACATTGTTTTTCTCAATTTTGTCCCTTACTTTTGGACGATCCTATTTTGAAAATAAATAAATAATTGTTATAATTCTTTTTCTATCCTTTGCAAATGATTCAAATTTTAGTATGTTATTATGGATGATAACGACTACCAGTTGTCAAAATTTCAGATTTTCACAGTTGTTATTTCTAACAAATATTAGGTTTTAAAATTTTCTCCCTTAGTTTTGGACGCTACTGTATATATATATATATATATATATATATATATATATATATATATATATATATATATATATATGTGTGTGTGTGTGTGTGCGTGTGTGTGTGTGTGTGTGCGTGTGCGTGTGTGTGTGTATTCGTTAAGATATCGTTCGACTATTGATAACGTCTGTTTAATTGGTTTTTTTTTAAATCATTTCACCCCAAGCAAGGAGATAATGCTACTAAGATACAAGGGATTACTTTCAATGAAAGAGAATAAGAAGACTTTTATGGTAAGCACATAAGGAAAATCAAAGGACACAATTCAGGAAGACATAAAATTGCGTTTGACGTTTATTTTATTTATTTATTTATTTATCTGAAGATCATGTTTGCTACGGAATCTAAAAGTCGGAGTTCTGCGAGTGAGAAGAGCGAGAAAAGAAACTATTAGAATAGAACTTGCGGTTGCGTCTAGCTGTTTCAACAGCGAAACGTTGAGATCTAGTTGCCAATGTAATTGTATTCATGAGATTGAAGTACGAAGGAGAAGAACTCATTGGAACAACTGCCATGGAAATATTTATCGAAAAGAAAAAGGGAAGCCACGTTATGGTGATGAAATAGTGGCTGAAGTCGAGATGGCAGGTCAAAATGATAACAATAGAGAACAATTTTTTGGGGGCGGAGGGATCTCGAGATATATCGGGTGTAACAGTAAAAATATACAAATAGCGAAACAGCATAAATCTTTAATATCTAAAAAAATATTATATATATATATATATATATATATATATATATATATATATATATATATATATATATATATATATATTTAATATCTTTAAAAAAAACACTAAACTGAGTTGAGTTTATTTTTTCCATGTTTTTCAGTTAAGACGTTTAGCCATGTTGATACCATTTGTCGTAAGAATCACTGAAAAAACCTTTGAGTTATTCAGCTAAAAAGAGATTGTTAAACTAGTTTTGAGTCATTGTCTTCTCAAATGGGCAATAGTGAGAGGAAAAAAACATCACTCCAGCCTTCAATAATGCTACCGACATTCATACTCTGGCTTCCATCCTCAAAGTCCAGACTAGAAACAAGAAGAGAACGGTGAATAAATTAAAAAAAGGGAACAGTAGAGAGCAAAACTGGATGAAGAAGTCACAACAGGATGAGGGGTCACCATTTTAACTTCAACTTTAATATATATATATATATATATATATATATATATATATATGACAATTGGAAAAAAGATCTTAGATTTTGCCGACGCGTTTCGTCTTCCGACTTTTTCAATGCAAAATGAAATCGAAATGTTCTTGTTCTTGTTGTTATAGTTACATTAAAAAACCCAAATTTAAAAAGATAGACGCTTCTGTCTAAGCCTTTTTTTCTGGTTAATGTAAATTACCTTTATAGTAAGAGATTTTTTTTTCAATGTCAACAATATAGTTAAATTCCCCCCCCCAAAAGGGCTTAGACAGAAGCGTCTATCTTTTTTAAATTTGGATTTTTTTTTAATGTAACTATAACAACAAGAACATTTCGATTTCATTTTTGCCTTGAAAAAGTCGGAAGACGAAACGCGTCGTCAAAATCTAAGATCTTTTTTCCAATTGTCGTTTTAAACCAATCTGCCTTGTCCTCAGAATTGATCTGGGAATTTAACTATATATATATATATATATATATATATATATATATATATATATATATATATATATATTGAAGGGAAACAGACCACTTTAAAGCTCCATTGTAACAGTTTATTTCACCAGAGACCTTTTAAAGTACCCTTGATTTTCAGCCGTCACTTTCCAAAGGTAAAACGAAAAATGAAATGAAATTTACACTTTTGACGGGTAGTATTAATTTTATCTAATTTAACAGAGAGGGTAGTGAGGAGTAGTGTGAGAGTCATGGTCGTGTTTAGAGAGGATTTTTATATTTTCTTCTATCATATATATGAACTTCATTTCAATCTTTCATGAGCTTACGATCCTTAGCTATGATTAATTAATGAGGAACATGTCATTTTTGTTAATGGTCGATTTCATCAGGTTTCTTCTGTTCAGCTTGGAGAGTAATTATAGATTCTTGTTGCTCAAATTAAAGAACAGTTGTGCTACAAAAGCCTCAGAAAATTTCAGTTAGGTCAATTTTGCTGTTACACCCGATGTAGCCGGAGTACCAGACCACATATGGCAGCAAAATTCAGTCCACGGACGAATGACAGATTTATAAATGTGCAAGATAGATACTGACGTGGGAAATTGTCTGGCGCGATACAGCTGACCAACATTCTTAGAAGCAGACTTAACAAATGATTGAATATTTCACTTGATATCAGTAAAAAACATGTGATCGAAAAACCGCAATGATTTGCTCTATGGGGGTTAATATTAGTTATGCCGATGGAGGGCAACATTTGGTTTTCTATAGAGATTAAAAAGAGCAGTTTGCTTTTGGGGCGTTAAAATTAACAAGTCATTCATTGCCCCAGTTTAAAATTTTCGACAGCAGTTGCCAGTTTTACTTTGTCGGACATTCAGATTTATCCAGAACTATCCAAATTTCAAACACACACACAGAGACACACACACACATACAAAAACACACAGGCATAAACACAAACACTCACAGGCACACACAAACACACACCGCATGGGAATACAGGGTGCTGTAAGCTTGGAAGTGCAAGTGGTGTGCGTACAATGGCTCGGGATCTCAAATCAGTCGGCAGTCCCAATGCCAGCCGGGTACATTATTTTCATGAGTATACAAAGACCCACTGAGAAAAGACACTTTTCCCTCAGCTAGGGGTTAATTAGTAGAACATGTACGAGTAAATAATTATAATCTGCAGTGTTATTGAGCAGCGATGTATCATTTATTTAAAATGTAAAAAAAATGATGTCATTAGTTTACAAATTGAATGAGAAAATTTATTTTTCGTATATTTTTTAATTTATCTCAATCGTTTATAATATATATATATATATATATATATATATATATATATATATATATATATAAACATGTTCTTTTTAGTGCCACATAAAGTCAAAATTGATTTAAATATAAGGATCATATTTCCCATTTTATTTTTAAAATAGATACAAAAGCATCTCGTTTAAGAAAAAAAGCGGGGTTTTAAGGCAGCGACATGTAATAAAAGGGGGCGGGGGGTAATTAAAGGAAGAGGAAGAAAAAACCTTATGAGTCCTAAATATTTTCTAGGTTAAGTAGTAATCTCCCCCTGAATAGGACCAACGTGAATTTCATCTTCCCTCTGTCTACACAGGACAGGACGTTGCATATTAATAATAATAGACTCCAAGATATCTAAATGGAGCTTCGTCCTAGCTCTGTATATGACAGAAAAGAAATCGGGAGATTACTGCTTAACCTAGAAAATATTTAGGACTCATAAGTTTTTTTTTTCCTCGTCCTTTAATTTTCCCCCTTTTATTATATGTTGGTAATCCATTGTTTTTTAATATTGGTCGTTGATAATAATTTTGCTTGTCAACTTCATTGTTTGATACTGCCGAGGATTATTTTTCTGAAGAAGCGTCGACCGAAAGCTGCCTTAAATCCCCACTTTTTTATTAAACGAGATACTTTTGTATCTATTATACCAATAAAAATGGGAAATATGATCCTTATATTTAAATCAATTTTGACTTGGTGTTGCTGTAAAAAAAAAGAACATTTATATATATATATATATAAAGAAATATAGTCTTAAGGTGTGCTATATTTATGGAATAAAGTGCTCAATATCAGAGATAGAGCGTGTGTAAATATAAAAGTGAACATAGAAGTCAACACTTAGAGGCGACAGTCTGTTTCATGCTATATGCAATCGTCAAGCCACGTGTGCTGTTATTTTTCTCGGCTATTTATATATATACGGGTTAGTGGTGCATTGTGGGTATTCTATTATGGCGGTTATTTCACCGGAAGTCGTTTGTTTATCTATTTAGGTCAAATTATATTGCTTGTTTTTATTTTTGTTTCTTATTTTATTTATTTATTTATTTATTAACGTAGTAAAAATTTGTTTATATCACTTATTTAACAGTTTTGTTTTGGTTTGGGAATTTAATTAAAACTATTTGTTCAGTTTTGGGGTTGATTGTTGTAGTTCATTCTAAGTATTATTTTGGCGGGAACAGTTTTTAATTGATTATCTTTATTTGGGATTGGTTTGTTTATTTATTTACTTGGATGAATTTAGGTTAATTTATTTTACTTTATTTTAGAGAAAATATACAAGTAAAATAAATTTTTTGTTGGTAATATATTTTTCCTTCATAAATCTATTTTTGGTAATATTTTTTCTTAAAAAATTTATTGCTGGCAATATTTAAAAAGCATGAAACAGACTGTCGCCTCTAAGTTTTGACTTCTATGTTCACTTTATATATATATATATATATATATATATATATATATATATATATATATATATATATATATATATATATCTGTGTGTGTGTGTGTGTGCACGCGCACGTGCGTGTGTGTATATATGTATTACCAATTTGTGACTGGTAGTGATAATTCCAAGTAGGATATTAAGCAAGGGAGAGCTCAATGAAAACTACAGATAATAATAATAATAATAATAATAATAATAATAATAATAATAATAATAATAATAATAATCACGAAGAAAGACTCAAAA